>JAOTAX010000005.1:6596547-6648232 GCA_025629825.1 Erythroxylum guanchezii | reverse complement strand
CGAAGTTTCATTAAACCAATTTACCCGGAAAATGCCATGAATGCATGCCAAAATACTTATGCACAATTAAGCAAATATTTAATAAGCAAATAACAAACATAATTCGTACTAACTTCCGTTAATATTCTAACCCCTAATTTGGGGCGTTACAAGTTCTAGGATTAAGCTTCCTCAGTTGAGGATTATAAGTCCTTACCTCAGCCTTACAGCCCCAAACACGGAAATGCTTCAAATTGGGTTTCTTTCCTAATATAAGCTCAAAAGGAGTCTTTGGTAGAGATTTACTAGGCACATGATTGAGAACATAAACAGCAGTCCTCAAAGCGTCTCCCCACAAGAACTCTTGTAAGGTGGAGTGACTAAGTATGCACCTAACCATGTTTATGAAAGTACGATTTTGTCTCTCTGCAATCCAATTTTGTTGAGGAGTGCCAGGTATGATATATTGTGCTTCAATTCCACAATCCTGCAAGTATCTAGCTAAAGGGTCAGGGTTTCTACCAGCTTCATCATACCAACCATAATACTCACCACCTCAATTTGATCTTAAACATTTGATTTGCTTCCCAAGTTGCAATTCAATAACTTTTTTCAGTGATTTAAAAGCATCCAAGGATGCAAATTTCTCATGCAACAATTCAATCCAAACATACCGAGAAAAATCATCAATAAAGGTGATGAATTACCTGTAGCCTCCCATGGCAATAGGAGTAACGAGTTCACAGATGTCTGTGTGAATTATTTGTAATGGTTCCTCCTTCCTAGTCATTTTCTCCTTTCTTACTTTAGCTATACACTTCCCTTTTATGCAATCAACACAAGTGTCAAAATCAGAGAAGTCCAGATCATGCAAAATAGTTTCCTTAATCAACCTCTCCATTCTCTCCTTAAAGATATGTCCTAATCGTTTATGCCACAACATAGAAGATTTTTCAGTAACTCTCCTACGTTTTTTTCCAACAACAGCATTAACATCATCATGTGGTCGGTCAAAACGAAAAGAATTAGCAATTAGCATAAACATTCCATCACGCATAATTGCATAACCAACAATAGTAGAATCATAGTACAAAACAACACCATTATTGATTATATGAAAAATGTATCCACAACTGTGTAAAACAGAAACTAAAATCAAATTCCTTCTTATAAAAGGCACATAAACAATATCTTTCAAAAGCAAATCATATCCACTACTCAACTTTAAGGAAACTACTCCTATGTGCTCAACATTAACATTAAATCCATCTCCTAATTGTACCATCAACTCCCCTTTATTTGGCCTCCGCCTGCTTTTGAACTCCTGCAATGAGTTCATTACATGAATAGTTGCACCAGTGTCTAACCACCATGAATTAGGAGGAACATCAACAAGATTTGATTCAAAACAGACAAAGAGTTGAGGTATATCTTTCTTCTTTGCCAACCAGTTCTACACAGTCACGCTGCCTATGCCCATGTTCAGGACAAAAGTTGCAGTTTCCATTAAAAACAGGCTTGGGCTTAGCACCAAAACTCTCATCAAGCCCAGAAGGTAATGCAAGTTTATCATTCCCCTTCTTCTTAAATTGTGGCTTACCCTATTTTTTTCTATAAAATTTCTTTTTGTCACCACTCTTATGAGAAGTGTGATAAATACTGTGAGACTTTCCCTTCTTCATAGCATGCTCCTCTTGAATAAGAATGGAAATCAATTCATCAATGCTCCATTCATCTTTCTGAGTTTGGTAAGTAGTCCTGAGAACATCAAACTCAGAATGAAGAGATTCAAATACCTGCCAGATCCGATAATCCTCTCCCAGCACAACTTTCATGGACTTCAACTTGTTATACCAAGTCACAAGCTTCATTACATGCTCACGAACACCACCCATACCATCATACTTGGTCTTAGACAGAAAAGACAAGTAATTAGACTTTCCAGTCTTATCAAACTTCTGAAAATTTTCACCAATAGCCTTGAGATAATTTTTGGCATTATTAGTTTCAATGATACTCTCTTCAATAGTCTTCTCCATTGTATACTTGACAGCCATCAAACAGACCTTGTTAGAACGAGCCCACTTATCATATTTAGCTTTATTTGTAGCAGAAATCTCAACGGTGGGTTGTGCAGACTCACCCTCAAGGAGAGCAACATCAACATTAGAAACAGCCAAAACCAGATTCAAAGATTTAAGCCAGTCCTCATTATTGTTCCCATTCAACTTAACCAAAAAAATCAAAGCTGGAAATTTATACAATGCAGGGAGATTTTATCAAATATATCTATATATAGTAAAATTGGGCAAACAACACAGCTGGGTTCTCATGCAATTGCAATCCTTCCTAAGGGCCCCAAATTATAACACAGATCACCCAGAACATTAAATTATGCCCTAAAGCTAATATTGACAAGATACTGAAAACTTAAAGACATAATTCAATGATTTAAACAAAGCATTAGAAACCACATTGATAAAGACAAATCGATAGGGTAAGTGCATCATTAATATAGTATTTAATGTATGCCCAATAACAAAATCACAATATAGCATTTTGTAATAATTGGTCTCACGATAGGTCAGCTCACAATTACACAAAGTGAATAATAATAGTCCATATAACATATCCCAAGATTGCCCCCATAGGTTCCATTTAACACCACAATTACAAAATTAACCACATTAATTATATAATATAACATTATATTCATAAACTACATCCAAAATTAATTTTGGTGCATAACTTCATTAATACTGAGAGTACGCAAGACGCTACAAGTCCCTAAAAAAAATCATAAACAAGTACAAAATTTTCAAGATAAAATTTGGAGAGTACATTATATTTTTATTAATATTATAATTCAGGAAGAATAAAAATAAATATTTCTATTATTCAAAAAATTTTAGAAAAATACCATAAATTAGAACTAGGCAAATGGAAAAAACAGGTAAAATTTGGGACAAAACAGCCAAGGGAGCAAGCTGTATGCCCCTCCACACACCACCCCCACGCGTGGGGAAAAGCCAGCCGGATTGAGCTGCGTCTTCTTCACTTGAAACCCTGTAATTCAGGTTGTTTGACCCGATTCCAAAAAATGGCCATAACTTGCTCAATTTTAATCCGTTTTCAACGAAATTGGTGTCATTAGATTCAGAATTTAACAATCTATCAAAGCCCTCAATCAATTTCACGAAAAAGGCTACTGAAAATTTTTGAAAGATTCAAAAGAACGTTTTATGATTTGTGTTTTCGAGTTCTAAGCTTTAAAAAGAACAGCAAATTCAACAAACTTACCATACGATTTGACACCAATTATGTTTATTGTTTATTATACTAGTCCACAAAATTAATGATGTTCCTAGTTGGAGTTTCATCAAGAAGGCAAATTGATAAAACGTTAAAACTAGTACACATTATGTTTATTTCTTATTAAAAAGATAATTGATATCATAAATTAATGTATAAAAATAATTTTAAAAATGTGACTTATTAGAAAATAAGTTCAATGAACTGACTCGATTATGATAATCTCAAATGAAATATTACTTATATGTTTGTGAATTTCCTCATTATAATAATTTTATAATTGATCTTTAGACTTAATATTATCAATGTGTCTCATATAGTATTTTAAAAATCAGGCCAGACTGGTCGGTTTGATCAGAATTAATACAAACGGCCTGATATTTAGTCTAGTTTGTATCATATAACCCTTATGATACCAACCTATTTTCTTTAAAAAATCGGTTAAAATATAACGTAACCATCTTTTCAAGCATACACGACCCACCATGTTTTTAAACATGTGGGACCCACCACAAATTTCTTCCCCTCTCTTCTTTAACTAATCGTTAACCATTTGAACATGTGGGACCTACCATGCATATGGGACCCACCATAAATTTCTTCTGAATTTAAATTATTATTGTTAAAAATAAATTATTATTTTTATCCTTAGAAAATACTAAATTTATTTAATCTTACCAATAAATTATATTTATCAAAATTTAGGTTCTTTACTTATCTCCTTATATTTTAATTGAAAATTTTTACATTATTATTGTTAAAAACTAATTATTATTTTATCACAAATTTGTTTATTAAATTGAATTATTAATTAGTATATATGTAATTCTGCTTAAGATATTTTAAGAATGTGTTAAAAATAATATTTAAACTATAAAAAACTATGTTTAAAGGACATTAAAAAAGAAGTTAGAATAAAGTTAGAGTTTTTTCTATTTACTTTCTTTAAACATACTTTAACTTTTATGAGTCTTTAAATAAATGACAATATAGAATACAAATTTTATTATAATTATTTAAAAATTTATGTTAGATTTAATCTTAGTCTAAATTATTAGATTTATTAGTAGTTTATTATCTATTAATATGCATTACTTATTCTTATAACTTTTACTTCTTATTTGTTATATACCGATTTTATAGCGGTTCGATACTGATCGAACCTTTAAACCTTAAACTTTTTCTTTGACCGGTTCGATGTCCTATCCAATTTTAAAAACATTGATCTCATATGTGAATTATTGTGTTTTGATGTTACTTATGACCTATCATATTTAGGGTAACCCAATTAGTAGTACTTGGATACAATATGAATTACATCAAGATAGTTAAGTCAAATAGTCAATAAAGGATTCATCGCTCTAAAGTAATTAAAGAGAATGTTTCACTACTCTTGATTAATATTACTGTAAGGAGTGAATTAACATTTGAAAAAAAATCAAATATCATTACAAACTAATTACTAATTAGCAAGAATGAACATAGTTGGATTTAAACATAGTAGATTATATATCCATATTCTATGTTCAATTGGAATATTGGATAACAAAAGGATTAAATTATATATCATAATCATGCATGGAGATATTAACTCAAACTACTTTGACATTCCTAATATTTGGGTAGTCATGACATGTTGCCATATGTTAATCTCAATATATGATTATAAATTGTTTAATTAGATAATTAAAGATAAATTAAAAGAAATTTTAATTTATCTAATTATAATTATGAATTATAATTTATAATTACTGCCACTATATTTAAAACATAATAGTTAACTCATAAAGAGCAGTTAAAAAGAAAAAATAACTTAAATTAAGTTAAACTCAATTATGAATTTTGAGAAGCTTCAAAGATTAAATATGAGATGTTTGATTTTATTAAAATTAAATATTCTAATTATAATTAAAGTCAACTCTAATGTTTTTTTTTTATTTATAGGAAATAAGCGTAAGGAAGCTAGCGCTCCTGCTTATTCCTCTCCAAAAGTTTGAGTTACTTTTTCACTACTATGTGGACATTGTTAAAGACTGAATGATTGGACAATTCGTAGTTGACTCCTTGAAAAGTTTTCAATAAGAATTTTGAATCAAGAATTATTTCTTTAATTTACGATTCATGCTTTTAAAATTATTCAATTTTAAGAAATTGTAAAAATTTTAATTTTGCGTTGCACTTGTGATTTGATCACAATTGGTTTTCCTACTCCTATACCTATATTTGATACCTCTCTTTGTCGTTTCACTCGAGTAAGACAAACTCCTCATCATTTTACTAATTTTCATTATTATTTTGATATTGCAATTTTACACGAACCTCGCTTTTTTCGTGAGGCGAGTATTGATCCTCTTTAGCAAAAAGCTATGATTAAAGAACTTCAAGCCTTAGAGAAAATTCATCAAACTTGGTTGATCTTCTCCTTAATAAGACATTTACTAGCTATAAAAATTAAAACTCATTCTGATAGCTTTATTGAATGTTACAAAGCTTGTTTAATGTACAAAGGGTATACACAAAAATATGACATGGATTATGAAGAAACCTTTTCTCTAATGATTAGATTAGCCTATCTTCACAATCTATTAGCTATTGTTGCATATTGAAAATGACTTCTTTTTTTTAATGGATGTCAAAGATGAGGTTTGCATACAACCTCCTCTAAGTTATCATTCTTTTCATAAAATTTGTAGGCTTCCACGAGTCTTGTATGGATCTTTGCTTAATTTAGCTTTTTTTTTAAATAATTATGCATTATTTATGATACCATGATGGTAGAAACAAAATACTATAGAAAAGTCTTATTTTCAATTAATTTTCATTATACCTATACAACCTATTCATAGAAAAAATTAGTAACTATATATGATATACATGAGATACGCAAAAATATTTTATTAAGATTTCAACTAACCTTAATCTTAACACATAGGATAATATAAGAATACCTTGTTAGAATTTCATTAAACCTTAATCTTAACAATATATGTGAGATTAAAAAAATCATTTGAATGGCAATTGTGTAAGTTTGTCCGAATGTCACCTGGATCGATTAGACCAAAATTTCTTTATTACTATGAGAAATAACAAATGTTTACTAGGTTAGATCAAACTCAAATAATGACACTTATATATTTTATCAAAATTTTGAGATTTTTAATGAGAGAAAATTTGGGTATGGTGATGCAATGGATTAGGTTATGTCAAATTCAAATTAATCGGATCCAAATGTTCAAACTCGATTTGACTTGTTAATTTGTATTTGATTAATTTTTATAATTGGTCAAACTTGAAAAAAATAATTTAACTTGAGCTAAAATACAATCAAATTAAGCTTAGCCAATTAACTTTCAATTAGATCTAACTTGGATAAATTCAATAATATTAATATTAGTTCGTTAGAAAATATTATATACCATGATTTAAATTTTAGTAGATAAAAAGATACTATGTGCTAAACTTTAGTAAATAGACAAGATCTCCATAAAATTAAATAGCACATATGATTGTTCTAAATTCTCATACAAAAATATTATATATGATTATGGTGTGCCTTTTAATTGGTATATCAAATATGTAAAGGCATTTAAGTTCTTAAAATGTTATTATGATATGAGAGTACATGGATTAGCTCTTCCTTTTCAATTCAAGACAACATCTATTCATTTATTAATTCTCAATTAATTCAGTCGAGCATAGCAAAAGATTCAGTATTTGTTAAGAAGCAAAAAGCAAAGGCATTAGAACTGAGTGGCTTAACCTTTTGAGACTTTATACAATTAGATGGGGCTTCTGGGCCCAATGACCTAAATAAATATACACAAAAAGTAAAAGCTGAAAAAGTAAAAACTAAAAGGTAAGAAGTGTTCCCATCACTATAAATCTCTTCCCAACCCAACGTAATAATGGTCAAGTTCTGTGCTGGCCCCTGTAACTTGAGGATGTCTAGCTTTGAATTATAATAATCAATGGTTATGATAAGTCTGAAATTGTGCTGAATAAGTCAAAGTTCACTTTGATTAGAATAGAGTTTACATTTAAATTTAAGTTGAGACTTAACAAAACAGTCGGATTCGGATTAACTCGATGTTAATTCAATCGAATAAGTAAAATTTAATTACTTTAAGCTCAAATTTGGAGGTTAAAACTTGTTCAGACGATTCCAGTGCATTGCAACCAAAGCAATTGTAACTAAATGACCACTCATAAATCGTACACAACTAACAGGGAGTCATGTGGACCAACATTCTTAAATAGGACATTTATAAGGCAGAATGTGAATTATGTATGGAAGTAAATTTAGACCCAGTTTTCAACATTCTATTAATGCTGCCTTTGGCCTCGCACTACTTTCCCTGGAAAATGGGGAACATCTCAATAATATCTTCATGTCTATCTGTCTTCTTCAGTTCTTGTAAGCTCAACAAACAAAAGCTCACTCAGTAGAGCCAACCAAATAAGCAGCTTACATTGCCAACAACTTCAACACATGTATAATCTTAGTTGCAGCATAGCAAGTTTTCTAGACTCCACATTCCTCTACTTTCCCCAAAACTCCACCCTCCAAGATTCACTACCAGATACGAAAGGAGGAAACATCACACCTATGCTTAACGGATCTCCTAGAAGAAAAGCTTTTAAATTTTACCTGCAGCAGGACAGGACACTAACAGGTTGCTAAACGAATCAAATGGCCACACAAGGCTACTGCATTACCAACAAATGGCACTGGACATTAGTGATATCACCTCTGGCATACAAAATTGAGTTTTTTAAGACACAATGCAAGTAAGAAACAGAATTAGGAGCAAGCATATGTACAAATTTCTGTCCTAGATGTCCACAGAGTTGTGAGCAAGTTCGAGGATCTTTAGTCCGAATCTACCGATTTCTTTTAGATGTTACAGCAAAAATATGCAAGTAGAAATCAAGAAAAGTCGAAGAAGAACCTGAGCGTTCATATGTTTGCATCAAGGGAAAAGACAGAAGAAATCATCAATCGCATTTACATTGTGTGGCTAAAACCTTAAAAGTACAGACATTTCACTACCAGATGTGTAACCCAATTGATGCTTTCAATCGTCTCTCCTTAGCACTAGGAAACAGCTCCAAACACACATGATAGAAAAAAAGAACCAAAAAGAATATGTATCAATCCTACTCTGCATTGGCTTTCTGTTTTCTCCTTGACCTATTGAACAGATTGGAAGGTGGCGAGGGAGAAAATTCAAAAGGAACAGGGGGAAGATCCATCTCCCCTTTCAAGACCTTTACAATCTCCCCAATGTCTGGCCTCAATTCTGGCATCTTCTGCAAGCAACCAAGTGCTAAGTTAATACACAGGCTTGCCTGTTCTTTATTGTAGTTATCCTTCAATCTTTCATCAACAAGCTCCAAGATGTTCCCAGCTTGAGCTAAATGCCTACACCAACTTATCAAATTTGCTTTCTCAAGCTTCATCGGTGAAGCAAGTACATGAAGTGGCCTCCTGCCAGATACGATCACAAGAATAAGAACCCCTAAGCTGTAGATATCAGCCTTTTCCATCAAATATCCACATCCACCATATTCAGGTGCAACATAACACAATGTTCCTCTCATGCTTGTTGTGCTACTTAACTCACGACTGAAAAGATCCCCACTCCACATATCACTTCCAGTGGACCGCACACTTTTCTTTTTCCAGCCCCTTCTGAAACTAAACTCCCCATTTTGGTTACAGTCACTTTCACTTTGGATCCCAAATTTCTTTTGCCTGCGAAAATGAAACCGACGACCAAGGTCAAGGTGTGGAACTTTAACCCTCCTTTTCCACTTTGTTTCAACACTCTTCAGCCTATTACCTTTCTTGCTAATCTCCTCTAAGTGCTCTTCTTTCCACCACTCCTGCATTTTCCTGTTTCTTTTCCTACGATTCTTCCCAGCCTTCAATTCTTTCTTCTCAAACCTCTTAATTTGATTATCCAACATATGTTCTTGCAATTGAGGTTCATTTACATCTTCCAATTTCTCCATCGGAACTGAATTATGGAACTCTGTTCTCTCAGGAGTGCTTCTTTTCTCCTCGTCCCAATCCGGATTTGTGGAGGGGTAAATTTGGCTTCCTATCCACTCCATAACATAGTCTTTAGTACACAATTCACCACTCCCATCCTGCCTCCACCACCAATCCTTCCCCCACTGTTTTGTGCTTGAAGAATCATCAAGAATCAATGAGCCATTAGTTGTCAGCTCCTTGCTGTGATCAGTACTACAAAACTCATCATCATAAGACACAAATTTACAATTCCAATCATCCCCACCATTATCCACAGCAGAAACCTCCTTACCCTTTCCATCGCCACCTTTAGCATCACTTTCACATGAAATATTGACATTATAACTTGAAGAATTTAAATTTGAAGCTCTAACATTGTAACAAACTCTGCTATTTTTGGATGACGAAGAAGCTTGTAAAGCTAGGGAAAAATCTACCTCATGACAACTCTCCACAGGAGTACCAATAGCAGGTGTCTCTGCAGTTAAGTTTCCTGAAAGCTCTTGGCTTTTCCATAGCTCTTGACTCTTCCCTAAATCTTGGCTAAATAAATCAACTCCAAACTCACCCTCCACCTTAATCCTTGACAAGCCAAAATCTGAAATCTTGGCCCTGTAGTCAAAATCAAGCAAAACGTTGCTGGGTTTAACATCCCCATGAATCACGGGTGGATCACAACCAAGGTGCAAAAACTCAAGTGCCCTTGAAACATCAAGTATGACCTTGAACCTCCTTTCCCAACTCAGACTAAAATGCCCATCTCCAAAGAGCAGTTCTTGCAAACTTTTATTTGGCATATACTCATAGACCAGTAAGCGCTTATTCTTTTCGACACAATACCCCAGCAAAGTAACCAGAAGTGGTGATCTCAAACCACCAAGAATCTGCAACTCGTTTTGGAACTCTCTTTCTGATTGTAAAGTCACAGCATCTATTCTCTTGATGGCATATAACTTTCCATCTCTGGCAATGCCTCTAAAGACAGTACCAGAACCACCTTTCCCAATAACGTTGCCATCACCAAATTCATTGGTGGCAATCTTCAGCTCTCTGTAGCAAAACTTTTGAAGCTTTAGAGGAGCACCAGAATCAAAAGGGATTGTTCTTGAACACTTGCCAAGGGTCCTCCAAAGATGATATACAAAGTAAAGAATGGTAAAAATAATTACAACAGAAGCTGAGACTGTTAGCACCAAGAACAAAATTCTGGTCTTGGTGATGAAACTCGGTCTGTGATGCTCAAGACTTGGAGATAAGGGCCTAGCAGGCATGGTTTGGTGGTTTCACTTTCTGGGATTCTAGGGTATGCTTGTTTGGTCACAGTATCTAACGAAGCAAATGTAAAGATAGGATCTTTCTTTTGTTTTCCGATGTTTTTCTTGGATGGGTGTAAGAAAGTTTGGATTTTGGTTCATGTTCTTCCCTTTATTTCGGCTTTTTTTTTTTACTTAGTTCTTGCAAACTGTATCCAATGTTGGAATTTGTTTTAAAGTAGGATAATTAGAACAAAAAATGATTTGATAATGTCATTAGAAGCAGATTAGTTATTGTCAGAGCATACAAATTTAAAGTCTTTTACGAAAGAGTGATGATGGTGAGATTTGAAATAGTCGAGTTTGAGTCATAAGTTAAATGGGGATTAGAGAAAGTTGGGGAGAAAGTGGGGGGTCCCAGTGTGCTTTTGACTAAAGAGAAACAAAAGGCATGAGAAAATGACAGATGAAGAAGGAAAGCGAGAAAATTTGAAGGGAACTTCGAGTACAGTACTAGTTGTTGTTGTTGTGGTGTGGTGTGGTTGCGTTGGAGGTTGTCCAAACCACCGTGTACGGCGTCTTAACAGCGTCAACCTTGGAAGTTAATACAATTACTTCGGAGAAAAATTAGTAAAAATGAAAACATTACATAAAAATACTCAAAAATATTCACTCCCTCTCAATTTATTAGAATTCTGACAAATATTTTTTATTTTTATTTACTAAAAATGTATAATCCACTTGTTGCATTATTTGTTATTTTTCTAAATAAAGACTACAAGTCTTTTTATTAATTAAAGATAAGGCTATATGTATTTAGATTTCTATACTTCGGATTTAGCGGGATTTTTACTGAGTGGTCGTTGTTCTCTAAATAAAGGCTATAATATTTTCAGAAAAAAAAAAGAATAATTTGGCATTAATAATTTTACCATTTTCTATTGGCTGAGGGAAGATAAGAAAAAGCTTAAAAGCATTGACTTGAACTTAAACTATTTGTTGCTTTCTTCCACTGCTATGTGACATCTGGTTACTCTCAGAAATTATTCTACCAAATTTTTAGACTTTAGCTATCGTTTTTAGATGATTTGATTTGATTTTATCATTTTTAGATGATTTGATTTTGTCTCCTTTTTAATCAATTTTTTCTTCAAAAGTTTTATTTTATCAATCTAAAAGTTGTAATAGGAAATACTGAATTTTTAAAAATTAAAAATATAAATGTAAGAAAACAAGTAATCAATTATATGCCGTAACAACCAAATAAGATTAGGACTTTAATCATACATTTAGTTACTTTCATTATTTTATTCAAAATAATAGCTCTCACTATTATTCGAAAAGATTAGTTTAATCTCTCTAATGGGCTAGGATCTCATTCAAATATAGTTGATCTTAAGTTTGTTTAACAAACCAACTAGAATTAAATTAGGTAGATAACATCTTTATCAATCACATCTCATGTGACTCTTAGAGGCGTTAGGCGACAACTCTTGCTAAAATATAGCTTATATATTGTTTCTAACCATAACTCTAAATTTATGTGATCATGTGTTTGCTCATCCAAATCACATAAATTTAGTTAAGTAGAACTTACTATCATAAGATTAAACAAGTTCGGATTAAAGCAGCCTTGAGTTTGCTCAACAAGCTTACAATAAACAAAACTCTGGTTTATTCTTATAATAATGAAAGACAACTATCACGTTCTTAACATATACTTAAAATTTTAACGAGAGATTTAACTTCATTAATTGCATATTAAATATCACATATATAAAAATACAATTTAAAATGCATTCAATATTTATATCAACCATATAAATAAAGTATGCAACTTATGTACTCATAATCAAATTATATGCATAAAATATCAAGCTTCGTTTGATTATAGTTATTGATCTTCATAATCTAAAATAATACTTATAGCTCCTTGGAAAACTTAAATTATATTAAAACTATTGATTCTTAAATAAATTAAATTCCTATTCTAAATAGAAATTTAATTTGATTTGAAAACAATTTTCAATTATTTTGCCTCATTTGATAAAATTTAATTGAAAACAATTTTCAATAAATTGTATTTCTTACTTATTATAATTTAAAAAAACTTCTTTTTTAAAATTATATAAGTAACACATTCGAATCCAATTCTATTTCTAATTTAATTAGAAAAATATTTCTAATTTTACTATTTCTAATCTCATTAGAAATTTTTTTCTTTAATTAGAAAACCATTTTCTAATATTAAAAGGATACTACTTTCAAAAATTAAATAAAACACTATTAAATTTAATTAAGAAAGTAACTATATTATTTATTTAGAGATTAATATCTTAATTAATTAGAAAAACTTTCTTTAACAAATTAGAAAACTATTTTCAAAATATTAAAGAAATCTCTTTTTTTCTTTCTTAATAAAGAAAACACTTTTCATAATTTAATGAAATAAAATAATTTTTCTAAAAATCAAGAAAATTATTATTCAAGAAACAATTTCTAAACAAAATGAATAATAAATCTCTAAACAAATAAATCATAAATTTAATTTATCTCAATCATATTAAAATAAATGAATTTGATCAAGACGTATCTTTCATAATTATTTAAGAAAATATTTTATAATTTTAAGGAGTCTAATTGGTGATGCTATCGCCTGCAACAAAATTCAAAAGAAATTACTTCCGTTAAAACAAATTAATATAGTAGCGATAAGTGGATATCGTTACCACGAGGAATCTTTACGGTAATGAAATTACGAATTCTAACAGAACAAATAACGAAAGTAAGGGGGGGTTTAGTCACGACAATATAAGGAAATTATGAGAAAAATCACAAATCAAAATCAATAATTGAATCTGAAAAATTAATGAGAAAATATCTTAATTTTCGGGTCACCGATGTTATCATGTTATTATGGATCCTCGATATAAAATTGCAATCATTAACAAACATTCATTGGGGAAGTTTTCTCTTAAGTGTAATGACTAGAAACATGTATTCTAGCATTCTTATTAAACAACAACCTAGATACGATCGTAGGTGTAATTGAATAATAGCATTATGAATCAATAATCAATGAGCAAGCGAAATACATGTATGACATGCAATCAATCAAGCGAATATCTTTTTAGAATTTTCGATTCTAACGTAGAGAAGTTAATCTTAATTGTTACTTATGATTATCGAAACTGACTGTCATATTTCGTTAATATAGCGATTGAACCAATTAATCTCTAGTTGTGCACCTACAAACCAATGAATTCAATTGGAAAGAATAGATCTGAAGATATCCAATGTTTATTAACAACATAAACTCTATTCAAAACGTCTCACCATAATAACAGATAACATGGATCCCCTCAACCAAGACAATAGATTTAGCTACTCATAATAAAACTGAAAATAAAAGAAATAACAAAGCATAAAGTCTCCATCCCTGGACCTTTACTGAAAAATACGAAAATACTAAAGGAAGAAGTGCAGAAAACGTAAAAACTGGAAAAGAAAAGATGCAGAAACGAAAATCTATCCTAAAACCTAGTCTAAGCTTGCGTGAATCACCCACTCCCCTCTCTTATGCTTATTTTTCCCCTTATCTTGCCTTGATTCTCTTCAGATAATGTATCCCACAATTTCAGGTAGTCAATCTCCTTGAAAGATGGGAATATAATCTTTAAAGATTATGAGAATCTCGAGTTTGACTTTTGAAAATTGATCTGCAGATTTATTCCATCCTTAGGCGTGCCCACGCTTAGTCACTGAATTGTTGTCAAATTTGGAATTTCGGATTTTCTTCATTCTTTTGCATCTTTTTGATTCAATTTTGTCTCTAAGGTGTTGAAAATCATCTGTAAACAATTATAAGATAATTCCATTAATTTCGGATAATAATTTCAACACGTTAAAGATAATTAAGTACAAAATAAGTACAAATTGATGACTTAATAAATTCTCCCATACCAAACCTTTGCTCGCCCTTGAGCAAACATGTCAAACCACTACACTCAGTCAATTCATCCTTCATAAGATTAAGTACACACAATCCATTAACTTGGGCCAATAGGACTTAAGTTGCAACACATATCATAATTGTTTTTCACCAATGCAAATAAACGAAGTCAAAATAATACATCTTTGTTCAAAGGCAACTATAAAATCAAAATGAATTCTTCTCACGGATTTCGCTCTTACACTCAAGTGTTTGAGGGCAAAGTGTTTCTCTCAAATCTCTCTCTAACATGATGCACTACCATAGGCTTGCAATTTCACCAGTTATCATTCATTCAGATCACTTGAGCTAATAGATCATAAGGACTTTATTTAGGTTGTAATGGGGCTAGGTTCACAGGTAAGGTAACAAAAAAGACAAATGGTTAATCATAAGTATTCACAAAGTATCAAGTAAAAGGGACACTTAAATTAAAATTCTGAGATAAACATATGAATACAAAGGACTATAACTACTCATTACTAACTAATGCTACTATGCTTTATTCTTTTTTTTTTTCCTTTTGTTTGTTTGTTTGTGTTTCTTTTTTCCCTTTTCTTTTCTTTTCTTCTTTTTTCTTTCTTTTTCTTTTTGAATAACGCTAAGAACAAGGGAAAACAATAAAACAAGAGAAAATAATAAACGCACGAGTAGAAGTACCTATAAAAGTATCTCAGAATAAAATACAAAACAAAAGTCTCAAATTACTCAATGCTTCATTCAACTTGTGATAGGGTAAGGCTAATGGGATTTTTGAGTTTTAAAATAAGGTGATTGATTGAAAAACAAGGATAAAGGCTAAAAAATGTTTGCAAAGGGAAAATAAATAGGTGGGTCAATTTTAAGCTGAGGGTGTAAAAACAAGGAAGGCCTTAATCATGTCTATATTTCATGTAATCAAATAAATTCAAACTGGTTCCATGCAAGTTCTGAAGGCAACATAAATAGAGGAGCATTACACAATTCAAAGAAATAGCATGACATAAAGATAATGTCATTTAGGCTCAACTTCGCTCACAGATTTAATTCAAGAATTCACTTCGATTCCACACATTACCTCATCACTCAAATGAAAAATTTTAACCAAGCCTGTAAGATCAGTTGTTTCAATCAATCAACACGATTCACCTTAAAACTCACTTAGCCCAATTTAATTTCATGCATATACCCAATCTCATCGAAACTACTATGACAAAAAAATCAACAAAATGCTACAAAACCGAAACTTTTCACACCAAATGTCCAATTCTTTCCCCCACACTTATACCAACATTGTCCTCAATATTAAAGAAGCATAAAAATAAAGGAAAAAGTTAAAGAAAGCTTCTCTATTGTGGAAGTGCCGAAATCAAGGTGTTGGCGGATGTGGCAGAAGGTGGTTCGGTGATGTGTGAAGGTGATTGTGGTGAAGAAACATCAGCAACAAAATGTATGGGCATGACAAGCCTACGAGATTCACTTTTCTTCCTAGGCATTCTGCTAATTTCGTGGAAGACCACCTGCAAAAGAGGAAAACAATAACGCAAATTCCAAAAGCACACGTTAGGGTTAATGGTTGAGTTGGCAATGAAGACTATGAGTGACGTGATTTAGTGGTGGAGAAGTGATGATGAAAGTCTAAGAGGAGTGATGATGGGCGGGAGCTACCATTAGAATCAACAAGAGAAAAACATGATGAAAGAAGAAGGGGAAAATAGAGGAGGAAATAAGAGGCGACGAGAATAATTTTTTTCGTTTTTTTTTCATTTTTTCATTTTAAAAAAGATGAAAATTAAAATGACAGAAATAAAAAAATGTGAATGTAAATTCCTAACTGAATTGAATTAAACCTAAAAATGAAAATAAAAGAGAATTGCTAAAAAAACACATAAAAGAAAGGATACGAATGGGGTGCCTCCCATTAAGCGCTTATCAAAGGTCATAAGCTTGACCCTTGGCATATTTACATCATCCATTATCGAATGGGTGCTTGAGTCTAACAGGAAGCATGCTCAAGCTCCGTGAGGAGCCTGGACCACCTTCCCTCGAAGTAGGCTCTTTATCAATACAATGCTCCATGACTTCTGATGAGTGGAACTTCATCGCTTCACCATCATACTCTAATGTCCACTCGTTTTTTCACACCAGGATGGTCTCTGTAAAAGTAACGCCAAGGGTTGCGGAGACTCGATATCTTGCTTGTCACCTTTAATCTTCAGCTCGCTTACCCACAGCTCTCTTAAAAACTGTCCTGCTTGCTGCTCTTCTTATTATTCTTCTTCTTGTACCTATAAACAACTAGGAAAAGGAAACAAAATTCGGTTAGCGATAACATGAACTGCATCACTTACCTTAGGAGGTTGCACATCCTCTATCCTTTCTCGAACTATAATCTCTTCCTCTTCTAACTCTGCTTGCTCTTCCTCCTTTGCCTTGAAAAATCGACTTGGAAAAGGGGACGGAATTACCATATTCTACAGATTGTTTTATGTCAATTCTAGTTGTGAAGGTGCCTTTTGCGAGATTTCTTCTTCTACCTCTCTTCTGGAATTTTTCGAAAGTGGTTCCTGCAATTCCTTACCACTCCGCAATGTGATAGCCTTCGCACTTTGTCTAGGATTAATCTCCAGTTGCGCTGGAAAATTTCCAAACTTTGTGCCTCCAATTGATTTATGACAATTGCCATTCGACTTAATAGATTTTCAAAATTTCTTAGTTGATTTTTCATATTTCTATGTAGATTTTCAATAGTTGCTTCAGTATTCCGCTAAAACGTCAAAACGTTAGTGGCCAAAGATTGAATTACATCTTCCAAAGAAGTCTTACCTTCGAATTTTGATGTTATATTTTGATTTTGCTGAGGCACGTATGGTTGTCTAAACTGCTGGAATTGAAGAGTGCTTATCGCCAAACTCATTACGATCTCCTCCAAAGACATTTCATCAGCTTGTGGTGGCAATGGTGGAGGTGGAGGTGGAGGCTCGAAGTAGGACTGCTCTTCATAGTAGCTCGGTGGAGAAGTGAATCCGTACTTTGTATCATGCAAAAAGGAACATGTACAAAAAGAATAACCCAAAAATGAGCAAACTTCACATACATTAGATTGTTGGTCATCCCTCGGTAGTTGCGCGGCTAAGGTTGTGAAATCTGCCACTTGATGGTCAAACCTGGAAGTCGCAACAGACGGAAACTCATTATCATAATAAGGATAGAATGAATAATCAGAATTAAAAGCATATTAATAGTGAGCCATGCCGCTAAAAGATCGAAAAATCAGAAAGAGCTATGAAACTGAAACAAACAGAAGACAAGGTAACCAACCGCAGTGAAACCAAAGACACTAACAAAAACAAAAACATCACTAACAAAAACCGTTAAGAAATTTCCCGACAACGGCGCCAAAATTTGGTACTGCTATCGCCTGCAACCAAATTCAAAAGAAATCAGTTCCGTTAATACAAATTAATGTAGAAGTCGTCAGTGGATATCATTCCCATGAGAAATTTTTAACGATAAAGGTTAGCAAGTTTAAAACTAAAACAAAGTAACAAAATGGGGGTGGCTTTGATTCACGTTAATTCAAGGAAAAATATAAGAAAAATCGCAAATCAACAAAAATAATTGGAAAAAACCTTGGTTTTCGGGTCACCGATGTTATCACGTTAATATGGATCTTCGATATAAAATTGCAATCATTAACAAACATTCATTGGGGATGTTTCTCTTAAGAGTAATGACTAGAAACATGTATCCTAGCATTCTTATTAAACAACAACCTAGATACGATCTTAGGTTTAATTAAATAATAGCTTTACGAATCAAGAACCAATGAGCAAGCGAAATACATGTACAACATGCAATCAATCAAGCGAATACCTTCTTAGAATTTCCGACTCTAACGTAGAGAAGGGAGTCCTAATTGCTACTTGCGATTAGCGAAACTAAACGTCATATTTCATTAATCTAGCAGTTAAACACATTAATCCCTACTTACGCACCTAGAAACCAACGAATTCAATTAGAAAGAGTAGATCGGAAGATATTCAATGTTTATTAATAACGTAAACTTGATTCAAAACATCTCACCATACTAGCGGATAACACAGATCCCCTTAACCAAGATTAAAAAGTTTAGCTACTCATACTAGAATCGACAACGAAAGAAATAACAAAGCGTAAAGTCTCCATCCCTGGTACTTTACTGAAAAACACGAAAAGACTAATGGAGAAAGTGCAGAAACGTAAAAAGACTGAAAAGAAAACAACAGAAACGAAATCCTATTCTAAAACCTAACCTAAAGCTTGCGTGAATACTGATCCTCTCTCCTTTTATGCTTATCTTTTCAATTTCCCTCCTATCTTTCGTTAATTCTCTTCAGATAATGTATTACCCAATTTCAGGTGGTCAATCCCCTTGAAAGATGGCAATATAATCTTTAAAGATTGTGAAAATCTAGAATTTGAATCTTGACAATTGATCTATAGATTTATTCCATCCTTAGGCGTGCCCACGTTTAGTCACGAATTGCTGTCAAATTTGAAATTTCAGATTTTTTTCATTCTTTTGCATCTTTTTTATTCAATTTCGTCTCTAAGGTATTGAAAATCATATGTAAACAATTATAAGATAATTTCATTAATTTTGGATAATAATTTCAACACATTAAAGATAATTAAGTATAAAACAAGTGCAAATTGATGACTTAACAAATTCAAAATTTGCTACTGCTATTGCCTGCAACCAAATTCAAAAGAAATCACTTCCGTTAATTCAAATTAATGTAATAATGGTAAGTGGATATTGTTCCCACGAGGAATTTTTAACGATAAAGGTTATTTTGGATATCGTTCCCATGAGGAATCTTTACGGTAATGAATTTACGAATTCAAACGGCACAAATAACGAAATCAAAAAGGAGGGTTTTGGTCCCGACAATATCAGAAAATTAAGAGAAAAATCACAAATCGAAAGTTGTAATTAAATCTGAAAAATCAACGAGAAAATACTTTGGTTTCGGGTCACCGAAATTATCATGCTATTATGGATCCTTGATATAAAATTGCAATCATTAACAAACATTCATTGGGGAAGTTTTCTCTTAAGGGTAATGACTAGAAACATGTATCCTAGCATTCTTATTAAACAATAACCTAGATACGATCATAGATGTAATTGAATTATAGCATTAAGAATCAAGAACCAATGGGCAAGTGAAATACATGTACGACATGCAATCGATCAAGCGAATATCTCCTTAGATTGCACTTAGATCGTTTTCAATGATCCGACGTTTTCTCTTTGCTAGTATCAACATATTTTTCCTTCTGTTTTAGGATTAACCATACATGACGTTGCAAGACTGCTTAAAATTAATTAAGAATATGATTTTCTAAGTATGCTAAGGAGCTTAGATTGCATGTACTAGACATAGCAAAACTGTCCAACAGCTTAGGCATGACAATATAGTAGACATAGTGAATTCATAACTATTATTCTTGAAGTTGTAGCTGATTATGATTTGTGGATATGGTATGCACATTTTAGTTTGCTAGGGCCAAATAATTACATTAATATGTTGGAGGCATCTCACTTGTTCCTAAACCTTGCCAAAGGTATAATAAATATTATATTTGTGTATGTTATAAATTGTTGTTGGAATAATATTAATTATATATGTTAAATAATATATATATATATATATATATTAAGAAGAATTATTTTAATTTAATTTTCATAAATAAATAAACAAATAACAACAAATTATTGTATAAATATAAATTAATTTAGTTAGTAACTAAATTATTGTGGAATATTCTTTGAAAATACTTGATGGGAGGTTTGTTAATCATTTGTCTCTTTTCATCTAGTATCAGTTCCACTGCATTCAAAATTTTCGTCTATTCTATATCTTCTGATATAAATATTGTATTTATTCTCCAGTGTGTCTTCTTTGGCTTGGTTCATGTCAAATCAAGAAACAAGTTTCGTCACCATTGGCCAAAGAGTTCTGGGGGATTTGTTGGTTTTCTTTCTACCGTTTGATTGTTGATGCTTTTGTTATGCGCCATTGCTCTCCAATTTGTAGCCATATGCTCACATATATATAAGTCCTCTTTCTTGTTTCCAACTCTATCTGGGTAGCAGTGAGTATATAACTTAATTACAAAAAAGTGAAGGAATGTTTTTAACTGTAGTGTAAGCTGCAACTGAAGTCTGCTTTACAAGTGCGATTCAAATCTTGAGAGTCATCCTTATAAGAATGAAATATTCTAATTATAGTAACTCTCCTCAAAATTTGGACTTCTAAAATATGTTTTAAACTCGATTAAAAATATAAGACTCGTGATATAAAATTCTTAATCACTTTTAATAACTAAATATCTTCAAGAAATTTATGTTTTAATTAAAATTAAGAATAAAATAATTAAAAGTAATAGTAAAATAAACAGTAAAAGATATTGAAATATATATAAAATATCAAAACATAAGCTTAGGCTTGGTCCAACTTAATATGACTCAAAATTAAATAGACTTGATTTAAATTGATTAAATTTTGAGTTAACTCTAATTTTTAAAAATTTTAAAATTTAGGCTAAATTTGAGTTCAAATTATCTGATCTGAAGTTCAAATATATCGAATATAAATAACATTGTCTTTAATAAAATGACGTTGCTTTTAAATTTTAATTAAAAGGGATATTATCAAAATTGGCCTGAGTTCAATTGAGTTTTGAGTTACCCAAATTCGATCGACTTGACACTACACCATCACTAACTTTTGATAACATCAATCTTTGCCTTTAGTAAACTCATGTTACGATTCGTAATTATTTGGGCATATAAGGATGACATTCAGGCTCGAACCTGATTCAACTAAACATTACCTGAAACTAACAAGACTCGATCCAAGTTGATTGAAATTTAGGTTGTTTTTTTCAATCTTAGGTTTTAAGTTGAGCTTGAGTTTGAGTTGCCCGATGTGAAACATAAATATATCAACCATAAACGATGTCATTTTGAATAAAATGATATTATTTTTAAAATTTAAATTTAAATGAAAATTATCAAAATTGACTTGAACCCGATCAAATCTTGGATTACATAGTCCAATCAGTTTGGCCCAACGTCATCACTAACTTTAACCTTGCGTTTGGTTGCTATCCTCGTGAGTGAGGACAACGAACAAGGATACAAAAGTTCTGTCCCTCGTACTATTGCTTGCTGTTTTCACTCATTTTTGTTTCGTCTTCAGAGGGCAATGACAGAAATTTTTGTTTCTTCCAAAACTGTGGCACAAGAATTCTTGTCCTAGGGACAAGAACAAAACACATAAGGAAATGTCATAAATACCCCTCCCCCCACATAAGCAATTTTGTATTCTTAATTATATTATTAAACTCATTATTATTATTATTATTATTATTATTATTATTATTATTATTTATTGTTGTTGTTGTTGTTGTTGTTGTTGTTGTTGTTGTTGTTGTTGTTGTTGTTATTATTATTATTATTATTATTATTATTATTATTAATTTTGCACCTATTATTATTATTGTTGTTGTTATTATTATTATTATTTATTAATTTTATTATATGAAATTAATTATTAATTATTGTTATTATTATTATTAATTATTGTTATAAATTTTCTTCTTCTTATTATTATTAATTATTGTTATTATTATTATTATTAATTATTGTTATAAATTTTCTTCTTATTATTATTCTTTTTATTATTAATTTTATTTTACGAAATTAATTATTTAATTATTATTATTATTATTATTATTATTATTATTATTATTATAAATTTTGTAATATCAGTAATAATAATTATTATTATTATTAATTATTGTTATTGCTGTTATTATTAATTATTATTATAAATGTTCTACTTATTATTATTATTATTATACGAAATTAATTATATTATTATTATTATTATTATTATTATTATTATAAATTTTAAACTTCTTCTTCTTCTTCTTCTTCTTATTAATTATTTTATTTTTATTATTAATTATTGTTATAATTTTTTATTATTAATTATTATTATAAATTTTGTTATAACAATAATTGTAACATTCCATCTCCATATTAAGGGTTAAGATCAGAAATTTCAGTACATGGAAGCTTAAAGAGAGATTAAGGAAATACATTTTATTGCTCATGCATAATATTAGCATATATGCACATAAATATTGAATGTTTGCACATAAAAAGTGGTACATGTATTCACTGACAACTTCCGGGTATAACTAATGTTAAATGTGATATGAGAAGTAGAGAGAGTAGAAAGAGTGATCTTGGTATGAGTTGTGAGAGGGAAAGATTTAGAAACCAAATTGGTAGTGATCTGGAAAATGTTTCCTAAGTGTGCTTCAGTCTGTTACCCCTAACATCTTCTATAGTTATCCAAACGAGATTATTCTTAATTTGGATTAAACTAGACACATATGGCTATATTTCTTATGAAGACATCGAATTTCAATTCTGTCTCTAAGAATCCCAAATTTTGTTATGAAGTTAAGAATTGGGTGCAGTACGTAAGTGTATGAATGGAAAATTCGTCTTTGGAGTTTAGGGGCAAATTTGGGATTGATATAAATAGATTTCAGCAAAGTTGCCTTCTGGAAAGTTGTAGATCTTTTTTTAATCTTTCCAACGGTCTTTGAATGACCTTAATCTGATACTTGTAGTGAAAGTTATGCCCTTTTATTGTTATGTCTCAATTTTGCTTCCATCTCAAAATGACGTCATCATCGTCTTAGTATGACGTCAGCATCGTCTTAGTTTTGTTCCGTCTCAGTTTTGCTTATGTCTCAAAATGACGTCATCATCGTCTTAGTATGACATCAGCATCGTATTAGTTTTGTTTCGTCTCAATTTTACTTCTGCCTCAAAATGACGTCATCATCGTCTTAGTATGACGTCAGCATCGTCTTGGTTTTGTTTCGTCTCAGTTTTGCTTCCGTCTCAAAATGACGTCATCATTGTCTTAGTATGACGTCAGCATCGTCTTAGTTTTGTTTCGTCTCAGTTTCGCTTCCGTCTTAAAATGACGTCATCATCGTCTTAGTATGACGTCATCTTCGTCTTAATATGATGTCATCTTCATCTTAGTTTAACCTTCTGCTTCTTCTGTTCCATTTTAACCCTTTTTAGAGGCCGAATCTCGCTTCAAGGCCTTCATGAAAGTTGTGGATCTCGAAGTTCTCTTTCCAATAGACTAAAAACGAGATCAATCCGACATTGTTTGTGAAAGTTATGGAAATCGCGGCAAAATAGGTTCATTTGATTGAGGTCATAAACATGTTTGCTTCTTTTGACCATAACTTCCTCTCTAGACACCCAAATGACTTGATTCTTGAACCATTGGATTCGTAAGACATTGCTCTACATCTTTACCAAAAATTATAGTCATTTGAAATAGAGTAAGGAAGGTTGAGTGAAAAACATGGTACGGGTACAGTGAGTGTGTTCTTAAATAATATGGACTGCTATTATCCCACTGAACATACTTCAGTATTTTGATGATTTTGGGATCAGTAGAACTCCAAATGAGATGATTTTTAAATTGAGGTAAACTAGAGACATGGAGCTACAAATGATATGAAGAAATTGGATTCTAATTCAGTCTCTAAGATGTTTAAAATTCAGATGAAAGTTGTGTATAGTATATTGTTTTGGACAAGAGCAGTCCAAAAATGTTTGAAGTATATCTTTAGAATCACTGAACCAAATTGAATGATTTTGGAGGCATTAGAAACTTAAGACAATGGGGGATATTTCTCCGAGAGAAAGTATTATGTTAGAAGGTTTAAAGGTACTGTTGGCAAGACACATAAGGCATAAATAGAAGGGCAAATGGGACAATTCTCAATCATGTTGGGAATTAATTCAAATTTTAGAGTTGTTCAAATTTCTTTAGAATAGGTCTTAAATTATCTTAGAATAAGTCATGGTAGTAGTAGTGGGTAGTTTTCTAAGTTGTTGAGTCATGGTAGTAATAGTGGGTAGTTTTTTATTAATGCTTTTGTAACCCATGTTGTTCATTATGCGTAAGCCTTATATAAGGCCTTGTTCTAATGATTTAATTTAAGTGTGTGAGTTAATATCATTTTCTTTTATCTCATTATTCTCATCTTCTTTGCTCACTCTTCTTTCTATTGTTTATGTTCAAAACATTCCAACATGGTATCAGAGCCATAGATCCTTGAGGGACCTAAGAGTAATTAATTTTTTGTAAGTTCAAGAGAAAAGAAGGACAATGAGAAATCAAGAAAATGAAAAGATGGTAGAAGGAGCCTATCAAGCGAAGGTTGAAGTGGCTGAAGAAAAATCTTTTTTGAATTAGTTGAGAGAAAGTGCTCAATAATGGTAAGATGATGAGAAAGTGCATCATACAAATTTGAAGATGGTGATGAGAAAGTGCATCATGCAAATTTGAAGATGGTGGTGAGAAGTGTACCAAGATGTGTTTGGAGACATGTACTTCAATATTTGCAGGTTGATGAGAAGGGCATCAACGGGAACTTGGTGAAGAGAAGTGCTTCACATAATATTCTGAAGATTAAGAGAGATGTGCTCAATCTAGAAAATTTGAATTAATAGGGAATGTTGGGAATTAATTCAAATTTTAAAGTTGTTTAAATTTCTTTAGAATAGGTCTTAGATTATCTTAGAATAAGTCATGGTAGTAGTAGTGGGTAGTTTGCTAAGTTGTTGAGTCATGGTAGTAATAGTGGGTAGTTTTTTTATTAATGCTTTTGTAACCCATGTTATCCATTATGCATAAGCCTTATATAAGACCTTGTTCTAATGATTTAATTTAAGTGTGTGAGTTAATATCATTTCCTTTTATCTAATTGTTCTCATCTTCTCTGCTCACTCTTCTTTTTATCGTTTATGTTCAAAAAATTCCAACAAATAATTAAGGGCATAATTGGAAGAAAAAGTGTTGTCTTGCTTATAAATAAAGGAGAAAACGGAATGAGAAGATTCCAAAGAAACAAAATGAGTGGTTGAGAAAATAGATAAGAAAGAGATACCTGAAAAAAAATGTAAGAGAGAAAGAAGAGAAATCAAGCTAGAGTTTTAATTCTTCTTTATCTTCAAGAAAGATTTTAAGGTTGATCGAGAAAAGAAAAAGGAAGAGGAAGGAAAGAGCTTCCAATTGAGCTAAAGATCTCCTCATTTGATAGAGAATCAAGGTAAAATCATTTTGAATCTTGTAGATTTCTGAAAGGATTCTAGTTTATAGAGTTTAGAAAATGCTTGAGTTTAAATGTTCTAGAATCAATTTTAGTAATTTGCATTGTGAGATTTTTAAGTAGATTCCTATTGAATGAGATTTGGTTTGTTTTAGAAAACTAAGGGATTCCTACCTACCTAAGAACAAATTGAAAGACAATCTTAACTTGGAGTTTTGCAAGCAAATTAGGTGGGTAATATACATTATGGTTATTGTGTAAATGAGGAATGTGCCTAATTGTGTGCATATGTTTGAATTGCTAAATCATGAATGGGATTTGAATATTATGAGATCATGTGAGGTTAGAAAAGAGATGACGAGAAATTGAATTATGATATAGAGTAACCAAGTGTTCTTAAGGTGTAAGCTTATGAATAAGCTAGACATATGCCAAGGATAAAGATTGAAAGGAGAATTTAGAAGGATCATGTACAAATGAATTGTAAGTCGGAGTTAAATTAGACATATATGAATTATGAAATGGGAATGAGCATAAAATGTGTTCTAGAACATATACTCGTGATTGTCATTGAGCATGCAATGAACATAGTTCATTTATACAATTATGCATAAATAAATGTTTATACGTGTGCAATTATTGATGAATGCGCAATGTGTGTCTTGCATAAATGGGTTGTGCAGGTCAAGTGTCAGCATTCAGGCATTCCAGAATTTGGAAGCAAATGCTAAAATAGAGCGTACTGTGAGTAGACCGATATGGTCTCACTTCATTGTTTGTTATTTAAAATTTTGTATTATTTGTCTAGTGCGTGATTTTGTAAATGCAATCTGATTGGTTTCCGAACAGGAGGTCCGATGATTATGATGTTTTGAATTGGATATTGAAGTGCTTTTTGAAATGATTGCTAAATATTTTCTGAATGCGCAATTGCATGCAAGTGAAAGTGTAAATTCTTAACTATATGTTGAATGTCGAACAACAGTTCGATGATAAGTGAATGTGATTGAATAAGAGCATGCAAATGTGAGTTATGTATTTCATTTCACGAATGCATGAAACATAATGGGAGTTGTGACCAGAGTAGCCACCGATCAGAGCTTAAAGCTCAACGAGTGAAAAAGAGCCTCGAGCTCGAAGGGAAGTAGTGCATACCCAGAGGGCTTTCCTACCCCTAAGACGCGTTAATACTTAATAAGCCCTATATAGGACAGCTCAGGCACTCGATCACAACAAAGTAATAAATAAAAAATGAGTCTCATGTGCATTGTATATGTATATATGAATGATTAAGTGTATTGAATGTGAAATGTGAAATAAAGTGAGATGTGTGAATTATGTGTTATGTCACTGGGTGAGCCATCGATGATGGTCACTCGCTGAGTTCGCAAAACTCACCCAAAATTTACAAATATTTTCAGGATCAGAAGAATACCCCGTTAGGCCAACGGGAGTATGCATACAGCATTCAAGTGAAGGTTAGAGGTTGGGATTAGTTCGCGTCTGCATTTGTGTTTTTCCTATTTTGTATTGAATTGTATATTTTGCATTTTTCTGTATAAATTTGTATTCCAAAATGACACAAGTGTTTTGTAATTGTGAAAGGGGCCCAATGGCTATCAAAAATTGTGTTGATTGATAATGTTCATGAATGAGTATGGGCTAATTTGAGTTTCAATTTCGGCAAAATAAGTTATTGTTTCCAAAAAAAAATTATACTAATTGAGTGCCTTAGCACGCCACCCTCGCGAGGCACGGACTCAGATATCACCATCGATGTCGGGTTCGAGTCTTGCGGGAATGGGGTGCTAAATTTTTGTGGTATCAGAGCCCAGAAGTACTATCTTATATGGGAATTTTGAAATATGTGTCAAGTTATATGCATATGCATATTAGTCATGTCATAGTAGACTGCGACGACTGATCCCCAGTATGAGTCACATGCATGAGCATTTCCTTAAGAGTCTGAACAGTTAAAAGCATTGAGAAAAATTGATGATCTGACCGAATGTGAGAAAATAAAGGTTTATGGACATGTTGGAAATGAGAAATAGTATCTGGTTTTGTATGAAAAATAACGGTACACCACAATGGAGGTATGTACCCTTGAAGGTGATGTAAGAGTGAATAGATATGTTGTTGTAGATTGGTTGAGAAAAATGAGAATATGAGTAGAAATGAGGAGGCTAAAGTGTATAGACAGAATAAAATGAAAGCGTAAAAATGTTATGATCATAAAAAGGACTAATTTGGAACCAAAATGGTTATGTGAGTATTGTGATAAGAGTTGTAATTCAGTATAAGGGGATATTAGAGAAAATTGAGACCGAAAATTCATAATGATTATGCATCGGAAATTCTGGATTGGTTAAGGATATGTATATATATATATGGGAAAAGAAATAGTATACGAATGGATATAACAGATAAAGATTCAATGTATTTGTATTAAGGGATGTATTATTTTATTGTGTTCTGGTGATATGTCCTCAAATGTGATATAAATGTGAATAAACTGTCATGGATTGTTTAAGGCAAAAAATAAGGATATAAGTAGAAATAATAAGATGAAAGTGTATAAGCCAAGTTGATATGACCTTGAAAGGTTTCACTTGGACTTAGAATGGTTGTGTGGTTTTCAACATAAGAGTTTATGATTCAATATGGGAATATATCTGTGGAATGGAGATTTAAGCTTCATATGAGTTATGCCCTACAATTATACATTGATTGAATATATATATGTGTGAGATGAAATGAATGACAATTGGAAGATGAGATGAGGATAGCAATATATGAAAAAGTTGTTGAGTTTAAGTTGATTTGCCATTCTGAGTGCACATTTAATAGTGTGATCACCATGACAAGTGAAACTATTAAGCTTATGTGAATAATATGCGCGGAGATGATATAGGAAGTAATCGGTAACTTATTGAATAAGTGCCAATTATAGTTCCTATAGTTCAAAGTTCAAGAAAAGTTAGCGTAAGAGTACTTGTAATGATCAATTGGGAAGAAATTGAGATTGTTAATGATGTTACCATATGTGATGAATTTAAAAAAAGAAAAAAGAAGAAGAAGGACACAATTATGGCATGATCCATATGATTGAGAACTGGCACAAAAGGAGAAGAGTTATTTAGAATTGAATGTGATTAAAGTATCCTTAGTATAAGCTACTAATTGGTGAATCGACATGAATACATCTCTAGATAAGATGTAATGATTTTGGTGATATATGCCAAGGTATTAGAGTAAATGAAATTGTTTAGTGCCTCACCAAGCTTCGTTACAAGGGATGTTTTGAACAGGTAAGCTATGGCATAAATTGATCCTAGTGAGATATGATGTATAATTGAAATTGATCTTCTTGAGGTACTAAGAATGACTGATAAGTAATTATGAAAATAGTTGATTGATAAGGATTTCATGAACAGTATCGACGATTGTAGCAAGAAATCTTATTTCAAAGAAGAATTTTCCTAAATTGTGTTAAGTTGAGCAGACGATTCAGTTTAAGAGTGGTCATGGAAGAAACAAATTGGAAATGAATATGAAATAAATCAAAAGTGAATAATGGAATCATATCCCATGTGGAGACACAGGCATAGGAAGTGGAATATGCTACTGAGAGTGTATGCATTTTGTTTAATGTAAAGTATCCTGCTATATGAGTGGATTTTAAATTTGAGGTGACACTATTGCAAATGTGAGGAGAATATAGGTCCATATTGTATTCGATGTAAATATGTTCGGGGAAATACAAATTGAATCTGAGATACCAACACACTAAATGAAGTGTTCAAATAAATTGAAATTGTGTGGAAGAACTAGTACAACGGAATAGGCATTTGAATAAGTCGATGTGAATTAAAGGAAATCGAATGAAAAGAGAAAATTATTAGAGACAAGAAGTCAAGTGGGAGACTGAAAATGATATGAGATGATATTACCTTACAAGGAATTAGACACTTAAGGAATTGCAAGAATTAATTATGGAAATAAGGAAAATTTTGAGTGATATCTGTTGAAGTTAATAATACCCCAATAGCCTTATAATATTGAAGATTTAAGTGATTCAAGCGGAATTGTATAAATTAGTGACTATGATCATTGATGGTGTTTTGAGTGTGGTTGAAAAGTAAAAAGGGTCGTTTTAAATATTTGAGGAATATGACACTAATGATAATACTATCATTTGGATTTAGAGATTATGTGGTATATAATGAAGTTTCACATCAGAGGCTAAGATACAATCTGTTGTAATAGTATAAAGTGGTTTTTGTTATGCATGAGACAATGCAAGTCTTATGAGTTGATTTTGATACATGGTTTAGAGGTGCTATGATAGAAATTGTTGTGAGGTCTTAAAGATATTAGATGTGCCAAGTCATTTCTGGAATGTACAAATTATGTAAGTTTGAGAAAATTATTGAGTTTGAAAGGGATGTACAAATGAGTGCTATACTGGTAAGGTAGTGTGTAATCTGACACATTGAACAGTCGATTCTATAATGAAATAGTGCAAATTCAAATATTGAGGTTACCAAATCTAGTGCACTGAAGAGTGTAAAATGTTGAGTGGAATATGGGGTAAAATGAAGTGTTACTAGTTGCATTGAAATTTGTAGATCAGTTTTGCTGAAAAGAAGTAAGAAAGTCTAAGAGCTAAGGATTCAGAATTGTGAGTCCTATAGAAGAATTGAAAACGAATTTGAACTTTTAAGTGGAATTGGACAAAAAAGAAATGATATGTGGTGATTGAAATAAGAAGTATGTGTACCCGAAAAAGGTGATCAAACAAAGAACTTGTTAGAGAAGCCTAAGTAACAACCTAAGCTAGACATCCTAGTAGGAATACACTACGAGTGTATTTTAGCTACTAAGGATGTAGAAACAAGTGGTTACATGTTTGAATTACAAACACTTCTAACTGTTGGGGAGCTGCTTAATGCTTGTATATTTGAGTTCATAGGAATATGAGATTAGGTATAATTCAAATTGATTACAGGCATTACAATTGTGACCGTAATGGCATTATTAGAACACAGTATGGGGCATTGTATGATAGAAAGGTGGTCATTCACCTTACATTGAGATGAAGAGGGCCTAAAATGATATAAGACCATAGTAAATGTGAGAGACTGTTAGTGAGTGAGATGAATATGAAATAATAGTAAGGTGACTTATGAAAGATAGATGGGTTAGGTGGATCAACACCGGACAGATGAAATATAGTAAACTGGACATAAGAATTGAATGTATTAACACTGAAGAGAAGTTAGTTGTCAAAGGAGAGAATGAGGTGATTTGTGAGTACCACCTTGGCAAGGTGTGCTCAAATTTGGAGAAAGGATAAGTTAAGCTACTATGAATTGGTCTGTATAAAATTTATTATAAGTTAGTGTTACTGGTGAAAGATGTCTTAAATTCGCACTATGTGATATGTGAATAAATTAAAAGATTTGTGAGTGTTTAGTGAAATAGTCAAGATAATGTGATAGCTAAATAAGTGACTAGAAAACCTATTGAGTTATCAGTTGTGGTTACTTAGAAAGAGAGTATTTGAGTGATGAAGTATATGGAAAACGGAGAGGCATATGAGGAAATAATACCTCTACCGTAATGATAAATTAAATGAAAATTTCGATGACGAAATTTATTAAGAGGGGAGAATTATAATATCCCGTCCCCATATTAAGGGATAAGATCTGAAATTTCAGTACATGGGAGCTCAAAGAGAGATTAAGGAAATGCATTTTTTTGCTCATGCATAATATTAACATATATGCACATAAATATTGAATGTTTGCACATAAAAAGTGGTACATGCATTCACTGAAACTTCCAGGTATAAGTAATGTTAAATGTGATTTTATTGAAAATAAGAAGTAGAGGGAGTAGAAAGAGTGATCTTAGTATGAGTTGTGAGAAGGAAAGATTTAGAAATCAAATTGGTAGTGATTTGGAAAATGTTCCCTAAGTGTGCTTAAGCCTATTAGCCCTAACGTCTTCTATAGTTATCCAAACGAGATGATTCTTGATTTAGATTAAACTAGATACATATGACTACATTTCTTATGAAGACATCGAATTTCAATTTTGTCTCTAAGAATTCCAAAATTTGTTTTGGAGTTAAGAATTGGGTGCAGTAAGTAGGTGTATGAATGGAAAATTCATCTTTGGAGTTTAGGAACAAATTTGGGATTGATATAAACAGATTTTGGCAAATTTGCCTTCTGAAAAGTTGTAGATCTTTTTTTTTTATCTTTCCAATGGTCTTTGAATGACCTTAATCCGATACTTGTAGTGAACGTTATCCCCTTTTTATTGTTCCATCTCAGTTTTGCTTCCATCTCAAAATGACGTCATCATTGTCTTAGTATGACGTTAGCATCGTCTTAGTTTTGTTCTGTCTCAGTTTTGTTTCCATCTCAAAATGATGTCATCATCGTCTTAGTATCATTGTCTTAGTTTTGTTCCGTCTCAGTTTTACTTCCGTCTCAAAATGACGTCACTATTGTCTTAATATGACGTCAGTATCATCTTAGATTTATTTCATCTCAGTTTTGCTTCCGTCTCAAAATGACGTCATCATCGTCTTAGTATGACGTCGGTATCGTCTTAGTTTTGTTTGGTCTCAGTTTTGCTTCCATCTCAAAATGACGTCATCTTCGTCTTAGTGTGACTTCATCTTCATCTTAGTTTGACCTTCTGCTTCTTCTGTTCCATTTTAACCCCTTTTAGAGGTCGAATCTTGCTTCGAGGTGTTCATGAAAGTTGTGGATCTCGAAGTTCTCTTTCCAATAGACTAAAAACGAGATCAATCCGACATTGTTTGTGAAAGTTATGAAAATCGCGGCAAAATAGGTTCATTTGATTGAGGTCATAAACATGTTTGCTTCTTTTGACCATAACTTCCTCTTTAGACACCCAAATGGCTTGATTCTTGAACCATTGGATTTGTAAGACATTGCTCTACATCTCTACCAAAAATTATAGTCATTTGAAATAGAGTAAGGAAGGTTGAGTGAAAAACATGGGACGGGTACAGTGAGTGTGTTCTTAAATAATATGAACTGCTATTATCCCACTGAACATACTTCAGTATTTTGATGATTTCGGGATCAGTAGAGCTCCAAATGAGATGATTTTTGAATTGTGTTAAACTAGAGACATGAAGCTATAAATGATATGAAGAAATTGGAATCTAATTCAGTCTCTAAGATGTTTAAAATTTAGATGAAAGTTGTGTATAGTATACTGTTTTAAACAAGAGCAGTCCAAAAATGTTTGAAGTATATTTTTGGAATCACTGAACCAAATTGAATGATTTTGGAGGTATTAGAAACTTAAGACAATGGGAGATATTTCACCGAGAGAAAGTATTATGTTAGAATGTTTAAAGGTATTGTTGGCAAGACACATAAGGCATAAATAAAAGGACAAAAGGGACAATTCTCAATCATTAAGGGCATAATTGGAAGAAAAAGTATTATTTTGCTTATAAATAAAGGAGAAAACGTGAATGAGAAGATTCCAGATAAACAAAATGAGTGGTTGAGAAAAGAGATAAGAAATAGATACATGAAAAAAATGTAAGAGAGAAAGAAGAGAACTCAAGCTAGGGTTTTAATTCTTCTTCATCTTCAAGAAAGATTTTAAGGTTGATCAAGAAAAGAAAAAGGAAGAGGAATGAAAGAGCTTCCAATTGAGCTAAAGATCTCCTTATTTGATAGAGAATCAAGGTAAAATCATTTTGAATCTTGTGGATTTTTGAAAGAATTCTAGTTCATGGAGTTTAGAAAATGCTTGAGTTTAAATGTTCTAGAATCAATTTTAGTGATTTGCATTGTGAGATTTTTAAGTGGATTCGTATTGAATGGGATTTGATTTTTTTTAGGAAACCAAGGGATTCCTACGTACCCAAGAACAAGGGGAAAGGCAATCTTGACTTGGAGTTTTGCAAGCAAATTAGGTGGGTAATATACATTATGATTATTGTGTAAATAAGCAATCTGCCTAAGTGTGTGCATATGTTTGAATTGCTAAATCATGAATGGGATTTGAATATTATGAGATCATGTGAGGTTAGAAAAGAGATGACGGAAAATTGAGTTATGATATAGAGTAACCAAGTGTTTTTGAGGTGTAAGCTTATGAATAAGCTAGACACATGCCAAGGATAAAGATTGAAAGAAGAATTTAGAAGGATCATGTACAAATGAAGTGTAAGTCAGAGTTCAATTAGACATATATGAATTATGAAATGGGAATGAGCATAAAATGTGTTCTATAACATATACCTGAGATTGTCATTGAGCATACAATGAACATAGTTAATTTATACAATTATGCATAAATAAATGTTTATGCGTGTGTAATTATTGATGAGTGCGCAATGTGTGTCTTGCATAAATGGGTTGTGCAGGTTAAGTGTCAGTATTCAGGTATTCCAGAATTTGGAAGCAAATGCTAAAATGAAGCGTACTGTGAGTAGACTGAGATGGTTTCACTTCATTGTTTGTTATTTAAATTTTTGTGTTATTTGCCTAGTGCATGATTTTGTAAATGCAATGTGATTGGTTTCCGGACAAGAGGTCCGATGATTATGATATTTTGACTTGGATATTGAAGTGCTTTTTGAAGTGATTGCTAAATGTTTTCTGAATACGCAATTGCATGCAAGTGAAATTGTAAATTCTCAACTATATGTTGAATGTCGGACTATAGTCCGATGATAAGTGAATGTGATTGAATAAGAGCATACAAAAATGAGTGATGCATTTTATTTCACGAATGCATGAAACATAATGGGAGTTGTGACCAGAGTAGCCACCGATCAGAGCTTAAAGCTCAACGAGTGAAAAAGAGCACCGAGTTCGAAGGGAAGTAGTGCATACCTAGAGGGCTCTCTTACCCCTAAGACGAGTTAACGCTTAATGAGCCTTATATGGGACAGTTCAGGCACTCGGCCACAATAAAGTAACAAATAGAAAGTGAGTCTCATGTGCATTGCATATGTATATATGAATGATTAAGTGAATTGAATGTGAAATGTGAAATAAAGTAAGATGTGTGAATTATGTGTTATGTGACTAGGTGAGCCATCGATGATGATCACTCGCTGAGTTCGCAAAACTCACCCAAAATTTGCAAATATTTTCAGGATCATAAGAATATCCCATTAGGCCAACGAGAGTATGTATGTAGCATTCAAGTAAAGGTTAGAGGTCGGGATCAGTTCACGTCTGCATTTGTGTTTTTCCTATTTTGTATTGAATTGTATATTTCATATTTTTCTATATAAATTTATATTCCGAAATGACACAAGTGTTTTGTAATTGTGAAAGGGGCCCAATGACTATCAAAAATTGTGTTGATTGATAATGTTCATGAATGAGTATGGGCAATTTGAGTTTCAATTTCGGAAAAATAAGTTATTGTTTAAAAAAAAAATACTAATTGAGTGCTTGAGCACGCCATCCTCGCGGGGCACGAACTCTGATATCACCATCGATGTCGGGTTCGGGTCTTTCGAGAGTGGGGTGCTACAATAATAATAATTATTGCATGGGCATTTTTATCATTGACACTGTTATTTGTTCTGTCCACTGCAGCCAAACACATTTCTGTTCTTGAGACGGAGACAGTTTTTTCTATTCTGTCCATCGCAACCAAACACCTCACCTTCTCCAATTTTTGTTCTATTCTGTCTCGTTCCGTCTCTGCATATTAAAGACGGTAACCAAACGTAGCGTCATACTTGACGCTCACTGGGTCTACTTCTGTGGTTACTAGTCAGTCAAAATAAATATGTTAAATACTTAGTCAATACTTTTTTGAATTACCTGTTGGTTCTTTTGACAATGGAGGAATAAATCTATTTTTGATGCCTACTTTGCTTGGCCTTTCTCATCTAGTTCCCTTATTTTGTCTTATGCAGGTCTTCTTCGCGGCTCAGCAAGATGCCCTTGGCCAATAGTTACTAGATCCCACCCTCAACAGGAGCAACTCATCGGCTGGAAGAAGCTGCCTACTGGATAGATCAAGCTTAATACTGATGGAGCTTGTCAATGGTCTTCATTACAGCCACCGCAGACGGCGTTCTACGGGAGAGTGCAGGCCATTGGCTTAGAGGGTTCTCTCAAAATATTGGCTGGTGCTCTCCGATAAATGTGGAACTCTGAGGTGTGTTCACAAGGCTCACCCTTGCGTGAAATTTAGGCCATCGCTGGATTGAACTTGAGGTAGATTCTACAGTAGTGTTCGACATTCTATCATTCGCCGACTGTAGATTTCACACGCTCAATCCTATCGTCCAGAGTATACACGAGATATTTGCTAAGAATTGGACTGTTACTTATTAACATATTTACTAAGAGAGTAATTGATGCGTCGACTGGCTAGCTAAATATGCTGGTCATTTTGCAATCGACGTCAATCATTTTACTACAATACTCATTGGGTGTCACGTAATCCTATTAGAGGATCTTTCGGAAGTCTATTTCTCTAAAATTAGCGTATAATTCGTTTCTTTGTTTCTCTTAAAAGAAAAAAATACTTGTTTCAGTTCCATTCTTGACTGCCATGTCTGCTCTTGCAAAAACATTCACTACCTGTCGGTGGCCAAGATAAAAGGCCGTCACGAACAAACTGGATTAAACCGTGAAAGACACGCAATATCTTATCTTCCGGGACGGTTACAGATTCCTTGAGCCACTACCTAGTAACGTATGTTCTCCCAAGCGCCACCTGTTGTTGGGGACGGTATAAGTGCTACCGTTTCTTACACGCTTTTAATGTATGCAGAGCTCAAGGCTTGGAATAGGAATAGATTCTCGCAGTCTCAGCTTAGTTTCCTTTTTCTCCTGACCAAAAACAAAATAGGGTTATGCTTACAGCTACAATAGTGTTTTAGAATTCAGGTTCTTGGGAGACTGTACCTGTACGTTAAGTCACGTACTAAATCTAAACGTGTGTCAGAGAAACTTGGTCCACGACAAGTACCAGTCACGAGGAGAGAGACAGAACAAACTCACCCACTTCTGTTGTTTGCTTACATTGCCGCTCAATTTTAGAAACACCCGTTTTAGCCCCCAATGGCCATTGACCATTTGTCGTTGTAGCAGCAAACTGTTTACTAACAAACACCACCCAAACGCCGCCGTATATCTAATACCTGGGTGTCCACTTCTGTCTTTTCGCACAACGTCTTCGACTTCTTTCGCGAGTCCCGAGAGAGAGAGACCCACCACCCCCGTTGCCTTTCAGCTTCGATTCTACACAAACACGATCCAAATCTTTCAAAACTATTCTCACTTCTCTTCTAAACCTTTTCCTCTCTCGCTCATTCTGTGGTCCGCGGCGGTTGTGTCGTTTTGAGAACTTCGATCCCGCGGTTCTCGAACTCGGGCCTGCAAGTCACTATACTATAATGCTCGTGAGGTTTCGCAATCGGAATTTCAACTCGGCGCTGGAATCTGTTGTTTGACAGAGGGTAGATGGACCTCAACGGCAGTTCTGAGGGAGGCCGTTCGACGGTTTTCGACATCGATCTCAATGAGCCGCCTATTTGCTCTCCTCGAGAGGTTGCGGTGCCCGGAGATGATGCAACTTCGGGGGTTTCCGGAGACGGAGGCGGTAAAGGTAAAGGTAAAGGTGTGCTTTTGGACATGAATGCGTTGCCCAGCGACGCAGAGGGAGAAGATGGTAGTGAATTGGTGAATAATAACGGGTTGGTTATTCTTTTCTTTTTTATTTGTTTTTCTTGTTAAAAAATCTTTAATTTCATTTGAAAAATTGGTTTAATTATAGTAACTCACTAATATACTCTTTTTAACTTGTTTAATTTTGATATTATGTTGTTATGATTCTTCTTTTTCTTTTTCTTTTTTGGCCTCGAAGAGTTGTTATTTTGCTCGAGTTTAGTTTTGAGATGAATGTTAGTCGTTTATTATTACTACACTTAAAACTTGCCAGAAAAATGAAACACAAAACTTTCTTGTTTATGCTCCCGGTTTTTGGAGTAAGCAATAGTTATAATTGAACTCAGCTTCAGGTTGTCCGCACAAATCACTGGCTGAAAACAACTAATTGACCAAATTTATAGATCAATTTGGATCGTTGTTTCATAGTTTTTATGGGCCAATTCGGTTGCTTGAACTAGAGTGTTTGCATATTACTTGGATTTAGGGAATAAATTAATTGAGAATGTATGCAGGAATTAATTTTACAACCCCGTTTCACATTGTACATATGTAACTATATTTAGTGTAGCCAAATTTTGCCTTGATGAAATCAGGGCCTGTCAGTTCAAAAAGATAGGTTTATATGAGATAAAAAAACTTCTTCTTGATGTTCTTTGTAACTAATGTGAACAATCATGTATGCATATAACATGCAAATATTCAGTTGGAAGCAGCTGTGGTTGTTTTGTTTTAGGGCCTTCACAATCCAGCATTGTTTATTGAACAAAATTATTGTGAAGAGTTTAATCGCATATCTATATAGAAACCCTTAATGAGAAGTTAATGCACATTTATTTTTAATGCTTATATAAAAATGAGACTGAGAGTAATTGGATCTGGCAGTTAATTCAATTTCTAGTTGAGTTGTTTTCTTTGGTAGCTGTGCTAAGTAAATTCAATTAGTCTATCATCTCATGTTTCTAAGGGTTTTCAAGTATCTTAGGATGTTGTCGAGGTGGGTGGATGGGGTTTAAATATGTATAATGTCACTGCTCAAAATGTGGTCCTGAGTCAATTACTTCTTTCATCTTTTCTGATTTGTAGAAACCACGCTGTGTTTGATAGTCTACCATTGGCTTATCATTTAGTGCCCCCATGACATGTTATGATTTGTAGTTTTTGGGAAGATGATTAGACTTTATAAAGGTTTTGCTCTCTTTGAAAGAATTAGTTTAACATAGTTATGACATACTGGAATATAGCTGGGGTGTGGAATTCAGAGAAGAGAAACCACTGCAGTTCACTGTTCACGTGACGGCAATAAGTTTGAGTCAGTGTCTGATGTTGCTTACGATCTTGAGTTGCTGTGGAATAGCCATAATTTTATACTTCAGGACAGGAGTGATAGATTTGCTTTGGTACAGAACAGGTGGCATGTTCAGAGAAGAAAGGAGTCCTTAATCTTTTCAAAAACCAAGGACCTTCAAGAATGTCAAGAAAATCTGAAGAGCAGTTTGGCTGGGAGTTTATCTTTTGGAATAGAGAGCAGTGATGCTGATACCTTTGTGCCTAGAAGTGATTCACGAGTCATGGCAGTTAGCTCAAAGGAAACTGGTATCTCTGACTCCTCTCCATCGAAGGTCAGCATGCATGCATTTATTAATTTGAGAGCAGTGTGAACATTTTCTTTTATCCCATATATTCTCACGTTGTTAGAAACACCAGACTATCTTTGTATATTTTGAATTTGATGTATGACCATGCTGTAAAAACTAAGATATTATTTGCAATTCCAGAACGGATTTCCAGTCCAGTTCGAAGATTTTTTCGTTCTTTCACTTGGGAAGATTGATCCACGACCCTTCTATCATAACACTAACCAGGTCTGGCCTGTGGGTTACAAGTCCTGTTGGCATGATAAGATTACTGGATCTCTTTTTGTATGTGACATCTTAGATGGAGGAAATTCAGGTCCAATTTTTAGGGTCCAACGATATCCATGTTCTGCTCAGTCTATTCCAATTGGGTCAACTCTATTATACAGGCCGGATTCTACCATTGTTGACATCAAACTTGATGCCACATTGGCTGCAGATGATGAAGAGGATATGAATGTTCACACAATGTTCTTAGACAATAGTCCTCCACTTCTGGATTCTAATATCTTTTCTGATGTTGGAACTAATTCAAATGAAATCTCTAACTTTCAGTCTGCAGATAGTTGTCAAAGAAATGACAACTCTACTTCTCAAAATCTAGGGAAACTAGTTCCCAATAATAAAATCCTAGTTGATGATATTGGTGAATTCACGGTGGAAGGCAGATCATCGTCTTCAGTGTGGAGGAAGGTATCTGAAAATCTTGTGAGTGCTTGCCATCAGTCGTTCCTGCAAAATGGTATATGCAAGTTTTGTTGCACACATGATGCATATTGGTGGCAGTCACCCTGTGGAGTTGAGAACAGTGAAGCAACTGAATATACTATTTCATTGGCCAAGTTTTGTCACATATCTGGGCCTGTGAATATTCCTCAATATATCCAATGCAATAATCAGCATATTGCTAGTTGTGAAACATTGACGGAGTGGTTGAACCAGGATAGGTTTGGACTGGATGTAGAATTTGTCCAAGAACTAATAGAGCATCTCCCAGGTATTGTTACCTGTTCAGATTATACGTTACTGAACAACAGAACTCAGAATTCAAAATTGCAAACTGTTGAGGATGGGTTTCTAGTAGTTAAGAGGAAAAGTGATGCACAAGGTGGTAAAGAAAGAGATAATATGTTCAGTGGATGTAGAAACCAAATTGATCAGGTGGCTGACAACCTATTTAGGAAGGTTTCTTCTCCTCCTGGAAAGCCGTTGAGCTCAAGGATTCCGACATATTTGATTGGTGATGTTCTGCAGGTATGGGCTATTGACTTTAATTTGTGATCATATTCCAGAACTTTTTGTGATCTTTGATGGCATGATTATTTCTTTTTTTAAATGTTTAGTCGTGGGAGTTACTTTGTCGCTTTTCTGAAGTTTTGGGGCTGGAAAAACAGTGGTCATTCGAGGAGCTTGAAGAGGAACTTGTCTGCTGTTACTCTTCCCCTCTAAGAAGTTCTTGTCCTTCAACAACAAGTCAACATGCATTGGTAGAAGAAGGATCATTGAACAGCTTATCTGCTGGTAAAATTTTGACTACAGCCCACTGCTCACTGTTGAGAGTTCTACTTTCTGAGCTACAATCCAAGCTGTCAGCTCTTATAGATCCTTCTCTTGAAACTGGGGAATCTAAGTCAAGGAAGAGGAGGAAAAAAGATTCAGACAATTTAATCTTTCCAAAGAAAATGATGCTTGATTTACTTCCAATGAATGAACTTACTTGGCCAGAATTAGCTAGAAGATACATATTAACCCTTGCATCCATGGAGGGCAACCTTGATTCTGTGGAAATTTTGAACCGTGAGGGTTGTAAAGTGTTGCGTTGTTTACATGGTGATACTCGGGCACTAGGTGGTTCACGTCTTGGAGTTGCTGAAATGGAAGCAGATGCACTGGTAGATTGGCTTTCATTTCCTAGCTTTTGTAACAATAATTCTCCGTTTTGTTTTTATCTTTCTTTATATATCTAAAATATAAATGTTGCATGTTGATCGCAATATAGGTATTCATGGTAGCTGCCTTAACTGTTTTCCTGGTCTTAACATAGATTTCCAAGTTAACCTACAAAATGAATTACCCGGCTGAGGATGATGATGTGTGCTCTTTAATTAGGTTGCAGTTTCATGGCATTCGGTGAATGGTGAAACTTTGTGATCTCTCTCTCTTTTCATGACTTTGTATTATCGTAATGGATGGTTGTGTGGAAAAACTTATGCTTAAATAAAAATGTACAGATTTGATTGCCTATTCTAGTTGCCATTTGTAGGTAATATTGTATTGGAACATAACTTGTAGGTTTTATGATATGTACAATTCCAAATACAATGGATTCTCATGTAATTCACTGTCTCAATTCCATTGGGTTTCATGCCAAATAGCCAAATCCTGACTTAGCCCTAACATTATAGGTAACATTGTTCAATCTTAACATTGATAAAGAAAAGACATATCAAACTACTTATTCTAGTTGCAATTGATTTCCAATTTCATCATGCAATTTTTCATGCCCCGACGGCCAAATTTAAATTGTGATGGTAACCCTAGCTTTGGCTTGATTTGGCTGGCAATAAAGTGACAACAAGTTATTGAGCTAGGGTCAAGCTGTTCATGCTGTGCTTAATTTATAAGTGCAAAATGCTATTCTTAAATTTGGTTTAGTTTCAAGTTTGCTGTGCTATGAGTATTCCATCGTATCTATATTTTTATTTCTATAATTGTAAAGATATTAAATTCAACTTTGAACCCAAATTGCTCTAACTGTAGCATACCTTGGGTTGGTCATGTGGACTAGCACCTTTCTTTGATGCTTTACAATATGGGGTAGGTGGATTAATTTCTGGGCTTATAGGGACATGATTAATTTAAGACATGCAGGATAATTGGACTAATGCGTGGTTATAGATAGAAAACAGTACTAGCTTAGGACTTACGGATTTATACAAACAGCAAGTACATCAATAAGCATCCAAGCTAGAACTTGTCTTGGAATTTCTGTGTTGGACCCCTGAAGGTATGATTATCATTTGCATGCATGTTTAACCCTCAAATGGAAAGTCCTAAGAGCATCTAAGTCAACTACCAAAGAGCAATTGTATGGTTGAAAAGTAACTAGCTCTGTCAATGAATTGAATATGCCAGGGTTGATGCATTTGTATACTTGTGTCATAATTCTGAATTTGGACGCCACAGAATATGCCATTGCATATATATTTAAAGCCCCTTTTTGGCAAAAGAATTTATACTTTAGTATTGGTCTCTTCACAGAGTGAGGCTCCATTCGTCATTCTTTTGCTTTTCTTGGTTTGCCTTCTTATTTTGATGTCTACGTAATGCTTATTGGATAATGTTGCATTAATTGTTCTGATCCTCAGCTGCTTGCAGAGGCTACAAAGCAGATCTTTGGATCATCAAAGTGCATAAATGACAATCTGTGTATGGATACCAATGAACCAGATGCGTTGGGTGGTAATAAAAATGTTTCCACCAATGATCTGGAAATACCTGATTGGGCACAAGTGCTGGAACCTGTAAGAAAGCTACCGACAAATGTGGGAGCGAGGATCCGAAAGTGTGTTTATGAGGCATTAGAAAGAAATCCACCTGATTGGGCAAAGAAGATTTTAGAGCATTCGATTAGCAAGGAAGTCTACAAAGGAAATGCTTCAGGACCTACCAAGGTATGATATGGGCAGTACTGGTCGCTATTGAAATTTTATTGTTTGTGTACGTGGATTACATTAGGTTTATAGTTTTTGATTGCTTCCTCATATACTGTGTACCACAGGCTAAAATAATTCATATCTTTTAATCTGATTGTTCAAAATGTTATCAAGTTTTGATCAGATAATGCTGTCCCACGCCCTCCCTGGGACCCATAAATTAAATAAAAATTAATTCTGACAAGGTGAGAGAATCCTTATGCTACATTACCTATAGTTGAAGCCCAGGCTGGGTCAGGGGAAGTCCAGATGTTTGTCCAAGTGGATCTAAATGTGTTCACAGGCACATGATAAGACCCGTAACTGACAAATTGAACTGCAGAATAAAATGCTTGTAAAAAGGCATTCAATGATCTTTTACTACAAAATGTACCGCACAACTTACTTATAAATGCCTTTTTTTCATCTAACTACAGTCTTTTTGATAGGGATTTCAGTAGAGAATTGTATTATTTACGTAGATGTAGGGTACAGTAGCAGTATAACTCCTGGAAGATAACTCCCAGGCCAATACAAATCTGTATTTCCAGAATATGAATGATAATAATATCTCCCTCTCTATGCCGATTCCTATATATCTTCTGTACCTCCTCATTCTCACTCTCTCTCTGTAACTAATTCCTAACCTCTAGCCTATGTGGCATTTGTATTTGTTCCCTTCCCCATTGTACCCCTACGGATGTGGGTTTGAATGTCTTAGTGGTTGTTTACTAATGCTAATACTAGCATGCTGATAACTAGGAAGGGTGCTAACACGTTTCAATTTTCTTTCCTTCACTATCCTGCTTCTTTAATAGAAAGGTGAGCCATGGATAACTGCCATTCTGGTTTCTAAGAATGGGTTTGTCTCTTGTCTTTTCCCTTTTCTTCTTTTTGGATTGGTCAGGTTGAGGGTTGGGGCACCAAAAATCAAATGATTCACTTTTTATTGCTTTTATCTACATATTTATGAGCATTGAAAGCATGACAAAATCATACTAGCCTACAATGTGATGTAGGGATTACGTTGTAGTCTCTGCAAGCAACTGAGATTCAGAACAGTTAATTCACCATTATCCAATAAGCATTACATAGACATCAAAATAGAATACGCTACTGCATCACAATTTTTGCTTCTATTTTTTTAAAAGATAAAATGTTGCATTGTCTGTTTTACTAATGTTCTTTTCTAACTTCCCTTTTCGTCAACAACTACCCCAAAGTATCACTACACCATTACAATAAAGAATATATGGCCTTCCAGATCAAAGTTTTCATGATCTTTGAAGCTCATCAAGTCATTAGCTTTTCTTTTGATTATTCTTATTATAGTGACCATGTAGTTGATGCTGGACTGAAGTTTTTCTTGCTGATTGATTACAGAAAGCTGTTATATCATTACTGGCAGATGTGTGTGGTGAAAACCAGCAGCAGAAACCTATTCGAAAGAGAAAAAGTAAGCATAGTGGCACTTTATCTGATGTGATAATGAAACAATGCCAGAGAGTGCTTCGATGTGCTGCAGCAGCAGATGAAGAAAAGGTGTTCTGTAACTTACTGGCAAGAACATTTCTTAAATCTTCTGACAACGACGATGAGGGCTTTCTTGGGTTTGCAACAATTGTATCTCATCCTTTGGACTTCAGAACTATTGACCTGAGGCTTACTTTTGGTGCTTATAATGGTTCACATGAAGCTTTCCTAGAGGATGTTAGGGAGGTAAAGCCTTGTAAACTGGATCCTTTTACTACTTTCTTCCCCCCTTGCCTTGCAGGAGAAATTATGCACTTGAAATTTATTATGAAGCTTTAATGCAATACCACTTAGCAATTTTGGTGGTTTTGCAACTTATCTAAAATATGACCCATCCTGCATATTGCTTGTCAGGTTTGGCATCATATTCGTTCTGCATATGCTGATCAGGATGATTTGGTCTGTTTGGCTGAAACCTTGTCAAAGAACTTTGAAGCACTATATGAAAAAGAGGTCAGTCTGCATCCTCACTGCGTCAAGCATTTTCCATGTCCGTCATGTAAAAAAATGATTTTTGTTTTTTGTTTCTATTTTTTAATATTTCAATTTACTATTAACTAAATATATGTTATTTAATTATTTAATATATTAATTATTAATAAAATTATGAATAATTTAATTTAATTTAATAATTTATTTAATATTTGTAATAAAATAAAATAATTATTAATAAATATAATTAAATTAAAATTATCTTCAAAATATATAAATTTCAAATAAATATTGATTTGATAATTAAAATATATTTGAAATAAATATTCATTTATAAATAAAATTTAATTATTTAATTTAATAAAATAAAATAATTTTATTGATAATTTATTAATAAATATTATATGAAAGATTAACATAAATTTAATTAACTAAAAATATTTAGCTTTAATTTTTATCTAATATTTAATTATTATTACTAATTATTATCGGTAATAAAAATAACTACATCGATATTAATAATCAAACATATTTTTGTTTTTATTTGAAAGAAAAACAAAAACTAAAAGCACAAAACAAAAACAAAAACTAAAAGTCACAATAGAGAAACAAAAGTGGAACCAAATGGCTGCTTAATTATGCTCTTTTGTCCTATACTTCGATTTGATCATTAAAATAGTTCATGCTCTTTACAGGTTCTTACCCTTATCCAGAAATTTAATTACTATAGTACTGTTGAAAGCTTAAGTTCTGAAGCTAAGAAAGAAATTGAAGACATCCTTGAGCATTCAATTGAGATTCCAAAAGCTCCTTGGGACGAAGGTGTTTGTAAAGTATGTGGAGTAGACAAAGATGATGAGAGTGTCTTGTTGTGTGATAAATGTGATTCAGGGTATCATACATATTGCTTAAATCCTCCTCTAGGAAGGATACCTGAAGGAAATTGGTATTGTCCGTCATGTGTCACTGGTAACTGCTTCACTGAAGGTGTTACACAAGTTCCTCAATTCAGTGGCCATTCTCAGAAAAAGAGATACAGAGGAGAGCTCACTCACAATTTCTTTGAGGCTCTTGCCCATTTAGGTACAGCTATGGGGTTGAAAGATTATTGGGAGTGCAGCGTGGAGGAGGTTTGATTGTTGACCCTTTTTGTGGTTATCATCTACTTTATCAATCTTTGTGGAGCGTTGATGATTCTGTCAGCGTTCATAAGTTTAGCCACATATTATCATATTTGTTGCATGTTGTTAAGGTTTTTCTGATGTCCCTATTTAAGAATAATTTCTAGCAAAATCAATGCAATTACACAGTATCAATATGATGGTGATTTTCCATACTCTTTGATCATGGGTATACTGTTCCTTTTCAATAACATTTCCCTGTGTAATAATGATGGTACTATTGTTGATTGTGGATTATGACACATGGATACCTCTCTTTAATGACAGAAATCCATTTGCGGTTAATATACAGAGAGTTGCATAATTAATTTTTTACATGGACTAACGTCTGGAATGGTTCTTACAGATATATTATGTGCATACTTATTTTTATGTTAGAAGTTATTGGTGGCATGGCTCACCTTTTGTTGCTAATTTATGCTCATTCAACTTAATGCAGAGGATACATCTTCTCAAAATTTTGGGTGATGAGTTGTTGAACTCTCCAAATATTCGTGAACACCTAGATCAGTGTGCCTCAGTGTCTGCTGAATTGCAGCAGAAACTGCGATTGTTATCTAATGAATGGAAGAACCTGAAGTTTAAAGAAGAATTACTTGCTGAGAAATTAGCAAAAATGAATGCAAATGTGCATAAAGGTCCTGGAAAATCTGAAAGAGTGGGGACAGCTACCTCTTTTCTAAACTATGATAGACTGTCAGATAGACCACTTACTGGATATAGTATACATTTGTCTTCCCGCAATGGTAAGCTATATTTTGAGGATGGTGTGCAGCAGCGAGTGAAAAGTGCATCTTGCAAGCGACCTTACTGGATTCTTCAAGACAGTGCTTCAGAGAGAAATTGTGCAAATAGAGAAGGCCAATTTTCATGGATTCCTGATACTGATTATCATGGATATCAACATTATGGTAAGGATGCTTTTCTACTTGAAAATTCAAATTCCCAGATGCCACCTTCCTGTTCACAAGAGAAATATGATTCCGACGGAGAACATGCTATGCGGAGAAGTTTGAGTAAGGTTGTACAGCCAGCAAGTGTTTCTCAAGGTCACTTATCAACATGCATTAATGAATTTCATATGAGTAAGCCCGATCATGCTAAGTATATGAGCTCAGAAATGCTGCTACCTAGTGAACACAGCTTCATTCAACCTGATATGAGTGAATCACAAGCCTACAGTATTGAAGCAAGTACTGTCAGGAACAAGATTTCCCTACTGCAGGATTCAGTTGCTCTTCTAGAATCACAACTTCAGAAGATATCACTGAGGAAAGATTTCTTAGGGAGGGACTCTGCTGGACGATCTTATTGGGCCTTTTTGAGGACTGGTTCATCTCCATGGGTGGTTGTTGATGGGTCTGTGATGCTGTCCCAAAGGAGGATCATGAAGGAGCATAGAAAATTGTTGACTAACTATTTAACTTTCAAGTCTTCACGAATTGAAGCAGAGGATTCCTCATGGTTCAGTGCATCTAGTATATGTGATTCATGTGAAAATGGAGACATAGAGGGAATTCCAACATCTTCTGTTTGGTTTTCATATCAATCGGATGCTGAGATAATGGAACTTGTTAGTTGGTTGGAGAATAATGACCCAATGGGGAGGGATTTGTTGAATTCAATAATGCTGCGGTTAATATCTCCATGCAAGGATTCACGTAAAGATGAAAATTCTTTTCAGGATTCATGCTTGCCCTCTGCAAATCCGATTAGGATTGAAGTGAGTGCAAGTTCCAATGCTGTACCAACTAAAGCATTAAGTGCACTGGAGAAGAAATATGGCCCCTTCAAACCTGGGACCACTGCTCACCAAATTGCTTCCATAGAAACCTCATTCAGGTGTGAATGTCTAGAAGCTTTATGGCCATCTAGGCATCATTGCAACTTATGTCATTGTTCATTCATCACTATCTCTGAGCTAAATGAGCATAATGATGGGAAATGCAATTCTGATGTGCATGTCACTCAAAAGAGCAAGGTCAGTGATGGTATGGTGAAGGGGATATCAATGATGAGGACAGAGGAGGGAGTGTGCTCTGACAAAACAAAACTAGTAAATAACTTCATTAAAGCTGCTCATGAGAATGGTTCTGGGTTGTGTAGGTCACCAAAGGACTTAGCATCACCTTACAACATTGAAGAGATAAATGCCAAGTTTGTTATGCAGAGCTCTAATAGGGAGCTCGTCGAGGAAATAGGACTTCTTGGTTCAAATGGCATCCCTTCTTTTATAACATGCGCATCACTTTATCTCAATGACCCAACTTTGAAGTTAGGCCCTTCCTGGCACCATGGAGTTGCTGAAATTGAGAGGTCCATAAGTGCAGATCGCAAACTCAAACTATCAGTGCAGGAAATTTTGATGACAAACAAGAAACAGATTAATGTTTCCAAAAATTTATCACGTAGTTGTACTGAAATTGATCTTTGCAGGGAGGGGCAAACATTTGAAACATCAACTTTTATAAGAGGAAGAAGAGAACACTCTTCTTTCAATTTTATCTGTACAAAATCAGGAAATTCTGTCATTCGTTATTCTTCAACAAGACCACTTTCAGGGAGAGGGGCTCAAATTCTTAGGCAGCTCAAAATCAACTTACTTGATATGGATGCCGCCCTACCAAAAGAAGCTCGAAAAACATCAAAATCTGGCTCAGAGAAAGCGTGTGCCTGGCGAACATTTGTTAAACGTGCCAAATCAGTATTTGAGGTTAGAATATTGATTCATAAGTCCTCTCTTTTTTGTTCTTTCCAATTTCTTGTTTGAGTCCAAAATTTTTGTGAAGACGGGAAAAATGCTCCTGGTAGTCTCCCATTAGTGATTTGAAATTGATGATCATAGAGTCATGTTTCACAGATTCTTTATTCTAGCATGAGTTATAATACATCTTAATTTGAAGTTTAGCTAGCACAGTTTCATGTGCCATAAGCACTTTCTTAGTAACTTCAACTTCGACTAATATGCCATCTCAAAACTTCGATTAATATAGCATGATTTGTATATGTATATATGTTAACCTCAAGAACAGTTACAATTTTATATAGTTCTTACAACCTATACACTGTCTTCTTTTATATTGGCTCGAGTAATTGTATATATGATACTATGCTAAATTTCTGAAGTACCAAAAAGAAGATCACATGCATTGTTCTATTTCAAATCCTTAACAGCTCCAATGCATCTAGGTTCTTTAATACTTCGTTTCTATGATAGAATATGGGTCAATGTTTTCCCTAAGATTAGACTAAAAGGACAGTAGTTGCAATTTGAGCTCAATTAATCTTATAGCTCGTCATCAAAAAGAAAGAAGACGGAATAAAAGGTTCTTTAGAACTCCTTTTGTTTAATCAGCTACTTGAAGAAGAAACCTACAAATCGTTGGAAATATTCAGGAATAAAGGAAAAATATGTGTTGATGGCGATTTTACATAGAGATGACAAAGCAGCAGTAGATCTCCTGAAGATTATCTGCAATGTTATTCTTATTTCTTTTTCATGCAACTGATGGTCCAATTCCTAATTCTCCTGATTCAGATGGTTCAGGCAACAATTGTTTTCGAGGACATGATCAAAACTGAGTACTTGAGGAATGAGTGGTGGTATTGGTCATCACTTTCTGCAGCAGCGGGGATTGCTACCATCTCCTCCCTTGCACTTAGGATATACACCTTGGATGCTGCCATTCTATATGAGGAACCTTCTCAATCCTGTTCCACTGGAGAAAGTTTAGAGGCTGCTATAGGGTCAGATAACCACACTTCGGTCTATGCAGATGCCACAGGTAATCAAAGTACCCAAAACGGAAAGCCAATTTCCAGATCTCCTAGTTTGGATCACAGTGAATCTAACAAACCTCCAAGCAAATCATGCAAGAGAAGGAAAGATTCAGGGGGGGTAATGTAAGGCACAGTTGTATCATTGTTTTTTAAGTTACAGATCAGAATCTTGGTTCTGGTTCAGATTTGACCTCTAACTTGCCTGTGTTGTAGGCGGTCACAGGCTCCGTCTCAATGGTCTGGGATATAAAGTGATGCCTTGGACCTCGTTGTACGTATATACTAAGTTAGGATTGCAACTAACCCTGGATGCTGCATCCAGAAAATAGAGGCATTTTGGTTAAGATGTACAGTTGAACTCTAAGATAGGTTTCTCAGACTGAAATTTGGAATGATAGTAATCTGCAGAATGAAATTCCCTTCCACACAAAAAATGGACTGGAGCGGGATGTAAAAACCCAAAAACTAAGTGGATATTATGGAAGTATTATAATAGTTTCATTCATTGGTTATCCATCAACTTTGGTTGTACCATAGTTTCATTCGTTTCATGTGCAGTAGCTGCTCTTCCTTTCGCGGAGTTCCCTAACCTTCTTTAACCCAAATCGTGGCCATAACTGGCGTGCCTGTGCTCAATTTCATCATTTCTTAAAAAGACCAACCACATCAAACTATCATGCGGTAAATCTAACAGAAATCATAATCCCAACAGTATATTCTACAACGAAAAGTAAATGCTGCCTTTATCATTTCGGTTCTTATCCCAATGGCTTGACGTGTCATGTGACGTCGGCTTCTCTTCTTTAGGAATAGCATTTGATGTTCACCTTGCAAATTCTGTTGCAGCAGCAGGTTTGATGGTTGTCCTTCAGAAGCAGGTTGAATGGCGTGCAGCTCCTCAGTTGAATAATCAATTGGTACAAGAGGCCTCATCTCTTAATCCTTTGTGCTTGATCATCTTCTTCATCGAAGAAGGATGGTACAGTGGCACGTTAAGCCAAAGACAAATCTTTCTTGCAGGAGCATTGTTGCCCTGTGCTGCATCTGACTCAGAAGCCGCCTGGCCTCTGACTTCAAGGGGCTCCAGTGGTAAGCTTACTTACCTTGACCAACCAAGTGCCTATATAAGACAAGTGCTTCAACAAAAATTAAATAGCCAACCTTCCTAAAATTAGAGCATATATTGCCCTTAGAACTAATTATAAGCATCCATAGGAACAAATACAATAACAATCCAGTAAAAGTTCCATTAAAATGTGAGGCTTGCATATATCAAGTAGTGCATAGTTTTACCCTTAACTGGTAAATAGATTATTTCCAATATATATATATTAAAATAATAAAATAATAATTACAAATAAAATAAAATAGGCAAAAATAATAAATAAACATGTATAAATAAAAATAAAAATGAGTAATAAAATAAATAAGACAATGTATATATAAAAAAAGGTAAAGAACAAATAAAAGATTAATTAAATAAATAAATAGACAAATAAGAAAAAAAAGTAAATAAATAAATAAAATATTTTTATTGAGTGCTTCAACAAAAATTAAATAGCCAACCTTCCTAAAATTAGAGCATATATTGCCCTTAGAACTAATTATAAACATCCATAGGAACAAATAAAATAACAATCCAGTAAAAGTTCCATTAAAAATGTGAGGCTTGCATATATCTAGTAGTACATAGTCTTACCCTTAACTGGTAAATAGATTATTTCCAATATATATATATATATATATACATATTAAAATAATAAAATAATAATTACTGTTGGACCTCGAATTTTGATTGGACGTTAGAATTATTAGATGGGGAATTGGCAGTGAATGTAGTACGTTGTGTTACATGTTTTACGATGGTAATTGGAGGGTAATGCATGAAATGAGTGTTTTAAGCATGCATGTAGTGTGGGTAACATCTTTATAATTGAAAAAGTGAGCTTGTTCA
>JAOTAX010000005.1:6581388-6596447 GCA_025629825.1 Erythroxylum guanchezii | reverse complement strand
GGGAAGTTTTCTCTTAAGTGTAATGACTAGAAACATGTATCCTAGCATTCTTATTAAACAACAACCTAGATACGATCGTAGGTATAATTGAATAATAACATTAAGAATCAACAACCAATGAGCAAGCGAATTACATGTATGACATGCAATCAATCAAGCAAATATCTTCTTAGAATTTTTGACTCTAACGTAGAAAAGTTAATCCTAATTGCTACTTATGATTATCAAAACTGAACATCATATTCCGTTAATCTAGCGATTGAACTAATTAATCTCTAGTTGCGTACCTAGAAACTAACGAATTCAATTAGAAAGAATAGATTCGAAGATATCCAATGTTCATTAACAGCGTAAATTATATTCAAAACATCTCACCATAATAACATACAACATAGATCCCCTCAACCAAGACAAAAGATTTAGCTACTCATAATAGAATTGATAATGTCTCCATCTCTGGTTCTTTAATGGAAAATACGAGAAAACTAATCGAAAGTGTGCAGAAAACGTAAAGACAGAAGAAAGAAAGTAGCAGCCCCCCAAAAACCTATGAAAACCTAATGTAAAACCTAATATGAGACTCTACGTCAATCACCCACTCTTCTTCTTTATGCTTATCTCCTCCTTATCTTTTCTTGATTCTCTTCAGATAATGCACTTTTCTATTTTCGATAGGTAATTCCTTTGAAAAATGACAAAATAATCTTTAAAGATTGTGACAAGTTTGATTTTGAATTTTGAAATTTGATCTACAGATTTATTCCATCCTTAGGCGTGCCCACGCTTAGTCACTGAATTGCTGTCAAATTGGAAATTTCGAAATTTCGAAATTTTTTTGCATCTTTTTAATTCCATTTCGTCTCTAAGGTGTTGAAAATCATCTGTAAATAATTATAAAATAATTTCATTAATTTTGGATAATAATTTTAACACATTAACGAACGTCCAAAATAAGTGTAATTTAATGACTTAATACTAATTAATTCTAATTTTAGGACCTACTTTTCTAAAATTAATTAAAAATCAATATAATTATCAATCTTAATCGTATTAAGATAAATATTTAATTTAATTTTGGAATTGAATTTTTAAATATAAAACTATTTTAGAATTATGTTACTCCTAATGTAAGAGCCAAAAAAGTTCAAAAGGAGGTTTGGAGTACCTTGTTCCAATAAACAAACAAACCATATTCAAAGTCTAGAATATCTTTATCCTCGTTACCAAATACTCCTTATTCCAACCCTTGGAATAACTCTATCCTTGTAACCAAACAAGTCTATCTTCTTCACCTTAGGAAACCCTAAAGACCTTACAAACATGACAAAACCCTAGCCACCAACTGCCACCGCTGCCATCTCTATGGCCTCCAGTCTACGCCTCCGTCAGCTGTAGGATTCTGACATCTCCTCTCGCCACCACGCTTCTCCTTATTCTATACTTCTCCAACCACAAGCTCCTGCCAATATCGGACGCATGAAACCGTCGGTAGTTCACCAGCCTTCACCTGCTTCAAAACACAGTAGCTGCAACTACTATAGCTCCTCACAGTTGCCATTTGTGGGCGGTGATCACCCAGGCGACAAACCAATGTCGATAATCGACACTGGCACTGTAGAAGGCTACGCTCGTTGCTTCCAAATGGTTGTGGACAACATGCGACAGTCCCACGCCATAGTAAGCCACCACACAATGCAAGCAATCAAAACGCAACGCCAGATTTCAAGCAGCCACAATCGTTTTCCAGATTCACAAACAAAAACAAAGCTGCAATCGCAAGCCTCACAAAAATCGCAACAACCAACAAATCATTGATTTGGGTTTTGCCTTGTTGTTTTCCAAATCTGGGTCTATCCAACATTGCGTTGTTGTCGCCGGTTACAAGCTTCTCTAACTCTGCCTCCTTCTTTTGCTTCTACCACGCCTCCACTTGAGGCTCCTCACCACTGACGCTTCCTTGACGTCGCCATCGACTAGTGACATCTCACTTCGCCATCTGTGTCCATCGCCGCCTCCTCCCACCATCTACTTCACATGTGGGTTTCATAAACCCTCTCCAGGCTTCACTAGTGGCAACGCCACTGGTATGAAGCCATTCGCCGCTGGTGAGCAATTCAATATTTCACCAGTGGTGGTACAATCCGCTGGTGATTTTCAAATAAACACAGGCAATAGGGGCAGACGCATACAACACCCAAAACACAGATAAAACGCATAGTGATTGTCGTGGTTCTCAAACATTGCAAACCAGAAAATCAAACCTATTTATTCTTCCAGATTCTATGATTACCAGAAGGCTTATTCCATGCATTTTTTAGATTTTAAGTTATAGGCTTCGAGTGTTTAATCTGAACTTTTGAGATTTCAAAAAATAAACTTTCATAAACAACGCCTAAGGATTCATGCTGTATTAATCTGAAACACCTTTCAGATTTAGGTTGTAAACCTTTTGCAATTCAATTCCAAAATTATAACTAATAACAATCAATCAACTTAATAAAATTATAGTATTAAAATCCTTCTCTAATACCATTGTTAGGAAACCGGGTTGAGATCTAATCCCGACTGCAGTGGAATAATGACGAAACTTTTTTGTGACTTTTGATTTCCCAAAAAACAAGATCTATTTAATTCTATAAAATGATTAACACAAATCATAATAAAGCGAAACTTAATTCGTACCTTATTTCAAAGCTTAATCTTTGTCTTGTTGTATCCTTCGAACTGTTCCCGAAACTGATTCGTCTCAACCACTGTAGCCGCGCAAGTGTCCGGCCTCTAACGATATCCACATAACAGGTTGAGAGAATTCTGTAACTCTTACAAAGAAGGTTAAGCAAGAAGTGCTAGCTCTATAGAACTTAAACCTATTTATAATAAGTTTTGGATGTTTTAGTAATTTAATTAAAATTAAATTCTAATTTTAATTAGAATTACTAATAATTCCAATTAAATACCAATTATGTCCATATAAAATTCAATATCCTATATTGATCCTTATTTATTAAATATCTCATATTTAATCATAAAGTTTCTCAAACTTTACAATCAATTTCAACTTGATTAAATTAACTTTGCTCTCTTCAACCCATTCTATATGTAAGACCCATTAGATTCTCAAATATGTTGTAATGATTATAAAATCTAATTTTAATTTATAATTAAAATTAGATAAAATAAAACTCTTTTTAATTTATTTTTAATTCTTCAATTAAACAATTTATAATCATAAATCAAGATTGGCATCTAAGAATGTATCATGACTACCCAAATATTTAGGAATATCAAAGTAGTTTTGACTAATTTTTCCGTGCATAATTTTTTTCGTATAATTCAATCGTTTCATGATACAATGTTCCGATTAGACATAGAGCATGAAATTAATATCTATATAAAATTAACGTCTACTTTATTTTGAATATAATCATATTAGTTCTCTGCTATTAGCTATCGATTCAATTAATGACATTTGTAAACTATTTACAAAGCATCATTTCACTTTGACTAAGGATTTCTTGAATTAATATTAACCAAGAACAACGAAATATTCCCCCTAATTACTTTAGGGTGATGAATCTTATCTTGATCACTCAACTATCTCCGTATAGTTCATGATACATCTAATGACTACCGATTAAACGACCTATGATTAAATAGATCATAAGTAGTATCAAAACATAACAATCCTCATACAAGATAACTTTGATGACTTCAAGTTAAAGAATCACTTATACAATCATCACAATGAAAATTTCATAGACATACAAGTAATGTTTCAAATAGATTTCTTATATCAGGTCTGTTCAGTGAACTTGTTCTCTAGCAAGTACCCACACGTTTGTTTAAGTATCTCTATATTTTAACCTATGAAATCGACTACTTCCTTCATAGGAAAAAACAAAACGTGCGCTAGTTTTATTAGGTTCTATTACTGTCCAATCTTAATAGAACAACGACTAGGAATATTTAGGAACAATCATAAATGCAATATGAATCTCATAATTATAATCTTTTTATAATTTCATTTGCAATGTACAATTATCCCATAGATTTTATTATATACATCTAAATATGTACAAGATAAATAATACCTTTAAATAATTTCTCACTAAACTACAACAAAAGCGATTGACTATAAGATATAAATTTAACACTAATAACTTCTTTGGAGTGTGAAATCTGTCACCGTCGTCAGGAAACACAAGACCATCTGCTAGTAAAATGCCAGTATTGTAATTATTGACAACAATTAAGGATATGAATGAAATGTCTCTTCTTAATTGTTGTTTTTTCTTTTCGACTTGAAGCTCTTTGCCTGTAACTTAATTTAGATCTGAACTCCAAAATAAAGTGAGAAAAGAAAAGGAATTACAAGAAGAAAGGCTGACAATATTTGACCATCCCCAAGCCAAGAATCACTCTCCCCCGATAGTAAATTTATCTTCGTTTACAAAAATACAAATTTGGTTAAGTAACTTAATTTAGAAAATCCCATTACATATGATGAAATCAAATGAAAGCCAAAGCCGGAAAACAAAAGAAACTAGAAACACCATCGCCATCGTCACACTCCCTCGCGCTTTCTCTCTCTTCGGTGCATCTCCGTTTACGACAATCGCATTCTCCTTCCGTTAAGCTCTCACTTCTCAATTTCCAGGTGCGTTCTCCTTTTAAACATTTTGTTTTTCTACGCATTCTGTACGTATGAATATACCCTTTTAATCAAATTTTTCTTCAAAAGTTTTACCTGAATTCAGCCTCAAGAAAGATGCATTGCATTTCAAATGCATGTACCAATGGAAACAAAAAGTCTTCCGATAAAGTCAAAAAAAACAAAGAACAAGAATGTTAGAAAATGGTCGTGTATTAAAGATATCAATATTTTAATAATGGAATCAAAGTTAATCAGAAAGATAAGAAATTTAAAGTTTAAAAAATTCAACTGGTATTAAACCGTTATAATATCAACTAAAAATTGAATCAAATTAAATAATTTGAAGAATAATTAAAAAAGATTGTCTTTGCTAACAAAAAATTTAAACTTTAATAGAAAAAGTATTATTAAATAAAAATTAATTGATCTATTTTAATTTATAAGAAATTATTAATTAAAAAATTAACTAATTCATCAATTTTTAATAATAATAATTATTAAAATAAATCAAATTAAAAAATTAAAATTGAATCGAAAATTAAACAATTCAAAATTCTTACAAACAGGTTGTGTCTATTAAACATTGAAAGTTATAGTTATATATAAACAATGACGAAGCCAAAAATTTAAGATAAGGAACGCAAATATTTAATTTTTTAAATTTTAGAGGACCCAATGTATCACTAATCTCTAAATAACTCGGTTCTAATATATATAAATATATACATGTATATATATATACATATATATATATATATACATATATATATCTTGGAGGTGGGGCCAGTGGTGCACTGGTCCCACCTACCTCGGTCCTGTCTATAAATGAAATAGCAACTATTTAACAACAAAACTAATCGAATGGGATTAGCGCGTTGATCTATGGTATAATAATCCCTAACTACTTGATAAAATGTCTTAAAAGTGTTTTGTCAATGAATCCTTGTCTTGGACTCGAAGAATATGCGTGTGGGACCCCTTTCTGTTCTGAAACAACCAAACAGAATATAATGTTCCTGATAAAGTTGTAAAAAATTTAAGAGAAATTAAAAAAAACACATATTATGAAATTAATGATTTTCTTAAATACCCGTGAATTTTCTATTTTAAAATTTTATTCTATTAATCTCAATCATATATTTAATTAATTCAAAAGTCAAACTTATGGTCTAATGATAATACTGAAATGGAAGAGACAAACTTGTGTGGTCAATTGGAACCTTTTAAATTCGGGATCACGTGTGAATAGAGGTTGAAATTGAAGGATCCCCTAATCAAGCTTAAAAGGAGTAATTAATTGTGATTAAACACACCACTCAAAGTCAATATTCTGCAATTATTAACATCTAGGGATTATCTTAATTCTTTGTGTTTTTACCTTTGCTCGTGACTTGGTATTTTAATTGTTTTACTCGATGTTTTAAAAACAAAAAAGGCAAGATATTTAAGATTTAATTGATATTAGACTGTTATAAAAATAAAAAATTTGAAATTTAAATGAAAAATTATTAATAAAAATTAACCATTTTATTTTAATTTCTAAGAACTTGTTAACTTAATAAAATTGACTATTTAATTAATAAACTAATCAGTTTTTAATAACAAAAATTATTAAAGTAATCGAACAAATAAATTAAAAATTGAACAATTAAAGATTTTTATGATTTAAACGGTTGAGATTTTTAATCAGAACTATATAAACTCGAAATAGCCCGCCTTTTTTCCTTCCTAATACTAGGTTACTCAATCTTAATGTTACTACTTGAAAAACAAACTAAGCAGCAGGGAAAGTTTAAATTATTACGCTTGATAAACTTATACCAAGATTGGAGTTATGATCATATTATTAGTATCATAATGTCTAAAAGTATAAAAGTTGGACCATTATTTGAATTAGGGAAAAGAACATGGATGTTACTCGTGATATCAATCATTACAAAAAATATTTATAATATACAAATATTTTTATTAAACATATATAATTTTTAATAATAATCATTTTATGTAATTAGCTATTATTTTTATAACAAAAATCGTATAAATAATAGCTAATTTTATAATAAAATTGTTAAAAGAATTTTCTTACAATTTAAAAATTATGGTTCATAATATCAATAACTTTTGAAACTACAAGTAGCATATATAAATGCTTAAAGTGCACGATCACTCCTATGCTAACCCTGGCATTAGAGGCACGTGGAAAACCCACGTGGCTGAGACACAAAGACAAACATTTGGAAGCACCCACTTCACAGTTCACACCACTTTGGTTACTTTACACGAGCAACGAGGGCATAAAGAATACAACATAGATTAGATAGCTGGGTGGTTGGATAGGTTGCTGATAAGTTCTTATCTTCAATTCCCATTTCAAAAAGCAAAAGGAGAAGATATTATGTGTGGGAATGTGATGTATAATTGTGTCCACCGCACATACGATTTGGTTTGTTGTGAAGGACAAAAGAACATGGATGAGTAATATGGACGGAGGCTTTGTGGGGTCTTTGTAGTTTGTCCACCTGCTGGAGGTTACTATTTTTCCTTCCTTCCTTTTTGTTAAGCTAAAGCATTGGATACTACTTCCCTTTTATTCGGCTACCTCTCCTTTTTAAATCATCTTTCAATGTCTGTCTGTCTGTCTGTCCGTCCTTTAATCCCCCTCGTCGAGTGCATGCATACCTATGCACCATTCATAAAGTCCACACATGCAAGCACCAAAAAAGAGGATTCAATCTTTGTTTAGTCCTGCAATAATTGTCTTCCACTCACAAATTATCCAACCAAAGAGAAATAGTTGAGGTTAGATACGTAGATGTTATAATTATCCAACCAAAGATAAATAGTTGAGGTTAGTCACATTGATGTTATATCTGTGGTTCTCACTTACAAGCAATTGTTAGTGCTGGAAAATAAATACAAATACTTAAAGATCAAACTTAATTAAAATTAAATGTTAAAATATGATTTTAAACTCAAATTTTATCAGCATATTTTAATTTATTAATCTTAGAGTAATCTATTTTAATTTTTATAATTAATCTTTTATATATATATATATATATAAAAGTTGTATAAGTTTGAATCTAAATTTCAGTCTAATTGATTTGAATACTCAGTTTCGAATTTCATTTGAAAAAAACAACAACAATAACAACATCTAGAGAGAGTACCGCTGAAACGCCAAATTGGATCTAATAAATTTCAATAACAACTCAATCAAAGTATACTTAACCTGGTAAATTTAGAACGATTAGATATATTTTTATACCTAGCAATTAGTACTTATTTTTTGAATTATATCGGATTCTAATTTAGTAAACATTATATTTCAATTCTGGAGCTGTAATCTCCATGAAAAATTGGCTATTGAAATTATAGCATTTCTTGGTGACGTTTGTTGAGCCATAACACCTTTGCATCCGTTGTTGTCCTCTATATCCCAAATGGAATATTCATCCTGAACAGGGACAAGTTGGTGAGACCATGACCATAATTTTGTGCATCTTTACGTCTTTGGAGAGGGACCATTGTATACGGAGAAAGGTTAAGGGTGCTAGAGAGCATACAAGGTAGTCCACACTGATACTTATTACAAATTTAATTTGGTGTAGTATAGTAGCCAGATTTTGGTGGAAACTTATGGGTGTCTGTGTCAAAGCTAGAGAAATAAATGGTGCAAAATTCAGCGTTATAGCGTATAAGTAGGACATCATTGAGGTGAAACTACCAACTACGTGACATTTCATGCAGACCCTTGTCGTTTTATTTCATTTATCCATTTAGTTTAGGAACATCTTTGATGTTTAACGTAGGAAATTGCAAGATCGCGTTACAGAACGGTCTTGTCTAACTTGAAACTAAAATCACAACCTCCGTCTCTTCCTATCCATTAAACATTTCTCTTCCAATCGTAAAAATAATTCCTGAGAGCATCATTAGTTCTGGGATTGAAAGATCTGTTTAAGATAGCTAGTTACTTGTTAGTTCCTTGATCTTTGAGCTTTGATATATTGTTCTTAATATTATTGGAAAGGATATGCAGAACTTTTAATCTGTTGTTGATCCTATGCATGTGTCCATTTTCGTAAGTGTTTCTGACTTTTAGGGGCTGCATGTGAAAATGAGATATTCTTCTTTGATCGTCACTAATTATATGCTCGAATTTTCATATTAACATTGTTAACTCCAATGGCATTGGTGGAGGGAGGAGAACGATGGTCTTACATATGAGGTTGATTGTAATGGTATATATGAAAGATTTATTATCGAAGATCATTGAATTGCTTGCATGAACTCGTTTCCTATTTTGTTTTATTATTAGATAATTTGCATAACTCCGGTTGTATTCAAGTTAACTTGTAAAACTATATCTGTGGGTCGACATTTTGTTCCTGCGATATGAAAATGCCTAAAAGGAAGAAATGATAGCTTTTGATTTTGTGAGGATTCTGATATTATAATCTCTGAATACGTTGGTAGCAGCACCTGAGATTTCTTTCTTGATTCATATTAGCAGGAATTTCGATCTTTGATATTATCACACATGTTACTGCTGCTCTTTGAAAGCATCCATGCAACCTATTCAGCAAAATGTTTGATTGCGGTTACAAGTCACAGTACATCGGTGGGCATAAGGAGAAATTTGTGAGGTACGAAGAATTTATCTGATCTTTCCTTAACCATAATTTATCTGGGATTTTAGCTGCTTGGAATTGTGAGTCTTGATTTGTTTTCAGTTTTATAAGTTTGATAAGCCAGGTTGTTCTTTCAATATCTGTCATCTGTGAGGTAGATATTGCTAAAACATAATATAGCAAGAATTTGTAAACTGCAGTTTTCTAGGTGTTTATAGTTTTAACCATTTGATCTTGACATACATTAGTATACCTGTAGGTTGGATGATTTGGATTCTAACTACTCAGCTAAAAGCAAGTCAGGAGGAATGAAGAGATGGGGATTCAATTTTGGTGGCTTCATGAACATTCCTGGGAATGTTAACAGGAATCCCTCACAGTCTTTCAGATTTGGAGTGAAAAAGGGTTCAGAAGGCCTCATAACATTTGGTCGATCCCTTAAAACCGGGGTTACTCGTGTTGTGTTCCCTGAGGACCTTAGAGTATCTCAGAAGAAGATATTTGATCCCCAGGACAAATCTCTAGTCGTATGGAACAGGCTTTTTATGATATCATGCATTATTGCAGTATCTATTGATCCTTTGTTCTTCTATCTTCCTGTCTTCAACTATCAGATGGTTTGCCTGGGTATGGACACAAAATTAGCTGCCACAATCACTACTGTTAGGACAGCACTCGATGTTTTCTATCTCAGTCGCATGGCTCTTCAATTCCGAACAGCCTATGTTGCACCGTCGTCACGGGTTTTCGGACGTGGTGAACTCGTGATAGATCCTGCAGACATTGCAGCTAGATACTTGCGCCGGTATTTCATTGTTGATTTTCTGGCTGTGCTGCCTCTACCACAGGTTTGGAATGCCTTCGCTTTTGCTTCTAGTCTGTACATGCACATTGGCAAATGTGTTGCATAGTTTCTCTCAAGTCTATCCTGGATTAATGCATCTATTATAGCAAAGTGAAGGAAAAGTAAGTTTATCTCACATATTTAACTTTGCAGATTGTGGTGTGGAAGTATCTTACCAACAAAAAGAAGGGTTCCGAGGTGTTGGCTACAAAACAGGCTTTATTGATCATTGTCTTTCTTCAATATATTCCAAGGTTTGGCCGCTTTTTCCCTTTAAATTCAGACCTCAAAAAGAGTGCAGGTGTTTTTGCTGATAGTGCTTGGGCCGGTGCTGCTTACTATCTGCTCTGGTACCTGCTTGCTAGTCATGTAAGTGGTCTCTTTCATCTTCCCAAATGCTGCCCACCAGCATTAAGTGAAATTGCTCCGAATTAACTTATCAAAATTAGTCTGGATTGATTCGCAGATAGCAGGAGCTTTCTGGTACTTGCTTGCCCTTGAACGTAAAGATGCTTGCTGGCGCAAAGTTTGTACCAGAAGTGGAAAGTGTAACATAGATTTCCTGTACTGTGGGAACAAGCGGCTTCCAGGTTTCCATGATTGGCGAAGGGTCAGCGAAAATCTTCTTTCCAAGACGTGCGGTGTTGACGGAGAAGGTCATTCACCATTTAATTTTGGAATCTACATGCAAGCCATGTCATCAGACATTGTTGCATCCAGAGTTTTTATCTCTAAATTCTTTTACTGCTTATGGTGGGGACTGCAAAACTTAAGGTACAATGCATAACTTGTCAACAATACTCCAGGATATAATAATAACAATGATGATACGTTTTCTCGTTATCGTTGAAGATTTCCAACAAAAAATGAATAATTCTCAGCTAGTTTCACCATAATGCTTTCCCTGATGATCTCATTGGCATTTGTGAACACAGTACACTAGGTCAGGGTCTTCAAACCAGCACCTATCCCTTAGAGGTTCTCTTTTCCATAACTATAGCCATATCAGGGCTCATCCTCTTCGGCCTACTGATAGGAAACATGCAGGTATGGTAAAACCGTTGCTTTCAAATCCATGGAGTTTATTGATGCTAATTCTGTTATGCTTATTTTGATTTGCTGCTGCAAAACTTTACAACCTGAAGCAGTCGAGCAACTCATGAAATGCCACATACTATATTTTCTGCTGAATTAGTACTCTTAGCCTTCTCATTTCTTTCATGTCGGTGCATCATGTTTACTTGATTGATTTTGAAAGTGAATGTAACCATGCAAACAAAAACTATAAGATTCATTATGGTTGCGACAGACCTACCTTCAATCTCTGACAGTTCGTCTAGAGGAGATGAGGATTAAACGGCGTGATTCTGAGCAATGGATGCATCATCGCCTGCTTCCACAGCATCTGAGAGAGCGAGTTAGGCGCTATGATCAATATAAATGGTTGGAAACCCGGGGAGTGGATGAAGAGACCTTAGTCCAGAGTCTGCCAAAAGATCTCAGGCGAGACATCAAGCGACATCTTTGCTTGAATTTGGTCAGAAGGGTAAGTGTATCTACTTTTACTACAGAATATTCTTGTCAGTTGTCACTGTCTAGAACCGGTTATGCTGTCCAGCAAATTTTTGATTGATCACGTGTCCAGATATACCTTCAAGCAAGAAAACTTACATAGGACATCAGTAATATCATGATTGCCCAGGAGTCCCCAACTACAAACGTCCTATATGAGGATTTAAGAGGGCATGAATCGAGATGAACACTCACGTGACTTCTATTCTCTTATTATCAACCTGACATGGATGTTTTGTACAGGTTCCGCTGTTCGCAAATATGGACGAAAGTTTGTTAGATGCCATTTGTGAACGGCTAAAGCCTAGTTTATACACAGAGTTATCAACCTGACATGGATGTTTTGTACAGGTTCCGCTGTTCGCAAATATGGACGAAAGTTTGTTAGATGCCATTTGTGAGCGGCTAAAGCCTAGTTTATACACAGAGTATACTTACATAGTTCGAGAAGGAGATCCTGTAGATGAAATGCTTTTTATCATCCGTGGGCGCCTGGAAAGTGTTACTACAGATGGTGGAAGAAGTGGTTTCTTTAACCAAGGTTACCTCAAGGAAGGAGACTTCTGTGGCGAAGAGCTTCTAACCTGGGCACTTGACCCCAAAGCCGGTGCCAACTTGCCATCATCAACAAGAACAGTCAGGGCTCTGACTGAAGTAGAGGCTTTCGCATTGGAAGCTGAAGAGCTCAAGTTTGTCGCATCCCAGTTCAGGCGTCTTCACAGCAGGCAGGTTCAGCAAACATTCCGTTTCTACTCGCAACAGTGGAAGACTTGGGCTGCTTGCTTCATCCAAACTGCTTGGCGTAGATATTCCAGGAGAAAAGCAGCAGAGCTTCGTCGCTTGGAGGTAGAGGAACTGGAATATGAAGACGATGATTATGATTATGATGATGAAACAGCTTTATTTGGAGAACAAGAGGGTATTTCCAGGCTTCGTGCAACATTCTTTGCATCTCGTTTTGCAGCCAATGCACTTCGCAGGCATCACAGTGCAATGGGTAGAGGGAGGATTAGACTACAGAAACCCCCTGAACCTGACTTTGGTGCGGATTAACTCATAGAGTAGCTTCGACAAATCAAACCGAAAAGCATACTTTTGGCTGATTAACTTTAGAGGCAACATGTTCCATCATATACTTCAAGCATATGTCATAGTAACTTGTTAATATCTAATTTGGTGCAGAAGATAGAGACTACTGCAGCCACCACGTAATGTAACTTAAATTCCTTCCATGCTATGCAAATGGACCAATATAGAAGATTCTTCTAAGCTTATCATTATTTGGGAGCGATGAATCTTTTATCAGAACAAAGAAACTCTTCAGATAAACTTATGCACCCTTAAATATTCTGTTCCTTACTTTTGTCTATATTCTTTCAAGTGTGGGTGCAATAGCTTTAAAGAGAAATAAAAAGGATATATCAGGAGATTAATGAAAGCTAGAAAAGAACCAGAAAGGAATAAAAAAAGAGATTTTATAATCAGCAGTCTAGCATGTATAGAAGGTTAAAAATAAATATATCCACAAATTCTTGGGCTCGAGCATATTTCACGGAGGTTCACCTAATGCTTACAGTGAGCGAATAATAGTCCCGAATTTCATTGTTGGCTCTTAACTACGCCACTCAGAAGATGATTCCAATTCATCATCTTCTTCCCACCAAGTCGCTGTCTACAAGATCCACATGAAGTTGAGATATTAGTCAGCTATTTGCACTTCTATCAGAGAATAAATGTACAAGTATATGCATGTTGTATCTACAATTACCAATGTCTTCAAGTTTAAGATACTACCAAGGTGCAAAGGATGACGGTGGAATAATAACGTGAAAATACTTGGATATGAAGTTTACCTTGTAGCCCCTGCGTAGAAATTCCAGTGAGCTTCCCTTTTCCTCCTGCAATCCTAGGACTCTCAACAGTTCTTCTTTGGTCTGGGGCACCAATTAATTGTTTACAATGACACGAAGTTATTTGTATTAATTAGAAAAGCATGGAGTAAGAAAATATCTTTACCTCACCAAGAGTGAATCGAATTGCACTCTCTGCGACACAAGCATATGAACCATCAGTTTGTTTAAGCATAACTTGCCAAGGTCCTGCAAAACGTCAGAACATCACAATTTGTAAGATACTCAACAATGAGGCTTAGAATCCGTATATATTGATGAGGAATGGAATTATGGACTATAAATATGTGGAATGCCACAATTCTAGCAAACCCAAAATAAAATAGTTCTTTGACAATCAAGGGAGCAGTTTGGTGTGCTTTGGATAAAAGTTTGCCAAACCAGAAACATAATATGATCATGAATTTTTGGAACAGAATCCCAGTTTTTCTTTAAACATGCAGATGACATCTACTTCATGTGATCAAATAATAAGTTCAAGAATTTAGATTTGGTAACCGATAATTTTGGAGGATGACTCCAATCTGCTTAAAAAGCAATATTTGGATCAGTATATCTATTAATTCATCATATCTAAGAGGCCCTTAAAAGTAATAATCTGTAAAAATGTGATTAAATCAGTATCCCTTGAATTGCTGTCAAATATTGATCAACATTAATTCTTTTGATATTTACTCTATTTTCGAAACTCGTAAATACATGTCAAGGTCTCAAAACAGCAGATAAATCTAAGCCCAAAAACAAAGGAAAAAGAAAATAAACAATACAAGGAGAATTTGAGTACTTATTACAAAGAATAGTCGCATACCAGGGTATTGGCGAAATAATGCTCCATTGTAATTAACAACATAAGGTGCTACTGGTACAGTCTAACCTTGTTAAAAATGTAAAGTTATTTCAGGTTTGAATGAAAAGTACCGTAAAAAAGTATTTAGATAAAGTGGGAAAGGAGACCTTGGAGTACTCTCTCGTTCGAATGTAGAATATAGGAATGAACTGAGAAAGAAAGCGATAATGCAAATCTTTGGTTGGAAATCCTACAAGACCCAAGTCAGCACTGCAAAAGAAAGTAGCAATTGCTAAACCAAGGAGAACAAGGAAATTAATTATTATAGATGAATTTGGAAACAGCATACCGTAATGTGTCAAGCTCAAGGTTAAAAAGAAGGGCTGGGGTCGACATGGCAAACTTTTCCTGCCATCCACAATTGGACAATAAATCAGATATCAATTGCAGTTTGTGGACATATGGATAAGTAATCAGTAGACAATATTTCAAACACTATTAAGATAATGAATCATGACAGGAACTGATGAAATTCTTGTTAAATCAAGGCGCTAATACAACAGAAAAGGAAGACAAAAGAGAAAAGACAAACAACCTCCAAGTTAAGGATGATAGATTAAAATCAAGAACAGTAAAGGACGAAACTTACCACATATTT
>JAOTAX010000005.1:6560242-6574525 GCA_025629825.1 Erythroxylum guanchezii | reverse complement strand
TTAATTGTGGTTATTATTTATATGTAAAATATTTAAAAATTATTGTTATTTCAAATTAATTGTCATTATTATTTATTGTTAAGATTTTTGAAAGCATGGTTGATGTAAACAGTAAACTAGTAAAGTATACAGTACAGTTGTATAATATATCAATATGGACTATTTTGCAATTTTTAAAAATTTTAGGTACTATTTTATAAATTTAAAAAATATCCCGAAACGGTACCCGGTACCGATCGGTACCGGTACTGTTCCGTTCTAGAGCTCAATCCGATACCAATCCCGGTACGATATTCATAACGTTGCATGTGAGGCCTTAACCATCTCTTTAGTTAATCTTAACTTAAAAGAAGTATCTCTTCATTTACATTATGTAATATTTTTGCTGACAAAATCTACGTGTTTATGCTTGATAAAGTTTAAGTTTGACAATCAGCTGATTGCATTAGTTATTAGCTGATTAGACCAACTGATAATATCTAATGTTTATTAAAGATGTCTGGTGAAATTAACTGTTTAGTTTTAGCTATTTATGTATAAATTAATTTTTTAAATTTAATTTAATATATTTCTATAATTTATAAATTAATTAAATAATTTTAATAAATTAATCAAAATTAAATTTTAAAATTTTTTATCTTAAAATTTTTATTTAAAAAATTGAAATTAAAATAATAAAAAAAATCACAAATACAAACCAAAATAACTGTAGTTATTTTGTTTTTTAATCATTTTTATGTTAATTTGTAAATAAAATTAATAATAGTATAATTAAAATTAAAATTTAATTTAAATTTTTATTAAAATAATGTGTAATTTAAATTAAAATAATAACAATAAAAAAGACTTGTGACACTTATCTGCACAACCTTCAACGACAAGTCAAGTGTATAGAGTTAGAATCGCAACTAACGGTCTGGATTGCCTTTTAACGCCACAAATTCAAGTGTCCTCCATCATCTAAAGCAAAACGACCGTGTTTTCGTGCCAAAAGTAGAACAAAGCCGGCGTGTAAAATAAAAGATGAAAAAGAAAGCTTTGTGCACCCACGATAAGGTTGATTCACTTGGCTTCTCCTCTATCACACCCAAGCAGAAAGAGTGCTCAGCAATGGAGCTGCTACGTCTTATTTGCCCTAATTCTCCTCCCGTACGCCTCTCTGTTAACTTCTGGTTGATTACCGTGAAAACTGTAGGAAACAACGAGACTTTGTCTTTTCGCTTGATTTTGTCTTCTTTTTTCTCAGGTGTGGAGTGGGCGTACGTTCTCCGACTGCTTCGATCACATATATCCTCTGTTCTTTGTTGCTGTTTCGCTTCTCATTTGTTTTGTATTTTCTTTTCCGTGTTTTTATCTTTGTAATGATTTTTTTTTCCTTAACGAGGCTCACGGTTTTAATGTTTGGTGCAAATATGCTGACTTTGTTCATGATTTTCGTGCTTGCTATATCTCGAAAGAATGCTAGCGGAATCCAGCGGGTAAGTTAGTGTTATCATGTATTTGACGTAACTAGAAAGATACCATTTTTTGACTGTTGAGTATAGGTTATTGATATCTTGAATTGCAAGTGTGTTCTAGATTATGCTTATTGTATGGGCATCGTGTTTCGGATTTTGATGAAGCCCTAAAAGAGCTACAATTGAATCAAAGTTATTTAATCGAATTAAATTACAAACTTGCAGTAGTTACATGAAGTTAAGTTCAAAAGTTAGTGAGTTTTGGTTTTTCTTGAAAGTAAAGAAAAAAAGAGGCCTACTTGGTTGACAAGTCACGATTGCACATTCGTCCCTAAATGGTTTACATATTACGTTAACAAACTGAAATTTGTGAAATGACATGATTTGAATCATATTCTTAAAATTTTGAGAGGTACGGCTCAAAGCTATGACAGCCCCGATTTTCCTGTGATATGTCGTGACACATATATAGCATTACTGAAGCTTTATAGACTGTCTGAAATGTGAAAATAAACTTTTTGCTAACTGTCTGATCTTTTCTCTTGATATAAGGCCAGAGTTTTAAGTACTCTGACCTCAACAATTTCTCATCTTCTTGAACTCTTGCAGACAGTCATTTGGGCTACTATGAATGTTTAGCTGGAAGTTAATTTGAGCTCTCATGTAAATTAAAAGCTTTAGATATTCTACTTCTGGTGGTCTTTATTCAAGTTTCAGTTTCATGCACTAAACGTCCTTTGACTACTGTTTTTCTCTGTTGTTTTATCATGAATTATACGTCAAGCTTTGACGCCATTTCCTTTCTTTCTTTTTTTGAAATTAAATCCTTAAATTTTATTTTAAACCAATTGTTAAGTGCATTAAACTTATCACAAATATTATGTAGATGACGCTCACAGAGAAAGTAGTTTTGCATTTTATACCTGCGCTTGGAGTTTGTTTGTCGTTGGTGGACGTGACTTTACTTTTTGAGAAGGACTTTCATGGGGGTTTTGTGCTGTATCATGAGTGGCTTTCCAGGAGCTCTCAATTGATACTCTGGGTAAGCCTTGATCGATTTTAGTTGTTAGCTTCTTGAACTTATTTTGCTAACACATTTAGCTTCTTGAACTTATTTTGCTAACACATTTTATCTGATCTAAATCCCTGTTTTTATTGTGTATAGACAGTTATGATAATCTCCTCAAAGTATTCGTGGATGTATATTGTGATTCGTGAACGGCCCCTTTGTTTTTGGTGGATCATGAAGTCAATATTGGGAACCATTCATCTGCATAAGGCATTTGCTTCTCTAGAGGTAATGATTTTGTTTGACTGACGGGAGCTTTTCTCCCAAGTGACATGCTCGTATCTGTTAATTTGTTTGCTGTGACTAATGTTTCTTTCACACTGTGTTATTGAAAATAACTAATTATTTCCTTTGGGACTTCCTAAATTAATTTGTTTCTGTACTTTTGATTGCTTGTTAATGCATGTGACGTGGGTGTGGAACTATTGTGGTGTTTTAGTTCAAAAGATAGTGAAATTCTAGAGCTTACTTCAGTTCACAATAGTGAGATTCTAGAGCTCTATTGTCATAAGAGCCCTGATAATCGAGTTTCATAATGTTAGGATCAATAACAATAAACCTAGGATATGGAGAATTTACTCGAGGAAAAAGAGAGAGGGGGCTGTGGGTAATAATGCACAAGTTAGTTAGTAGCCTGGGGGGTGCAGAATGGGTACAAGGTTGGGAAAAATAATTGAATGTATGGGCTGGGTAGCTAAGTAGGGGGCAGAAAGAGAAAGGAGGTATTCAGTGAGTTAGAAGAAAGAATATTGTAGACAGAGAGGAATCATTCTCTCTAAGGAGCTTATTCAGCTCTGGATAGAAGGTGTTCATTAGAACCACCTTGTAATAGCAGCATACTTCCTCTATTATCAATCATCAATATAATAAAACCCTAGTGTATTCAGCTAGAGTTCTAACATTGGTCCGACCTGCTGGATACTCTCTCAATAGGGAGGGGAGGATCAGTTTTTTTTGGAGACGTGAAAATTCTGAGTAACCTACCTTGATGCCACCTAAGATGTCTGATAGAGTAGAAGTGTTGGAATCCCGTACGATGAATTTGGAAGCTGGAGTTAAGGAAATTCAATCATCTATGAGGATGGCTATGGGGGAAATGCAGCGAGCCTTGCTGTTGGAAATGAGCAAAATGATGGGAAAAAGACCAGAGGAAGGACAGGGGAGTGGCAATGCCTCAGGGAGGGGGCAGACTATGGGTAGTGAAATGCGGCAACCAACTCCGATGGAGCATTCCTATGACACGATGGAGGAATATTGGATGTCGGTCCGCAAGGTGGAATTACCCATGTTTGATGGGTCTGATCTTGTAGGGTGGATCACTAGGGTGGAGGTGTATTTTGAGGTCCATAATACCTCAGAGCCAATAAAAATGAAGCTAGCTCTTTTGAGCATGGAAGGTTCAACCATACCTTGGTTTAATCTGCTGAGGGAGATGGAAGAGGATCTGGGTTGGGAGAAGTTTAAGAGGGCTCTAATTGAGCGTTATGGAGGGAGGAGATTTGACAACCTATTCGAAGAGCTATCAGATTTGCGACAAACTGATTCGGTGGAGGAATACATTGAAGCCTTCGAATTCATCTCATCGCAGGTGGGTCGACTATCCGAGGAGCAATATATGGGGTACTTCATGAGTTGGTTGAGAGCAGATATCCGTTGACGGGTACGTACGTTTGGGCCAGTGAACCGATATCAGCTGATGAAAATCGCCAGGGCAGTGGAGGGTGAGGTTAGCGGCAAAGGTGGAGGCACCGAGAACACCAGCTCTTGATCCCGCGTCTGGACGCTAAACCGAGGGAGTTTTCTTAGGAGCAGCTTGCGGGTCAGCTCGAGCCGTAGAGATACGGAGCACCCACACCCAATGGGTCGTGGGAAGTTTACTGCGGGTTTGGGGCCGGGATAACCCGGGAGACATCCGAGTCTCAACCTGACTCCCATGTGCAGAGCAGAATGGGAGTGTCCTCCCTCGCGACCCAAACAAGAAGATCGGAAGGTGACAGAAGGCCTTCGACGGAGAGGAATAAGGGGCTGCGACATCTCTCTTATCACGAGCTTATGGACAGAAAAGCCAAGGGCCTTTGCTTCAGATGCGGGGAGAGGTTTCACCCTCTACACCAGTGTGCGGAAAAGCAGTTGTGGCTATTGATTTTGGATGACAACGAAACCTTAACTGAGGATGGAGAAATCATCGCATTGGAGGCGGAAATAGAAGAGGAGGGAGAAATAGCCCTTGAATGTTGAACTATGGGAGTATTCGGTGTTAAGGAGGCAATGATGCACGAAACTAAAACCATGAGATTGGAAGGGAAGCTACAGGGAGTCCCTATTGTGATCCTAGTTGATAGCAGGGGGTAGCCATAACTTCATTTTGCTGGAGTTAGCCAGTGGTCTTGGGTTAATTGTAGGGATGAGTAGAGCCTTGGGAATCAGATTAGGGGATGGCCATAAGGTGGCTACTAAAGGACAGTGCATTGGAGTGCCTATTTGGATGGGAGAAATGGAGTGGAAGATAGATGCTTATGTCCTGGATTTAGGAGGGATGGACGTGATCTTAGGGGTGGCTTGGTTGCAAACACTAGGAAAGGTCATGGTTGATTGGAAGGAGATGACCATGCAATTCCAACATGAGGGGCAAAAGGTGCAACTTTGTGGCAATGCAGGGCTTCAGATTGCACCGAGGAGAGGTAGTGGGTACCAAGAAGATTCAGTGTGCTTGCATGGTCTCCTTGTTATCTTGAGTGGGAGTTTCCTATCTGTGGAAGGAGTAGATATAAGGGAGGAACAACAGATGCAACTTACCAGAAAAGAAGAAGGGGAGTTGAATCAGGTGTTGACTAACTTTCCGGAGGTTTTTCAAGAGGTGCAAGGGCTACCTCCCGAAAGGCATCACTCACATGCTATTGTCCTGCAGCAAGGACAAGGGCCTATTAGTGTAAGACCTTATAAGTACCCTCATCATCATAAAGATGAGATTGAAAGACAGGTGCAGCAAATGCTAAAAATAGGGATCATTCGCCCTAGTTCTAGTGCCTATTCCAGTTCGGTCATCTTAGTTAAGAAAAAGGATAATTCATGGAGAATGTGTGTAGACTATAGAGCACTAAATAAGGTCACCGTCCTTGACAAGTACCCTATTCCGGTGGTGGAGGAGATATTAGATGAGCTGAATGTTGCAGGAGTATTCTCTAAACTAGACCTCAAATCCGGGTATCATCAAATTAGGGTCAAGAGAGAGGACATTCATAAAACGACCTTTCGAACACGCGATGGTCACTATGAATTCCTCGTGATGCCGTTCGGACTGACCAACGCACTAGCAACTTTTCAGTCCACTATGAATGATATTTTCAGACCCTTCCTCAGGAGGTTTGTGCTGGTTTTTTTTGACGACATTCTCATATATAGTGCTGATTGGGTACCCATCTTTTACATTTAACAAATGTCTTGGAGGTCTTAAAAGACAATCATTTTGTGGTTAATCAACAGAAGTGCAGTTTTGGGAGAAGAACAGTAGCATATCTGGGTCATGTTATCTCTGAACAGGGAGTAGCGGTGGATCCAGCTAAGGTTTCCAGTGTGGTGAATTGGCCTATTCCTCGGAATGTGAAAGGGGTGAGGGGATTCTTTGGTTTGACAGGATACTATCGAAAGTTCATTATGAATTACGGTAAGATAGCCAAACCTCTCACCGAATTAACAAAGAAGGATGGATTTCATTGGAATTTGGCAACCTTAGATTCCTTTGAAAACTTGAAGAACACTTTAACTACGTCCTCGGTATTGGCTCTTCCACAATTTTCCCAACCATTTGAGGTGGAGTGTGATGCTTCGGGCAAAGGGGTGGGGGCTGTATCCGAAGGCAATCTCTATAAGTCGGCTTATGAAAAAGAACTAATGGCATTGGTATTAGCAGTACATCATTGGCGACATTATTTGTTGGGCAGACCCTTTGTCGTGTATTCAGATCAAAAAAGTCTCCACCATTTGCTGCAGGGTATCCACAATCGACCAATAATGCTAGATGGCTAAGTTACTTGGGTATTATTTTGAAGTCATTTATAAGTCGGGACCAGAAAATAAAGCTGCTGATGCTTTGTCATTGATTCATGAAGAGGGCGAATTGAAGAATATAGTTTCTTATCCATTATGAACTGATGGTAAAATCCTGCAGCAGGAGGTAGACAAAGATCTTATCTTGAGTGATATTATCAAGGAATTACAGCAAAATCCAGATGCGAGAAAAGGGTTTCAGTGGCATCAAGGAGTTCTCCTACACAAGGGAAGGCTAGTGATTTTAGCTCATTCCACTTTCATTCCCTTACTCCTTCAAGAATTTCACTCTTCACCTATAGTAGGCCATTTAGGTTTCCTACGCACATATAGGAGGATCGCCAGCAATCTTTATTGGATTGGTATGAAGAAGTCCATTCTAGACTTTGTTAAGTCTTGTGACATTTGTTAAAGGCAGAAATACGCTGCCACCTCTCCTGGGGGTCTGCTGCAGCCTCTTCCCATTCCCATCCAGATTTGGGAAGATATATCGATGGATTTCATCATGGGACTTCCTAGGTCTAAAGGATATGAAGCAATACCGGTTGTAGTTGATAGGTTGTCTAAATGCGGTCACTTTATTCTATTGAAGCACCCATATACTGCTAAAAGTGTAGCTGAAGTATTTGTAAAGGAGGTGGTGCGTTTACATGGAGTTCCATTATCCATCATAAGTGATCGGGATCCCTTATTTGTGATCTACTTTTGGCGGGAATTGTTTCGAATGCAAGGAACTATGTTGAAAATGAGCTCCTCCTATCATCCAGAGACGGATGGGCAAATTGAAGTACTTAACCGATGTTTAGAGACCTATTTGATGTGTTTTGCTTCTGAACAACCCAAACATTGGTCTTCTTGGGTGTCATGGGCTGAATTATGGTACAATACTACCTACCATGTGTCTACGGGTTCAACACCTTTTGAACTGGTATATGGCAGAAAACCTCCAACATTGGTTCAGTATGTGCAAGGCGAAACTAAGGTAGATGCAGTGGCTAGAGAGTTGGTGGATAGAGATGAGGCTTTGAATAAGCTCAAATACAATCTTCAAAGAGCTCACGAACAGATGAAGAAGTATGCAGATAGGAAGAGGAATCCGTTATCTTTCCAAGTGGGAGAATGGGTATTTCTTAAGCTCCGTCCTCACAAACAACTCACGGTGGTCCGAAGAATTAATCAGAAACTAGCGGCTAGATACTTTGGCCCGTTCCAAATTCTGGAAAAATTGGGTGCTGTAGCATATAAACTGCCCCTACACTCTTGAGTTCACCCTGTTTTTCATGTGTCTCAACTAAAAAAGGCTGTGGGACACTACTCGGTTGAGGAGACTTTACTAGAAGGAATGGAAGTGGAGCTAGAAGAGGAGGTTGCGCCAGAAATTGCACTGGCCAGCAGAGTGATTATTAAGGATGGACACTCAACTCGCCAATGGTTAATTCATTGGAAGGGAAAATCGATGGAGGATGCTACACAGGAAGACAAATTTGTTATCTGGAGTCAATTTCCTCATTTCAGCCTTGGGGACAAGGCTGCTCTTTAGGAAGGGGGCAATGTTAGGATCAATAACAATAAACCTAGGATATGGAGAGTGTACTCGAGGAGAAAGAGAGAGGGGGCTGTGGGTAATAATGTACAAGTTAGTAGTGTGGGGGGTGTAGAATGGGTACAAGGGTGGGAAAAATAACTGAATGTACGGGTTGGGTAGCTAAGTAGGGGGTAGAGAGAGAAAGGAGGTATTCAGTAGTTAGAAGAAAGAATATTGTAGACAGAGAGGAATCATTCTCTCTGAGGAGCTTATTCAGCTTTGGATAGAAGCAGCATACTTCCTCTATTATCAATCATCAATATAATACAACTCTAGTGTATTCAGCTAGAGTTCTAAGACATAACTACAGCTAAAGTTGATTGGCCTGTACCCTGTACACTTTCTTAGAGTGGGTTGGTTGATTTCTTGATCATTAGAAATGTTAGTTGTCACACATGAAGCAGTTTATTGGGAAAGACGAGTGGACTTATTGTTTTCGTGACATAAAATATTTTGGCTTTTGTTTCATGGAGCCATTACTGCACAAAGGATATCAAAGAACTCTATTGCTGTAAATAGGAATGTTAAGCTATAATATATACCTGTCCTATAGCTTCTTTGCTTTCGTGGTGAATGTGTTTGGTCATGAATTGGGCTTTGTTTTTTTCAGGCTTGGAAGTTTCTTGAAGAAAGTTCTTTAGTTATGTTGGATATTATCTTCAGCATATCTATCAATTATATTAGGATAAAGTTGACATCTTTGAGGAACAGGTATTGCTTGTAAAATTATCCACAAGTAGCTTCATTATTATGCTGTGAAATAGTTGTAGTTTTACTAAGTAGACAACATTTAATGTGAAGTGAACAATATGCATATTAAACGCTGCCATTAGGCCAAACCGAAAACTTGATCCTGTCATCGGTGTTGTTTTGAGAATTTTTGCAAGAATTGAGTCGTAGGAAAGATGAGTAATAGTGGTTTGGATCTTTTCATTCTTTGGAATCTTATTCGTGCTATGAAAGTTTCAGGACTATTTCTCTTTCTCTTCACCTCATATGATGCTATCAAAGCATTTGGTAGGCAAATTTAATGAGTGCTCTTGGTTGTTGTAAATCCTAGTAATCCATGGCGCAACTTATTTAAGACATTTACTTTGGATAAAATAGGAATAAACTTATGCCGTTATCAGGGGAGATTGAATTTCTCTTGAATGTTGATGAATGTGAAATTGCTAATCTCACATACCATACTTCCAACACTTTATCATCATTTTGCATTTTGATTGAAAGATGTCCTCGTCATTGCTTGTAATGCTAAATAAGCACTTTAAAAGTCTGACCTTACTTTTGTACTATTGCTATTAAGGTAGCTTACAATCCCTCCTTGCATCCACATACATGTGATGCGTGCAAGTAGAATTGCAAGTTCATTTACCCATAAGCTTGTTGATGTCATGAAATAGCAATACCCTCAATGATAACTTCCTTACCTCCACCCAAGTTTGCTTTCAGTTTTTGGTGTTTTTTGTTCAACACTTGAATGTTTCCCATCCTAGACCCTAGGTGTCAGCGGGATTTCTACTAGGTGTTGTTGTTGTTGAATGTTTCCCATGCATGACTTGCTAACTAGAAGGTTTTGTGGAAGTACAACTTATTAAGATATTCATTTTAACTTATGTATCTATATATCTATGACCTCATTGACTTTATTTTTATTTGCACAAAGTATAGTTCATTGGAAGACCCACTTCTTTCTGTTGACATGGATAATGAGGAAGGTTGCAATGGAGATTCTGTAAGTACTTCACTGTCTCTCTTTTTTTTTTATTGGGGAGATTTATTTTCATATGATTCTTTTTGAAAGGAAGCTCTAATTTTGTTCAATATCTATGAGGAAAATGTTAGGTACTAGCAGGCTTAATCTCTGCTATAGTGGTATGTCCCTGTCTGGCATTGAGTTTGTTTGCCAAACTTGCACAGCTAATAGAAGGCCTCCCCGTTCTTTTTCTTTCCTGATCCTGCATTTTGAATTCTATAAGTGATAATGTACAGTCTGTTGTATATGTTTGTCATAGGTTGACCTTTTGGGCTGGTGGGATCTTATGACATTCAAATGTATCACTTCTGTCATGAATTGTGGTGTTGCAAAGCAGCTTGACTTTGAAGATTTACTTCAGTTACCAGATGATCTGGAACCTTCTACTTGTCATAATAAACTATCAAACTGCTGGGCAGACCAATTGAGTAGCTCTAACCCTTTCTTGTTTAAAGCTATCTGTTGTGCATATGGATGGCCATATCTTCGTCTAGGCTTATTAAAGGTACTCTAGATTTTCATGAATGATGTCCATTTCTATGATGGAATGACACATTCATATTGTTAATCTGACAAAATATAAAATTGAATTACTCTCTATCAGAAAGGAAAGAGTTTTGTGTAGTGCTTTTAAAATGACATATAATTTGTTATTTGTAAATAATTTATTTGCAAAGCTAAATTATTTTGTCATGATATCAACTGTTTGTCATGATATCAACTGTCTATGACATTAAGTTAGCCCCTGAAGCTGTTAGTTGCAGAATGGAAAAAGTACGCAAGCTATGCAGTCTATGTACATAATGAGCAAAAAAGTTTTATTTCTCACAAGTAAAAATGATTCTTGTTCTTGGAGATCAGAAATAAGTAGAAAGAAAAAGAAAAAAAGTGAAAAACAAAAGAAGAGAAAAGAAGTTAAAGGGAGATAGTTGGTAGAACTTAGAAGGAATACTTGCTAGCCATTTTGATTACTGCACAAAATTTTGCCTTCATTTCTTTGGCAGTAACTTCTACTCAATCGGATGAATAATTTTGAAACAATTTGAGGGTAAGATAGTTGCTTCATAATTTTTGTCCACCATCTCATCAATAGTTTTCCTCAGGTGTTTAATGACTGTATTGGCTTTGTTGGACCTCTTCTTCTCAATAAGCTTATCCAATTTCTTCAACAAGGTTTGTACCATGAGTCAATTTCCATTTGCTTTCTATTTTGTTGAAATGGCTTCTACTAATCTCTACATTCGATATAACTGGTATCTTCATTTGGGTTTTTGGAAGTCTTTTCAGAAATTTAGGTCTGCTATTCATATCTTTTTTATTATTTATGTTCTTTCTTTTTCCTAGATAATCTGTTTATTCATCAGTTCAAAGGGCTTGTTTCAATGTTACTACAGTTTAATGATGTTTGTTGCTAGTTGGCTGTTTAGATTATCTCTTCTCCGTTCTTCCTATTTTCTTTTGAATTTTTCCTAATAGCTCTGTGGTGACTTGTTTATTTCTAGTATGCTAAGTAGATGTTTATAGCGGGTACATATAATGATAACAGTAATTGCTACTTTAAGGTTCTCTGCATTGGGATGGCTATCTTATTGCTTTATCCTTAGGCCTCACCTCCATTCTGAAGTAAGTTTTCTCCCTTTCTATGCATTTCATTTTGCATATTTGTGTGGTTGATATATTTTGGTTCCTTTTGCTGAATAACTTTCTTTATTAATCCTATTTTTCATGGTAATTCTCACAAAAATAAGTGTGGCATACCCAAGATAACTTTTGCATGAAAATGTGGCCGTGTGTCAGACTTGAACAAAGATATTTGACTCAAATTGAAATGCATGGTAGCAGAGTCTTTCTATTTTATTAGTTGAGAAATGTCAAAATGATAATTGACATTCTGATCCTGGATTCCTAATAATTTCAGTCTGAATTTTGTGCTAGCTGAATCGAATATTTAGCTTTGGGTCTTTTTCTTTGGCTTCTTTTTCAACCTATGCCCAGATAAAGGGCTTTTCTAAACCTGGAGACCTGATGAATACTTCTATCTTTTTGTTGAACTTGAAAATTGATTGGCTTTTTAACTAATTCTTGAATATTGCAAATGCTTGGTGATAATAAGTGACCATGCATTATACTGTTGTTTCTTTTCTGATTCTTGACTAATTATTGAATATTGCAAATGCTTAGTGATAATAAGTGACAAGGCATTATACTGGTTGTTTCTTTTCTGATTCTTTCTGGTTGGCAAGCAACAATTCTATAAGATAGGAACATGTGCTTCATTCTGTTTCTGCTTTTATAAGTTTTGCAAACTGACAATTGAAATCCTAATCTTATACCTTTATAAACTTTAAATTGGTATTGGATTTGTTGCTATTGACTGCTATCTTGATTCATGACTTGTTATTGCAGGTCCTTCTTCGATACACAATATACATTTCATCTTGCAAAGTTGAAGCTAAAACTGCGTTCTGGCATTATGACTTTGATTTACCACAAGGTATGATTTCTGAGCTTGTACTATGATAGGGAACAACCCAGTAATTAATTCAACAGAAACTTTATGATGTTTTGGGTTACTTTGATATTATGAAAATTACATTGTCCAGCTCATAGCTTTATGATTGTTGATACTTTTATCCTAGTGCCTATGTGTTAACCTAGCAGAGCGGTCAAAATTCTCCGAGGGAGAAATACAGACATTTATGTCTGTAGATGCTGATCGAACTGTCAACTTGTGTAACAGCTTCCATGATATGTGGAGGTAATAATGCAACATTATTGTGAAGCAAGAGCTCATTTTGTGGAATTTGATTATTGCTAATATTTATAAGTGGCCTTATTTGTTATTGTTTGTGATAATTTACTTACCAAGTCTTATTTCTTTTTCAGCTTGCCTTTTCAAATCGGAGTAGCATTGTTTCTTCTGTATACACAAGTTAAATTTGCTTTTGTTTCTGGGCTTGCAATAACCATCCTATTAATACCAGGTATTAATATCTTCATATCTAAGTGCTCATAAACCTGCATCAAGCAGCAGCACATCAAGGGGATTTATACTATGTCGGTTTTCTATGATCAAACTAGATGCATAAGCCAATTTTTTGAGCATTGGAAAATGATCATAATTGCTTTCTCATTGTTACTAGAGGTTACTTAAGTTTTAATCTGTTTATTCATACTAAAAAGGAGCTCTTAAATTGTTCTCATAGTTTAAAAATGATAAATATGGGGACTAATGGAGAGTTTTCATAATCAAGAACCGTTGTTAAATTGGTAGAAGTCAAAGTAGGCAAAATGAAGGGATGTCAATTGGGTAGGATCTCACTAATTTCATTAAGACAAGCACTTGTCCCTAGTGTCTACGTGCATTACCTTTTAAATTATTACCTTCTGAGCCCCTATACTCTTCTTCATTACAGAGGAATATAAATCTTTTTAATAATTTTGTAAGTATCCTATGCCAAATTTATTAGACTCAGCTTTGGACACTAAGGGATAGGGTCCCTTAAGATTATTCTGATAAATACTGATAAGAGTAATGTGGATTATATTTGGGCTTCTGCAAATTTTTCAATTGGCATGTTGCTGTGAGATGTGGACTGTTCTTTAGTGTTTGCATCTTTTTGTTGAGAATATTAAACTATATGATATATTTTTCTTACTGTTGTAGTGAATAAATGGATCTCCGGATTAATTGCTGGTGCAACTGAGAAAATGATGACACAAAAAGATGAGAGGTATGCATTCTCAGTATTTTTTTTTTTGAATAAATTTTGCCATATGGTTGTGTTAGTACCCAAAATTTGGTTGTTTCATGGTGTTGTTTTGTACATATAATAACTATGCTTGATGGCTTCAAGGCCTTGGCGTGGAGGTTAAAAATGCCATTCATGGGTTCTATGACCCAAATATCTTCTTTGCAGTAGCCGAGGAAGCTTTTCTCATATTCATTGAGTTTTGTATTGATTTTACCAGTTATAAGTGCCTTTACATGGTTAGCTCAAAAACTAAAGGGTGTTAAGTGGAACAATTTGAATAAGTTTGTGATCTTAGATATTATAGTGCTAAAAATTAGATGCCCTGGTACATCTTCCCTTAGCAACTGTGAAGAAACCATTTTATCCAAATGTTTAAGCTATTAGATAAGATGCATAAATAACTAATATATTATTTTAATATGCTTCCTCATACGAAATGTGGATAAATTACAATAAACCAGAGATCCACATAAATGGGGGTATTGTGGCTTGAACTTGTTCTGATCATGGAAGGCTTTGATGCCATATCAAGAACAAATTGAATCCAAATGTTTAAGCTATTGGGTGAGGTCTATAAATGAATCAGTAAATTATTTTAACTATATATATGTTCT
>JAOTAX010000005.1:6544135-6558968 GCA_025629825.1 Erythroxylum guanchezii | reverse complement strand
AGGTTATTACTGGCATGTGAATGTCTAGCACTGATATTGTTCTAGGAAACTTTGTGTAAACCAAAATTTTCTTCATACAGAAACTTAGGGGGTGCTTGGTTAGTTAGTATGGGAAGAAAGGAAAGGGTAAGGAATGAAAAAAGGATGCTTGGTATTATATTATGATTGGATGAACAGTATTTCTATATCTGCGTTTGGGGCATTACTGCATACCACTTGATTATGAGAGGAATGAAAGTCAATACACAAAAACGAAGTGTCACACGAGTGACAAGATTTTTTTCTTTTATACTGTAGCAATGGAATGGTGGACATTATGGTTATGTCAATGAAGTGTACAATGTTTTGGATGATTAAACTATATTTTGAGAACATTATGTGGCTGATGATATGTTGATGCAAGTAAATGTTGTAGCATGTTTTTCTTCAAGAACTATTGGAAAGGAAATATTGCAATATACTTGATTTTAAACATCCTGTTATCATATATGGGGTACATAAATTAAATATAGTTAATTAGAATATATTTAGAATTTGATGTAAAATAAAAATTTAACAAAATTTTATTTTTCAAAACTTTTAACAAACCAACTACCATCAATAGTAATGGTAATCATTCTTTCGTTCTAAACAACTATCATAATTGTAATGATTATATGCATTTTCATTCGTCACTATATTCATTATAAATCCTATTATCATTTCCCCAAGTGAACCAAGCACACCATTAGTTATTGTGATATGAGGAACTTTTGTTATATCACATTTTGTGCGTCTTTTTGTGACCAGATTTTTTCACTAAATTCTTTTATCCAGGTTGGTTCAGGTAAATCATCCTTGTTGAGTGCCATATTGGGAGAAATGCGGCTCATCCATGGCTCAATTAGTTCAAGTCAATGTATAGCCTATGTACCACAGGTTTGTAAACTTTTTTCAAAGCACGTATAATAATCCAACCTCTTGTTACATAAAGCTTCTTTTTATCAATATTTACTGAAATTGTAGGTACCATGGATTCTATCTGGAACAATACGTGAAAATATTCTTTTTGGAGAAGGTTATGACCCAAAAAGGTATAGGGGGATCATCCAACAAAACCTTACAATATTCCTCGCTCTTGACTGTGCAAAACATTGCTTCTTTTCTCGTTTTCTTTCTAGGTATATTGATGGTTTTTTAATGAACAAGATAGGAAATTTGGATTGTAGTTCTGCTAAAATTGTATACGATATTTTTCAATCCATCCATGGTCTTATCTGTTACTTTTTCTTCACTTTTCTTTCTTAAATCTAACAGATATTTAGATACCATAAAAGCATGTGCTTTGGATGTTGATATTTCACTGATGCCTGATGGTGACATGTCTTACATTGGAGAGAAAGGAGTGAACTTATCTGGTGGACAGAGGGCTCGTCTTGCTTTGGCACGGTTATTTTCAGTTCTTTTTTCTTACTTATTTGTGAATTAGATTGGACTTGCAATCTCTTGATAGGTTTCTTGTGTTGTGTGGCAGGGCCATTTATCAGATAGCAGATATATACATGCTTGATGATGTCCTCAGTGCAGTGGATGCACGAGTTGCTAGATGGATTTTGCATAATGCTATTCTTGGTCCTCTTCTAGGCCAAAAGACTTGTCTGCTTTGTACCCATAATGTACAGGTTGTAGCCTTAGATGGCTTTATTTTATTTGGAAACATATTGCACTGATGTGTTAAATACTAAATACCTGATAGAGACTAGATTGAAGTTTTATAGTAGGAACCCCCTATTCAGAAACCCGTTTGATAGTCAAAATATCCATCAAATCCTGTAATTTAGAATGAAAAGGAAACTGTATGCATGCCAATAAACACTTTTTGGGTGACTGATTTATCTTTCTTGGTATAGGTCAAAATTGGAACTTGTAACTTGTGTTGTCTTATTTTCCTGTTATACCATGCTTGGTTCATTCAAAGGATTTCTTGATAGTAAGCTGATAATATAACATCCTTCCGTTATAGTCTATGCATTAAGTAATGATTTGTAGTCTCAAAATTGGAAATGTTTGTTGGCTTGAAATCATTGCAATTAATTGAATATTGCTTTGTCTTGACTTTGATTGTTCCATGTGGAGATCTTAACGAGCAATTACTATTCCTGTGACATGTTGGTCACAACAACATATTTTTGTTGAAGTAGACTGGCTGTCCATGTCGTTTGCTTCTGCTATTTCTTCCTTCTAGCTTTTAAATTGTTGAGGTGTAGAATCTGGTTTTGTGTTGGTGATTATTAGACCTCCTGATTTGGACTTAACATTGCAAATGTTTATAACTTGGTGTATATTTGGAAATTATTCTACTTGCTTCCATTGTAATTGGCATTCCAATCCTGACAGGCGATATCTGCTGCTGATATGGTTGTTATTATGGATAAAGGACATGTGAGGTGTGTGGAAAATTCAGCTGACATGACAACTTCAAAATATTCGACATTATCTGTGCAGAATGAGTTTGATACTTTAAGCTATTTTCAAGAGCAAGAACAGAGTACTTCTGTACAAGAGAGACCAGGTCTTCCAGATAAAGCTAGTCCTCATGCCTTTGAAGAAGCACAAGAGATTGTTGAAGTTGAGTTGAGAAAGAAAGGCAAAGTTGAATTTGGTGTATACAAGTAAGAAGTTTTCCCCCATAAGTATGTGATACCTCATGGTCTGCTATTTTATAACTCTATTGCTTTTTGCAGGAAGTATGCTTCATTCTCAGGCTGGTTAATTACATTTGTAATATGCTTCTCAGCACTTGTAATGCAGGCATCTCGTAATGGAAATGATCTGTGGTTATCATATTGGGTTGATAAGACAGGAAGGGGCCAGACAAAGTTCTCGACATCCTTCTATTTGGTATCAGTTTCTTTTGTCGTTATATAGTACATTGAGCGTCGTTAACTGTTTGAATTGTGGGTATTTCTTATCCAACATCATTTATGTTGCAATGCAAGGGACTATGGATATTTAAAACCAATCAAAGCAAATATACTACATTGCTAAATTAATGTACTCCTTTGCCTTCTACTGCTTTGATTAGGAAATTGAATTTGAAAACGGGACGGATGAGACCTTGGAATTATATATTGTTTTCTGTTGACATGGTACTGCATGTTGCAGGTTGTTCTCTGCATCTTTTGCATCATAAATTCGTTTTCGACACTGGTAAGGGCGTTCTCATTTGCATTTGGTGGCCTACGTGCTGCAGTACAAGTGCACAATGCATTGGTTAATAAGCTTGTTGGTGCACCTGTAAAATTTTTTGATCAAACACCAGGTGGCAGAATACTTAACAGGTTGGAAAGAAGTCCTATGTCAATAGGTAGGTGAAGTGATAAATTCTTTTGTTAATATTACTTTTGCTCTGCAGGCTGTCATCTGATCTTTATACAATTGACGATTCGCTTCCGTTCATAATCAATATTCTACTTGCCAATCTTGTTGGCCTGTTGGGTATAGCAATTGTTCTGTCATATGTGCAGGTAAACAAACAAGCTTCTTTACTTTAGTTTCATGTTTGTAGAATTTCAACCTGTGTTTCCCTAGTGATAGCCTTGATCATATATAAATATGTACATATAGTTAGAAAAATCGACACCATCTTTTAGTCAATGGTTCATATTTTTGCACTAAAAAGTAAGCTTTTGTATCTCATTTGGTTTTATTTGTCACCATTTAAATAGTCTAATGTGCATTAAGTTAGTTATCTTTCAATTGTATATCCAACAGAGTCTCTAATAGCCATTAATGCACTCGACACTATTAGCTTCTAAGTTCAGTTTCCTTAATATTTAGTCTGTGCAAAACATTATTTGATGGTTTTATCATATATGTTGCAGGTCCTATTCTTACTTCTACTATTACCATTTTGGTTCATCTACGGTAAACTGCAGGTATATATATGTTTGACTGCATGAGAGCTAGGACTCCAAATTTTTTCCACAGAGTAAACTGAACTTCATAGCAGAATAGATTTGCATGTGCCTTATAACAAGCCCATAGTAAACGTAATGAAAAATCCTTTAGGCCTAATTACTTCTATAATTTGCAGGCATGGACAATTGGTGTGTAATAATAACAGGGTGATTCCAAAATTGGATAATTTTCAGCCTTAAAGTACTTTCTTTCTGTAGTTCCAGTTGATAGTGCTCTGTCATTATCCTTTTGTCTTTACTTTGGGGAGGGGTAGGGGTGGTAAGGTCGATGGGTGGATGGGTGGGGGAGCACTGTTAACAGGTTAGTGGAACCTCCTTGACTATATCACCCTGGGTCTGTCGCTCATTGTGGGCAATTACCAGTCACCAAATAAATGTATTGGGAGGGAAAGTTGGAACAGTTTTGAGCCTTTCTGTGACACATGAATCAGGTTATAATCTATCACCAAAGGCATCTCTTGGAAGAGAATAAAAATATCGAATCTTTTCCTGTAGTACTTGGTTTGAAAATACCACAGGAAATATCGAGTATTATAAATGTTACTTGACATACAGTCACATTACAGAGTTAAAAGTAGTACACAATCTGGCAAACCTTTTAGACAATTCCTTCCAGCCTTACTAAAACACTCTCGAGGCATCCCTGTTCCACAGAGTGACATTAAATGTGTTAGTTAGGGGGTGCAAAACCCAAGTGACAGATTAGAGTGGTATATGTTACTAGACTTTTCACTTTGGAAACCGCTGTACTGAGGCATTGGGAATCTGCAGTACTTGCTATCCAATGTATGCAGGCCTTTGAAGATAAGATTTCACGAAAGTAAGAGGATAAAATAGAAAAAGGGAAAACGTACAATATCTGTGCTTTGGCCTTTTGCAGTCAGGATATTTTCTACTCTTGGTTCTGATTGAAAACTTTGATGAGGTCTATTTATGTAGAAACATAGGTACAATGTCATTGTGCATAACATTTTCTTGTTATCTAGAATATGGAAAAAGGTATTATGCCATCTTAGTCAGAAGTTCTTCAGTTCTTTTACAGGACAACATCAAGAGAGTTGCGAAGGCTGGACAGTGTTTCCCGTTCTCCTATATATGCAATTTTCACAGAGACGCTTGATGGATCACCTACTATAAGAGCATTTAAGACTCAGGTAGGTACATGGATGTCACCCGGGATTGATTTGTGAAATTGACTATTAGCTATCACTTTGTTTATTATCATCATGATCAGTCTCACTTGACCATTAGGCCAAGTCCAGAGTTTAAATACCCAATTTTAGTTTTCAAAATTGGTTGTAAACTGATATTTCCTGCTTCAGCTCTCTTAAGCCACAACAGTTGCAACCACATTAAAAGGGATAGATTCTGTTTGTTCTCCTAAATTATAGTCTGATAGTTTTCCTTCATTTTTTATTTCTACATATTAGTTGTTTTAAATGAGAACTTTATTGGGAACTTATAAATGCTAGCTGCTTGAACAGGAATTTTTCTTAAGGAAGTTCGCCGAGCATGTTGCCTTATATCAGCGAACTTCTTATTCTGCGATAATAGCTAGTTTGTGGCTTTCCTTGCGTCTCCAGGTATTCTTGATGAGAAGAATAAAATTCTCTTGTATGTTGCCATTTGTACCTTGTTTGAATTTTCATACTAACTGGTGACCCTTTTGTAGTTGTTAGCAGCGTTAATCATTTCCTTTGTTGCTGTCATGGCGGTTGTTGGATCCTACGGTTATTTGCCAATTAGTTTTGGTACCCCTGGCCTGGTACAATCTAATCTCTAAATTTGTTTGTGACACTAAATTTGTGTTTAGCTCTCATATTGATTGATTGTATAATTTTAAATTAGTTGTGTGGCTGTTACAAAATCAAGGGGCTTGATTATAAGAATCACATTTAGTAGTTACCGAAATGAGTGTTATTATATAAATATAACCATATACACTATACAAAAACAGATCAATATAATTAGTCCTTAACTTGATTACATAGTATCAGAGCTAGATGTTATTTTGAGCTCTTTTTTTTTTCAATTTTAGTTCTGCACAATAAGTAGATGTTTAGAAATTTTTGGATTATTATTTTTAGGTGACTATTGATTCTCACTGACAATACTAATAGGAGCATCAATTGTCGATTGACCTCTCCTTGAAATTCAGCCATCAAAAGCTCCATGCTTGATTTTCATGATCCACTCGAAGATTTTGTAACCTCGCCTAGGCTCACACGCGTGATAATGTGTACATCAATGTCTTGTCTTTTAGTCACCTTCTCTTCCCTACCAACATTACTAGGTGTCTAGTTTCCTCAATACCTTGACAAGAGCATTCACTCTTGATTATCTTGCCACTAGAAACTTTTGACCATGGCTTTTTGGTTTACAAATGTTGAAGGTGGTGGGTAGTTTGCTTATGCGTTAGTAGTTTTGTTGATTGGTTGATTATGCTCAGGAGCACCAAAACTACTGATCTCATCAGGTTCCTAATCATGATTCGATCTAGTTGTCTCATTGACTTCCTTTTTGCATTTGAGCTTTTTGTGATTGTTCTTGATTTGTTTAACTATTTTGTCTCAATGGCTAACAAATAAAAGAGCTTGATTGGTGATTGATATCATTTTTATAATGTCTAAAATCATAGAAAATAAGTTGACTAGTCTCAATTATTTGGATTGGTGTAAGACTGTTAGAATTTACATAAGGAGCATTTCTAAGGACCATTACCTCATTGATGATCCGCCATCCAACCATGCTCGTAAGGAGTGACTACAAGATAATATCTGATGATTTTTGCAAAAGAATGTTATTAATAACAGTCTAGTTAATCACTCATGTATGTCAAAGAATTGATGAAATATTGTGAATTGATGAAATATTGTGAATTCTTGTATTTTGAAAAAGGAACATTTCTCATATTTATGAAGTGTGTAAGGGTTTTTATTGTGTTGAACCACAAGATAAGTCTCTTCAGGCATATTTTATGAATTTCAAGAGGATCTATAAAGAATTGATTTACCTTTTGGTTATGCTATTAAAGTCCACCAAACATAGCAAGAGCAAATGGTAGTAATTATTTTTTGGCTAATCTTAACTCTCAATTTAACTCTATACTGTTGAGATTTCTCTCAACACGAGTTCTATACTTGGATATTTCACACAAAGGTAAGTACGTTTGTTATTCCCAATATTTAGACTCTTAATGCCCTTGTCAATCAGAATAGCGAATTTGACAAGAGAAAGTCATATTATAGGAATAATAATAGAGGAGGAGGATCAAGCAGTTGGGACAATAGGAGTCATGATGTAGGAGGTATCTTTTGTTGTTACTATCATAAATTGGGCAATATCAAACTCACATGCCAAATTTTGCAAATAAATCTTAGAAATTCTATCCAGCTCGTATTGTAGTTACTATTGTTACACTTAGCTAATTCGTTGAAAAGACAAGTACAATTTTTGTAGATGAATTTACTTTATTTATTCGATACCAAGGAGCATTAGAAAATTCATCTCATCCCGTCACTTATATTGCTGACTTGGGTAAAAGACACCTACTTGTCATCTCTCCTCTTCCTCATAATGAGTAATTAATTCTGATGCCTGCCTCAAATCATATGACACGTAATTTTAATCTTTTCTTTACTTTCCAAAAACATATATCTCCTTCCTATGTTATTTCAGCTGATGGATCTACTTGTTCTATTCTTAGTTCATGCACTGTTAGTCCTACTCTATTACTTTCTCTCTGTCCTGAATATACAGGAATTTTTTTAATTTAATAGATGTGAATAAACTCAATTGTACGCTCTGTGAATAAACTCAATTGTACGCTCAATTGTTGTCTTATTTTTTTCTAATCATTATTTTTTAAAAGATCTTATGACAAAAAAGATTATTAGTAAAGGGCTTAAAACAAGAAGTTTTTACATTTTGGATTCACAGGTGCCAAAACCTATTGCTTGTTTAGGTGTCTTAACTCCTTTTGAAGTTCACTAAAAAAAAAAAAATCAATACACGAAGTAGTACACTTAAATTTGTTGAATTTGTTGCTAAAAAGATCCAACTTCCTTGTGATTTTATCTTTAATAAGGATCTTTTGGCTCAACTTTATGTCAGTTTTGTCGATGAGCAACTCCTTTTCTCCTTATCTTTATTGAAGAAGTTATGTCCTCAATTTCATAATATATTGCTTAGATTGTGAGTTCTATCAGTTTGCAAAACATCATCGTCTATCTTCAATCCCTCGGGTTATTAAAAGAGTTATTTTCCCTTTTAAATTAGTTTATTCTAATGTTTGGATTCGTTGGCTTATTGTGTCCAAAATTGGATTTCTATAATTTGTTATATCTTTTATTATGATTTCTCTCGTGGTACGTGACTTTATTTAGTGAAGAATCATTTTTATTGCTTTTGTTTTGAAATAAAAACATAGTTTAATATCTCGATCCATACTTTGAGAAGTGATAATACTAAAGAAATTTCGCATCATTTCAATCCTATATGATTCATAATGATATTTTTCATCAATCCTCATATGTTGACAAACCATCTCAAATTGGTGTGATTGAAGGGAAAAATCGACCTCTCTTTGAACTGTTAGAGGACTCTTATTTTAAATGCATGTTCCCAAACAATTTTGAGCTGACGCAGTTTCCACAAGCTATTTGATTAATTGTATGCCTTCATCTGTTCTTCATGGTGAGGTTCTCCTTTTTCAATAAACCCTTGTTCCTTATTACATTTTGAATACTTTGAGTATTTGGTAGTACTTATTTTATCTGTGATGTTCATCCCCAAGTAACTAAGCTAGATCTCAAATCTTTAAAATGTATTTTCATAGGCTACTCTCGTATGTAAAAGAGGTATCGGTGCTACTGTCCTAATCCTATCAAGCATTTTTGTTTTAGTATTATCTTTTTGAAATACTTCTTTTCTTTCCTACTATAATTTTTGAGGAGGATAATGATCAGTTGGTTTATAAGATCACACATTAGACAATTACTCTTACTTCTACACTTGATACTCCAACATAACCACTATCACAACCTATTTTTCTGGTCTTCTGGAGAAAGAGATCATTTTGGTACAAGTTTAGTACCTATCTCTTCTTCGACATCAGATTCAACTATCAATAATCTTGACTTTTTAAATGTTCTTCGCAATTGAAAAGTGTACTTATCCTATTTTGTCTTTTGTTTCTTATGATCATTTGTCTTCATCGTCTTGTTCGTTTGTTGTCTCCTTGATTTTGTAACTCTTTCGAAAAATGTTTATGAAGCCTTATCCCACCCTAGCTCGTGTGATTATATGATAGAGGGATATGAATGCTTTAGATGCTAATGATACATGAGATTTGGTGAAGTTGCCTATAGGAAAGAAGGCTATAAGATGTAAATGAGTATTCGGCATCAAAGCCAATTTTGGTGGATCAACTTCCTGACTTAAAGCATGACTTGTAGCAAAAGATTATGCTCAAACTTATGATGTGAATTTTTTTGACACCTTCTCTCATGTTGCTCAATTAATCTTTATTCATCTATTTATTTCTATTGTAGCTACTTATGATTGGTCCTTACATCAATTAGACATAAAAAATTCTTTCTTATATGGTGGCTTTTAGGAAGAAGTTTGAAGTATTTTTTAGGAGTAGAGGTGATAAGAAGCAAGAAAGGTACTTCTATTGTATCAGAAAAATATGTAGACTTGTTCGTTGAAGCTGAAAAATTAGGGTTAAGTCATGTAGCAACTATTTTGTAATGACTCATTTTAATATTTTATATTCTGTCAGTATTGTAAGTTGTTAAATTTTTTAAGATTGGGCCCAAATAAACTGAGCACATACGAGCTTAAATGAAGCTCTATCCTTAAACCAATTGGTGATAAGAGGAGTAACTTACTAAGCTTATATGCATGCTCAAGGCCATATATTCTTTCCATGTGAGACAAACTTTCACTTATATTTCAACATGTCCTCTCACCTGTGGGCTATTTTAAGGCCCAACACGTGACACAGTCTATCGTGTCGAGATGATGACGACTAACCTAAGAGCAACCTGCTCTAATACCAAGTTAAATTTTTTAAGATTGAGCCAAATAAATTGAGCACATACAAGCCCAAATAAGGTTCCATCTTAAAATCAATTGGTGATAGGAGTAACTTACTAGGCTTATATGCATGCTCAAGGCCATATATTCTTTCCATGTGGGACAAACTCCTACTTATATTTTAAAATAAGTCAATTCATATCTTATCTAATTGTTCATCATTGGACTGTTGTAGAGTAGATGATGTGTTACTTAAAGGGAGCTCTTGGACGAGAGATCTATATGAAAATTATGGAATATTCACATTGAGTGTTTTTCAGATGTAGATTGGGCAGGTTCCAAGATTAATGGAAAATCCACTATTGACTATTGTGTCTTTATTGTAGGAAATTTAATCTCATGGAAAAGCAAGAAACAAATTATTGTATCTACGTCCAGTTCCAAATCTAAATATAGAGTTGTGGCATAGTCGGTATGTGAGATAAGTTGATTATATCAGCTCCTAACAAAAATTGGTGTTAAAGACTCAATATCACTAAAATTGTGGTGTGATAACTAAGCTACTTTGCATATTGTTTCTAATTTTGTGTCTTATGAACGAACTAAACATATTGAAATTGATTGTTATTTCATTCGTGAAATAATGTTGCAAAACTTGATCTCTACAAAATATGTGAAGACTAGAGAACAACTTGGAGATATTTTGACAAAAGTTCTAACTAGAGTTTGGGTTAAGTATATTTATAACAAGCTGACATAATTAACATCTATGCTCTAATTTGAAGGAAAGTGTTATAGATTGATTATCTAGCTGTAGATTAGGTTTTGTGACTGTTACAAGATCAAGGGGCTTGATTTATATGGATCCCATCTAGTAGTTACCTAATTAGTTGTTGAATGTTAGTATATAATGTAGCTATATACTCTATAGAGAAACACAGCAATAGAATTAATCCTTCACCTCATCACACTTTTCAAAAGAGTGCACTTGTACTTCCTCGTTTGTGAAAATCAGATGCAGAATAAGATCAACTATTTTTACAGGTAGGTTTGGCTCTCTCTTATACTGCTCCAATTGTGTCCTTACTTGGAAGTTTCCTGACCAGCTTCACTGAAACAGAGAAGGAGATGGTTTCTGTTGAGAGAGCTCTTCAGGTGTGAACATGATTATTATGTCCACCATGTTCTTCCCTGTTGATTACTCACAGAATTCTACTTTCTGCAGTACATGGACATCCCTCAAGAAGAGCTTGGTGGATGCCAATCCCTGAATCCTAATTGGCTACACCAAGGACTGATAGAGTTTCAACATGTTACGATGCGATATCTGCCATCTTTGCCACCTGCACTACACAATGTCACATTTAAAATTCCAGGAGGGATGCAGGTCAGAACATGTAAATCCTCACTCTTAGGATTAGGCTGGAGGTAATATATTTGATTAGGTTTTTACAGTGCGATATTTAATTGGGCAGTTTAGATTTCATCAAAGAAATAGTTTGTTGGGAGAATAGTTCAAAGTTTCTTTAAATTATCTGGGAGTAATCAATGCTAACCATTCTTATGAACTGAAGGATTGAGTAAGCCAACATGATGATTCATATCTTGGCTTAAAAGACAAGATATTAATCCAACGCTTGATTTGATAACTGCTTCATGCTTTATGTTTCAAGTAGAACATTCTCACGTGTTGGTTTTTCATTTTGATTGCACACAAGTAGGTTGGAATTGTTGGAAGAACAGGTGCTGGGAAGTCTAGTGTCTTGAATGCCCTTTTCCGCCTTGTTCCTATGTCAAGTGGTCGTATCTTGGTGGATGGTCTTAACATAGTTGATATTCCTGTTAGAGATCTTCGTGCACATCTTGCTATTGTTCCTCAAAGTCCCTTCCTATTTGAAGGTTCATTAAGGTCTGCAGCTTATAGGAACATGTCGTGAGCTGTTACAATATTTCCTTGCTTAGTAATTAGTTGGTAATGCATATCTTCTATTTTAGGGATAATTTGGATCCACTTCAAATGAGCTGTGACTTGAAAATCTGGGAGACCCTGGAGAAATGCAGCATGAAGGAACAAGTAGAAGCAGCAGGTGGATTGGGTATTCATGTAAGAGAATCTGGATCATCGTTTTCTGTTGGTCAAAGGCAGCTTCTTTGCCTTGCACGTGCTCTTCTCAAGTCTTCTAAGGTACAAGTACTGATACCATGTCTTGTGAGGAATAATTGCCACTTACATGGACTAGCAATAGCCAATAACGGTACTAGTGCCATTTTAGTTTTAGGACATAAGCTTCTTCCGGGAATCTATGCTTTGAAAATCTTTGTTCTGTTGATTTTCAAAAATAAATGTATTCAATAAAATCATGGTGTTTAAGTAGTTTTAAAGAGGAAGTGGATTAAGTCTTTAAAAGAACAATTTCAATATTTCAAAACAACATAAATCACAAGGCAATTGTTATACCATGGCGAACAGATTCGTATAAAAATTTCCAAATTCTGGGACACTATTGTTTTGATCTCTGTCTAAGTATTAATATTAATAACTATGACACAATTCGTGTTCAGGTACTGTGTTTGGATGAGTGCACAGCCAATGTTGACACTCAAACTGCTTCAGTACTACAAAATGCAATATCTAGTGAATGCAGCGGCGTAACAGTGCTTACAATTGCTCATCGCATTTCGACAGTTCTGAGTATGGACAACATCCTCATTTTGGATCATGGGAATTTGGTATGCCTCGTTTTATTCATTTATTTCAATTTTCATATCTGCCTTCTTTGTAGTAAGGCACAGCATCAATAATGAGAATTTGAGAGGTGTATGGGTGCAAAATTTGCAAGTTATTGTGTCAATCATGTGTGTAGTTCATGCAGTCATTTGCTAACCGCTATTGATACCCCCTAGCTTACAGAACCTAGATGTAACTACTTCAGATTGCATAAATAGCTAAAACTTCTTATTCTTTTTTTGTGCTAGGTTGAACAAGGTAACCCACAAGCTCTTTTACAAGATGAACTCTCGAAATTTTCAAGTTTCGCTAAAGCTTCTACGATGTAATTACCAAATCTCTAGTTCAGGCAGCAAACGATGAAGTGATGCACATTTTATATAGAAAGCGCACGCCTTCTGGAATTTGGTACAGTGTCCCTTACTATTTTAACTAAACTCAGGTCATCAGGACGGAAGTTGCTGAAGAGTCCTGCTGTTGTTATCATGCGACTTGATATTGATGTTAACATTATCCCATTAGAATGACTATCCGTTCTGAATTGCTCAATCCTAGTGCTGTTCTTGTACTGAGCTTATTTCTGCTCTTAGAATTTCTAGCAAAGTGTTCACTCTTTTCGCTGCTTCATGTGGTTATCAACACCTTAGGCCGGACTGGCACCAAGTGGAATAAAAGCAAATAATTTTTTACAAGGACACGTGAAAATCAGGTTCTTTAGTAGTGACAACAAAATGACCATAATAATAGTCACAACCTTGGATATTATCGGTTATAATGCTTAACTACAACCATTACCTCGTTATTTGCTGAAAGCCCCAAGTGTCCTATTATTGAGTGAATTGAACAATTTAAAGGGACTATAAATTAACATTTGAAAGAGGGAAAGGGACTATAAATGAACGTTTGAAAGAAGGACCTTAAAGTGGTGGGAGCATTCACTTGTATGTCTATTTATATGTAGCAGTTGGGACTTAGGAACCCTGCATGTAGCTACTTCTGTGGTCCCAAATCTGATATTGAGCTAAACCTGCGACACGTCTTACGACAAGTTCCCAAAACCAGAACACATGTTAGGCTGGGAGCATTCTTAGTGGAGCTTAAAGTTGGCGTCTGAAACATGTGTAAATGGATTATGCTGTGTATGCTCACATGGTTTTACATTGATTTAGGTGTCGTGTTTTCTGTTCTCATTAAGTTTTGTTTAGATACGTGGTTGGTGCAATGGGATGCTTTTAGCCGAAAGGAGTGGAGCTTTTTCTCTTTGAATGTGTAGGTGGGGACCAGAGACAACTTGCTTATAACTTGACACGCTAATGATTTGTTTAGAGTTGAAGTGTGCTGATTTTTAGGATAATACGTAAAAGATTATATGCCCCATTTGCCTAGTTGACGACACATGCTCTCACTCTCTCACAAAAGCAAAAAAGGGCGTACACTAACTTATGCTTTTGTGGCATGGATGCCCAAATTAAACTATGATGTAAGAGTGGCCACTTCTCCTCCTTTTTCTTTTCATCCCCTCCTCAATTTGTGACGATTTCCACTACAAAACCAAAATCCTACTTCCAGTTTTCTTGAAGTATTTTTTATGAATTAGGCTGTAATGGATAAAATAATTACATTAGATTCATGGAAACACTTGCAGTACTCCAGTTGTTGCACTGCTTTCACCTTTATCTTCTAAATTAACTTTGGTCGCTTAGCTAAAACAAGTTACAAGCCTTTTTTTTAATTTAAACGGGAGAAGGAAGTGGGAAAGAAAAGAAAATGCAATTTTGTATATAAACTAACTGAATTGGTACATTGCTTTCACCTATAATTCTTCTTCAATTTGTGAACTTTGCTCACCTGAGAAGAACAACTTTAAAAGCTTTGTACCAATTTGTTGACAAGGAAAGGAAAATTTGGAATGTTTATATATGAACATTTTTCTTCTGGATGTATAAGAGTTGCATACGATCCTCAAAAATCACGCGGGTCAACAAAAATCACCGATGATGATGGGTGTGATATAGTCCAGTCGGGTGCGGGTTCACCAACCCCCTGCTTCTCATTATTATCATAATGATCAACTTTCTTAATGCACCATACATCTTCAGTCCAT
>JAOTAX010000005.1:6520691-6542008 GCA_025629825.1 Erythroxylum guanchezii | reverse complement strand
ACTTACCAGCATGACATGATATGGAAAGTGACGTATGCGACAAAGAGGGTCTCCCAAAAGATCAGTGACAAGCGTAGGCTTTCCAAGTTGGCCAACCTCACACCGCCGCTCCACCTCTTCCACCGCCTCCTTATCTTTCTCTTCGTTGTACTCTCTCACCACCACCATATTCTCCTTCAGCATTGCCAAATTCTCTGCAGCTACTTTCACTGACATGGTAAATTGTATGTATGATCACAAAGTGAGTGTAGAAGGTGATATATGTGTAAAATTTGTAAGTGTGTTCGGACGTCCTAGCTAGCTAGCTAGCTCTTGCTTGTATCTGGCATCTTCACTATCTCCATCTATATTTATAGTGGGAGAGAATGCTGGTGTGGCATCTCCACCATTTCAGTGGGACTTTCTTTTCTAGATATGCCGTATACATTAGTTTAATATTATTCATTCACATTCTCTCCATGTCACTTGCTAATAGCCGCAAGATACATGTATTTTGTTCTTCTTCGACCGCAAAATAATTAAGTATTAGACATGGTTACAATTATTGCTTCACAAGATCCGTGTTCTTTATCTCGTCAATTGTTTCAGTTGATGCTGACGATTATAGTATAATGACGACAATAATGTCAAGACTAAGGTCTATGTATTTATTATAAAAGTCAACATTTCTAATTAATTACTCTTTCATCCATGCATTGTAGCAATTTGTAATTATGGATATAAATCAAGTTGATCATTGTATGTTCTATTAATTTTAAATATTAGATCTAAACTTATTTGATTGAACTGATAATTTATGAATAAATTTTTAATTCAATTAAATAAAATTTATTTAAGTCCAACTTTAAAAATTTTAAATATGCTCAATCTAATTTTCAAATTATAAAAAATTGTTCAAATAATACATAAATTATATATTTGATATATTAAATTTTGAGGAACTAACAAAATAAAGTTAAGCTTTTGATATTTTGTAAAACTATCCAATCTTACATAATTTAATTATGATAATTATGAACTACAATAGACTAATATATAATATGTGCTGGTTAAAGTATATTAAAAAGGAAAAATTAAATAACACATTACTTTTTAAAAAACATTTAGTTCTAAAAATTTTATTTAAATTCAGCATACTTATTCGTCATTTCTATCTCTAATTAAAATGCTTTCTTATGTGCTTAATTGTCCTTAAAGTAAATACAAAATTTTAAGTTTATTTATACATGTGAATTAAAATGAATACAACTATTTACATATATATCTATATCTATAATTAATTAATTAATTAATTAATCCTTAATATAAGATAAATAGACCTTTTAGGAAAAGTTCTAGAAAGATTTTGCAATAGACATTTTAGAAGTTAAACTAATGTGTTTAACATTAAACTAAAAGGGTTTTCTGGAGTGATCGAACAGCCTTATTAATTCTATTATTTTTCTAAGAGACAAACTGCTATTAAGTTCATTGATTTCAAGACATGGAATTCTGCACTCACCAGTTCCAGGGCATCCCTTCCCTTTTTCTTGCTATAAGACAATAATAACAGAGGAATATCAACAACTCTTACGGTAGTAACAGATGGATGCATGTTTGAGTTATTTGATTTTTTTTGCCCTGACCCTGAGCCGGCCGTCGGGGGCTCAATGGATAATGGTTTCCATTCTTTAAGCAAATATATTTGATTCCTAGGGAACCGTTCCTCCAATACTGATAAGTAGTACGTACTAACAAACAAAGGAGGTTGCATACATATTTTGCTGTTACTGCCCAATTATTATGGTAAAGGAGTAAGGCTGATCAGAGTCATGCCAAGCTCCACGTTTTCGGCTAACATGTGGACGTGGGCTAGCTTTGGATAAGCCTTCCTGCTTTGCGAAGAACAAGGGAGAGATATTAATTATACGTAGCTTTTTTTTTTTACTTTGACAAACAGGTTATTTTTATAAATTAGAATTGTAAATTTATAATTATAAAAGAATAACTTTACTAATTACATTAAGACTACCTTCACTTGTGATCGTAGTATTATCAAATTAGAATGAATCTGTTTATTATATTTATTTATTAAAACACATACACATATATATATAATATACAATTAAATAATCTATAATATTGTACTAAAAAAGTAAAAAGTATAATCTTTTTTATTATTTATATCTGGCAATAGATAAGATGATGCACTGAAGTTTCACCGGTAACTCTTAGCAATTTGCTTAAACCCTAACATGATTTAAGAAGAATAAAATGGCCAAGTCCACTCTTAGGTTCTACCCTAAACAAGTCCGAAGCTGAATTATATGCCTGAAATTGTAATGACTAACAAGATTTCCCAACTCTAATCTGAAAGTGAAAACATCGCTTCAGATGTAGTACTAGTAGTGCCACAAACAAAGGACCAAGGATTTCTTTGGCCAAGAGAGACCAAGTGGGAATTCTTGATTTTGAAAGTTAATTAGGACCAACAGCTCTAACAGGCTTTCCTTATTAAGCATTTGTTTGTCTGCCACTCGACTTAATTTTAGATTTGATGATCAGTCTTGTTAGAGGACAAACAAGAAACATAAACACGTAACAAAAAGAAACCTGTAGATGACAAAGTAGTAGTTGGAGCTGATGATGACACGAGCTAGGAAGAGGACAGCCTATGGTCAGTGTGGTGCCTACTTTTCGCTTAAATAAATTAATTTCAGGAATTCATGTTGAATTGAACGTGAAAATAAAGGGGGAAAAAGCTTTATATTGCCTGAATTTTAGTATTTTAAATACTTAATCCCTTAAACTTTAATTTCGTTAGATGGATTGTAAGATACACACGCCTCAATCAGTGTGTGAAAATGTTTATTAAAAAGTTCAGGGCTAAAGTATAACCTTTCACACTTGCACACTGTCCTTTTCTTAAAAGGCTATAAAATGTTTTCTCCAAGTACAACTTTATCTCTAAGAGGATTTTGGAGAAGAAGCTCGTTCTCTATCATTTGAGAACTAATAATTATTATGAATCAATCAGTGAGAGTTCAAAATAGATAATAATTTTAAGGGTAAAAGAAATAAATCTTCCTTTATTCTAGAAAAAATCTTAATTCTTTTTTTAGGCTTCAATTACAAAATAATAGTGTGACACACACCATATAAATATTATACAAAAACAAATTAAATATTACAAATATAGTAATCTAATTCACCTTTTAAATCTTACCCGAACTAATTAAATTCGACTTTATTTAAGTCCAAATTTATTAGTTCGATTTGAGTTTAAGAGTTAAGTTCAATCGTCATGTAAGCAGTATTTGATTAGTCCATATGTGATTTTTATGGGACGTATAATTCGTCATTATTTTTTTTAACCAAAGTTTAAGAAAATAGATTTTTTAGGAAAATTGAAAAAGAGCTTTTCAAAAAAAATTTTAAAAAATTAAACCATAAAGGAGCTCCCTATCTTTGCCCCTAATTTTAAATTTTTTATTATAATTAATTGATTTTTCATGTTATGCTAGCTATATGAAATTAGCATTAATAAATTAAAGTTTTTGTAGATCTTGAATGAAATAGTATTAACTAATTTCTTTACTTCAATTCGATTATCAAGTGGCAACTTTAATTAGCATATAAAATAGTGTGTTTTGTAATTTGAAATTCAAATATTAATAAGTAGTGTTAATAATAGTATTTAATTGATTAATGTTATTAAACATGCTAACTAGGGCATTTAAACCTTGAATTAACGTTGTTTATTAATTATAAATTTTTAAAAATAGAGTGAAAGATATGGATTCATCAATATAATCAGGGAAAAGTCAAAGTAGAAGGTAAATAAGAAGTAAACAAGCATTTTTGTCAATGTAGATAAGGATTCCTTGATAACCTTATCGAAAATTGAAAATCTTGGTAGAAGATTTTATAATTAATAGCAATATAAAGTGAGTTGTAGGAAGTAATTTGTTAATGTGTTTAAATTAATATTAAAATGGTATAATTGGTGTTTAGGGAAGGGGTTGTCAATCCTTTCTTCAATACGATAAAAATATGACAATGACGACAAAATATATAATTAATTCCCTAAAAGTTAAAGAACAAAAGTTTGAAGGAAAAGATAAATTTATTATGAAATTAGTATGATGGCATGCATGGAAGGAAAGCTAAGTAATTTCCAAGATTGTTAAAGAGGCCTATATAATCGGGTAATATATATTAAGGTTTAATTTGTGAGATTCCCTTATGGTTTGGTATATTATCAATATATTCCCTGACTTTTAAAAATTAACAATAACCTCCTATAATTTTGATTTTATAGCACTCATCCCTATTGCCATCAACTTTAATTAAAGACTCTTAACTGCATGCTCCAAAACGACACCATTTTCATTACGTGATACTATACATGATACTAGATGTAACACTATATGATACCATTTTGAAGTTCATAGCTGGGATTTGTAATGAAAGTTGATAGTAGGAGGACAAGCATTATAAAACCAAAACTATAGGAGATTATTAATATTAAAGTTAGGAGGTACATTGACAACATGTCAAACCACATGAAGTCCAATGAAATTTACCTTATATATTATTGCATTGAATGTCAACTTGATCTAATTATGAATTAAATGTTCATAGTCTATTAATCTGGTACATATTACAACATAGTACATATCTATGTTGAGAACTTATTAACTAATTCCTATTGACAATATTACAATAATTAGATTTCAAAATTGACAAAAAAAGTCCGATTTACTATATCATCAGAAGTGCATGTAAAATTAAGATGTCTAAAATATTGATAGTATTATAATAACAATGACTTGTTTAGAATAATTACCTCATATTATAATCCAATTATATTTACAAAAAAAAGTAGTATAATCTTTAATGCTAAAAAATTAAGGCAAAAAATATGCATTATCTATATCTACTCTTCTTTGGATTTACGGATTGTAATGGCATAATATCATGGAGTGCTTGTTTGTGAATTTCAATTTTGCATAATTAGTTATAAATTTAATCTAGGAGAGTCAACATCCAACTTCTAAAACAATTGTAAATCAATTTACGTAATGCGTCTAATTATACAAATTTTATAAGAAATCAAACTATATAAAATTTTATATGATATTTCATTACTCCAGTTATTCTATTGTAGTTTACTCCATAACCTGCAAGTCTTGAAACCCTTCAGCTTCTCTTTCATTTACATCTATCTTATTTATTTGAGGAACAATATTTACATTTAGCTGAGTCTAATTATTGGTTTATGATCCTCTACCTTTGCTTTATCTTTTCCATACAAGCTGATGATTATAACTGTGTTCAACTTGTTAATTTTGGGTGATTGTTTCTCTTATTTGTGAACTTTGGATGATTATGTTTTCTACCTATTAGGCTTGTTTATTATTTTTAATAATGTCTCTTTTTTGAATTATTAATGGTTAATATGTTACAAGAAACTAAGAAATATGCAATATAATAATGAAAGTTAAATGACATACCTCTTGCTTACACCTTCTTTGGTTATGTCCTTTAACATCACACTTAATTAGTATATTTCACAATTCTCTTATATGTAGACATCTTTCTATCTTTGGTTGTTTAAACCTTTTGATCTACATTTTTTGGTGACCATACATCCTCCATATTATCAGAGGTTCTATACCTTCATATGATGACAAAAATCTTTAACCATTTAAAGGTTAGAAGGAGTACTTATATTCCTGCATAAATTAATCCATAATGGAGCATTTCTCAATATAGTTAATCATATGATATTAAATTTATAGCTGCAATTATTTGGGTGCATAGTATTTATGCCAAGTACCAGTGGCGATATATACAAGTCTTATTTTGGAACTTAATATAAAATCTATATGTTCCATTCCCTAGTTTATGCCCATAAACCTTATACCAATCAGTATAATAGTTAAAACTCTCTTGCTTGTTCTTTTTTATCCTAGACATGATCCTAGGAGTAAAGTTATGATGCCATTGAAGCAAATATCCTCTTTTGATGTGTTATCTTCATCCACCATTTTTCTTATATATTCCAAAATGCTAATGATTGGCTTCAATCTTACTTTTAGAATCCAACCATTAAAGGTTTCATATATGTTATTATTAATGCAATTATTTTGTTGTTATGCTCTAAAAATGCCTTACTTCATATCTCCTTATAACATTCAAACATTGTCTTCACACATCCAATCTATTTCAATTTCTGAGATTAGGCATCAAATTCTAGATTCATGTTGATCTAACAACATTTCATAATTGCATCTTGAAGTCATCAACTCTCTATCTCCAATTATCATATAAATGCTTAGAACACATCTTATGCTCCTCTTGAGGGAGTAACTCCTCAATAGCCTTTGTAAGTCCCTATCAACACAAATTTGTTATTCACAAACAACATTAGTAAGTATATACTTTGTATGCTTATATAGGCCAAATTAGCTTGTAATTTAACATTTTTATAGCATGTTTGATCTAATGTATATGATATTTTCTCATTGTTGATTCATAGACTTGTAAGTGATAATTAAAGACTAATATGACACATAACAACTTTTTAAAAGGTCTGGAACATGAATTAAAGCTTGAGGATATCAATTACATTATGTTTAGCAACTAAATCCCTCGTTAGGATTAGGGATGTGACTTATGTTGGATATTTCGATTATTAATGCAAAATTAGCTATTGCTTAAGATCAATTTATTCTCTTTGAGCTTAATTCTTAAGTTATAATTGGCTATTATAGATTTAATATTAGGAATTGTATAAATTATTGAAAAGAGAAGTATAATTCATACACTGTAAGAATAAACACTCTAGATTTAGTGAAAGAGATATCATGTACTATTGTGATAGCAAATTAATTAACTATTTTTGAAGAATTTAAACAGGTTAACGGTGCATTGAGAATTGCTTCATTAGATATACCAGTGTAACCTTAAGAAAGGATATAGATATCTTACATTAATCATTATTTTATTCTTAATAATTAATATTACACAATAGTTGAAAATCCTTACAAATGAACCCTAAAACCTTATCATTTTATTATATTGATTTCTTTTTATAGTTACACCTTACTTTTGTTAGTTTATTAAATTATTACTTTTTATGAAATCTTATTTAATTTAATTTCAATGCTTTGTTAGGATCAATAAATTTAGAAATTAATTATTTTTTAGGAACTATAATTTGAAATACTCCATGTTTAAACTTACTACATTTGATTATGTGCACTTGTAAATTTATGTGATCAAGGTTTTGTCTTTAATGACAGGACTATTTTAATTACTATTTTTAATTTTATCTTTCTTTTTTTTGGTAAGAAAAAGTGAGCAAAGCTCACAAAAGCAAAAAACTACCTAACATAAGAGACGCCTATTAAATCATGCTCAATCCATCTACCAACACTAGGGGGGACTCGCCCCAAAACATGAAAGCCAGGAGGAAAATCATAAGCAAGATGGGAAAGGGAGTCAGCAGCACAGTTCTCTTCTCTGTAAATGTAAGTGAGCTTCACATTATTAAAGTGCTTCAATAAGGCTAGAATTCTGTCAACAAGAGACGAACAACCTGAATTTGCTTGAACACCACCAGTCAGCATCTTGACAACAAGTTCATTATCACATTCTACAAGCACATCCAAATAAGCAAGATTATAAGTGAGTTAAATACCATAATAAAGAGCCCACAACTCAGCACGAAGAATAGAACAACGACCCGTCTTGAAAACAAATCCATGTTTCCAGCGACCATTATGATCATGAATTAAACCTCCACCTGCAGCAATTCCCGTGGAGGCAGCCAAAGAAGCATCAGTGTTGAGCTTCATAAAAGGGAAATGTGGACATTTCCAAAAAATTAACCTTGAAACCGAAAGACTATTATTCTCTGAAGGCAGCCTGTTGAAGGTATCCTGAATTAATTTAGCTTCAGAAATAGTACTCTGCAAGGTATTAAAGAAGGAAGAATCACCAAAATTAAACACTCTGTCATTCCTTCTTTTCCAAAGGTTCCAACAACCTAAGCCGAAAATAGTAAGCCAACTAAGATGATCATGAGAGAGATGGGAGCTTTTCAGATTCAATAACAACCAATCTTCCAGATTATCATTCCAGAAAGAGCTCAAATTATTAAAATCAATAAAAAGGTGCCAGAACTGAACAGCAACATGACAATCACGGAGAATGTGTAGAAGGGTTTTAGCCTCGTCGTTGCAAATATCACAACTCCTAGAGGCACTTAAGTGCCTTCGGTTTCTTTCATCGTTAGTTAAGACGTCATTGTTAAGGGCTAGCCAAAAAAATATTCTGATTTTTTGAGGGCCTTGCCACTTCCAAATCAAGTTCTAAGGAAAGTTATGAGAGGGACTATAATTTCTAGAAAGGAAATCATATGCCGACCTCAAAGTAAAAACTTCTGAAGAAGACAAACCCCAAAAAAGGGAATCCTTACCACAAGCCTCGGAGGGCACAAGTATAGCAGCAATATAAGAGCAAATTGAAGTGGGAAGCAATTGAGAAAAATACTCCTATCTCCAATTTTTTGTCAAATGTTTTCAAGTTGATGAGTGGTAAGTGATCTAAAATTGTAAAATTGGAAGATTTACTTCTTATTGATCTTGAAATTGAGCAAATATACATACAAAAAATATATAAAGAGTAAGATTGATAGTTGTAAATCAAAATAATGATGGAGCCATTAGCAATGATGGTGACAATAATAGTGTTGTTATTAGTTTTAGGGAGCAACAACAACCTTGAGTTCGTATATATGGAGGACATTCAGTTGCTTGTTATTAGTGTTAGTCTTTAATGTATCAGGTTAAGTCAAAGAGCAGAGAATTATGAGCTCAAACAAACTCATCTTCATTTGTTATTGACTTTTAATGGATTACCTAGGAAAGATACTATCGCCTTCATTAAGGAAATTTATTTTTCAATCTAAACAATGCTTTGAATGATCTTACTGAATACAAGATGAGTATGAGATTTTTCTTTCCCTTATTATATAAGAAATTGAGCAAGGGTATGACTACTTTCGATTGATCTAGACTCTTTTGAGAATCGAGACCAAGTATATAATTCATTTATACTATGATTATTTCCTTTATATAAAACCATTGAGCTTAAGATGTAGATGTAAAATTTTACACAAAAAGAAGGAGAAGCATTCGATGAAGCTTAAGAAAGATATAGAACATAATTTCCAATGCCATATTATAATATTCCTTATAATTGGTTATGCAATTTTTTTAATGAAAATCTTACTCTCACATACTAGACCTCGATTGACACTAAGAGGTAATATCTCTACAAAAACTACTATGTAAGTTAAAGAAATTATTGAAACCTTCGCCAAGAATTCTTCAACTAAGGTTGTAAGGGAAAAATCAAAATCTTCTCTTTATAAAGTTAAAGTATCTTTAGACTTGGCATTGCAAGTTGCAAATATTTCTAAACATATAAAAATGTTGTTAAATTAAGGCATGGACAATTGGTAGACATGTTATTAGTGTGTTATCTATGGATTTCCTTTTTACATATACATGCATTTGGAGCCGACCTTAAATTACTATGAAAATGCAAACTATATGATTCCTCATATAGAAAGTCCAATTGTTAAGAATGATCCTTTATCTAATATTTACAATTTTAGAGAGAAATTGCCTTCATTTTTCTTAAAAGGAATAAGGAGCTAAAGTAGGCAAACTTATAGGACTATCTAAGTTACAATAATAAAGGCCTTAATTTCAATAACTACCATCTTTATAAGACAAGTTGATGTAAGAGATCCTCAAGCAATATATATCTTCCATCGATGTGAATTAGATAACTTAAGGAAACTTAGGTCTCATATGGGATGATTTGATAAGGTGATGCAATTAAATTTTGCATCTATTAACAATTTGGAGGTGCAAATGAACCAATTATCCAAGATAATAGGTGAAAGATGTCAAGGTAAGCTTTATATTAACATAGAGATAAATCCAAAAGAGAGAGTGTTAGCCATCACATTAAGGGGGCGATAAAACAGTTAATCCTACAACCATTAAAGAAAACGAAGTGCAAAAGTCATATAAGCTTGAAGAAGAGGATGGGGTGATTGAAATACAAAGGTCGAACTTGGTGAATGGATGACACCAGTGATGGTGACTTGGTGAATGGATGACACCAGTGATGGTCTCATCTATATTCAGCACAGGTCTAGAATAGACACCATAATCCTCAATCAAACCATATGTTCCACCTTTTCTATTCCCCTACAGGGTGTTTGGTTCATCGGTTAGAATAGATAAGGAATGGAATGAATATTATTAGGAATATATCATAATGGAATTGATATTATTCTGTTTGGTTAATTGCTAAAGAATTTGTGTGCTAATGTTTGGTTTGAAAATGAAAATTTGGAATGATAAAGGAATACTTAACAAAAAGACCAAAATATCCATTATAGTCATCACTAACTACATCACCATCATCATCATCATCATTTTGATTATAATTATGATTATGTGATTATTATGAATAATCACATAATCATAATTATAATCAAAATGATGATGATGATGATGATGATGATGATTATTATTATTATTATTATTTCTTTATAATTAATAATTTTCTTCTTCTTCTTCTTCTTCTTATTATTATTATTAATTTCCTTATTATTAATAAATTTCTTCTTCCTCTTAAAGATGTTTTTTGTCCATATTTCATACTCAACTATAAGATATCAATATAAAAATCTATAGCAAAAAATACTCGATAATCAAAAAATTTATTTGGGACAAATCATCTTTTTTTATCATAAATTTTACTTGGAATAAGTCATCTTTTTGATGTACAATAAACAAGTAATATAGGAACATATTTATCAAAACCAATTTAATACACATAAACTTCACTATCTTGACTCATCCACACGACCGCTTTCCAGAGACAGGAACTTCATACCACGCACTTCCAGAGAGAAAAGAAGAAAACCTCCATAAAAGAAGGATCAAAATTTCCATGAGAGAAATGAGATGGCTGGGAGATGGAGACTGCTGTGAACACGAGAGACTTGGAAACAGAGGGTTGTGGCTACAGAGACTCGGCAAGCATAGCAATAAAACCAAAACTTTCTTCAACAAAGAAAACCACTCCATTTTGTGAAGGAGTATTAAGCAGTACCGTAATTTCAAAATGCAATTACGCAATAGCCATCTGCACAGAATACAATTCAGAGCTAGAAAATTCAGCAGTGCAAAAAAGAAGAAGAAATATTAAACCTATAAATTCAGTACTGTAAAAAAGAAGAAGAAGAAGCATTAAACCCATAAATTTCAGTGCCGCAAGAAAGAAGAAGAAGAAGCATTAAATCCAGAAATTCAGTACCACAAAAAAGAAGAAGAAGAAGCATTAAACCCAGAAATTTCAGTACCGCAAGAAAGAAGAAGAAGAAGCATTAAACCCAGAAATTTCAGTACCACAAATGATGAAACCAGAAGAGACCATGAAGTTAAAAGAAATCAATCTACCTCATGCACCAAACAAGGAAACAATAGACCTTAAATAACAAACGAGTTGAACAGAAGTGGCGACGATTGAAGAGAGGGACAAAACTTGTTAGGAAAAAACATTTTTAACTTAACCAGAAGAGAGGGACAGACGATCGAAGGATGGGTTGGAGAAGAGAATCACTTGAAGGTTGGGAGATGGACGAGCCTCTTTTGCGGTAGAGAAGGATAAATCTGTCCTCAAGTCATGACATCTATTCCCGACATGCTCAGAATAGATAAAGACAGGCGAGGGACTGCTTTAGGTATTCTACAAATTGAAGGAATACCTAAACCTAAGGAATGTCTATACTGTGTTTTTTTTTAACCAAACAAAGTAATAAGTTATTATTAGGAATAAGAGAGGAATGAAATAGTCATTCCTGTCAACCAAAGAAACCATTAGAAGTTGAAAAAGAGGAAAAGTAAGATCAACTTTAAGAAATTCCTAAACATCTTTAAGAAGTCACTTATCAACATCCCATTTATTAAAGCATTAGCCTACATGTCATCCTATACAAAGTTTTTGAAATAAGTCTTCTCTAATTAAAAAAAACTTAAAGAGTATGCTATGATACATATAATTAAAGAGTTTAGTGATTTTTGGCAAATATAACCTACCTCTAAAGTTAAACGATTTAGGAATCTTATTATTCCATATCATTTGGCTACTTTAAATATTTATAAATGCTTATGTGATTTAGGTGCAAGTATTAACCTTATGTCTTTATCTCTTTTCAGGAAGTTTGGAATAAGAGAACTCAAACTTACAACAATATGACTCTAACAAACTCATAGCTCCTTCAGGTACCCAATTAGGGTAGTGAAAGACCTATTTGTTAAAGTATGAAAATTCATTTTTCTTTTGAATTTTGTAGAAATAAATATGAGTATGATATTAAGGTTCCCATCATTCAAAGGAGACCTATTTATGAATACTAGAGGTGTAGAAATTGATGTAGCCAAGGAGTTCATCATTTGCAAGCCTTTAAAAGGGCCTACCCTTGATGACACTTGTTACAAGATGGATATTATTAATTATATTGACCATGATGACTTTCCTAAAGTTACTTATATTGACCCTTAAAAAATGGGTTTGGCTTTAGGATTTAACGAGAAAGAGGAGGATTTTAACCTTGTTGATTATGCTTTTTCTCCTAAGTTTTCAAAAATATAGTTTTATAACCCTCTCATTCTAACCTAAATCCCTACTATCTACCCAAGAAGCACCTAGGCTTGATTTGAAACAATTGTCTTCTTACTTGCATTAGACATATTTAGGAGAAAATAATATTTATCCTAATATTATCTCTTATTTTTAAGTTATTTGTAGGAAGATAACTTGGTTAGACCTCTACAAGAGCATAAGATTAAAGTGCAATCCTATGATACTTATCAATTCTTTCTTACAAGTTCATCAACACCACAATGAAAAAAATGTTTAATTGGGTAAATCTAAACTTTACTGTTAGATTATATGAGTTTTTATTTTTAGAGATTAAGGATTTAAATTTCTATTAGGTATTATAGATTGAAATATGAACTAATGATTTTTTGTTTCGAGATGTCAGTGCTTAAGTGAGGAGCATTTTAATTTTCTCACTAAAAAAATTCTCATTTTTTAATTTATAAATGATATGCATATCTCAATGTCAAATTTAGGAGCATATAAATAAAATGTTCAAATTTAATTTATTACAAATTAAAATTCATAGAATTACATATTTTATACACCACAGTTTAAGGATTTAAAAAGCTTCTTTCCTTCAAAATATTAAAAATTCTGCCTGTTAGTGAATGAGTACATGTTTCAAGGCAAGTTCATCAAGGAATAACTACGTACTGACTTGAAACTTAAGTTTCATGTTGCAATATAATTAAACATGCTCGTGTGTGTAGGTTTTCGTCGTCTGATAAAATATATGGTGCAAGGAAATGTAAAAGTGAATGAGAATATTGAATGTTCTTATGAGATAACAAAAGATAGTCTTAATACATATTCTTCTTTATTAACAGAATTGTTCCGATAACAAACGAGAGGAAAATTACAGAGCAAAATTCCATGTAGTGACGGTGTATATACGATTCATTACGTTGTGCAATCCAGCTTTAGAGATTTCATCCATTGTCTTTTTTTACGTTTCCATGACTACAAAGATACAGTCTGCATGTCTAGCATAATCTTAGATTCTTTCTCAGCCTTGGTGCTGTCCACACGATCTATAGCTATGTCTCAAAAGTGGATCTACTCAATGGAAAATGTTTAATAGTTTTCTTGCTCTTAGTGCTGCAATATATACGTTTAAGCTTCAGAACACGCATATGACCTTAGTACATTTGTGAGCAATCCATTATATTCTGGGTTGTTGACCATTTTCTTGATGAAGCTCATTTCCGATACGATATTGAGAATCAAATCCGTCTGCCTTTACTGAAAGCACACACTTTTGAATTGTTTATTTTTGCATGAGAGGGAATTGGGGAATTTATGTGATTGTTATACTCGAAGACAAACGGAATAAACCTATTAGAAGTGATACGAAAGTAATTCCTTTATTACGTAATCCCTTTATTCATGCTTTCACATATTTGACAAGAATAATTAACGATGAAGCTAATATAGCAATTGAGGTTGATCCATTAGCTACCAAATATCCGCTCTGCAAGACTGCGTTTACTGAACCTCCTCAAATCCCACATTTAGTATAATTTTTTAATAAGGCGTTGTTATTTAGGTGGATTCACGAGTCTTTCTTTATTTTATGCAAAAATGTAGTAATTATTATTTATATAAATGTTTAATAAACTTTTGAGTTTTATATAAATAATAATTTATAAGCTATTTAATTACAAATCAAAATTTAACTATTAACCTTTATTAGAATAATTATTCTTCAATCTTTATTTTTTATTTACATAGTAGCGGAATTATATGAGCAATATATTGCAAATAAGTTGAAAGTGAGCTGGTCTAAATGATACATCGATTCAGGGCCAAGCCCACCATTTCAGCGAAGCCCTTATAAGCGCCGCCACCGTTACTCAAAACCGGAACATCGACGGTATTTGTAAAATCGAAAGCTGCAAACGTTTTCCGACTCAACAGAAAGACAAAGGCTTTGGGAATTAAAATGGGTGTTTTAGCGGCAATAGGGGTATTGGTTCCATTCCCATTTTATTACTGGCTTTGGACAAGACCACAGGCGTGGGTTAACCATTGTGGGAGAGGGAGAGACCCATGTATGGTTATGGCATATGTCTCTCATTTTCTGAAACTGTTACAGTTAATTTCTCTGTATTCTGTCTCCTCTCTCTCTTGGCCTCCACCATTTTACTTCTGGCCTCTCTTTTGCTTTGGCCAGTTCCTCAACTTCAGGTTTGTCAATTGTGCTTGCTTCCTTTTCCCGCTTATGATTATGGTTGGTCAGTGATGATTGTGTCAAATGGTTACTAGTGTTCATGTTGGATTTTGTTTGACATTGATTTTGAGTGGATTGTATTTTGGAGTAGGGACCCTCTTCCGTAGTTTTGCAGTGATATTTGCCTTCGATTTGAATGCCCACATAGTTAACGGTGGTCACTATAAAAAAAGGAAAAAATCACTCCTTTTCGTTATGTTTGGTTAACGTCTTAATCTGTATTGCTTTATGTGTATGTGTGTTCTTGTGTATCCTATTTATTCCACTGCCGCCTCTGTTAATCTCTAAGTCAGAAAAGCCTGCATATTCGAATGATGGGACTCAGGTTACATCTGCAAGATTCAACAATCGTAGAGTTAAATCGGTTTTGTATTCGTGATTTCCCAATCCACTCCAGAAGCTGTAGAGATCTTCCTCTCATGTTTAGTGTGCTTACTCATAAAGCAGTAATGGTTGTTGCTCTAACCTAGCTTACTAATGTATATAAGCTACGAATTCTTAACGACAGATTTTGCAGTTAATTTTTGCACTTTGATTCTTCCACAGGGTTTTCCTTCATCTCAACTAAGCTTGAATTCTTAATTAGTTATGGCTGACCTCATAGATTCTTTTCTAAGTTGCCTTATATTTTGAGCTAGACAATTTTACGATAAGGTGATGCTGAATTTCTTTTTCAAGGCCCGGTTCCTCCATTTTCAGTCGTTCAATCCACTGGAGGCCTACTTCCTACTCTGGCTAAGCCGTTTCAACTAGTGCGCACTCAGATGTGTAGTCTGTTTTAGATTGTGTTCTCACATCTATTTATAGAGGCAAAGATGTATCGCATGCTACTTTTCTGTTGATTAACTTGACCTACCATAAAGCATAGCCCATTCAACTATTATTGGACGATCATTAAGTTGCATTCCGATAATAATTACCTTCCAGCTTAGCAGCTTAGTGAAAAGTGGACTTGCTTAAACCATTTCCCAACCTGCAAACTGACCTGAGAGACTTTTCTATTTTAGCTTTGAACTGTTGCTTTGATAAAGTCATTAGCATATTGTGTGAAGGTTTTGCATCCATCTCTGTTTTTGGTGGTTTGTGCTAAAAGTTTCATTTTGCAGGGTGTATCAATTGCTTGGTGAATCAGGTACTTACTATGGTGTACGTTTTGGGAAGAGTATTCCCTGGCTCACAGAATTTCCTTTTGGAGTTATAAAAGATCCTCAGTATGTTGGAAGCATTTTGAGTCTTTTTGCATGCCTTTCTTGGGTGCCTATCCAATACATTCTCTTGTGGTCTCTGGGCTACGTATTCATGATACATTTGGAATCAAAGGAGGATTTGGCCACACGCGCAAAGCCTCTCTATTGAGCTGACATGTTACAAATCACTAACAGTATGCTATGGATGGATAGACAATGGAAAGGTCCTTTACTAGTCTTTTAGTTCTAGTTAAATGGCAGCTTAATTTTGGACACCTGTCCCTTGTACTGCGTTAACTTTTCCCCCCAATTTTGAGATTACTGGTAACGCCAATTCCTTGATATTCGCATATTAATAACTCTAAAATGCTGAAGCTTCATGGGCCATCCAATAGATTATCGATACTTTCTATCTGAGATTATTACTGAGGTTATAGCGTGTGCAGCCATGTTCATTGTGCTGTACCCAAAGTATGTTGGAGGTTGTATAATTAGCTTGATTAAGTTCAATGTATATGTGAAAATGGATTTGCTTCTAGAGACGGACGGCTTATGTACGAGAGTTCATCCATGGAAGCCAGGATTTCACCACTTAACGTAAATACTGTATGCTGAGGTCCTTAGCAGCTCAAAATACTCCGCCTTACGAAGCAATTGAGGCTGCTAAAGCCAATATATTTAGTGATATCTGGAATTACTCATTTTCCTCATTCATTCTGCACATTTTCAAGTTCTAGTTCACAAATTGGCACCTATACAAATAATATGGACTTCTGGTACTTGGACTTTTAGTATGGAAGTCAAAGTTGATGAGGGGTTCAGAAGGAATGCAACTAAAACCATAATTTCAGAAAATGATCCTCTTTATCTTCTAGACCAGGGCAAGGGACATAACAAAAATTTGCATTGCATTCTCCACAGCTCCCACATCAATATCTTTCAGCTTCCCAGTCTGAGACGAGACAATAGTGCAGTTTTTCTCTTCTGCGTTAGGAATAAAAAGCTTGCCTTTCTCTTCAGTGCTAAACAGGGCAATGCTGCAAAAGTGGCAGCACAACACTAATCAGAATTGGACGAACAGAAATTGCTTGCGTCATTCTGATATTGTATTCCACAGAACTGAAGAATTATGATATAAAAACGTAATTTCAAGAGCAGACAACGAATGTAAAGGACCCTAAAGAAGAAAAAGAAAGGGCATAAAATATAGAATGAGCCAGTGAAAGAGGTGTTAATTAGCTAAAAAGTTACCAAGGTTTCTCTCGAGCAATTGCAAGTTGGATAGCTACTGTGTTTGTAGATATTACCCCAGCCGAGTCATTAATAAGAGCAGCAAGCTGAAACAAGCAGATCAAAGATGATTCAAGACGTTCTCTTGTAATAACTCTTTCTCTACAGTACTTTTTTTTTTTCACAGAGAGTAACTAGGCTGTGTGTACTGCTTCATCACATTCGGGTCACACTTCAGGGGTAATACATCCTTCAAGTTCAGTTATTTCCGTAAAAGGAACAAATCATCTTTTTCATTTTCACTTTTCTGTAGGTTTTTTGGTACTAGTAGAAAAGGAACAAGAGGGGTAGGTCAAAAGCCAGAAAGTGAATAGAATGAAGCAAAACACCTGTCCGGGAGTAGTGATGAAGACAATGCTAATGTCCTCTGCAACATTTTCCTCCACATTCTCCCTTTCTTTCTCGTGAGGAATCACAAAGACAGGCTTAAATCCCCTGTTTTCAACACATTAGCAATTTTATGTCTGAAGATTCCAATTTTATTGACAAATTAACAGAAAAAACGGTTCAGTAGGAAAGGTTGTTTCGGAATCGATGACTTGCATGCCTTGTACTTGGAAGACCATAGTGACAATGCACGTTACTCAAGAAGTCATCTTTGGGCTATCAACGACAACTATTGAGGATATCAGAATTGCAGAAGAATCGAGTCATTACAAATATACCTGCCAAAGATCCATACCTTACGGCATCGAATATATATGCCCATTTTTCAAGTGGCAGCAAGCTATCAGTATCGCCTCTGGACTGCATGGAAGCTTTTGAATCTGATTCTATCCCATGAAATACTATATACTTCCCCTTCTCTGCACCAGCTGTCCTATACTTTGCTTCTACAACAGCTTTCAACTTTCTTGAAATCGAAACTTTTAAGGGAGGCACTGGCTGCCTTGGAACATTGCGAAATGGCCTTCCTAGCCACTCAGCCATCTGATGGTACCTAAAACAAAGGAATCCAATTTCTTTAAGAAAATCGTGTGCGGTCCCTTTCAAGTGAACCTCAGAAACCACACTTTTTGAACAAGCAGAAAGTAAACAAGCAAACCCTCCAGAGAGCTAAGTAGGAGACAGGAGTCCGCGAAAAGATTACAATTAAGAACTTTGAATTGTAGAACGTCTCTTGGTGTAAAAGACAGTTTCAGTCATGTATTATCTCATTCACTGTTTCTTTTAAGAATGAAAATGTGCCAGTGTTCTGTATCAGCTTACATGTTATAACCACCTTCTGACAAATTCAGGCCATCTGGTGTAAATGTTTCTGATAGAAGTAATCCTGCTCCAGCTGCATTGACGTTGGGATAAATATAGCTAACTCTATCCCGAGCTGATGTCATAAACATGAATGCTGCATGGCCAAGCCCTGCCAATTTCGTGGACAACATCAAATCATAGTACCTATTCTGCAAGCACATGGCAGAACCAATTACAACGTAGCCCAGGTTGATAATATGGATTCGTAAACATGAAACATAAAGAGAGGAATCACCTGATAGAGCGGCTCATGATTTATGAAAAATGACGTGCATAATCTGAAGAATCAGTGCAACTGAAAGTAACAGCTAGCATATAATTTTCTAGTGGAGTAGTCAAGTTCTTCAAATAAAAAGCATCTTAAATGCCTGCAATGTATCTACATTTGTACCAAATAACAGAGAAATAGATTATAGTACCGACAATAGTAGAGCATACGCACTAACCTTAAGTAATCCAACCATGTCAGTATAGTCTGCTGGTTCGGGCCATTCATCATCAGGATCATAAACATTAGCCCACCTCACATTCTTGTTCAGCTCATAAGTTTGCTTACCCCTTTCTCCTGCCACCATATCCACTTGAACACCAGGATACCTTAAAACGGAACAGCACAAGAAACATCCTAATACATAAAATTCCAAACAAAAATATTGAAGATTAACCAAGTTCCAGACAAACTTTACCTGTCTTTGATCAGCTGAATGATAGGAAAGAACAGCAAGTTTTCATAAACTCCACCAGAAATTATGCAACAGCACCTCCTGACATCACCTCTAATTTTGGAGGCCAAAGAAGCAATCTCTACATTGTAGCCCATTGGGAACTTCAAGAACCCATATGGATTGTCGGGGTCATCAGGTGGCCTTGGATCTTCCTCCTGCTTTCCATCCACAAAGAGCGATCCATATTCCATGTCTGGGTCCTCACCATCATCAAAAGGGTCCAACCATTGGTTCTTCTTCTTTGCATAGGTGTGAATGCATGGCTTCCTGGTGCATGGAAGATGGTCCGAGGTGTTGAAGAGTGATGGTTTGGTGAAATGAATAGGAACCGAACGTGGGGTGCTGAGAAATGGATTGATGGTTTTCGGTATTAGAGAAGTTGAAGCCATTAAGAAATGGGATAGCTTTGAGTTTGAGTTGCTTTTCTTGTGGCTCGAACGTTCTATACCAATTCAATGGGTGGAAGTTGCTTGGATAAGTGGGTCCCTGCTTGTACTTTAATCTCTTCTTTTTCCAAGGTAGAATGCAGCTAATTCCGATTTTACTGCTGTCAACTTGGAACGGTCAGTTCTCTCCTTCTGAATTATAAATTGGAAAAAATAAAATGGAATACTTTCTTCTCCTTCTTTTTTTCTTTTCTTCCCTCGCAAGTTTTTTAAGAGGATTCTACGTATAAGATATTTTTAAGCCATTTCTGCTTAGATTAATTCCTACTTGAATTAGGTAAATACTTTACAAAAGGCAAAATTTTAACCTTAAATTTTAAATAATTACATATACGAGAACAATTTAAACTCGTAACTTCGCTTAATCTAAACAAAAAAGTCCCTTACTAACTCACCTTCCTTGAATTTAAAATAGAAAACTTTCTCATTAATCAAATACTATAGCAGTCTGGACTTAAAACTCTATAAATAACTTCCTTATTTGGGCAACCCTATAAAAGGGGTAAGCTTTCCTATTACTGTGGTAAAGTTTGAAGCTTTACATGAAGTTGGAGCTAGCAGACAGTGTCGGGCCCTTGACGAATCCTGCCGATGAACGTCGCTGAGTCGGAAAACAATGTTCCGGTGAAGACAACCTTTAACCCAGGTAGAAATAGACAAGAAATGTGGGAAACTAGCTGCGGTTGTGCGGCAGTTCGTGCTCGTGCTACGTGATGTCAGTTCCGACTCACAGCAGGCATTGTTATCTTCTTCTTCGTGGGTCTGGTCGCAGAAACTCAGTTTGGCCACGGAGGAACGGTGAGATTGTGAATAAAAATGTGAAGAATTGTGGTGTGAGAGTGTCAATGGGGTGTGGGGTGTGGCGTTGGCTTATGCAGGTTTTAATTTATTGATTAAATAATTTAAAAGCATATCATACATATTTAAATTTAATTGATAAATATACATAGTAAATAATTTCATGTTTATTTATATATTATCTTGTTTCTGGTCATTATTCAATTAAAATTAAACATTAATAGAATATAAAAAGTCTAAAATATGTTATATTTTTCTCTATAAAAAAAAATAGTTGATCTCATAAATTAATGTATGAAAATATTTAAACAAATATGTGGGTACATATTTAAGAACAAATTCACTAAATCGATCTCATATTAGAAATTCATTTAGAACATTTAATTGTATATCTATGAAAATTCACATTGTAATAATTATATAAGTGATTCATTAATTTAAGATCTTCAAAATTATCTTGCATGGAGATTACTATATTTTTATACTATTTATGACCTATTTTAATTATGGGTAGTTAAGTTGATAGCTATTAGATATACCATGAACTATATGAAAGATGTATGATTTATTCTCAATTAATCTTAATTTGAGAAATCCTTGGTCAAAGTAGAATAATCTTTTATAAATAGTTTACAAATGTTATTAATTG
>JAOTAX010000005.1:6499653-6511479 GCA_025629825.1 Erythroxylum guanchezii | reverse complement strand
AATTTCAAAATTAACGTAATTATTTATAATGATTCTTAATTAATTTAGAGAGAATTTGTTTCTAGAATAAAATTAATTGCTTTTAATTATAATAAAATTAATTAATTAGACTCTTTAAAATTAAAAATATTTTCTTAAGTAATTAAGAAAGGTGTTTCTTAATTAAAGATTATTTATTTTATTTTGTTTGAGATAAATTAAATTTATCATTTTATTTGTTTAGATAACTATTATTTTATTTATTTAGAAGTTATTTTTAATTTATGAATAATAAGTTTCTTAATTTGTTAGAAAATATACTTCCCTTGTTAAATTTTGAAAAGTATTTTCATTTATTAATTAAGAAAAATGAGCTTTTAAAATTTTTTTAAATAATTTTCTAACCTATTAAAGAAAGTTTTTCTAATTAATTAAGAAATTAATCCTTAAATATATAATGTAAATGACTTTCTTAATTAAATTAAAAAATTTCTATTTAAATTTGAAAATATTTTCCAATAATATTAGAAAATAGTTTTCTAATTGAATTAGAATGTGTTACTTATATAAATTCAAAAAAGGAGTTTTATTAAATTATAATAAGTAAGAAACATAATTTATTGAAGATTATTTTTAATTAAATGTTGTTAAAGAAGTCAAGATAATTGGAAATAGTTTTCAATTAAATTAAATTTTTATTTGGAATATGAATTTAATTTATTTAAGAATCAATGGATTCATTCTAATTTAATTTTTCTAAAGAGTTAAAAATATTATTTTAGATTATGAAGATTAATAACTAGTATCAAACGAAGATTGATATTTTATGCATATAATTTGATTATGAGTGCAATTTTGTATTTGATGAGACTATTTGAAACTAAATCTCTTGTTAAAATATTAAGTACATATTAAAAATGTGATTGTCACTTTTTATTATTTAAGAATAAAACCAAAGTTCTGCTTATTATAATACTTATTGAGCGCCTCAATAAGTGTTATAATGTGATTGTCACTTTTCGCAGGCGGATTAATCCGTGATTGTCATGGCACTTGGTGTGGAGGGTTTCAACACAGCCTAGGTCGGGGCTCGCCCTTAGAAGCAGAGCTTTGGGGTGTGTTTTCTGGGCTTCAGTTGGCCTGGGAGAAAGGGTTCCGCCGGGTCATAGTCGAAGTTGACTCGCTGAAGGTTATTGATATCCTCTTTGATCCTCATTTTGTTCTGACTGGGCTTTCCTTTTTGGTGTCAGGTATCCGCGAGCTTCTCCACTGTTAGTGGGAGACTCTTCTCCAGCATGTCTGTCGGGAAGGCAACCAGTGTGCGGACAGATTGGCTCACCTTGCAGTCATCCTTCGCTCGGGCCTCTATACTCTTCAAGAGCCGCCTGCTAGCCTCAGGGAGCTGCTTTGCAGCGATGCGGACGGCGCGTTGTACTCTAGAGTCTGATTTTTGCTCTAAGAATAAAACCAAAGTTCTGCTTATTATAACACTTATTGAGTGCCTCAAGGCCCTTTAACCCAAATATTCTTTATCTTAAATTAATAGGTCATACTTAACTAAATTCGTATGGATTGGATGAGTAACTCATGATCATATGAATTTAGAGGCAATGTTGAGAATAAAATATTAGATATGTGTTGGTAAGAACCGTCACCTAACGAAATCGAAGAGTCATATAAGATGTTATTGATAAGGATATTATCTACCTAACTTAAATTTATTTGGTTTGTTGAGTGACTCAAGATCAACTAAATTTGAATGAGATCCTAGCCTACTATAAATATTAGAGTAATCTTTCTGAATAATAGTAAGGACTATTATTTTAAATAAAATAGTGGGACATTTTCACCAAGTCACTCTCTCAAGATAGATTTTGTGTGTTAAAAAAAGAGCTTGGTATGTACAAACTCTTTGATATTATTTCTGCATGAATATTCTTTGCTACTTATCTTTGCATTTCGTTTAGCAGGCACTTTTTATTCTGCTTCCTTATAAACTCTCTTAATTTAGTAGGCTCCTTAGAGATTAGAAAGCTCCTCTTTGTTTAGAAGGCTTATCTTAGTTTGACATTCTAAGTGACACGTGTCCTAAAAATAGGGAGTCATTCATGGCATCGTTTTAGATTTTAAAAAAATGCGCACGCAGTCTGACAACTCTACGTACACATCTACAAGAAGATACGCAATCGAATACGCTTCCTCTTCTAGCCTGTATGTCTACTTATCCTCTCACGAGATCAACACTTAGGAATCACTTAATATACCCTAAGCAAACTTCTCTCATCTTCTCATTTGCGCCACTTATTCTCTCTATACCCTAACTCTCTGCATTCTTATTGTCTCTTATTTCTCTCTCTCAAACTTCACAAAGCTCTTCTACAATGATAAGGAAAAAATCAAAAGGACCAAAAAAACCGCCCAACTTCTTCTGTTAACCATGATGAAGCTCGTATTACTGAACCTTTCTCCTCTAAACCTCAAAAAAAGAAAGTGCCTGAAATACACTGGATTACAAATGAAAATGATTCAGACGAAGAATCTACTCAGTTGATTAGATGACCACGAACTAGAGGAAATCTTGCAAAACAAGCCGAGAAAAGTTCTGAAGAAAAAGAAACCATGAATGCTGAAAAGAAAGAGGAAGAAGAAACTAGAAAAAGTAAAAGGGAAGAAATAAAAAAAGGCAAAGCGCATGTAACTAAAGATACTATTGAGGACCCTGTTGATAGAAAATAGTTGCCTCAAGAAGAGACATTTCCTAAAGAAAAAAGGGCAAAGAAAAAAAGATAGCTACACATTAGCAAGGAAAGACATCAATACCACCAAAAATGTTTGAATCAATAGAAGCTGAAGTCTGCTATTAAACACAGTACAAGAAAAGAAAGGCGGTTACTGGGCCGATCTTGCCTCCTATGATGTTTGATGACATAGGTATACCCATCTCTCGTTACTTTGTTGCCATTGGTTGGGAAATTCTTCTAAAATTGTGATGAGCTAGTCAGGATATTTCACACACATATGAAAAAGGAAGAAATTAATGGAAAGCTAGTCATTGTCTCACTGGTACATGAATGTGATTTTTATTTTCTTAACAAATCTTAGGAGATATAATGGAAGTAGCTCTTATAGGGAGAACTAATTTTTCTTGTCATAAGTGGGATGTTAATGATCTGGAGTTAGTTGAAGTTGTCAAATCCATTTTCCTTCATGCTGAGAACACCCAAGACAGGAGACCCCAGAGCAGACAATTAGACTTCATACTATGATGCTTTACATCGCTTTCAGCTACTTTAAATTTTCCCAGGAGTAGTTCAGTTGAAAGGTGTAGCCTGTTGGATACTTATATGGTGTATAATTTCCTAAAAGGGAACATAATGTATCTTCCAGCTATAATCTTGAGATTCATAGTAGAAAAGGGAAATCATAAGAATACCACCAGTTGCCTGTCTTATAGGATGTTGCTCACCAAGATTTTCAATTTACAAATCTGAATTGGTATGCACCTGTTAAGTTTCACCATTCCATTACTTATCAATTTGGATACAAATTGAAAAACAATGTATGTGTAGACAAAAGATCTGAAAGAGTAGCAGAAAACTTAGATCTTGCTCTATACCAACAAACTCTAGATCCTCCTCATGATGAAAATAGTGCATAACTCCATCAACAGTTACAGAACATTTAAGCCAATCAAGCACATATGCGAGAACAAATAGATAGCATTCAAAATCAGCTTCTTGACATGCAGATTCTGCTGAGAAAAATCTTTGAATCCCCATTAACTCTGTTGCTATTATTTTCTGTTGGCTTATTTGAACTTATGATGGTTCCTTCCTCCTTATACTCTTTTATTATTTTTTGATAATAACAAAGGGGGAGAGGTTATGTTGATATTTTTTTTTCATATTTTTGCATATATGATGATATATTTCTCAATATTGCCTCGATTATATATGTGATTGAATTTGTGAAAATCTATGATATATAAATGATAGGTTCCTTTCTTAAGAGACAGGCTCCTTCTAATTATGTCAGAACATATAAAAGTCACAGGTATTTTCAAGATCATTTATTATCTCTTTGAATTTTGAAAAATATATCTATTATTGCTTGTCATCATCAAAAAGGGGAAGATTGTTAGCTCAAGGTTTATATTTAACGATTTTAATGATAACTATATAATATTTTAAAATTCAAATTGGATTTATTTCCTTGTATAGATAACGATATCTTTTCAAGGAAATAAAATCATAGGAAGATTACTTCCTTTCTTACAAGTTCCCTCTTAGTAAACTTTCTTTATTAACATCTGGGAGGATCTTACCTTTTTGAACAATTAGCTCTGCAAATTTTTGTTTCGGTAGAGATGATATTGAAATCCAAAGTCAACTCATAATTAAGATGAAACAATGGCTAGTTTAAGAAATTGACTATTTAAAGAAGAGCAACAACATTTGTGAAGCAACGAGTATACACAGACTTTCGAAACATTTGAGCAACATCTATCTTCTTGAAAGTCACATCATTCTTATTATGCTTTAGAAAGTGAAATCACACTATTAAGAAAGAAATTGTTATTTAAGCACTTATTTTTATTTTACAGTTTATTTTTCTGTGAGCTTTTAGAAGATTGTTATACACTTTGAGTATGCAAGGTTGAAGAATCTTAAAAAAATGTACTTGTGAGCTTGGAGAGGCTCGTCAAATTTAATACTCGGATTCTTATAGGGAAATACTCAAGTTGGTTACTTAAGGACTGGACGTAGGCTTGGGTTGTAAGCCGAACTAGTATAAATCAACTACGTCCTTTTTCTCTCTTTCTTTTAAATTTTCACATTATATTATGAATGTGTGCTTTTTTTTTGGCAAAAGGTTCCTTCACTTTTATAAGAGGCTCCTTTTGTTTTCAACTTGCAAGAGTTTCCTTTAAGTTTTAACAAGTACCTTTTGTTTTTAAATTGTTTTAACAGGATTGATCATTCATTAGGGTCCTTTTGGTTTAAGTAGGGTCTTATCCCACAAAAGGCTCCTATCGCCTAACAGGCTCTTATCACTTAATAGGCTCCTATCGTTTAAAAGGCTTTATCATCTGACAGGCTCCTACTATTTTTATTCGTTAACTAGGATTTGTTTATTATACGAATTGAAAGAACTTACGAAAAAAAAATTATACACAATCCACTCCCCTCTTGTGTGTGTTTGCTTTATCATGTATTTAACAAAAAATGTATCAAATAAGGTTGTTTCACCAAAAACGTATTTCTAAATAACGCTAACTACTCTGATATGACTAGGACACAATTGTGGATTTCATTTATTGAACCAAGGGAGGTTCCAATTAATGTTTTGATGAAAAAAATCATAATTACTCCTAATGTGATTATTATTTTGACGAAAAGCAATATTCGAACAAAATAAAGTTATAAACTTAAGAAGATAGTGTATGGAGTTGATAAAGTGAATTTGAAGTTTGTAATCAATGAAATGAAGACCGAAACAAGACCAAAAGGGGATCAAGGCTCATAAAGGTTATTTTAAATATTATATTATTATTTGTAAGCTCATTTTGTTAATTTGATGATCAAAAAGGCTCACTATATATAATCTTATCGCATGAGTCTTTACATTCATTAAGAGGTATTGAAGCTTTTAATTTTAATACAAAAGCATCTTAATCTTTTAAATAATCATTAAGGAATATATTGGGAAGTGTTTTAAACATGTTTGGATTGATCAAATTAATTTTGAACATTTGAATTTGTTAAAATCATGTTTTTAGGGTAATTAGTTGACCTATATGGGTTAGTGGTTGACCAATATAAGTTGTTAAATTTGAGATTTTGAGAGTTTGTAGCAACATTAGTTAATGTATTGATCGACCAATATATGCATTGGTCGACCACTATTCCAATGACTAGTGAATCTCGTGTTATAAATGCATATTGGTTGATTAGTATATCAGATATAACTGTTGTAACGACTCTTTCTTGGCTGTAAAAACTATTATGGGTCCTAAAACACCATAAATATATGTTTTATTATTGGTTTTAGTATAAAGAAGGTTTTGAGTGTTTTATACATACATTTCAATTTATTCTTCAATCATTTGAGTATCATTGTGTTATATTTGTATGCGTGAGCCATTTTGGAGTTAACAAGTAAATAGTGAGATATCTTTTAGTTGTAATACTTTTTTGGGGTGTTGAATATTATATGTGAGGGGTAATCTAGGTGGTATTAAAGTTCCTCTTCATTTTGGAAGAATATTGTAAGAAAGGGTTCTTTTTACTATGAAAGATTATACAAAGGTTGTTTTTCGCCTTGAAAGAAGAATTATAATGAAATTCTAAGAAGAGTCTTAGAAGTATACATAGGCAAGCATTATTTTTTGAACCATTATAAATCAGTTTGCACTCTCTCTTTCCTATCCCCTTTAATTTATTGCTCAATTGTTTGATTAATTTATATTAAGAAATTTTCTAGTCCTTGTTTATATTGATTATTAATATTTGAGTACATTGATTAGAAAAATTGTTAAATTTTTTAAACATATAATTCACCCCCTTTTAAGTGCTAGTAGCGACAAAAAAGTGGTATAAAGTAGGTGTATTAGGCTATTATTTCTAACAAAGTCCTGTAGTAAAGATCATAATTGTAAATTTAGGAGCATCATCATCATCATTCAACTAAGAGGGATAAAGCATTAGTAGACCACCTTTCTTTGATGGCAATGATTATCTTTATTAGAAAACTAAGATGAGATTTTTTGTAATGGCCAAAAGTGTATACTTATGGGAAATAGTTTATAGTGGTCCCTTTATTCCTATAAAAATTGTAGATAATAAAGAGTTACACATATTAAAGGAAGAATGATAACCACAGGATAGAAGATTAGTATCCTTTAATAGTAGAGTCATACACATTCTATTTTTTGCTTTAGGAAGAAACGAATTTAATAGGGTCTTTATAAGTGAAGCGAATCATGAAATTTGACATACATTAGAAATCACTCACGAGAGCACAAATCAAGTTAAGGAGAGTAAAGAAAGCATTCTAGCACTTTAATATAATTTGTTTCAAATGAAGCATGATGAAAGCTTCTCCAACATGTATACTAGATTCATTGATATTATTAATGCTCTCAAAAGTGTTGGAAAGACTTATACTAATTTTGAATTAGTAATAAAGTTGCTTAGGATACTTTCAAAGACGTGGGAAGCTAAAGTGATGGCTACACAAAAAGCCAAGGATCTAACAACACTACCAATGGAGGAACTTATTGGATCTCTTCTCACATTCAAAAGGAGGCTACAAGAGACATAATAAGAGATTATGCTTTCAAAGAAAAAGAATTTAACATGTAAAGCCTTAAAAAAAGATTCAAGTGAAGAGCAAAAGGCATCAACTAACAAAAGTGAAGAAAAAGACATTGTCTTATTAACTAGAAAATTCACAAATTTCTTAAAGAAGAAATTCTCTAAAATAAAGGACTTCAAGGAAGGTAAAAATGATTTAAAACATAAATCTAATAATTTTACTTACTTGAAATGTAGAAAACCCAACCATTTAAAGTCATAAGTTCCTCAAGTTAAAGATATTGAGAAGTATGAGATAAAATATAAGAAAAAGAAGAAAGATAGACAGAAAACACTAAAAGCATCAACTTGGGATGACACAAGTGAATCCAAAAGTGAGCATTTAGACAAAAAGATAGCTCATATGTACTTTACTGCTATAAACAATGATGAGGTAATATCCAACCGTAATTCTTGTATTAATAGTGATGTTGATTTCACATATGATGCATTAGTAGTAGGTTTAAAAATCATACGAAAGAAAAGAAAGAAATTGTCTTCTAAACTCAAAGAAGTTCAAAAAGAGTTATATACATGCAAGAGTGTTAATAAAAATATGAAAAGTGAATTTCATAGCATTAAAGCATCCAAAAATGTGATTATTGATGATAAACATGACTTAGATGAATTAAGGTGGGAAAAATGAAACATTGAAAAAGGAAGTAGATTCCTTTAAGGATTCCTTGTTCAAGTTTACTAAAGAGAGTGAAAAACTAGAAAGCATGTTAGGAGTATAAAATAATTTTAATGATAAGCATGGAATTGGATATAATTGTGAGATTGCTTTTAACATTAAAACTACTCTTGTCAAGGGAAAATATTTGCATAGTGAAGAACCATTTTCTAAGATAACAATTGAATACAGAACATCTATATCTAAGCATACACATGAATATAACACATTCACTAGGGCTCCACTTGTACAACCTTATTAAAAGGGATAAGGTAAGAAATGTAATGGTAAGTGATAAATTAAAGGTAACTAATATTATGGACAAATTAAGAGAGACAAGGCTTAGGTGCTTTAGGCATGTTAAAAGGAGACACCCAGATGCTCCAGTAAAAAGATGCGACAATATCGTACTTAGAGATTGTAAAAGAAAAACAGGGATGCCTAAGAAGAATTGGAGGGAAGTGATCAAAACAGATATGACAATGTTGGAACTTACCAAGAACATGACCTATAATAGAAAACTTTGGTGCGCTAGGATTCAAGTAAAGGATCCCTCGTAAAGAGATCATAGTAGTTCTCTTATATATGTTAACTCTTGCCTATTATAGTTAGCCTAAGTGATAATTACGTAGTATTATTATTGTTATTTTTTTATTATTAATTTTTCTTTTTTGGTTTTTTGGTTATTTTTATCCTAATTTTACTTTTATTTATCATTTTCATTTACTTTTTATTAATTTATTTTTCTTTTTATTTTTCTTTTCATTATCATTCATTCATGTGGGTCATTTGGAAACATCTTCTCTACTAGTTTGGAGTAAGGCTGCGTACTACTGAACTTCCTTAGACCCTGCATCTCAATGAAATTTATACTAGGTGTTGTTATTATTCACTAGGGCTCCACCTAATAGCAAACATCATGCTGTCATATATTATGGCTCGCAATATAGGCATTAGAAGTCAATACTTTTAAGGGAATAATAGACATAATTTTTATAACAATATGCAAACTCATTCACACCCACATAGAAGCATGCATTACGCCTTTATTCATAGTAGGTGTCTTACTTATAATCATGGTAAAAAAATTCACCAACCTAAAAGACCATTCAACATATTTCATTCCCAAAGAAAACTTCCTTATTATGCATACTCATATAAAATTCTAATTAATGCATTTATGTATCATCATTACTTATATAACATGGTTGTTGTGTCTGGTTTTTATTGCTTTTAATTGCCTTCATATCTTGATTTTGGTTACAAATCCTTGTGTTTTGATTCAAATGTGAGATAAATTGAGTGGAAATAGTGTGAATATTGCATGAATGTCAATTGGATTATTTTGTGAATTTTGCTTGAAGGTTGAAGGGAAAGTTCACATAAATTTTGCATGAAAAGAAAAAAGAAGAAGGAAGGAGGTGACATAACTTGTCACCACCGTGACAAGTCACGAAGTCACGGGGGTAACTTAACTTGTCACCCTCGTGACCCATTTTTTCTTTAATTCATCAATTTATTACATGTCATGTGCAGGAGGGACAGCTCAAAAACCTATACCTAAAATAAACTACAAATAAAAAGAGTAAGGGAGGTAGTGACATATTCGATCATACACATCTTTCACACCACACAGACTCATTCAGGACAAAAATAGAGAGAAAGAAAGAAGACAGGGAAGAGAGACACACAACAGAGAGGTGGAAGCTTGGGATAGAGGCGAAAAGCGAGAGCTGAAGCTGAATCCTAGTAACTTGAGCAACCATTCGACTGGGTGAGAACCAAACAGAAGCTGAAGGTGAGAGCAGATGCATGAAGCTTGAGAGTGGCTGGAGATAACCACAACTCTCTCACCCAAACACTCCTTTGCTCATTTTATTTATTATTTCTTTGTTGTTTTACGGAACTTACTCCTCTGTTAGTTGATAGACTTATACTCTGTTAGCTTTTGATAGTTTATTTCGGGCATTCACTTAGTTTATTGCTTTAATACTTCTCTTATACTGATAAAGATGGGATTAAAGTATTTGAATATGATGAATCTTGTTATCTTCGTGATGGGTTGATCTCTTTTTCTTGAGGATTAATGTAGCCATTTTAGTCAAACATGCATGATTGAGGGACTGTATTGTTATCTTATGTTTGCTATATTTTTTAAACTAAATGGATGTAATAACATGATCAAAATTTGCATTATTTTGGTATTAAACGAAGGATCGAGAGAAGAAGTTTAATATGGAACGAGAAACTATGGACGCTTAAGTTAAGAATTAGAAATATATTAACTTAAGTGGTAATTATTAGTAGGGTTTAATAATTAATTTAGATGATAAACTTGCCGAATATGAAAGTTAGATTAGTTTCTTATTTGAATTGATTTAAGAACCCAAATGGTAATTTTAGTAAGACAACTATCCAATTATTTCCCCTTGATCATGCATAAGAGATTAAATTAGTGAAATTAATTTTCAGGAGTTTTCCACTTCGGTTAATCTGTTCGTTTTTGCTCCCAGTTAATTCCGTTTACTTTTCAGCTTGATTTGGTGATTTGCTTTAAAGCTTTCACTCAATAAATCGAGATAGATTGTTTAGGATTGCATCTATTTTTATTTTTGTTCAAGGTTAATTTAAGTGAACCGATTTCACCTCCGTGGAAGACGACCATGGGTAATCAACTACAACTACTTCGTATACTTGCAAGTAGGTAGCCTAGGTATTTTTAGAACTTATTTTGGGCACAACAAGTATTTGGCATCATTGCCAGGGAGGTGTTTAGTGTTTGCACTTAATTTAATTTTGACTGTGTTTGTCGGTTCGTGCATACATCTTTGTCGTGTTATGTCATTGAGTTGTTTTAGTAGTTTTCCTTTTAATTCACTGTTGTTTTTATTTTGTTTATGCGAGAAAGGAGGTCTCGGGAAGGTGAACTTGCTCCTTTTATTGACAATGTACATCGGATAAGAGGACCTAAAGAAGACTTTGAAGACAATCTTAAGGAATCGAAGCCTCAAGATGAAGAGATGGGTGAAAGGTAGTCAGTAATGAAGGAATATGCCAGACCAGTAATTGGTACTACCACTTCGTGCATAGGTTTGGGAGAGGCAGCCAAAAACTATGAATTGAAGAGCATCCACTACAATGTGCTACCATCTTTCTATGAGGTTCCTAGTGAAGACCCTTTAAACTTCAATCGAGAATTTTATACCACTCTCCAGACATTTCTGTTGGATGGCCTAAATGAAGATCAAATCAGGATGAGGTGCCTCCTATACCCATTGAAGGATTGGGCAGAGGCATGGCTAACACTCGGTTCATTGACTACATGGGAGGAGGTATACAACAAATTCAGGGCAAAGTTCTATTCCCATAAAAAAAAACTTCTAAGTTGTGGAAGAAGATAGCAACCTTCACTTAGATAGAGGGAGAGCCCTTTTATGAGGTATGGGAACACTTCAAACTCTTGCTCATTTAGTGTCCATAACATTATTTTCTACTCCACTTGCAGAACCAGTTCTTTTATAATGGATTAACACAACAATGTCAGTACATGATGGACAATGTAACAGGAGGAGCTGTGGGAGAGAAGACGGTCGAAGAAATATATGAAATCTTCGAAATGTTGGGGGCCAATTCTCAACAAAAGAGCGTGAGGGGAAGAAGAGTTGGAGTTCATGAAGTGAGTTTAAATCAAGAACTAGCTATGCAGTTAGTTGAGTTAACAAGGCATGTAAAAATGCTAACTACAAGACTACCCCAAAACGTTCCAAATCAAGAAGTATGTGGTATATATAGAACTTGTGGTCATGAAGCTAATGTTTG
>JAOTAX010000005.1:6464805-6484368 GCA_025629825.1 Erythroxylum guanchezii | reverse complement strand
ATCAATATCATGTTACATATGTTGGAAATTCACAAGTGGAGTCATCTCATATCGAAAAGAGACATATGGATAAAGTAGGTTATATACAAAGATTAGATTCATAACCTAGTCCCTTAAGATTTTAGGTTGTGATATGATGTCCCAATTATATATAGGCTCATTTGTATCTAGTCCAATTTTCTCCCTAGGCTCCCTCAAAACCCTTTATTGGTATCAGATCTAGGTTAGCGAAGTCTGATGAATAAAGATTCATCGATTTGGGTCAGAGTGACTTAAATGGCTTCACATAAGCTATGGGTTAAGGGAAAACTAATCCCAAATAGATAGATCCACTTGTGAGGGGGAGAAATTGGAAATTCATAAGTGGATTCATCTCATATCGAAAAGAGACATATGGATAAAGTGAGTTAAATACAAAGACATGGCTTATAACCCAATGTCTTAAGGTTTTGGGTTGAGATATGATGTCTTAGTTGTGTATGGTGCAATTTCTCCCCAAGCTTCCTCAAAGCCCTTCAACATAATAATCACAATAAAAAATCACAAATAATAATGGAGGACTAACAAAGGACCCTATTATATGTTCCTTACTCGTAGACTATAGCTACAGGGGCTTTCTTGTTCCATATAGGTCACTTAGTCTAAATGTAATGGACTATTGTCCGAGAGCTGCACTCAACTAAACCGCTACAACCTTACTATGACATGATTGTCGTCTGAGAGCAAGCTCGACTAAACAGCCATAATCACGCCACCATATCATGTACCAATATCAGTTGACGTTCGAGAGCAAGCTCGACCGAACCACCCCAACCTTGTTGTATCTTAATCAATGAATCCATCAATGGATCAAATAATAACACAAATCCATACCTGACCAATTGACTCACTGTGCGCACAGCCTGCTGACGCCCACCAAGTAGTTAATACCACGACAATCCTTTACATCATCATATATCAAGACAAGCATAACATTACACAACAAAAATATATATATACATAGGTCAATCCATATGTATGAGTATCAAGTGTGCATATGATAATGATGGTGATTTCCATGATGAATATGAAAATAAATTCTAACGCATGCTCATAACCATAAATGTTAACTCACAAGTAGAATGCACTTTTTTGTGCTGAACCTAGTGTCTCGAAGTGCAGAGTTATGCTCTTGATTGATCTATAGAAGAAAAATAGGAATGATCATTAGGATTTAAAACTTAGACCAATTTTAGATATCTCGAGAATAAGACAATGACTCAATACTAAGGAGCTCCATTTTCTATTCCAAAACAACGATGTCAAGTCTTACAAGCAGTCTACTAAAAATTTGGTAGAATTTCTCCTATAGAATAGACATTCCCTTCAGAAATAAGGGGTCAGTCCTACAATGAAAATACTCTTCTATATCTACCAATACTCACAACTTAAGTTGGTCCTCCAAACTACATGTCCTTGCCTAATTGAGTCCACATTTACATCATAAAATTCATAATAATTCAATTCATAATTTAGTTATACCAATTTATAACCCGAGCACTCTCATTTATACTCAATACATCTAAATTATCTCAATTCTAATCAACAACGACTCAATTTAATCAATTTCATTCATTTCTATAAGAACATTTCCAAAATTTTTATCTCACAAATTATGAAGAATTTCAATACATTGCTTTTGAAAAAATTGGTCCACATAATATTTGATAATTTTTAAAATTATTTTCAGTCATTTCTGGATTGGTTAGAAAATGGCCACCATCATTGGAGTGTAAGATACACACGTTGCTACCGAAGAGGCAGTGATCTTCACCACCCAATTAGAAATGACTAGCTTACCTCTAGGAATCCAACGGCACTGGTATTGTGTCAAAAATCGTCCTAGTTTGTGAGAATCAAAGGATTGAAGCTCAAAGGTAACTCATTTCCATTCACTTGTAAAATGGGTCGATTGGTGTTAAGCTCCTATCCCTCCCTATGTTTTTAGGGTCATTAGACACAATGGTGATGTTAGTTTTGCCTAAAAATGACTAGAACTAGGAGATCAGTGACTTACCTAAATGAACTAAAAAAATTTGTCGTGATTCCTCTAAATTCGTTTTTTTTATGAAATAAGTTTATGGGATTGGTAAAGCGTCTCGAGAGACTTTTGTAGTCTAAATTACCAAAAATGGTGGTTGGATGGTGAAGGTATGAGTGACACAAGTTAGAAGTGAATAGTAACCTATAAGGAAAAGAGTTTAATGAAGAAATAAACTTAAGTTTTCTTAAGCTCAACTTATACTTTTATAGGTTTTTCTCCTTATTGGTCCATTACGAGTAATTTGACAAAAATTTGAATCATTACAATATCTCTTTGATAGCCTATTAGTTCATCTCGCTCTATCCACAATTATACTTTAATACTTATTTTTTGACATTATTATATTTCTAAAACTAGAATTCTTAATTCCTTTAGTTTATGTTTTAAATTGTTTTAGTTTCACTTACATCACCATAGTGCTATCCTTTACTAATCTTGACATGTCCTTTCCATACACTTTCTATAATAAAGGTCACTCCTAAAATGATGCATCCTTGAAAGTTGCCTAAACTTTTTACCAAACGCACTAAACTGATAAAAGTTTAATTTCCCATGTTTGTCACCCTTAAATAAGCTCCCCTTATGAATTTTCATCATCCCTCGCTCACTGAGATGACCTAACTACATATGTTATAATGCAATACTATTTTCTATTGACTCCAATACTATAGCTTCACCACCGACATTTAAACTCCCTTTCAATCTGTAAATGTTTCACACCAATTGTGGTCCTGTCATTATAATCATCATATCCTTTGTCCCCTTAATATTGTCTCTTTCGATTTTATATCCGGAACTCTTTGTATGTAAAATCTTCAAAGAGATAAAGTTCTCAAATATGGTATATATCAAGAAATGCTTAACGTCATAACCACGCTATCAAACATCTTAATCTTAACATATTCTATTCTTATTTATTTTACAAGTTTTATCATCCCTCAAATGAATAGCTCAAAATTTTCATATGCATATGATACAAACCAATCTTTATTTGATGTCATGTAAAGTAATTATAATACATTCAAATTTATGAGTCATGTAATTGACTGTTTGAATGCAAAGCATATTTTAATTATTGTAATATGAGTCTCCGCTCTATACTAAATTCGCCGATCTTAATAAATCATTAGTTTTTTTTTTCCCTCTGCTCCTTCTTGATTAAATAGTCCTTCCTGATATGTCTAGTTAGTTCACATTTATAGCACCAGACTACCTTTTCACCTTTGGGTTTAAATATGAACCATATTTATATGAGCCATCTTTCTCTTGCTTTCTCCTACAATCTTAATTTTCTTTCATGTATAGCTCTTCAACTTGAGAGCTTTCATCAATATTGAGTCTCTAATGATTGTGAGCCAATAGCACAATGATGATGTCTTCCACACCAATTGCGAGTATAGTCACAATATGTTCATAAAAAATGTAAAGAACAAAGCAGAATCAACGATTTATCCTAATCCATAATATTCATATCAAATCTAATCAGATCACAAACTATTTGATTAAATGCATTAATATGTTGTTTCAAATTTGTTCCCTCCTACATCTTAAGATTATATAGTTTCCACATCATATGTAACTTATTTGTGAGATATTATAACATGTGTCAGCTCTTTAACTTCTTCCATACCTCTACAAAGAATGTAATATTCTTGACATAGTATATATCCTTATTTTTTAGTCATAATTGAATGGTTTCAGTTGCTCAAGTTTGTAACTCCTCCCAATTAAGTGCATCCATATTTTTCTACTTATTTCCTTTAACAAGCATTGTTGCACAAACAAATCTTATTGTTTTAGTTTAAAATTCTCCTTTTTATTGAACTTTCCTATTACAAACTTTACAATCCAAGTTATTGTTACTTCAATGATGCTCTAATATCACTTGTTAAGAAATAAAGTGTATGCAATAAGATTAAATTTTATATCAAAATAAGCAACAAGCAAGAACTAATAAGAATATAAGAACAATTTCAACGAAATTCAATCAATTGGGTGTGCCTATATCCTCGTAAGCCTATAGTGGTTGTTTTACTATTGATTAAACAATACTATTCTAATAAGGAATGCATATTTTCTATTCATAAATTAGGTTTACACAATTATAATTAATTATAAATTTTAACTAGTAAAGTTCAACATAACTTACCCCTTTATTAAAGCTAACCAACTCAAATGATTATAACAAGTCTTAGAATCTTTCTAGAGTTTGTAATCCACCAAAAATATACTTTTAGATAAGGTTGATTATGTTGACATAACCTAAGACACGACCGTGTCCCAAGCTATAGATCTCACTTTTTCTCCTTGCACTTGGAGACTCTGACACATTTATGTCCTAGCCAGTATCTCCTAAAGAAATTTATCGTTCGGAACAATACCCTTGTGTCTTCAACCTCTGGATCTCACTACGTTTTCATAAACTTGGACACAGTTTGGGACACAATTCCCTTGTGTCTTCAACCTCTGGATCTCACTACGTTTTCATAAACTTAGACACAGTTTGCGACACGATTGTGTCCCAGATCGTCTCTCCTACAAAATATTTTGCCACATCAACATGTCCTTATTTTAAACTCAAATCCTTATTTTGATTTTCAAAAAACACGTATCTACTTGAACACAGTTCGTGATACTACTATATCATAGACCGTGTCTCCTATAGAAAATTCTCAGCTACGTTGACAGGTTTTGTGTCTTTATTCTGTGTATTCACCTCTGATTCCAGAAAGGACACGCCTTAAGCCACTTTCATGTTCTACATCGTGTTCAGTCAAAGACTTTTGACAAGTATTCATGTTCTTCTCAAAACACATCAAAATTGCACCTATGAGTAATAGACAACATAAACCAATAACATGAAGTCTCTAATAGCATTTGAGCAAGAAAAATCTCTCTTTCATGAGAAATGACAATCTATAAACTAATCATGTACCAATTTCTCTTGCTGTTCGCTTAAAAAATCTTGGTTTTGAAAATTTTGGCACTCACACAGTAGTAGATATTCTAAAACTGGCACGAGGATAGTAACAAATGATGTGTAAGTCCCTATTAGCTGCTGCTTATCATAGGAAGAGACGAAGTATGTTAGTAAACAAGTTGAATGTAATAACTAATCTTTTATGTCAAAATCATAAATTTTCTCGATAATTAAGTCAAAGGAAGCGTTTATATTTGACTAGACATAAAATTTCCATTTTGCAGTCATCTCCACGTTTCTACAGTAGTATGAAAAGAATCTGAATTTACTTTCAACCAGAAGTTCTTTTCTGCTTATAATCCACTACAGACACTAGGCCAATGACTTTGGAAGGTAAGACAACCAACTTTGTCAAATCTAGTCCAACGGCACGTAACAATGGTGGTCCGGCTTATGTACTGAAGCAGTCATCATGCCAACCAAAACCTTGCAAGTCAATTTAGGACAACTAATTGAAGAATTTGAGAACCTTTCTTTTGGTCCATGCATGTCCTGGCTACAGGACGGTGCTCTTCTCTTACCAATCTACGGAAACATTTACTAATCCACTGCAAAATGTAAAGCTAAGAATGGTGAAGTCAATGGAAACGACTCAACCTCAACAACATTTTGTAAAACTTGAATCATAATCTGTGGATGGAAAAGATACTTTCTCCCAAGATCAAATTTGGAAACAAGTCTACAGAAACATTTTTCATTCTTTTGAATGTTGTATATACAAATGCGTTCCAAATTTCTAAACACTCTTATGAAACTCATACTACATAAAACTCGAAAATCCCTAAAAAGTATATCACTTTTCGTTAAGATTCTGCTCAAACACTTTTCCTGAGATGGCTGCTGCGAGTGCTGCAGTAAATTTGGGATCTTTTGTTAAGGAAGAGGCCATCTGCTCCACTAAAAATTGTCGAACTTCTGGCGCATCCATTCTTGGCAATGAACTTTTGGCGTCAGTGCTGGACTTGGATTTTGTCAGGTCAAGAGTGACTGTTGGTCCAGAAGAGGGAAGGGAAGTGGAGTATGGTACTGAGCCAAGGGCCAGACTACGGTTTGAGCCTGATGTTGCCTCCATATGTGTGGGATGCGAATGGTTGTGCTCTCCTTCATAAGTTGCTACCAAGACAGATTGATCTTCTACACTTCTTTGAACCTATAGGTCAAAAGATAATCCGATAAGATCACTTGTGAATGGATTCTAGGATCAAGGAAGGATACAATTTGTTGGTTTCATCTTTAGAAGATAAAAACAAGTACCCATTGGCATACTTTCTCTTTGTTAAACATTTCCTAATCAAGGATATTCAGTGACATTTCGGGAAGTTTCATATTGGATTTCTCGCACTTCTTGTACCCAAAAAGATGAACTTCATGTAGTAGGAGGAAAACTTAAAGTTGGACTTACCTTCTTTTTGACAGGGCAGCTTGGAGCAAAAGAGCACTTGAAGTAAGCTCTTGGACAAGGATTATCTCTAGTGACCTTTTGGCCATATTTTCTCCATTGATATCCATCCTTCACAACCTGCAATAATCAGTACGCAACCCTTATCAGGACATAAGACCAAAATTTAGAGTATGACACACTTGATAAATATTAATGAACCATAAACTCACCAGGCTGGTGTCTGCCGCTTCTGTTCTGACATATACTCTTGAAGTTTTTGCTTTGACAACTTCTTTTGGTCTCTTGCAAGATTCTTCATCAGTTGAGCTACTCTCAGAATTTCCATTCATAGTAATATTATTATCATTGTTGTTGCTGCTCTCCGACTTCCTTTTCTTTGAAGGAGCAACCTCAATTTCCTGATTCTTACTAACATAATCCATAAATTGACGTCTCAAAGCATTGTAGTTCTCACACATCACCGTCAACATCTCAGTAAGCTTCTTGTTTTCTGCGCTAATCCGATTCAATTCCTCCACTAAAGCACCAGTCTGGAAGTCCAAGTGCAGAATATTAGCTCCAATATAAAACAAATTTGAAAACGTATAGTAGTGAAATTTCAACTATTCTCCAAAGATGGGAACTTACAAAGCTGTTAATTGAAGGCATTACTAAAACGGACCTTAACAACTGCAAACTTGTAGAAGTATAAAAAAAGGTTTTCATTTTGTGGATGAAACTAAAACTTCAATCATAAAAATTGAAATCTTTAGTCACAGAAAAAGTAAACATGTAGAAGCAATTTATAGCCAAAATTCAGTTTTGTTGATCATCGCGTGATAAGAATGATTCTTTCAATGAAAAATACAATCTGGCCAAGAAAATCACAACAGAAGACGGTCGCATAACCCATATCATGCATAAACTTGTTGCAGAAACTAAAAGGCTACTGCAAGCTAAATAAATATCGATCCCATAAAGGTTTCTTCATACACTGACCTCTTCTTTGACGGAAACGTTGTTCTTCCTCGGCCGCTCCGCGAAACTAGCCTCCTCTTCCTTAGCCAATCCAAACTTTTCAAGTAATACCTCGTGGCCTCGAAGAGGCTTAGAGTTAAGATCCAAAGAAGTATCAACCCACGACATAGCCACACAGAAATGAACGAACTAGCCTTTTTTGCTTCAAGACTTGCTCAAATTTGACCAACTACTGTGTACAATATTCAGTACTCCTCCAGATAGATTTGGCAGAGAGGATACAACTGGGCAGTGTTGAAACTAATGAATGGAAGCAAATGAATATATAAGGTCCAAGCTCCACTCGTTTTGAAGAAACTTGGTGGAAAGTCACGCAGAGGGATAAGGTTTATATAATAGAAATTTCCCACGTGAGATGTGAGAAGCTGGCATGAGCTTTTTCGAACTTTGTCTAAGGAGAGAATGATATGCCCCTATAATATGATTATATTATACACTCCACCATTGGTCATCAACGGTATTGTACGTATATAAATACAATATGTAGATAAGAAAAGTAGATTACAGAAGAAAAAATAAAGTGGAGGAGAGGAGGTGAAGTCGACAGGAGCCGGTGTTGAAATGCCTGGTTTGTACAATAGTTTGTCAATTGTCAAAGTCAAGCCCACCAAAAAAGCATTAAGCAAATGCTTGCATGTCTTGTCCGTGTCTTTTCTTCCTTTTTTTGTTTTTATTACAATTGTTTGTACAGTCCAGTTCACGGCATGTAGAAGTCCCTTGTTGACCAATGCTATCTTCTTTTCATGTTCTTTTCACCGCCTGGCTACGTAATTCTAAGGATGCTTGGTTTACGGGTTTAGAAAAAATTAGAAACGGAAATAATAAAAAGTGAGTGGTTGTTGATTATTATTATTATAAGAGTAACAGTTTTATATCTTATTTTTTAGAAATCTTTCATATTCTAACTTATTTTTTAGTATTGATTCTTTTTTTTATTTAAATATTAATTAATTAATTAAAATATAAGTAATTACAATATAATTAATTAAAATAATATAATTAAGTAATTTATTATATTATAATTAATTACAATATAATTAATTAAAATATAATTCATTCATTAATTAAAATATTGTAATTAATTAATTACTTACAATATAATTAATTAAAATGTTATTATTATTAATTAATCACATTATAATTAATTAAAATATAATTCATTCATTAATTAAAATATTGTAATTAATTAATTAATTACAATATAATTAATTAAAATATTATTCATAATTAATTAATTACATTATAATTAATTAAAATTTAATTAATTAATTAAAATCTAACTAATTAAAATATAATTTATTTATTAATTAAAATATTGTAATTAATTAATTACAATATAATAAATTACAAAATAATTAATCAAAATATTATTATTAATTAATTATTAAATTATAATTAATTAAAAATAATTAATTAGTTACAATATAATTAATTGTAATTAATTAATTGTAATTAATTAATTACAATATAATTAATTATGATATAATATAATAAATTAAAATGTAATAAATTTTTATTTCTTAATATTTTTTACAAACCAACCACTATCAATGGTAATGGTAATCATTCATTTTTCTTAATCAACTATTATAATTATAATGATAATATTTATTATTATTCCTCGCTATATTCATTCTTATTCTTATTATCATTCTCCCGTGCGAATCAACCGCTCCCTTAATCTCCATATACCAATAGTAATCGCTAAAAAAGTTATAAACTTTATCTTGCATTTTTCAAATTTTCATACAATTTTCACTTATAATAAAATACAAATAATTAAAAAATACAAATAGAATGATGCGTACATTATAACCGCCAGACTTTCGCAAAACGGGGACTTTGTATGTTTTAAAAAATGGTTTGAACAATTTCTTAATATATGTTTTTTGGGTCAATCAATTTTTCAATTTATAAATATGTTATAAACTTTATAAAATTTTTGCATTAACAAGTATAGATTTAATCTAGGTTAAGAGATTATTATTGATTATTTAAATCGACGATTAATGAAACATCTTTTCTAAATTACGTAATCTTAATATATAGTAAAAAGATAGTAACAGAAAATTTCCACATTAATATGTATTAACAGAATAAGAGACATATGCAAGTTAATTGATTCGCATATAATTGAAAATTGATACAAAAAGCTATTGTATTTTATGACGATAGGCATTCAAACTAAGATAACCTTCGCATTTGATAGTAACAACTCATACATACATTAATTAATCCCGTTTTTTCCTTCTTTATCGTAAGCTGGTGTAGATTTATTTAATCAGGAGGGGTCTGCATGAGTTTGCTTTCCGACCACGTTTTCAGAAAGAAAAATTTCCACGTTGGGGCATTCATTATTTTAAAACTGAAATGGTCGCATTCTTTTCTTTAAGACTTGTCGATTAAAATGCGCGACAACCTAGACACAGAAAAGACGTAAACATTGATGTTGATTTTATGTAAAGAATTAAGAATTGTCAAGTTCAAATCACACCAAACCTTTAAGATTTTATTGAATTTTAAAACCATTACTTAGGTTTATAATCAATTTTAAATTATTCTATACTTTATTTAAAATACTCAATTTATAAATTATTACATATTTTGGATGAATGGATTCACTATTTTGTACATAACAAATAAAATATCAAGTCCAGTGGAATAATCTAAATACTTAAATACCAAAATTATAAAAGACCTGCTTGATCATTGGGGTTCTAGTTAATGGGACGCATACTTATTTATCTATAAAAATTTGCTACTAGTCATAAATAATTAGTCAACAAGCTTTATCAATCCATATTAAAAAAAACTTCATAGAACTCACCGATAACTCTCTAACAATTGAATCCTAATTTAACAGTGCCGGGACTATTTTAAATAGTGGATAATTCAACTCAAATCTCATATTGGAAACACATTACCAAGACTAACTCAACGATGTGGAGGCACGAAGACGAAGGCTCTTTCTTTACTTATTTAGAGTAGCAAACGTGCGTGAGACAAAACAAAAGGGTGCATACTCCAACGTTGTCATTGCTCTAATCCTTAAATAATGCCTTGACTTACCGTCTATGAGTTTGGTTACATTAAAAGGGCCCGAAAAGTATGCGTTTTTCACACAAAGGTATTACTATTTTCGTGATCACAGGGTCAGGGGAAAGTTCAACACCTACTTCAAGAAAATTGGGAGGGTTAAACTTCTAGTCCATAAAAATTGATAAAATTTTCAAACTTGGTTGGCTAATCACATTAAATGCTTTCTGCCCTTTTCCTTTAAGTCCTTGATAGCTTCTTTTGTTGTGTGTTTTTTCCAATGGTACTACAGTACAATTGAAACGTTTACATTAGTTTTTCTTTAAGACAACTTTTGTATCACACAAGAAGTAGCTTTCGTTTTATTATACTCCCTCCAATTTAAAATAAAAGTTATTTTAGAGAGATTTTAATTATTTAAAATAAGTATTGTTTATGACTTTTCATGCATATTTATGATTTTACTTTCAAAATTATTCTTTAATTTTTCTCACATCTTGATTACATAAATTATATTTTCGAGGCACTTTAACATGTAATTAATAAGGGTATATCAAACATTTCATTAACTTTCTTAATAAATGCACATCTCTCTAAAACGACTTTTATTTTAAATAAGAAGAAGTATATTTTAAGATGCATATCTCCACAATCAAAGAAAAGTGGATGCACTTAATGGATATCCGGCTTATAACAATACTTATTTTCATTAAATGATGCACTTAATGGCTATCCAGTTTATAACAATACTTACTTTCATTAAATGTTTATCTACAATAGCAGTAATTAATGTTTTGAAATTCGGACCGGTCATTGAATCGGAGATCTTATTAGTTATCGGTTCGACCGGTTCCTTAAACCCGTCGAACCGGTATGACATCATAATTATGCAATAATTATATTTAATTATATATAATATTAAAAAAATTAAAAATTATCGAACCGGACCTGTCCGACCGGTTTTCACCGATTCGAACTGGTTCAATTCAAAACCAATTTTTTAGGGTTAACTGGACCAGATAGCCGACCGTTCCGGTCCAATTTTTAAAACGTTGGCAGTAATCCATGAAATAAGTTGCTACTTTTTTGGCTTTTAACCAAGACTAGTAATTGCTATTTTTTGGATATTAAATAAAATTTTTGGTTATACATATTTAAGCAGTATGAGTTAGCAACTAAAAACAAAATTATGAATTTAATTTAATTAGTAAATAATAAATTTCGATTCATGTATTTTACGTTTAAATGAATGAAGTCTTTGAATAATTTGAACATTCAAACACAAAGATCTTTAACACAAGAGCCACTCATAAATATGAGATTGAAGTTATCGGTGATAAAAGAAAATTTTGTCTTTGATATATATGAATTTAATAAGTTAGAAAGTAAATTTATCTTTATTTTAAAATTTAGAAGACAATTTGGAAAAGAAAAGGAAAAATGAACCTTCCTCTTCAAAATTCAGTAAGTGTTCTTCATTTATCAATTTATCATCTTGTTTGAAGCTTTATTCCATAATCACGTAAAATAACTTCATTTCTATCCACACAACATTTTCTACTATTTATTTATGCAGTGGCATAGGTAGTACAATATGATACTATCTTAGCTCCTCTCAGTACGGAGAAGTAATTGAAGAGGGGATAAACGGATAAGATACCGAGAAGCTGGAGCTTCTGAATTTTGTTTTTCAATACCATAATAAAAGAACTTAACAATCAGAGAAGAAGATGAACATAGGCATGTTAGTTAGAAGCAAAACCAAAAGAAAAAAAGAAGTAATCAATGACGAAGAAGATTGAGAATTGAAGAAAAATATGTTCTGAATTTGGAATAGATGGTCTTCGACGGTGGTGAATTGTGGTCCGTCAGAACAACGAAGTCATCTCCTTATTCAACTTCTCCATCTTTTCATTTCATTTTATTTTATTTTATTGAAGAAATCCTATTCCTCCTCAAAAGAGTAGTCAAGCAAAAACGTTTGAGGAGTTTGGTGGGTCAGTACATTGCATCTGACCTACTAGAAAAATATTTGGTCTACCAAGTTCTCATTCATGTATTGGGTTTCTAGCTAGCTTTTCAATTTCCCATGAGGAATACGCATGTCCATTCACCGGGACGTTTAACCTGCAGTTTAAAGGAAAAGTAAACATGAATTCCAAGTCTGTGGTCCTACTTCCAAACCACATGTTTGAGACTCATTTTAGGGTTGCTCTCTAATTCAACAACTGGACCTTCCCATGACTTCAATTGTGGCTGACATTAGGGGGTCCCCACTCTCTAGTCTCTCTCTCCCCCACATTCTTTTTCGTTTTTACTTTTATCCGTGGCTGTTCTATATAGAATATTTGTTAAAACAACAAAAGAAACATAATTATTGCAGACTGGGATAATCTTTGTAGCGGCTATGAATTTCCTTTTTTTTATAACCTTTCTCAAGTTTTCTAATTTAAATTTCTCATTTATTAAATCGTTTATTGTATATTGGTATTACTACAATATGTGTGAAGGGAGAAGACTAATTCTTCGTATATTCTGTGTTTTTACTATTTAGTTTATAAATATATGTAATCACATAATATAAAAGCAAAGAGACTTTGCCACAACAACTGATATTTTAATATTAGCCAATAAACACTATTAATTATAGTTCATACTATATTACTTATGCATTGAATTTGATAAGTGCAACTCACCCCACAAAAGCAATAAACTATATATACTTTAAACCGAGTTCCTTCCCGACCAAGAGGAGACTACCCTTCCGAAACTTGTCAATGACTACTCTTTTTGCCACTTCTTTGTTTGGCACACAATACCTGAGCGAGTTTAGGTCTGAACATACAACGTAACTAGCAGTAAATGGTTATACAGTAGTTTGAAAAATCGAAGGCGTATTGGAATAGACGTATGAATTAGTTAAATTTAGAAAGTTCGTTGGAGATTGGACCATTTTGTAGATTCAACGTGGGCCCTAATTAATCAAGTTGCATGTTAATTAAAGGACGCCACAGTGTATACAACTTGAAAGATTTGGACTACTTCCATGACGTGACAAGTAAACAACAAATTTGACACGTTCCTCCTCAAGTTGCACGCCCACCCTTCTTCTAGTAGCTCTTACGTTACCAAGACCACGCCAGTACTCCTCAATGGGCTCTTTCTTTTTCTTTAAGCACACATAAAAAATGAAATGGCAAAGGTAGGAACTATTCTTTTCTTACGAAAGCTATTCTGTTCTAACCAATAAATGCTTAATACTATCTGGTATTGATACTCTGCACCAGACTAAACATACACCTAAGAAATTGACCGTCCATGCATTAACTTTTTATGATACATTTATTAGTGCCTTTTCTATATGAGACGTTAAAGTGACCAAACTAAAGTTTGCAACTCAAAGAAAGATGACACGTTTAATTGCAACTTCAAGCAATGAGATTTACTTTAAAACAAAGTTCTTTCTTAAATTGGAAATGTGATATTAAATAAATTTATACTCGTAATAATTAATAAATTACATATTTAAATAGATTTTTAATAAATTAATGACTCAAATTTAATAAATAATACATCTTCATTTGTAGTTAATCATTCTTAAAGTTCTAGATGAATTGCAGTTTTCTATTATCGTTCAAAAGGTTATTAGGGGTTTACACTTCACTAGTTCTTTACAGGTCATTTGGACATGAAAGGTTGGTTGACTTACTCCCCTCGAGATCTGTTATTGTTTGCCCTAAATTAGCTCTCGAGTAACTGTTGATCAAGTTTTACACATTAATCACATGCGACTGTCGGTAGTGACCGCAGTGACGTAAACCATGACATGGATAACAAATGTTATGTTCTTTTTCTCCTCGTATAAATGGTCACGTGTAAGTAGTTTTTTTTTTTTTTCATCAAATCCAACTCATTTCAAATAGAAGCTCATACTTCATCACTTAAGATATTCATTTACAACCATATAATTTGCGCTTATCATTCTTCATGTATATGTTCATAAATTATGGTGAAATTTGATTTTGCGTATAACTGAAGAAATATGAATTTTTTTATTTTTTTTTTCAAATTTTAAGATTACTTTAAATTCTATAACTTGATTAATGTACAGTATTATAAAATATAGACGTGAATTTTATATTGTTGTAAAACTTTATCCTTTTACTTATAATAAATTTTTTATTTTAAATAATTTAATTAAAATATAATTTTAATTTCAATCAACCTTAGTTTGAATTATAATTAATTTTAATTAAATATCAATTTGAATCCAAATAAGTTTTATTAATATTTTGAATCTTATTTATTAAATGTCTCTTATTTAATGCTCAAACTTTAAAGTAAAGTGTAATTTGATTAAATTATCTTTATCTCTTCAACCATTCTTTATGCGTGATATATTAGCTTCTTAAATATGTTAACAAAAAATATAAAATATTTTTATAAACTATATTTAAGGTTAGATAAATTAAATTTTTTAATTTATTTTAATTATTTAATTAAATAATTTATATTCATATATTAAGATTAGCTTCTAATAATGCATCATGATCATTCAATACTAAGATTGCCAAATTTTTTTTGACTAACATTTTTGTACATAATTTTTTTTATAATTTGATCATTTTATAACACAATATTTCAATTAGAGATAAAGTATTAAATCGATATCTACTCTATTTGAATCCAATCATATTAGTTATCCTCTTTTAGTTATTACTTCTATTAATAATATTTAAAAACTATTTTCAAAATGACATTCTACTTTAGCTAAAGATTTTTTGAATCAATATTAATTGAGGATAACGAAACATTCTTCTAATCACTTTAATTTTATAAATCTTATATCAATTACTCAACAACTTTTATATAATTCATAATGTATCTAATAACTATCCCTTAATCTATCATTGATTAGGATATGCCATAAATAGTATCAAAATATAACAATCATTGTATGAAATGCATTGGTGATCTCATAATGTAAATTTACATAGAAATATAAGTAATTTTTCAGATCAAATTCTCACATTCAGCCAGTTTAGTGATTTTATTCTTTAACAAACATCCATATGTTTGTTTAACCATTTCCATACTTTTAATTTATGATATTGACTACATTTTTCGTAAGAAAAAGATATAGCATGTGATATTCTTTTTATAGTTTGTTAATATTCAATCTTAATAGAACAATAATTATGAACAATTTAAGTATAATATATAAAAACATTATAAGTCTTATAATTATGATCCCATCATAATTTCATTTGTTATGAACTTAATCTTATAGATAAGTTTATTAAACGAATATATATAATTAAGATAATGAATCACTTTAAATAAACTTATTGATTATAAGGTACACGCTAATAGTATATATTGAAGAAATTATATATATATATATGTAATAATTAATCTCTACTCATTAATGCCGAACTCAAATAACCTAATATTAGCAACCCAACATGTCTTTATTATCCAATAGTTACATTTAAATGAATTTTGGGTGAATATCGAAGTTATTTCTTGTTTTATCCGAGTTATCTTTTTTTTTTATTTTTTTAATCGAAGTCAATGTCTCGACTCCGAGCATGGACCATCAAACTTCCAATTACACGATTGGTCCACCCAAAAGGAGCCTTGCACCTAACGTTTGTGGTTCTTAAAAGAGGCTTAGATGAGGGGGATAAATTGGGGCTTGATTACAAAACCTTAGTGATAATGAACAACAAAAATGTTATAGCTATATGTGTAAGAATAAAGAGAATATAGTATTGAACAACGCTAGTGTCTGACGTATATACTTTTCATTACTAAAGTTGACAGTTGACGCCAACTCCGTCGAGACGTCGTCCATCTAGCTGCCTGCTTCCCTGGAGAGGTTACGGATGATGCCATCCATGACATCAGCACCAAATAAAATATTTGGAAACATTGAAACGTTTTCAATTTGGTGTCCAGATACACAACACAAATGTCAATTCCGTTTCGATTAAAAGATTTTGATTTTGTCGTCCCTCCTGTTGTTATAGAACTAGAAAAAAAAGCTGTCTGGCTTATCTGCTGTTGCCAACTGTCTACTAATAATGATTATTAATTAGGTGACATATGCATATACATAGTTGAATGTCTTATTTAATGGGTAATTCTTGTCCTGTTTAAATATAAATTATAAGATCTTTCTTGGTCTAAATTGCGTCGGTCCTGAGTAGCATTATTGGGTCAAAGTCTTTTTTAACATTACAAATTCGTGAGATGTCTTGCACTGGTGGGTGTATTGTTTAAGTTAGAGCCGGAATTGAAACAGTGGATGAAGTTCGTTGGATATGGGGCAATTGACAAAAGAGTGCTAGGGTCTACTAGTTGGGAGTTGACGGATACTGTAAGAAGCATTGACAACGTGAAAGACACGCAAAAATATTTTCAATGTTCGAATAGGATAAGATAGGATAGGACCATAGGAAGGACGGACCACATGTATATACTATTACTATGTCGTTTTCAATGCTTTGTGCTTGTAGTTTATTACTTATTATAAAGCCATTGAGGCCTATACGCCTATACTCTCAGGCCCCCACTGGAATACACTGGTCGGCAATTTGGGCTGGATGAATGAAAATGAAAAGACATCATTCTGAATCATTGCTTGCCACCCTCCAATTGAACCGAAAGGTCAACTTGTTTGGACCTAAACACTTGGGACAGTCTTAAAAATCTAAAAAAGGGCATGTCGAGTGACGGCCCATACAAAAATCCTCTCATGGACTCGGTATAAAAGTTTAGAGATTTGAGTTTTAATAATAAGTTATAGAATTTCAGTTAAAAATCAGCCTGAAATTTTGGATGGTCAGATTTTGGTTATATAGAAAACCGAAAAAAAAAGCCCTGTGAATGCTTTTTGTGCATTTACTTTGGTCTTCATAATTTTCATTTAATGTAATTAAAAATTGTACATTTATTTTACAATTTGCTCAAACTAAATATAGTAAAGTCTGTTACTTTTATGGGTTTTTTTTGGATGATTGAAGGAAAATTTATTAGAAAATTTGTTTTACACAAATGTTTGATTTTTACACATGTTTTATTTCTAACTTTAAAACAAAGAATAAACGATACAGATACTCCAGATTGATGAATTTCACTAAAAAAATTTTATTTTTTAAATCTCGTAAAAATCATTATATTTTGTGAAAATTTTAAAATATTTCCAAAATTATTTTTATTAATTTTGTCTTAATTGACATTTATGAATCATAAGAAAAATATCGTAACTTTAATTGTTGTTGACAAATCACAAGAGAATAAATTAAAGGAGTTTTGAGAGAGATGAAGAGTGGAAGAACACTAAGACCTAACGAGCTACCACAGAATTGTGGAAGAGCCTATAAAAAGAAGATATTACTTGTTTAGCTAAACTTTTTAACGTGATTCTCAAGTCCATCAAAATGTCGAATGAGTGGAGACTTAGTATTTTAATTTCTTTATACAAGAATAAAGGGGACATCCAAGACTGTAATAACTATAGAGGCATCAGATTACACAATCAAATCATAAAATTATGGGAGAAGGTGATTGAGAAGAGAATGAGAAACGGTGCACTATCTCGGAGAACTAATTTGATTTCATGCTATAGGAAGGTCCATAACAGAAGCTATACACCTCCTTACAAGATCAATGGAATATTTCACAGAAAACAACGAGAACTACACATGATTTTCATTGACTAAGAGAACGATGATGACAGGGTATCTAGAAAAGTCATGTGGAGGTGTTTAAAAGTTAAGAGAGTTCCTACAACCTATATATAGTTTGTTAGGGATATGTATGACAGTATTAAAACTAGAGTAAGGACGACATAAGGAGATTCATAACATTTCTCTATCAATATAAGGCTACACCAAGGATCCTTGTTGAGCTTCTTCCTATTTGCATTAGTAATGGATGAACTTATCATGAATATCCAAGAAGATGTGTCTTGGTGTATGTGGTTTGCTGATAACATTATTTTAATAGATGAGATAGATGAGTGCCAATGTCAACTTAAAACTTTAGAGAGATACGATAAAGTTAAAGGGATTTAAATTGAGCAGAACCAAGACTAAGTACTTAAAGTATAACTTTTCGAGTTGTAGGGTTACATCAGAGGTGGAGATAAACATTGATTCAGAATTTATACTGTAGAAAGATTATTTTAAGTACCTTTGAGCCATCATCCAAAGCAATAGTGAAATAAATGAAGGCATAATTTACTGTATTAAATCAGGATGACTTAAATGGAGGGGTGTATCATGAGATTTATTTGAAAAAAAATACCACTCAAGCTAAAAGGTAAATTCTATCATTTAGTAAGTAAGGTAACCATACTCTATAGGGTAGAATATTGGCCCATTAAACATGTGTATAGTCATAAGTTAATGGTGGTGGAGATAAGGATGTTTCTTTAAATGTGTAGCCTTACAAGAAGAGATAAGGTCATGAATGTAGTGGTAAGACATAAATTAACAGTGACTAGCATTGCTGATAAATTAAGGGAGATAAAGCTTAGGAAGTTTGGACAAGTTAAAAGAAAACATCCTAACGCCTTAATAAGAAGATGCGAGAACATTATACCTAAGGATTATAAAAAGAAAAGAGAAAGACCTAAGAAGAATTGAGAATCACTACAAGAAATTAGCAATTCACCGACGGAAAAAACCGTCGGTACAATATAGATTTCTGTCGGTACAATTAAATACCGACGGAATTTGGTGCCAGGAACATTCGGTCGGTAATTGTCCCGAAAGTAAAAATACCGATCGAATTTACGACCAACATTTGGTGTCGGTATTTATGTAACGACGGAATCCGCCAGAATAAGTCCGTCGGAGAAAGTTAGCGAAGATCCTTTATTCGGTCGGTGAGGCGAAGGTATATTCAATAACGTTTACCGACGGTCAATGTTCCGTCGGTAAATGCGTATAATAATTTTTATTTATTTTATTGTTATAGTTTTGTTGTTATAACAATGTTATATTACATATATACTTTAGTTATTTGACTTACGTT
>JAOTAX010000005.1:6425963-6441599 GCA_025629825.1 Erythroxylum guanchezii | reverse complement strand
ACCCAATTTACACGAAGTTTGACGCTAGCTAGTGCATGAATATTCATTTGTAAATCCTTTGAACATTCTAGTCCTACGGCTACCAACAAAGAGACAAACTCCTTTTCTCGCGGAAGCTAAGGGCTCCTAATTTTCATTAAAATTTAGTGACTGCTTTGTTTGCATATAAATGGCAGGTGAAGATGACAATCATTGCAAATTGGGCAAGGGCGTATTCACACTCATGGCTCCTCCATACCCAGAAATGGTTTCCAGTTTTCAAAGAAGATGAAGTTGTTCAAAGAAGATGGCAAACAGATCATTGCGTTATTGTTGTATTATACGTCCTATAGGTCTGCTTTTTTAACTATAGCGTTGGGGCCATTAGAAGCCAGCTGCTAGCTTCCCCCAAATTAACCTCAATCGGCACTTTCCACGAGTATGATTCTGGTTTCTCTCCTATGGATTCTCTTCCTGTTTAGGCCTCTAATATTTTAATATTGGAACGTGTAATCGAGAGCTCTATTATTTGAAGCATGGTGTTAACTTTGTTCTTTCAAGTACAACAAATGTGGAAGTGCTTAGCATCCTTCACAAAGATGGCCAATTATTCCCAACTAGAACACAAAATATAAAATTATTAATTTAATGCAAAAAGAAGCATCTATATTTAGCTTATCATATGTGCACATTTTAGAACAATTTGCAGTTGGTACGGGCTTGGGCCAGGATTTCTCTCCAACTCCAAGGCCTAACAGATTCCCACATTTTATCACCATACTGTAAACCAATTTCTTCTGATGCCTCTAATCTAAAACTTAACTTTTTAATTTTAAAACATTTATCAATATTTAGAACTTCATAATAATCATAATCATTAGTATAAGTTATACTTAAATTTTAAACTTTTATTTAGGGACTGTTTAGTTTCAATTATGTTCTTTTTTCGTAATTTTTAGTTTTTTTATTGCTTTTATTATATATTTTTCAATTAAAACAAAATTTTGTTTAGTTATTAATATCTAATAATTACGTATTATATAGAAAACAAATATAAATTATTTTTATAAATAAATACATTTTATTTTAATCTCTTGTATAATATTTATTAAAAATTATAAGTGAAAATTGTTATATTTTATTAAAATAAATATTTTTATTTATAAATTTTTACTTATTTTTAATTATTTAAAATTTATATATTTTTAAGGTATTTTGCATTTAAATTATATTTATTAATAATTATTAAATTAAAATTATTTTACTTTTAAAATTTAATATCTAACTAATTATAAAAGCATACATTAAGTTATTCATAATTCTTATTAATAATTAATATTAAATAATTAAATATATAATATTGAATTAAATTATTTGTAATTATTATTAATAATTAATATTAAATAGTTAAATATTTACTTGATAGTGAATCTTATTATAAAAAAAGAAATAGCAAACCAAAATCACTTTTTATAATTTTTAAAACCTAGAAGAAATTAAACTAAACGCAGAAACCATAAACTCAAATAAACAAAATTTTATTGTATTTTAAAAACTAAAAATATAAATAAAAACAAACAGACTCTTAGTTTTATAGCATTAATTAAGATTATAGAGTTTATTAAGTAAATATTTGAAATTTATTTCAACTATAATTAATCAGTAACTATAGTCTTCATTTTGTTGAGGTAAAGTGCTACTTAATCAAATCCCATTTTATGTAATATACATTTTTATTGTAATATATATAATTAGAAATTAAAAGAGTTGACTAGATAATTATAGCAAGTTTGATCTTAATATTGAGGACAAGTTGAGAGATTGTCTTGAGAATTTACAAATTTATATCCATAATTGATGGTTTAAGTCCTAAAGTGCAATTATAAATGAAATGCATGACAAAAAAATATTTATGGAACTAAATATTATCACTATATTCCTGTGGTTTTTGTTACATATATTTTTTAACTTTAGAATAAATTTAGTTACAGTAGTTAATCTTCTGTTATTCAACCCAATCTTATTGATTCCCTCGTGTTTAAAATGTTTCTTACAAAACTAGAACAAATAAACGTGATTCACTTAATTAATAAAACTGGACAATAATAAGAAGAGAAAGATGCACCAATATTTACAATAAAAATATCAATCTTTATATATTCCTACAATGGATGCAAACTGGTACAAAGCTCCAAAACTTTTGCTCTAATGAATTGCTTATAAATATTGGAAAACATTTTGGACCCGTAGATAAAAAATAAGTAATAAGGTCACTAAGCTACTAACTTAGTAAGTGGTTAACATTCCTAACCATTAAGTTTAATGGGTGTTTTATATAACTTATCACTTATCCACTCCTAAGTAAAAGAAATATGTTATAAATGAAAAAAAAAACATGAACTTTTTTTGTCTTGTCCTCCCACATATTTCGTGATTTATCTCACTAACTTTGCATATCACTAATGATCTTCATCCAAAGGTGAAGGTTAGCAAAGTTCTGAGTCAATTCACGCATGGTCTGATTAATATAAGCCTATGGTCTAGTTTGTCTGTCCATGGTCTATTATTTAAATACCAATTCATCCTTAGTCCAACTAAAAATATCCAAAGCAAGTCCAACTCGCTTAAGCCAAGCTGACCAATGCCCCACAGTCTATCAAAGCTAGTTGAAGGTTGAATCATGCTTGATCCCAACTAGTTAAGTCACCTTGATTCCTTTGACATGCCTCCCTCATTGGTCTGCATGCTTCTTCATTCTTTTGGAAGCTTTTGAAGACTATCTCCTGCTTCATCCAATTAGATCATGTTTTGCACTCACATATGGATAAGTAACTAGATATTTTTCTCTTGAATTTTGCTCTATGAACTCAAGAGGAGTCAAAGATTGTTGTCCCAAGACAATCTTTAAATAGCTCTTCTTTATAGTTAAGATCTATGCAAGTTATAACAAAACTATTCAAATAAAATTAACCAATTTTGTTGATTTACTTATGTAATACCGTAAGTATTCCTATGACAATTGACCACCGTAACTTTATGTATATGAAAATTCTATTAATTAACCAATTTTAAAAATAAATTTTATTTTATTTTATTTTTAATTCATTATAATCAACATATAAATGAAATATAGTTTGATGTGAAATAATGTTATTTTTATGTAAATAAAATCAATAATGCAAATAAAATTAACAGTAAATCATATTTATAATAAATTAAATTTAGTATAAGAAATTTTTTTTGGAAAATGAATATGTGATAACTATAGACAAACTAAATCAACATTACAATGAGTTCAAGTATAAACTTAACTAGAAAGTTAGCAAGTAGAAACTACCTAAGTATAATTACAAAAATCGAACAAATTAGAGGTGCCAACTATGCTTCATATTAGGAGTAAAGTAAGGTGAAATTTTTTTACAATTAAAGCAGATTGAACCAAGTTGATTATTGTATCAGCAATCTGGTATGCTCTTACTTCATTTTTAGAAAATAAACGTGAGTTCCTCTCCTTCCAAAGACAATAGATGGTGGAGATAAAGGCACCTTTGTAGAGGATTGCATTGGGCTTACCCTTCTGAGAATTGCTAATAGTCTAAGAGAGAGCTTGCTCTCAAGAGTATGGAGAACCAGTCCTAGGTAACAAATGTAAGATCCTACTCCATACCGCTTTCAAGTAGGTACAGAGGAAGAAGAGGTGATCTCGATCCTCTATTCCCATTTTACATAACAAGCAAGTAGAGTCAACATTCCTATGCCATTTTTGTTTAGTCTTAAGTCGATTTTTTATCATAAGTGAAGAGATAAAAGATGCCTTAGGATAGATAGAATTGTGCCATAATAATGAAGACCAAGGTACCTTAGATGAGCCACCATTCAAGATCTAGTGACAAGATTGGTTGGAGAATCAACCACTAGGTTCCAAAGTCCAAATGATGGAGTCATCCTTTAGCACATTAGGCAGGGGGTAAAAGTTGGGTCAGAGTATCAAAACCTTTGAAATTACCTACAAATCAATGAAGAAACCCTTAGATGAAGAGGAACTCTATCACACAAGTGTCAAACTAGAGGATTAGAGATAAGAGGACATGAGTCTAACCAGTTGTCAAACCAACGCCAAGTGCAGTTACCATTTCCAATCTTGTGTTTAATACAAGGGTAGACTAGTTCTCACATGTGCAACAGTTGTATCAAGATCCATGAGAATTCTTTCCTGTAGCTAACCTGCCAGAAGTTTACATTTTTTAAGTGATACTTATGAAGCCACTTAATCTATAACGCATTGTGACTAGTATATAATCGCATATTCGTTTACACATTAGGACTTTCTGTATGGAAGAAATAGATTTGATCCCTAGTCCACCAAACCTCTTAGGTATAACCACCTCACTCCATTTTACCTTAGCATTTTTAGCACCATCAGTGCTACCTGACCATAGGAAGGGTTTCAGGATTATGCATATTTCCTTTAGGACTTTTAGAGGTAAAGCAATATGAGTGGCCCAATACAGATGCAAGCTATTTAAGATAGAGATGATTAGTGTAAGTTTAGTAGCATAAGAAAGGAACCTGTTATGCTAGGCTTGCACCTTCAACTTAATTCTCTCCAAAAGAGGGAAACAATTTAGCAGCTTAGGTTTAGTGGAGGTAATGGGAACTCCCAAAAAATAGAAAGGATTAGAATGAATATTCAACCCACTAAATATCGAACAAGGTCCCAATTTCGCACATTCGCTGAGAGGTACAAACAACTTTTGTTTGAGTTATATTTTAACCTTGACTATTCTGCAAATAAATTCAATGCACGCTTTATCATGGAAAGTAAGTGAGGGTTAGTGCCACATAAAATCAAAAGGTCCTCAGTATATATAAGTGTGTAAGTTTGAGAGCTTGAGATTTGTAATGAAATTGGAAACTTCTATTGCAATTGATTAACTTACTTATCAACCGTGAGAACCTTCCATTACCAAAGTAAATAGATAAGACAAAAGTGGGTCACCTTGTCGAATACCTGTAGCAATCTTTATCAATTTGGTACGGGCACCATTAACTAAGATACTCAAGGTAGGAGTTTAGAAGCAAGACATGATCCAATAAATGAATCATAGAGGCAACTTAAGGGCTTTAAGACACACTCAAATAAATCTCCAACTAACAATGTCAAATGCCTTAATGGAGTCAACTCTAATTAAACAACTTTTGAATTGCTTGCCCGAGTTGTACTCCTTTAACAATTCCTGTAAAAGAAGGATGTTAACACTAATGTTCCCCCTAAGAATGAAAGCATCTTGAGCAGAGTTGATAATATTAGAGATAACCACTTTAAGGCACTCTACTAGAATCTTAGAGATGATTTTGCAGATTATATTGCAGCAGTAAATCGATTTGAAGTCACTCATAGACTAAGGGTTACGCTTTTTAGGAACTAAGCATATATGAGTATGATTCAACTCCTAGAGCAATTTACCAGATTTAAAGAATTCCAATACTACCGAAGAAAATAACTCACTCGTAATATCCCAAGTATTTTGGAAGAAGAGAGCAGTAAAGCCATCCGGGCCTAGTGCCTGAGAAGATTTCATACTAAAAAGAACTCATTTGACATCCATCCAAGTAACAGGCCACATCAGAAGATCCATAATACTAGGATCAATTGTACATTCAAGCAATTTAGTCACATTAGAGCTAGGCCCCGAAGTAGAATATTCACCCATGAGCTCTAATAAGTGATTCTGAGCAAGCTCCTAAATATGAGTCAGATTAATATATGTCTAGCCCTTGTTGTCCTTAAGTACTGTAATTTTATTGTTCCGGTCGGCAAGTAAGGTAGCATGGAAGTACTTAGAATTGGAGTCACCATCCTTTATCCAGCTTAATCTAGCCTTTTGTTGAAGAAGAGATTTTTTTAAGCTTGAGGGCTTCTAGGTAATTATGTAGACAAACCCTTTCATGAGCTTGAAGATAATCATTGTGAGGATCTTGGTAACAAGCTGCTTGAGCTTGAAGGATTCTTGCCTTTAGGTTAGAGATATCCATTGTAAGCCTAGTCAATAAGTTTTTCAGGGCAGCCTTTACTGTCTTCAGTTTCTACATTAACTGAAACGATTTGTAGCCCTCAATTTTGGCAAACTAGTACCTCCCCACAAGCTCAAGAAAACCTGTCATCTTCGTTAAGCCATTGAAATTTCGAAATGGGGTAACAATTCTATGACAGTCCTTAAGTCTTTAGATCCACATGAAAGAATGATCCGAGAGGATGTTCTCACCAAAGTGCACAAAAGATTGAGAGAAGTGTTACAGCCAAGCGGAGTTCACTAAAGATCTATCTAGCTTCTTGCGAGTGAGTAAGTCCCCTTACTAATTATTCGACCAAGTAAGCCTTCTAGTAGAGGCCTTTAAATCCACTAAATCCATTTGAGAAAGAAAGTCAAAAAGTTCTTTAGTTAACCCAAGATTGAATAGCCGCCTACCTTCAATTTCATTCGAGTTGAGGGAGCAATTAAAGTCCCCATCCACCAACCACAATCGTGACCTAAGGCTCGACAGTTGATACATAAGTGAGTTCTTCACTTATGTAGAAGAACCTAACCAGTCAAAAACACACTTAAGGGAAAGGATAAAGGGTCTAGAAGAGTTATAAAGTGAGAGAGAAGTGGTATTGAGTCTTCTTCATGGAATTTATGCAATTGTTGCATGAATCTAATTGCATGCAAGATATTCTTGATCTATCTCTCCATTTGAGCATCTACTTGAACTCATCAAGTTTGGTGTTCTAACCACCCTTACACACTGCTTATTCTTTATCTTTACGTGTTCTTGGGTGATCAAGGAAGGGTTTGGTGTTTGCTACAACCTAAACAAGGAGTTGAATTAAGAAAGAAGGAGTATCGAAAAGGTATATGTGTTTAAATTTCATGTTCTTATGATCTGTCTATGCATGCATCTGTGTTTCTGGAATTTTGGGGAACTCATAGGTAGGAATTTAGATTCTAACTCTTCCGCTACATTATCATGCAAATGATGGATGAATCCATGTCTCTTCCCAACAGAAGGAAAAATCATAAACTCGTTTTTCTTGCAAGGAAAAACACGCTCAAAAAATTCAGCAACTCTTAATTCAGAAATAGAATTATCACTTAAAGATATGAATTTATAAGTTGCACTATTTTGAGCATAACCAACAAAAACAACATCAAAAGTTTTGGACCCAATATTAGGTCTGTTGAAGTCAAGTAAACAAACCTTAATTAAGCACCCCCCACACTTTCAAAATTTTCAAATTAAGGGCAAAGCCTTTCCACAACTCGTAAGCTGCTTTATCTAACTTCTTATGGGGCACTCTAATGAGAATATAACATGTAGAGAGTATAACCTCTCCCCACAAATTGTCAAGCAAACTAGAACTTAACAACATTGTATTCATCATCTCTTTAAGGGTTCTATTTTTTCTTTCCGCTATACCATTTTATTGGCGAGTGTGAGGTGCATTAAGCTCATGTATTATACCATTATGCTCACAGAAACTTTTAAGGAAATTTATGTTATACTCACCACCATTATCTAACCTTACTCTCTTGATTTTTCTATCAAGTTGGTTTTCCACCACTGTTTTGTATTCCAAAAACATCTCCTCAGCCTCATCTTTAGTTCTTAAAAGGTAAACCTTAGTATATCTCGAAAAGCATCCACAAAAGTCATATAATACTTTTTTACCTCCTTTCCTCATAATACTCTTGAAATATGCTAAGTTCGAATAAATAAGATCTAAAAGTTCTATCTTTTTACTTGTGGCAGATTTAAAAGTTTTTTTTTGGTATACTTGACCTCAATACAGATTTGACACTTAGAGAATTCATTGATGTTTACTGCAAGTTAGAGAATTCATTGGAGTTTACTACAGGTATTAGGTCCATTTCTCTAAGTCTTTTAGTCCAGACAATGTTTACGTATCCTAGTCTACCATGCCACAAGTTAACGAACTTAACAATATAAGAAGAAGCAGAGGTACTACCATTCATTAATTCAAATTCAACATTGAGTACGAAGAGACCTCCTATGAGATATCCCTTCCTCACAAACTCCCCATTACAAGAGAGTATAACTTTATTAGATTCAAACATAAGTTTTAATCTAGCCTTATTCAATAACGAACCAAAAACTAAATTCCTATGCAAATTGGGAACATACAAAAATTATTTAACGATAAAGTTTTTCTAGAAGTTAGCTTGAGTAGAATCTTTCCTTTATCGAGGACTCTAGCATTACTAGAATTACCCATTTAGATGCATTCACCATCGATAGCCTTTTGGAGATCATGAAACAGTTCTTTATAAGTGCACAAATGCCTTGAGGCTCCCGTATCAAGCACCCAATTAGACTTTTTAGCCACCAGATTAGCCTTAAAAACAATAGGTTATCATTGTTTTCAACTAAGTTAGCTTATGGAACAGGTTATTTCTGAACAATCTTTTATGCACCTTGACGCTGTGAGCATTGTTTTGAAAATCGGAACGGATCGGTCAGTTCGACCGGTGACAGGTTGATTATCCGGTCCGGTTCACTCCAAAAAATCGGACCCTAATTGAACTAGTGAGAACCGGTCAATTGACCGGTCGAACTGGTTCGACCACTGGTTCAATAAAATTTTTATTTTTTTATATTATTAGATATATTTTGTATTTTTTATTATTACTAATATTATATATAATTAAATATAATTATTGCATAATTATGATGTCACACCAGTTCAACCGGTGATTGAACCGAACGAACTGGTCAAACCGGTGACCAATAAGGTCTCCGGTTCGATATCTAGTCCGAATTTCAAAACCTTGGCTGTGAGAATTGATAGGCTTTATGGCCAAGCTTCCCACACACAAAACACACACCTTTGGGCTTTTAAATTTTGGAGTCCAGTTTGTTAAAATGCTACTTTTTGCCACGAATTAGCTTCTTCTTGTTGTTTTCCTTAAACTTATCTTTAGACACATTAGCAACATATTCAACAAGGTTAATGTTAGTGTTATTAATATAAAGATTAACAAGCCTAACTTTAAGCTGATTGGCTTCTTCAGTTCTTATTTGGTTGATTAACTTTTAAAGAGTCAGGTCTTTCTTCTTATGCTTGAGTTGGTTGCCATAGTCATTCTAAGAAGGGGGGAATTTCTCCAATAGTACGTTGGCTTGAAGTGTTTCACATGTCTTTATGCCTTCACTAAGTATGTCAGCAACCATGTTCTCGTATTCATGCACTTATTCCATGACTAATTTATCATCAACCATCTAGAACCACATCCATTTGTTGACGATATACTTTTTCTTTCCAGCGTCATCAGCCCCATTCTTCTTCTCAAGAGCATTCCATATTGATTTGGCAGACTTGTTAGTGTAAAAAAGATTGAATAAAACGTTAGACATATGGCTCAACATATGCCCATGAACCGGTTTGTTGCCTTTCTTGTACTTCTTTAACTCATCAACTTTATCCTTAGTCAGAGTTGCAAGAGTAGTAAAAGGAGCACCATCAGGAAGAGCAAGTGGAGTGATTGTAACAATTGGAGGATTGTTGAGCAGCATACAATCAACCTCTAATTGTTTAAAAAATATCAACAGCTTCTGAGACCACCGTTTATAATTGGTTCCATCAAGTGGTTCGAGTTTGAATAGATCGGGGAGGGATTTTGTGAGATTCAAAGTGGCATTGGTAGCCATTGATTGAGACAAATCGCTTTCAAATTGTAAGAAATAAGAAAAAGGAAGATCAATGGAAATATGTTCCATCGTAGTCAAGGCCACTGACTTGAAAGCAATTTCAACGGGATGTCAATGCATCACAATGAGCCCTTATGAACGTGCACTCATGGAAAAGATAATGGAGAATGCACAGCAGATGCTCAAGGAGTTAGAATGCAGAAAACAAAGGTTTGCATTTTTGGAACACACGACAAAGAAGAAAATCTTAGTGTTTGTAAGCCAAGAATATAATAACTGAAGCATGATATCAGGAGAAGATCAAGTAATTGTAACAGTTGTGAAGTTACAAAATCAAAGAGTCTAGGTTCAATTAATCTGCAATTCAAACTAGGTCCAAAAAGATAACCACATTAGCCCAAAACCTACAAGTTGCATCGATGCAATCAAGATCGGACTTATCGAGTGGGCAGCACGTGCCTGTTTGAGTGGTCTACCCAGCTTCAACACTCAACCAAAAGACCCAAGCCAAATAACTCAGACAAGTAAGGAAAAACAACAACAACATAAAAAAAGTACAAGGCTCCTTACCCAACCAATGTGAGATAAGCAACTGTTAGTAGAAGAGAGGACAATAACTAATAAAGAGAAAGACATAGAAGTTGTCATTATTCCAACAAAAGCAAAATTTTCAAGTCATAACATCATTAATTGTTATTGTTAAGCTTCAAAACGTTTAACTATCAATGTATTTTTTTTATTGTCATCAAACACTCTAAATTTACTTTTTAAGAGACTAATATAAACGTTAAATAGTTTGCAATTATAATGTTCCTCATGTTTTGTTTATTGTTTTTGCACAATATTCTTAAAGCAAAACTGTAGATTTTTTAAAAGAATTCCACTACAAAATTATTATTATTTGGCGTCTATATCGACAATCCAAAAATCTAATCAAGAATTGATTTTTTTTAGAAAAATTGTGCTTTCATAACTCTTTTCCCATTGATATACTATAATCTTTACTATGATATATTAACTAAAAACATCATTTTAATTAACTTTATATATGCACTGCTAGTTTAATATAAGAAAATAAAAAGTCTTTGCAAAGAGACAAATTAAAATAATAAAATAATAAGACATTATGCAAAATTAATAAGAAAAAATAAATTTATACTTCCACATATAATAAATTAATAGACATATTTGACATTATTAACAAAAATAAAAATAAAAATGTAGAAATATTAAAAAAATCATTTGTGAAAGCTAAATGATTATTTTATGACTCGATTCTATTACATCATCATCATCATCATCATACTTCGAAATCTCGCAATGAAGCAGAGTCTGGGAGGGCCTAATAGTATGCAACCTTACCCCTACATTATAGAGAAGCTGTTTCTAATAGACCCACATGCAAATGTTACAAGATAATAATGATGCAAGTCAAAAGCGTAAATACTTAAAAACAAACAATATATAAATACCAGGAATATAAAATAAGTAAAGAAAATACTATAATAATAATAACCATCATAATCATAATATAGTATAATATAATAAGAATAAGAATAATAATAAAACAAATTGTGATAATAAAGAAATGTCAAGTAAGGACTTATACGCAGAGTTCTTAACAGACCTTATCAAGACAGCAGAGGTCTTACCATAGTTGTTAGGACGCTCGATACAGCATAGTTGTCATCTATGCCAGAGAGTTTACTGTTTATGGGTTGCATCATTGTTTGCCAACCCTCCACAGCATGGAAGGAAACACGACCATGGGGACACAGAGCAACGACCCTATGAAGACGATATCTTTACAGTGAAGTCATGGACAGTTTTTCCAGTGGTAACTCTAGCTGACCCAGAAGCCAGATCTTCATATCTTCCTCTTAGTCTCTGTGCTAAATGATTAAAGATTAAAAAGATTAAAAAGCACACGGAAAGAAAAAACCTGGGCTTGTAGGAAGATACTCGACGCATCCAATGAACAAACGAAACACCAAGGATCTTCAGATTTTAGAGACATTACTGGCAAGGTTTATTAGCGCGAAGGCAACTAGCAATGGCAGCGGATGGAGCAACGATGGTTTCATGACTCATTTCTCTAAATGATTTCAGGTGATCCATATTAACCCCAACTCCCATCCATCAAGATTCACCACTCTCCTCCCCACGTCACCCTCGTCCCGCTGCCGCCACTCCTACTCCATCGCCAGCGCTCGCCGCAAGATAGGCGTCGCTATCGACCTCACCGACAAGAGCGCCTACGCCATCCACCACTACATATGCCCAGGTGACGCCGTCATTCTCCTCCATGTCAGCCCCACATTCGTCCTTTTCGGCGCTGACTGGGGTCCATTCCCCCAGCCACCGACCACCCACGTACCAGACCCCAAATTCAAAAACAACGAAGAAAGCAAGAAACCTAGAAACTAGCTCTGATTTTGAGTTGATTCTTAAGTGTTTGCAAAAATGCGTCCAAGAATCAACGAACTGACTTCTCCACTAAACAGGGAAAAAAGAAAAGAAAATAGAAAAACATATATGATAAAATGGTTCGGCAAATTAATAGAAAAATTATTTGATAATGGTCAAATTTAGAAAAGAAAACCCTTATATATAATTAAGAGTTTAAGATTAAAAGTGAGATTTCACTTTTAAATTGGGTTAAAAAGAAGGCGTTAACTTTAACAAAACCCCTTGCTTCTTACTTTTATCTACTTCCTTTCTTGTCTTCAAACCGGCTCTGAATAATTGTTTAGTAAATTTTGTTTAACCAGTTTGAGATGTTTATATCTTAATTGATTAAACGCCTAAAGTACTTGTTTTAGAATCGGAGGACGTCTGGAAAAAACTTAATGATGCATAAACTTTAGAACGCTAATATAAATCTTCCAAATTTGTAGATCTCCCACTAGTGTTAGTTGATTAAGGAGAACATTCATCTTGGCCGTCCATTTTGTCTTCTGAAGGAAAAGTGGTACTCCTAAGCTATCTTACTCTTTCATTGGAAAGAAATTAACACTAATTGATTTCTTTTTCACTTAATTAAATTCGTACGTGTGTTTCATCTAATTAAAGAATGCTAATTAAGAATGATCCAACACAGAAGCATGATAAACACAAGAAAAAAAACAAATTAAGACTAATTAGCATGGAGGAACGTGTTGGCTACAAAATGCATCAGCATCGATCAGCATGCACACTACAGCTATTGCCTAGTTAATGTGCGTTCAGATATATATCAAAGGTAATCAAAGGAATCCAACAGTGAGGTCCAAATGGAGAATAACTATGATTAGTTATACCACCTTCGAGCTTGCAGATACAGATCATGTCCACACCAACGAAACTTGACTACGCATTTCCCGTTCCTTAAGGAAATTGTGTAGTATATAAGGGGGAGAACAGGTCCCTGGGAGGGAGATAGTACAGCTAATTACTTAAGGAGCTCCCTTCAATCCAATCCCGAGGGCTAAGAAGCGGCAAGAGCTGTGCCATCCCATGAATTTAGGCCATACTTAGCACTTGACAAGTGAGTGTGATAGAAGACGAATCAAATGAGAAAAATGTTAAGTTTGGCCTAGTGCATGGTGTGGTAGCAACTCTTCCGCATGCTTTGTCCACCCATTGGACTGAAGGGAGCTCCTTATCTCTCTCTCTCTCCATATATATATATATATATATATTTCGGAACAGTAAAGTAAATAAGAGTTTAATTTGCTAGAGATCGTGGACGTAGAATTTGATTTATATACTTTCTTGCTTGTGCTTTGGCTAGCTCATCTATACATTAATTAACTCATGGTTGTGCAGCTATTGAATATGCTTTCGTAGGGTTATGAAATTACCTCTAAAGGTTGAAGCTTTGGAGTATAACTTTCTCGTTCTTTCAGGGTTTAGTCGTCCCCCAGCGCAAGAAATGGCTCCTGTGACAGAAGCTTGTCTAGGACATGGGAAAGAAATAGAACAGCTGTTTCTGCGATCAACCAGGAACAACACATTTGCGTATGAGTTGAAACAGCTGTTCTTTTCAATCTATAATCGTTATGTGTTTTGAATATTCTGATATTTTATTTCTTCCAATTAAGGGAGACGATTGATTTCCTTTTTCATACATATATATTTGTAGTAGAAGAAAAATAGAATATTTGAATTAACTAGGTGGTAGTCATAGCAATCGATTGTTTTTTATAATTTGCAATTGATGTAAGTATAGTTATGGTCTTTGTAGTTGAATACGATAATAAAAGTGATAATAAAATAAAAAATAAACAATCCATTATATTATAGTTTTGTTGTTGTTGTGATATGTGGATTCGAATCCCTTGTATAATAAGTAATTATTGATATTGAAGATCCTTATGTTCATCAATTAAATTAAATATGAATCAATCAATGCAAAATTTTTAATAAAAATTAAAAGTAATAGAAGAAATATAAAGTTAAATTATTTTTATATTTGCACTTTTACCTAGCACGTGTAAAATTGATAAATCCCAACTTAAAAATAATAATTAGTGCCCCAACTTTTCCCAACATGGGAGCACAAGTTTAGTTAATTTTGTGTATAATATAAATAACTATTTGGTTTGAGATTAATAACTCGTGCCTGATTCTTATAATAGTTTAAGTTCGTATACATTAAAGTTGCAATAAAAGTTAAAATTATTGCAAAAAGAAAATCAGTAAAAAGACAAAACAAAATTTCAAATGGCAGAGGACTTTTCTCAAATGAGGCAGTCTTAGTGTGGAACGCTTATGGTTGTTTCTTTTTACTGTCTATCTTATAGACAATTATAATGCCTTACCTAGGGAATTATTTGGTCATATTGTAATATGATGGTAGGCTTTATGCCTTGAACTCATTGTAATATTGATATAGTTTTAACTCTAATTAAAATTCTTTTTTATTTTTAAAAAATGTTAAAATTATTAAAATAATTCTTACCAATGAAAAATTTCCAATAGAATACCTGGTGACTAGTAATCTAAGAAAAATAATTTACATGTAAAAATAATTTGATCTTAACAACTGAATGAAAATAATTACTCTTATTAGGGGAGATAAAACTCTGATATTTAAAATTTGAACCTTACATAAAGAAAGAAAAACAATAATTGACAATTCAAAATAGATTTTTAAAAAGATAGAAACAAAAAATAATTACAATAAACAAAAATAAGTATATAAAAAAATAAAGTATCATCACTGTTCAAACTTATATTCCTTTCATATTTGCAAGATTATCTTCATACCACTCCGATATGAAAATTAATGCATCTTATTTGAAGAATTTGTTTTTTACTGTTTTGTTTGTTTACTACGTCAAATAATTTTCTAGTTTTATGGGAGACATACTCAAGGAAGCACTAGACGCCAGCGGTGAAGCGTGGCCAGGTGTTGCTGGTTGAAGGTGGCGAAACTGTTGCCCTGTTGGCAGTAAGTATCGCTTGAAGGTGGTGAAGTGCTAGGTGATTTAAAGGTCACTTTGGGACTCGAACTTTCACTGAAGTTAATCGCCAATACCCTTTGCACAATAGTCTCATTTTGGTCTGCTTAAACAAGACTTTAGCTTTCAACAACTTTCGAGGTACTCAAAGAAATAATGCTACGAAGATAATAAGAAAATAAAGGCAACCAGAAAACAAGAGAGATACCTTTATATTACTTTCCCTCAAAAGAATACAAGGAATGCTCTCTCTAACTAAATGAGGAGAGCAAAATTCAAATGAGCTATATATAGGCACTCTAACTTGGAAGCCAAGTTAAATTCAGAATCCTACTTAAACTGAACTGCTTAAGATCGTGCTAAAATCATATCTATCTTTATCAGATTACATCACGTGGACCAATTGGATGACACCTCCATCCAAGTAGGACTCTAACTGATAAGATAGAATCTACAAGATAATAGAAAGATAGAGTTTACATTCAAATAGGAAACTAGCATC
>JAOTAX010000005.1:6406528-6421061 GCA_025629825.1 Erythroxylum guanchezii | reverse complement strand
ATAGGCTAATAGATTAGTATCCCTAACTTCCCTCACTAATCCCAAAAAATCTTCCTTTCCAAATCTGAAAAATATCCCACTTAAAAGTCCAGTCACGTCTCCAACTCTGTATCGGGTGTTTGCTCACGTGCGGCCTTAAGCTGTGGGCACAGCTTACTGCCCAAAATTTGAAGTCAGTCCAAAAATTGAGGATAAGCAGTTATGACTCGAAACTTCAAGTAACAGCAACCAAAATGTCCCCAATTTGGCTCAATTGTCATCTCCTGCCCAAAATACATAAAACTAAATGAATTCCACCCTTTCCATATGAATATTTACCCAAAACAACAACAAAATCATTATTATAATTAGCAAATATTCACACCATCAGTAATAACTCTTATTGTTAAAAATCCATCAGTTATTAATTAATCATCGATTTTATAAATTAATAAATTCTTATAAACCAAAATAAATTAATTAATTTTTATTTAATAATTTCTTTTTTAAATTAAACTTCAAATTCTTGAATTGATAAGAAAACTCTCTTTCAATCATATTTAAAATCTTTAATTTTTGTAGATTTCATGACAATATAATACTAGTTGAACCTTTTAAACATTAAACTTCTTCTCCTACCTTTTCAATTTTCGGTCAATTTTTAAAATATCACTCCCAGGTATGACTTCAATTTTATAAGCTAAAAATTATAAATCAAGACGTGAATTAGTGGCTTTGCTCATAACATGGCTTCTGTATAGCTATTTGCGCAGAGCTCTGGGGGGTGTATTCAGGTCTTCGACTTGCATGGAATCTTGGGTATCGGCAAGCTGAGGTAGACGTGGATTCGCTGATAGTAATTAACATCCTCTCTTCCTCCGATAAACATCAAGTCCCGTATAATTCTATGATCTTGGGTATTCAAAACTTATTAACCAGAGAGTGGAATATAAAAGCTAGGCATGTTTATTGAAAGGCCAATAAAGCTGCGGATTGACTAGCTAACTTTTCCAGTTCTCTTGAACTTGGCGTTTATTTGCTTCAAAACCTGCTTATAGGTTGTCTTTCCATCCTTTTAGAGGATATCTTGGGGGTTTCCTTTCCCAGTCTAGCATCTTAATGTGTCGTTTAACTATCCTTCTGATTAAAAAAATACTTGTACTTTAATTTCACGTGTCTTCGTTTGCTCAAGGTTGATGAAGTAACATAGAAGAATTGGCTTTTGAATTAGTTTCACGCCTTCACTTATCTTAAGATTGATTGAAGCAACCTATATTATCCTGACAGAATTTCCTGAACTAGTCCATACCTGTCGGCACCCGTGAGGAGCTGCCGGAAAGCAGCTGTCATCTCTTTCTTTAAATCTAACGAGTTCTTTTTGGAGTTTGTGAGTTGCGTTCACGAAATTCGTTGTGGTCAATGGAGTTTAACACGAAGTTGGATTACTTCAATGTACAGATGTCGTACGAAACCAATTAATGCAAATTTGCTTAAAGGACAACGTTTAATGATTTCGACGCCTGCCTCCTCAAGATAGGTCCTGCATGTAGACATAGAGATTGCGTACTATAAATACAAATAGAGTTGGAAGGGCCGGACTTTCGTCCTTTCCAACCTGTCCGGCTTATCTATGTCCATATTCAGCTTGTTCAAATGGATTTCATGCCTTTGCTTAAGCATTTGAGCACGGTAATTTTGGACATTCTACTGATCCATATACGGTCCACTACTTGAAGATAGTTCTACATATTGATCTCATGACTTCGTTTTGTGTGAATTGGATGAACAAATTCATGATCACATAAATTTAAAAGCAAGGTTAGGAATAACATGTAAAATATGTTTTAGGCAAGAGTTGTCACCTAACAGATTTAAGAATAACATGAGATGTGATTGATATCTAATTTTAAGTTTTATTTGTTTTTTGAGCAAACTCAAGATCAACTAAATTTGAATGTGATCCTAGCATCTTAGAAAGATTAAAGTAATCTTTTTGAACAATAGTGAGGGCTATCATTTTAAATAAAATAGTGTGGTAACCAAATATACTATTAAAGTCCTAATCTTATTTAGTGGTCATAACATATAACCAATACTTTCTTTTCTTACATTTATACTTTTTTCTGGGTAGAATTTACCTTATTTAGTATTGTTGATACTAAGTTAATGAAGTTAATTTCTTAGACATAGATTAAGTTTGAGAAGAGTTCTCAAAGTTTGATAGAAAAGTTGTATGTCTATTATGCAATGTTGCTATTAATTACAATTGAGGAATTGGTATTAAAGTTTTAAAGATATGTCAATATCATATAGATGCTAAAATTACATGTTGAGTTGACCGATGTCTCATAAACTTTGATGGCATCATGTAAGATGTATATCAACATCGTGATAATAAGATATAATAAGTTTCTTAAAGTAGAGCCATGAATATCAACCAAAGGCTTTGCTATAATATGACAATATGTCATAAGAATAAACTGATTACATGACTTTTCTTGCCTATATTAGATATCGTATAAATCATATGTATTTATAGTTCATGCTTATGACTATTTGATACTAAATTTAGATTCAACATTTCTATAATGTTTAAGGCAAAATAAGGAATAAATTATTGAGTAAAAGTAGTTGATCTAAGTTTATGCAAATAGTTTGTATAAGTTGGATCGAAGACTTATGCTTAATATAAGCGGCCATAATACAAAGTTAAATAATCAAGACAATTTTTTTATGTTATATTGGTTAAATCAAAGTAATGAGAATCATAATGTTACATACAATGATATATGTATCCTTTTGGTTATGAATTGTATGTAAGTTGTGACACCTATTAGATTTAAGAATAACCAAATCAACCTTTGGTGAAAGAATGATGATTGTATTAAATTGTTAAATTTATACATGTGATGTGTTGAATGGAATAACAATTCATAAAAGGATGATTCTAATATTTCATTAGAAATTTCAATGACTTTATGTGATATAGTCATATATATTAAATGAAATATTGATTTAAAATTTTGAAAAGTTCAAATCATTTAAATCTAAGTAGAAATTAAACATTGAGAATGTTGAAGTATGTTGATGAAATCGATTTGGTTTGCCAACACATTTTTTGAGCAAAGAGATGTGAAACACATAATGAATACGAATGGAAGTTGGTAACTCCAACTTATAGGCAACATCTCCAATACAGCTGAATATTTGATATGGACCAAAATAACAATGACCAAGTTTACTGTGGCGCTGTAACCTCACTAATGATTGGCGAAAAGGCTGAAGCTTTACATAGACCCAGTCACCTTCATTGAAAGAAACTTCCCTGCGATGTCAATCGGTAAAATGTTTCATGCGAGCTTGAGCCTTACGAAGGTTAGTTTTGAGCAGGATAAAACTTTGTCACGTTCCAATAGTTGCGTGTCAATCAAGGCATTACCACTAGTATCGTGGATGTAGCAAGAAATTGTGGGTGGAACATGACCGTAGAGAGCCTTAAACGGTGTCATTTGAGCAGCAGTTTGGAAGGCTGTATTGTACCAAAACTCTGCCCATGGGAGCATCTGTAACCAAGAAGAAGGATTGTCGGCTACGTAGCAGTGAAGATACATCTCCACACATTTGTTCAAAGCCTCGGACTGCCCGTCTATTTGTGAGTGGTAAGCCGTACTCATTTTCAGTGTAGTATCTTGAAGGCGATGAATTTCCTTCCAAAAGTCACTCAAGAAACGGGGGTCTCTATAAAAAATAATCTCCCCTAGAATACCATGTAATCTGATTATCTTGAACAAAGGCAGAAGCTACAGAAATGCTGTCAAAGTGGGTGGGCAAGGCAATGAAGTGCCCGTATTTAAAGAGCCTATTAATAATAACCAGAATGACAGTCTTTCCTTTCGAAAATGGCAAGCCAGTAATAAAGTCCATAGAGATACAATCAAATACCAGAGTGGGGACAGGGAGTGGCTGAAGCAAACCACTTGGATTGAGAGTGGAGATCTTCATTTGCTGGCAAATTTGACATGCGGTGACAAAGAGCTTAACATCGTTGCGCATAGATTGCCAGAAAAAATTAGAACAGAGACGATGAAGTGTTCTTGTGATACTGACATGACCGCCCATAGGTGATGAATGAAACTCATGAAGAAGCTGCAATTTTAAAGGAGAATCCGCAGGTAAAACTAATCGATCATCGAAAAAGAGCAAGCCATTACGAAATGAAAAACTTGGTAAACATAGTGGATCATAGAGGAGTTTTTGTTGCATAGCCAGTAGCTTAGGATGAGCCAGATTAGCTACGTGAAGATCAGCAACAATATCGAATTCCATGAGTGAAGTAGCCAAAAACTGAGACATAGGTACCCTGGATAAAGCGTCAGCTACGCTATTCAACTTCCCTGGCCTATAAACAATGTCAAAGTTGTAACCAATCAACTTTTCAAGCCATTTTTGCTGGTCCGGGGTCTGAATTACCTGAGCAGACAAGTTTTTGAGTGGTTGTTGGTCTGTAACTATTGTAAATTTCTTCCCCAAGAGATATTGACGCCATTTAGCGACCGCTTGAGTGATCGCAAACATTTTGCGTTGATAAGTGGAGGCTTGCTGCATTCTCGGGCTCAATTGCTGACTAAAGTACGCAATAGGGTGTTTGCCTTGGGAAAGCACCACACCAATCCCTTTATCCAACACATCAGTCTCAATGGTGAAAGACTTAGAAAAATTGGGCAATGCTAATACTGGGGCACTGCTCAATGCCTGCTTCAATTGGACAAGAGCATCAGCGGAAGAAGTAGTCCAATGAAAACTGTCTTTGCACAACAAGTCTATTAAAAGGCCAGCAATGGAGGCAAAATGGCGAATAAATTGTCGATAGTACCCGATCAGTCCCAAAAATCCCCTGATTTCCTTAACCGAACGAGGCATCGGCCAATTCTGAATGGCAATAATTTTGTCTGAGTCCAACGAAACCCCTTGCTGCGAAATTACATGGCCTAAATAACCGACTGATTTGTGGCCAAATACACACTTGGATTTCTTCGCAACCAGATAATGGGTTCTCAAAGCAGATAAAACCAATTGAAGATGTTCCAAATGTGAGTCCCAAGTTGGACTAAAAATAAGAATGTCATTGAAAAAAAGGGGGACGAACTTACGTAGGTAAAGGCGAAACACGTCATTCATTAAGCTCTGAAAGGTGGAAGGGGCGTTGGTTAATCCGAATGGCATTACGAGAAATTCGTAATGCCATCGTGAGTATGAAAAGCTGTTTTGCCTTCATCTCCTTTTCGGATCCGAACTTGGCGATAGCCCGCCAATAAGTCCAACTTAGTAAAATATCATGCCCCAAACAATTCATCGATTGAAGGAATTGGGAAACGATCCTTGACAGTAATGACGTTCAATGCATGGTAGTCGACACAAAATCGCCAAGTGCCATCTTTTTTGTGAGCCAACAAGACCGGTGAAGAGAAGGGACTTGTGCTCGGTTGAATTACCCCATCGTGCAGCATCTCAGAAACTAGTTTCTTCATGGCTTGTTTTTGAAAATGTGGGTACCGATAAGGTTTGACATTAACCGGATTGCTATTGGGTAACAGATAAATGGAATGATCACAGGCACCGGGGGGAGGTAACCCTTGCGGTTTAGTGAAAACATCTTCAAAATGATTCAAAATTGCAGTAATCTCAACACAAGGAACTGTATCATCAGTGTGCTTTTGAACCAATTCTAACCTAAATCACTCGGCAATTGCATTGATTCGATGCAAACGTCGAAGGCCGTTAAATTGAATTTGTTAAGCTAGGTGCGATGTATCTCCCTTCCACTGAATCCTCTGTCCATCATAATCGAACTCAAAAATCGACACTCGATAGTCGGTCACATCCGATCCAAGAGTGGATAACCAATCGACACCCATCACCATATCCTAGCCCTAAATCGGTAAGACAAAGAAGTCGATCTTAATTCCCTACTGCCCACTAATACAGAGAAATGTGGAGTTGCAGTGATAGTGAGATTCAAGAACTTTGCCACTTGGGTCTGCACGAAGTTGTGTGTGCTGCCTCCATCGAGCAAGACTTGGACAGATTTGCCATGGACCTTGTCCTGGAAACGCAAAGTAGAATTTGTACACCCCCCTGCCAAAGCATTGTAAGAAATGGTAGATTGAGGTTGGATAGAAGTTTTTGGTTCTAGGATTCGTGGGTCAGGAGCAACCGACGGTAGTAACAACTCGGGGTTAGCCACATCGGGTGGTTCAGAATTTGCATCCAAAAGGAGTTGAGATTTTGCCTTGCACTTATGATCCCAAGAAAACTTTTCATCGCAATAGTAACAAAGACTCTGGGCACGGCGTTGCGTCACCTCAGTCGGGGATATGCAGTGGAAGGCACCTTCGAACCACCCAGTAAAGTTGTTGTCGGGTTGAGGTTTGGAGAAGAAGGGGTGAATGAAGGCTGATAGGGTTTTGGGTTAGGGAGTAATGGTTTAGTGGTATCCAAACTGGTGCGACCCACTCCCTTTTTCAACAAAATTCTTTGCTCATGAAGTTGGGCTAAATGCATGGCCTCATTTAGCGTGGTAGGCTTGTGAACCAAAATAGAATGCTTGATGTCAGATTCTAACCCAGAGATGAAACAATGGACCAGGAATAGGCTCAGTAAGTACACTGAAACAATCGATAATTCCTTTCTGGGTCAACGATGATTTGGTATAATATGAAATATACAGACGATTGCATCTACGTTAGAGTTAATGGCAACATTAAAGAGTACAATGTCAATTACAGGAATGTTCATTGTTTTCTCCGACTATTACCTTAAAACTTTATTTAGTAGCAGAAAGATTCTTATTGTATATAATGGTTGAACATAAATGACTTCTAGCTAAGTACATTTTGACTCTCTCTCACGGCACATCTAGTGGCGTCTTTATCTTCTGCTCCTTTTAGTTGAAAATGTTTTTGTACAGTTTATGTACTCGGCGGCAATTGATAATCAGAACCAATAAATCATAAAGAACACTATCCGATCAAGTTCTTTGCAGAATGATCACTGTTATGGTAATTACTTGTTAAAAAATAGTCTTACTGAAGAGGAAATTGGTGTTAATAGCTCTCAATATCACTAAGGTTTTTGCAAAGATCATGGTTTTGTCATTTCCGCAAAAGACACCAAATTATCCTGAATGACAAATGTAACGCTTTCTAGATAGAGTTACGTAAGGAATAACACGTTATAGAATTATAGTCATTACCACTTTCACTTTCAGCTGTAAAGAAAAATCACAATGATTGCTTGGAAAAATTACACGTTGAGTCATCAGAAGTTATTAATTTTCTTTCTTCCACTAAACTGCAAGACCTAATAATTAAAAATGGATGTAATTGGTATTAGCTATGAAATCATCATTTTTTATTATTCCAATAAAAAGAAAAATGATGAATTCGCTAATGTATTGTTGTTATGCCATTGTTAGCCTTGATCCAATTTTTTAATTTCTCTCTAAATTATATTATTTTAAAAAGTGTTTTAAATTGTGAATGGTAATGATAATTACATTACAGTTATAATTGAACTTGTTATTACAATTGCATTTATATTCGCATTGTAAGCTTGAATCATCAAAAACTATAATGTTCTTTTTTTTTTTACTAAATCACATTTAGTAATTAATTAGAAATTAATTTAATTAATATTTGACTATAGAATCATAATTATTCTAATTCAATTTAAAATTAATGAATTGAATTTAAATTGATTGAATTTTAAATTAAATTCAAATTTTTTAAAAATAAAAGTTTTAAACTTTACGTCTAATCTAATCTGAAATTTAATCAAATAAAATCTTGACTCGTGTTTATCTTTCGCACGTCTCACTTTCTTATCTAATGACAGCTGTTAGCCTTGTCTGAAACTAAACAAACTTTAGTTAATCCATCAAGCCACGTCGCCACACATTTTTTCCTTTTCTCTATTTCACAGCCTCCACCATTGTTTTTAATGGAAGAAAAAGAGACTGCCACATTCTTCTAAAAGTGTCTTTTCTGTTTCTTACCAAACCAACGTGTAGGTATGAATTACTTTTTTCTAATAAAAATAAGCAGATATTTTAAGTGATGTTATGGGTGAGAACATTTGGGTCGGAGTTAGAAATTTGATTAAATTAGACTGTCATAGTTATTTATTAATATAGTGGAAGTTATACTAATTTTAAAAAACGCGCTGGATAATTTTTGGAGAGAAAATTATGATTCACACCCAAAAGTGTACAAGAGACAAGGAATATATTATAAAGCAAATAACGTACTAAAGAACTCTAGGGTGTTCGACTCACGAACTATCTAGATAAACCCAAACTAAATGTATACCAAAATATAATACAAAATATACAAGTCTCAATACTCCCCTTAAGTTGGCGCATGGATATCGCAAATGCCCAACTTGCTTCGAAGAAGTTGAAACTATAAGCGACCAAGAGACTTAGTGAATAAGTCTGCAGGTTGGACTCAGTCCAGATATGGCTGGTGCAAATCGTGCTTGGCTGAATGTGCTCTCGGACAAAGTGGCAGTCAATCTCAATTTGTTTCGTGCACTCATGAAATACTGGATTAGTGTTAAATCATCAATTTGCACTTATTTTATACTTAATTATCCTTAATGTGTTGAAATTATTATCTGAAATTAATGGAATTATCTTATAATCATTTACAGATAATTTTCAACACCTTAGAGACGAAATTGAATCAAAAAGATGCAAAAGAATGAAGAAAATCTGAAATTTCAAATTTGACTGTAATTCAGTAACTAAGCATAGACACGCCTAAGGATGGAATAAATCTGTAGATCAATTTTCGAAAGTCAAATTTGAAATTCTCACAATCTTTAAAGATTATATTGCCATCTTTTAAGGGGATTGATTATCTGAAATTGGGGGATACATTATCTGAAGAGAATCAAGGAAAGATAAGGGGAAAAAAAAAAGCATAAAAGAGAGAGGATCACTGTTCAAGCAAGCTTTAGACTAAGTTTATGATAGATTTTCGTTTCTGCTGTTTTCTTTTCTAGTCTTTACGATTTCTGCACTTTTTCCATTAGTATTTTCGTGTTTTCTAGTGAAGAACCAGGGATGGAGACCTTAAGCTTTGTTATTTCTTTTGTTTTCAATTCTATTATGAGTAGCTAAACCTATTGTCTTGGTTGAGGTGTTCCGAGTTATCTGTTATTATGTTGTGAGATGTTTTGAATAGAGTTTATATTGTTAATAAACATTGAATATTTCCATATCTACTCTTTCTAATTGAATTCGTTGGTTTCTAGGTGCGCAACTAGAGATTAATTGGTTCAATCGCTAGATTAACTAAATATGACATTCAGTTTCGATAATCACAAGTAGCAATTAGGATTAACTTCTCTACGTTAGAGTTGAAAATTCTAGGGAGATATTCGCTTGATTGATTCCATGTCGTACATATATTTCGCTTGCTCATTGGTTTTTGATTTGTAAAGCTATTATTCAATTAAACCTACAATCATATCTAGATTGTTGTTTAATAAGTATGCTAGGATACATATTTCTAGTCATTACTCTTAAAAGAAAACTTCCTCAATGAATGTTTGTTAATGATTGCAATTTTATATCAAGGATCCATATTAGCACGATAACATCGGTGACCCGAAAACTAAGGTATTTTCTCATTAATTTTTCAGATCCAATTATTTCTCTTTATTTACGATTTTTCTTATATGTGTCCTTAAATTGTCGTGAACTAAACCCCCCCCCCCCCCTTTTGTTACTTTGTTTTAGTTTTAAACTTGCTAACCTTTATCGTTAAAAATTCTTCGTGGAAACAATATCCACTTACCACTATTACATTAATTTGTATTAACGGAAGTGATTTCTTTTGAATTTGTTTGCAGGCGACAGCAATACCAATTAGTTGCAATATGAATGGTCGATAAACTGTCACAAAATAAAACCATCGGGCTCGAATGATCAACTCTTAAAGATGTCAATAATGCTTTGAGTCATAGGAGCTCACTCGTAATAGCGGCCATAACCAGATACTCAGCCTTAGTCGAAGAACGCGAAACGATGAGTTGCTTCTTGGTATTCCAAGAGATCAGCGACTAACCAAGTGTGACGAAATAGCCCATGACAGACCGTATAGTGATAAGATAACTTGCCCAATAGGAATCGTAGAAAACTCGAAGTCGCATATCACAATCAATGCAAAATAGTATCCCCTGACTGGGATTACCCTTAAGATATTGAACAACCCGTAATGTTGCATCTAAGTGCTCCTCAAGTGGTGCCTTGGCAAATTAAGACAAAACATGCACCACATATGAAATCTCCAATCTAGTAATCGTGAGATAAATCAACCTACCAACAAGTCGACGATACCCACTATCATCCTCAAGAAGTGGGCCCTCGGCTAAACCCAACTGGTGGTTTTGCTCTAAGCGTGTCTCAACTGGCTTACACCCAAGGAGGCCCGTCTCTGACAAAATATTCAACGCATACTTGCATTGGCATAAAAACAGTACTTCCGGTGATCTCACAACCTCAATACCTAGAAAATACTTCAAATTGTCAAGGTCCTTGATGTTAAAACATCGATTAAGATATGTGTTAAAAGCAGAACAAGCTCCAATATCACTACCCATCAAAATGATGTCATCCATGTAATTGAGCATTCCCCAAAAAAAAAGCACCTTGACGATATGTAAATAAGGAATAATCCACTTTAGACTGAATAAATCCATACCCCTGTAGGGAATCACAAAGTTTAATGAACCCATTTCTGGAGGCTTGTTTGAGACCATATAAAGACTTCCGAAGTCTACAAACTTGCCCATCTCGACCATGATCAAACCCTTGAGGTATCTTCATATAGACCTCCTCATCAAGATCACTATGAAGGAAAGTGTTGTTCACGTCCATATGATGAAGCTCCCATCCTCGCGCAACCGTAAAGGAGAGAAATGCTCGAACTGAGACCAATTTTGCAACTAATGCGAACATGTCATGAAAGTCTAAGCCTTCAATTTGCGTGAACCCCTTTGTCATATATCGCTCGATCATACCATTTGACTTACATTTGACCTTGTATACTTACTTGCAATCGATAGGCTCTTCCCAAGTGGTAAAGCCTCAAGTGCGTCAATCTCAGGTGCCATGGCCTCACATCATCGAACATCCTTCACGGCCTCGGCATAATTGTGAGGTTCTATGGCTGAATCAATAGCTCCCAAGAACACATAGTGACTACGAGAAAATTTGTCAAACCTTACAAAATCACTTAATGGATACTTGCGGCAACTTGTGGGGGAGGCCAAAATCATATCAGGAAAATCACGACGATGTCCGTGTCGTCTCTGAACAGTATGTGGCCTATACTTACATCTAGCTGGGCTCTTGGTAACTCAAACACCTTTCTTAGAAAGCATCCCAACCTGATTCCTAGGTGAATTCAAGGCTGTATTTCCAAGGGCCATAGTTGTTAAAAAAATAACGTATTCATTATACCTGGATGGAAAACGAGTTTGGCGACGTGGTCATGAAGAACTTTCTTCAACTCGCTCTTCAATATTCGTAGAATTCGTGTTTTCCACCCTCGAAGAAACACCCCCTCTAGTAGAAGGACTCAAGCCCCCTCTCTCTTCCATTCTACTAGACTCCTCCTCATCTCTCTCAATCCCGACTTCCCCACTTTCCCAAAAATCAACAACGCCCTCAACACCAGGTGACACATTAGTAGTGAGAACACCAATATCCGCAAAAGGGAATACATTCTCATGAAACGTTACATCTCTTGAATAAAAGAAAGTGTGTCTATCAAGAATGTAAAGTTTCCATGCTTTCTTTGTATGGAGGTATCCGACAAACACACAACGACGACTTCTAGATGCAAACTTATCATGGTCCTTATGATGCGTGTATCGCAAAAAACCAAAAACACGTGTATGATAATAAAAAGGACGAGTGCCAAAAATAATTTCAAAGGGAGACTTGCCCTTCAAGAGCACCGTAAGTGTCTGATTTATAAGATAAACTGTTGTAAGAACACACTCTCCCCAAAACTTTATGGGCAAGTGCATTTGAAAATGCAAGGCTCAGGCGACCTCCAAAATATTTCTATGTTTGCGTTTTACCCTCCCATTTTGTTGTGGGGTGTTGATGCAACTCGTTTCAAGTATAATACCTCTCTTAGCATAGAACTCCTTCATTAACCTTGAAGTGAAATCAATCCCATTGTCACGACATATTCTTTTAACTTTCTTATTAAATTGTGTTTCAACGAGCACACAAAAATCCATAAGATATTTAGCACCTTCACTTTTTCACGCAATAAATATACCCACATAGATCTACGCCTATCATCCACAAGAGAGAAAATAATGTGCATCACAACTAGAAGCAATCCGATATGCACCCCACAAATCATAATGTATTAAGTCAAAACATTCAGCAGCAATGTTGGAACTTAAAGGAAACGTAGAGCGAGTCTACTTTGCTTGAAAACAAGAGTCACATACGAAATTATTCGAAAATCTCAATCTACTAACTTCTGGAATGAAAGATAGATGTCGACTCGATTAGTGCTTAAGGAGACGGTGCCACACTACTAAGGTATCCACTTGCTCCATCTTTAACCCGGCGTGCTCCCTTAGTGATTGGAAAAAGTAGACCCCCCATAAGCTTACCGACTCCAAACGGTCTATTCAAGATACAATCCTGTATCACACAAAGTTGATCAGTAAAGATAATTTAATATTTTAACTCAGTAATCATTTGACGTATCGAGATCAAGTTACAAGTTAAGGAAGGAACATATAACACATTAGATAACACAACTTTCTTGTTCAAGACAACTCGACCCTTTTTGGTTGCAATCGTTCTTGCCCTATCAAGCAACAAAATTGACATCAGCATTGCTTCGCCACCCTCCTCCATGAGCTCAAGTGTTCCTGTCATATGGTTCGATATACCACTATCGAGAATCCATAAAAATTCACTACATATCTTATCGGAAAGTTTGTCACTGTTTTCACATTCCAAAAGAGCAAGTAACTTTTGAATTTGGTCACCAGAAAGATGTGGCACTCCCGAATTACCTTCAAATTGTTCCCCCGCTGTGTGAAAGGCTGAAGCTCTGCCTCGGGCTTTGTTTCTGGCCCATTGGCTGCTCCCGACCCACTGGTTCATCTTTGGGCTCACAGACTAGTCCGCTCCTTGTTATCAGTTTCCAGACCCTAACCAAGAGGACTGTTTGGGTAGGGCCTCGATTCTGTTGGGTTGTGTTAGGCTAGATTGAGTGGTTGAGCTCATGTCCACGAGTTCCGATTCACTAATCGGGATACCCCACCACTTCAAGACAATTCGAAGCTATGTGCCCTGGTCGATTGCAAACGTAGCACTTCCTTTCACCTTGATTAACCTTTGCCCCTTATCCTCCAGAATTGTTCGAACGAAAATTTAATTTCGTTCTGATTTGAGCCGCCAAAGCCACCGCCTCAACTCCATCATCTTGCTCGTGTGCCACTTGGGATTGACATTCTTATTTCACAACCAAAGCGTAAGCTTTATTCACGGACGGGAGGGGATCCATGTTTAGAATTTGCGAACGAACAATTCCAAAAGACAAGTTTTCCAACCCAAACAAAAATTGTAGTTTCTCCTCCTCTCTCTCTTGAGCGAGTTCCTTAGAGGCATCGCACATGCATCCTCTATACATACAACTCAGGGCCTTCGTGTAACTTCCTAATTCATCCCACTTAGCCTTAAGAATTGTGTAGTATTCAGCTACACGCATACCTCGCTGCCGGAGAGACGAAATTTCTCCTTTCAATTGGTGAATTCTTAGTGCGTTTTCCAACTGAAGGCACTCTTTCAAATCATCCCAAAGAATCCTTACAATGGACGCATACGCTATACTTCGTCAAATCTTCACCTCTAGTGTATTTATTATCCAAGATCGTAACATAGTGTCACACAATTCCCAATTTGCCAATTCAGTCGTTACCAATGTCGATTCCTCTATCAATCCATTAACAAACCTTACCTTGTTATTAGCTTATAAGGCAATCAAGATTGCCTTCTCCCACATATCGTAGTTATCACAGTTTAACACAATGGGTGTCAAAACCATACTCGAATTGTCCGATGGTGATAAGAAAAATGGAGAGGAAAAATCAATTACCCTTTTCCCCCCTTTCGGTTTCTGCCTCTCCCACCATTGTCACTATATGTCGCGTGAGGGCGAGATGTTCAGAGAAGAAAGCACTTTAGCCGTCCTACTCTGATACCATAAAAAATATCGCCCGATAATTTTTGGAGAGAAAACTCTGATTCACATCCAAAAGTGTACAAGAGACAAGGAATAAATTACAAAGCAAATAACCTACTAACAAACCCTAGGGTATTTGATGCAGAACAGAAAGTTACGAATGGAACAAGAACGTTTAGACTCCGTTTAGGAGTTTAATCAATGTCGTTTGATTGGACGAAAAGATAAACAAGAGCGACAAGCGATCTTGAAAGAAAGGCAAAGCC
>JAOTAX010000005.1:6389729-6406428 GCA_025629825.1 Erythroxylum guanchezii | reverse complement strand
CTTCAATTTGTACGCCACAATAGGAACCCTACGTTCATCTTCCACATCCATAACCTCAAAGAATCTTTCAACCTCCATTAACCATTCTAAAACAGCTTCTACATCCAATGTACCATTGAAATTCTGAAGATCTACCTTGATTTTGTATCCATCATTGTGATTTTCACGACACCTGTAATTCTGAACTGCCCGAATCTGATCTGGTGGTCCTCCATAAACTAGTTGCGGATCTGCAACCCTAAGAATTGCCGCTGCAGGAGGATGGTTAATCCTTCCTAAGTTTAGCTGCTCTCCCAGCATTTGTCTTATTTCTGCTATTTGATCGGATAAGTTTGCCACGGATGTTTCTAAGGTAGCAAGTTGTTCATCGTAATTGGCGGCCATGGAGGAATCTGTCTTTGATACCAACTGACGCAGAACGGAAAGTTACGAATAGAACAAGAACGTTTAGATTTCGTTCAGGAGTTTAATCAATGTCGTTTGATTGGACGAAAAAGTAAACAAGAGCGACAAGCGATCTTGAAAGAAAGACAAAGCCAAATTCTGGAATGAAATAAGATAATCGTCCGCAGAAAACATCAATAAGGCCTATTTATAATGGCCAACAACCCTAATCCAAAACCTGACAAGATTAGGAAAATAAAAAACAAAAAAATAGTAAAATAATCTTTAAAAAAATAAATGCAAAATTGGGCCCCTAATTTAGACCTTGTTTCGCATCCTGCCGCAAACCTTGCCGCGGTCAAGATCTTCTATGTACTTCAAAGCTAATTAGTCCGCATCAGTGTTCGACGTAAGAATTATCTAAATAAGCTCAAACTAAATGTACTCTAAAATATAATACAAATAAATACAAGTCTCAATAAATTTTAATCTAATTTTTTAATTTATTCATCTTTCATTATTTTAAGTTATAATCAGTAATCATATTTATTGGTCGTTAAACTTAAATGGTGTTTTCAACAGATGAAATTCCTTTCATATTTAGATAACTTGGTGTTACTGGCTTTCTGCTCGTTTTCTTCACAGGTGTCGAGAAAAGGATGGAGAACGAAAAGTGAGGAAGCATAGAATGTTTTCCTTGAAGCACGGCACTACATTTATTAGACGGCATGAAAGCTACTTGGATTTGCACACCCACTCGCTGTCATGATAAAAACTGTCAAGAGTGGCCAAAACCAATCCTAAATCAACATGTTCTTAGGTACATCTTTAGTTTTCCAAACTTTGGTGAAAATGGACAAAATTCCCATGGCCTTCATTGCATTACAGGTGTTCCACTTTCAATTGGACAGCTGTTTTCCTGTCACTGGATTTGATCATACTTCCATTATTTTATGTTTCCTTATCTTTCATACGCTAATGCCGGTCTTTTTCGACCTCAAAAAGTTAAAACCATCACTCCAACGGCTACTCAACAAATGACCGCCACTCAACACCATATTATACGTTCCCACCGATATCCGTTTCTTTCCATAGGACCCACGTAACAACCGCCGTTGTTTCGTAAATCAGTACATCCGCCTGCTGAATTTTTCTCGCGAAAATTCGCTGGGAAACATTTCCTCTCTTTTCCCTAAAAGTTTTCCCCGACCATTTATTCTCTTTGCTGCAGCAAAGTATTGTTAGTTTCCTCTTCTGTACAACTAAATGGAGTTTGGAAAAGTACATGTATATCCCCAACACTTTCTCTTAGTTTCTGAAATTTGTCAATAAATTATAAAATCGATTTGAAAAGGATTAATATTATGAACTACAGAATAATAACCTTTTATGTTTTTAAGAAAAAGAAGGAATATTTTTTCCTAATTTTATGACTTTCCCTTAGAAATTTTGCTAACTTGGTGTTTTTAGGCTTCTGCCCGTCGTCGTCTAAGTTGCCAAGATAAGGATAAACGACCAAGAGCATAAACCAAATACAATTAGTTCAGTACATAATGGTCATCACTGCTATAATGTTTTCCCTTGAAGCATAGCAGTATATTTATTACACTTATGAAAGCTACTTTATTTTGTGCACGCCACTCATTATCTTATGAGAACTCTAATGGCCAAAACCAATCACAAGCCTACAAGTTTTTGGATTACGTCTAAAGTTTACCAAACATTGCCATAAACTTTGGAGGAAGTAAACAAAACTCGCATGGCCCACATTGCACGACAAGTGTTCCATCTTCAATTGGACTAACTGGATTTGCTGATATTTCTATTATTTTTTGTTTCATTATCTTACGTATGCCCTCGCCGGTCATTTCAAACCGCACAATAAACCATATAATCCAATTGTTGCTCCTGAGTACTGACATACTGCTAACTACCACTCAATGCCAATAATTTTACCTCCTCATCAATATCCATTTCTTTTCTCCAAAGTAATTGGACCCACATAATTTGTAAATCAGCTCACCACCTCCTAAATTTTTCTCGGGAAAATTCGCTGAAATTCTTGTGATTGTTTCTTCTCTACTCTAAAGCAAAAGATTGTTTCCTATTCTGAACCGCACTAAATTGAGCTTGGCAAGTAAATATTTAGTTTCTGATGTTCTTGAGATATACTAATGGAGGTAGAAACCATACGAGAATACCAACCTGAAAGTGGTTCCGAAGAAACCAGACGGATCCTGTTCGGGAAGTACGAGATGGGTAGGCTTTTAGGACAGGGAACATTCGCTAAAGTCTACAAAGGTAAGAACATGGCAACTCTAGAACATGTAGCCATCAAAGTGATCCACAAGGACCTGGTGAAGAAGCAAGGTTTGATGGATCAAATAAAGCGAGAGATATCGGTTATGCACTTGGTCAAACACCCAAATATCGTGGAGCTGAAAGAAGTTCTGGCCACCAAGTCCAAGGTTTTCTTTGTAATGGAGTACGTCAGAGGTGGAGAGTTGTTTGCCAAGGTTGAGAAAGGAAAGTTGAAGGAACATGTGGCTAGGAAATATTTTCAACAGCTGATCAGTGCTGTTGATTATTGTCACAGCCGTGGAGTTTCTCACCGTGATCTGAAGCCTGAAAACTTGCTGTTGGATGATAAGGAGGACTTGAAAGTATCCGATTTCGGATTTTCCGCTTTGCCAGAGCACCACTGGAACGACGGACTTTTGCACACTCAGTGCGGGACTCCGGCGTATGTTGCTCCAGAGGTTTTGAGGAAAAAGGGGTATGATGGTGCCAAAGCTGATATTTGGTCTTGCGGTGTTATTCTCTTCGTTCTGTTAGCTGGATACTTGCCATTTAAGAATACGAATTTGATGAAGATGTATGTAAAGATTTTGAAGGCAGAATATGAATTTCCTCCCTGGTTCTCTAAGGGTGCCAAGGAATTGATCTCCAAGCTTCTTGTTGTTGATCCACGGAAAAGAATTACGATCCCCGAGATAAAGCAAACTTCCTGGTTTCAACATCGAGTTCCTAAACCGATAGTCGTTAGTAGCGATTTAGCAGACAGTGATGAGAGCAGACCCAAAAATAAAGAAGAACGTTTAGTGCTAGGCAGCAAACATTCACCACCTTTTCTTAATGCCTTTGAACTTATATCCTCAATGTCATCAGTATTCGACTTGTCAAGTTTGTTTGAGAAGAGGAAAAAATGTTCTACTTTCACTTCAAAATGTCCAGTTCCAAAACTGGTGGGAAGATTGGAATCCGCGGCAAAAGAGTTGGACTTCGGTGTGGCCAGTGACAATGAATTTAAGGTGAAGATGCAGGGGAAATCAGAGGGAAGAAAAGGAAAATTGGAGATGACAGCTAAGGTGTTTGAAGTGGCTCCGGAGGTTTCGATGGTCGAGTTCTCCAAGTCATCAGGAGACACGCTTGAATACACCAAGTTCTGCGAAGACCATTTAAGGCCTTCTCTCAAAGACATAGTCTGGACTTGGCAAGAGTAGCTTGTTGGTTAAGGTTGTATCATGTTTGAATTTTAGCCAGTTCCAAGATTGCTGTAAATACTAAAAATTTATGTTGGAAGTGAAGTAATCCATTCTTCTGCACTAAAATAGCATTGTCTCATATCGCTGTAGTCTATATCAGGTAGGTAGTCTGTATTGAATTATGAGGAATGTAACACATACTTCAATTCGGATCGTGTTCTTATCCCTTCTGTATGGTAGTTATAGTTTCATGCGACAGTGTCATGATATCTTCTCTGCATAACACTTGTTTTGATTCTTCAGACCTTAACTAAACTTGGTCTTATTGCTGTGTAAATATATAAAATCTCGGACAGATTAAATCCAAAAGGAAGAGATGGCTTCTCCAACAAAACGTTAATCATTTATGAAAGGGCTGGAATCATATTTAGTCATGCAACTTCCTGTGAAGATAAACCCAACAGCTTTGGTACGACAGGTGGTTTCCAGCATTCGTCTTGCTTTTTTCAGACATTTCTTGCAATCTACATTAGAAAGATCTCTAGTGCACTGAACAAACCCGTAAATCGGGTTTGCATGTCCCACCTTCATATTTCCTGCAGCGAAGAATTTCTCATTTTTAGAAGCTTCTTTGATCAGCCACCGAAAGAGTTTTCTTTTCTCCCCCACTAATGCTCTAGGATACGGCACTTTATTTGGACTGCAGCCGTGAACTTGGTTTTCTAGGTCAATCTGTGAGAAGAGCTTGCTCTCTGAGTACTTCAACATGCAACTAGCGTACCATATTATGCCTCCTCTGTTAAGTGAACACCGCTTTCTGATCTCTTTTCCGGCACCATCAACACAAGTTCTGCAATCATCATGGTTCATATCGGCTCTACAAACAGCAATCCCGTGCAGCGTGTCTGTTCCTTCGCCGATTGAATCTCGACCATAACCAATGTCCGGAGTCAAATCTGACAAGGAGCTAATAAGCTTGTTGAGGTTGGCCTCAAAAGGGCTTTTGGTTTTGAAGTCGGGTTTAAAACAGCTGCTGCTGATCACTTCAAACCCAACGACAAGATGAAGAAGAGGATTGAATGAGAGTTGAAACAGAGTGTTGTAACATATTTTGAGAAAGACATTTTTTGCCATTTGTTTAAGCTCAGGACTGTGCAGGTTTTACACCTCTCTCTATATATATGTATAGTACATTGCAGGAAAGCCCAAATGTGATTGAACAAGTGAGGAAAAAAAAGTTCTAGAACTAGTTTTATAAGTAAAAGATATACACAGCATTTTATTTACTCTAAAAGTTCTATTTTTTATTATAAGTTAATTAAAAATGAATTTAGAAAACACTCTATTCAAATTTTAACATAAGGTATTAAATAATAGAATTTTGTGTATATATTATACAGCAGTAGGATTTTTTTAGAATTTCTAATTTTATAAGTTTTTTAATAATTTAAATTAATAAAAACAGTTTTGAAAATAAATAAAATGACACAAATTTCTGCCTTCTTTAACTCATCAGTATAACTATCACAAGGAGCATATTCCCCCTACATACAACCAAACATCTAAAACGTTTATACATGCACTTTGTTCCTTTTGCAGTTTACTATCGGCGTACATTGCAACTTTAGGATTCTGATTCCTGACGCTTATGCATATTCCCCATTTGTTCATTCCATAATGACAAGTGAATTTTGGTTTCCTTTCTTTCGAACTTTGCGTACTCAGTTCATTTACGTAAGAAGCCTCCATATGACAGCAACGAGATATTCACCTTTTATTGCTAATTTAACTAGGTTGGTGTCTCACGACAGCTTTTTGAGCTGAGAACATCTAGTGGTATCTTTTTACCGATGCATCAAAGAACATATAGTGAGATGTAGTTCTTTTCATTTTCTTAATCTAGACTTAGATTTTTGTGACAAAGAAATAATTCGTATGAGGACAAACTTCGATTTTTGTTCTAGTCACCAATCAACGTGGTGTTCTTTCCCAAAAATGTTTTTATATGGATTTCTTCTTCTATTTATCATCTCTTGTAATTGTGATAGTACTCAAGTAATAAGATTGAACACTGGACCATCAAATGTGTGTTATAAAATGAATATTACATCAATAAAGGATATTTAAATTAATTATAAAAAATAAAGGATATTTAAATTACAATGTTATATACCTTTGTATTTTAATCAATGTTTCCCATTCACGGAAAATAATCCATTAAAGGTCTATTAAAAACGTTCAACATAGCACCACCAAGAGGTTTTCTTATTTGAAGCTTTTACACTCTCTAATCCTTTTCGATGAATGCAAAGTGATTAATGTGTGAAGTCCATCAAAATGATGAAAGTTAGACATTTAGAGCGTGTTTTTTGCAACGCATTTACTCTACTTTGTATCAGTTAAAGACACAATATTATTAACAAAGGTTTTCAAGGATGAGTGTACAATGCAAGAACACAAAAATTTTATAAAAAAAAAGACAAAACAGCTTCAAAACAATTTACGTTATCATAAAGTTATCCATAATATTGTTCTCTAGTTGATATCTAGAAATCATAATATGTCAAGAAAAGCAAGCGACAAAATGACAGCAAAAAAGTAGATTTTGTGCTTGTATACTTCAATTTACGTACGATCCCTAGCATCATAAATGGATATTCATGAATTGCCGACCCAATTTCCAATCTCAATTCTCTTGAAAAAGAGTTCAGATCTTCTGTCCAGTTTTTATGGTGTCTTATTATGTCTAGTAAATCTCAGTCATTCATTTATACGGGCTTCACGTTTATTTATTTGGAGCTCACGCAGGACCCGTATAAATGAATGGCTGAGATTCAATGAATACAATAAGACACCATAAAACTGGACAGAAGATCTTGTTCCCTAAAAAAAAGGGGTATGATTTTTATTGCATACATACATAAACTGGCATCTTCTAATTGACCGATATCAAGTTAACAACAGGCATCTCTAAACTTTTACTTGCCCATTTATACGTTGATAGGGTAAAAACTAAAACGTGATCAAATTGTCCCCTCAAAGATGTTCATCTCAAAACATTTCATAAGCAGCTATTGTTGTCTACTCTCATTCGCTGTTCTCCATCACGTTGTCGGGTTTGAAGTGCTTAGCGGTACTTGTTTTAGGCTTACTTTCAGAGCCAATAGCCCTTTTGAGGCAAACCTGAACATGCTTATAAGCTCCTTGTCAAATCATACTCCTCCACTAGGGTATTGGCGAGACTCAATCGGCGAAGGAATAAACACCGTACATGGCATGGCTCTTTGTAGGGGTGACCTCAACGAAGACGACTGCAGAACTTGTATAAACGCTGCAGGGGCTGAGCTAAGAAAACGATGTACGTTTACCAGAGGAGGCATCATGTGGTATGATACTTGCATGTTGAAGTACTCGGGGGGTAGAAAATTCTTCTCTCACATTGACCTGAAACACAAGTTTCATGCATGTAGCCCTAATGATGTGAACTATCCCAGGGCATTAAGACAACGGAAACGAACACTGTTTAGATGGTTGATCAAAGAGGCTTTCAACAGCGCCAAATTGTACGCCACTGGAGATGTGAAGGTAGCACTTGGAACTCCAATTTATGGGTTGGCTCAATGCAGCAGAGATCTTTCCCCTCGATATTGCCGGAAATGCCTAAGAAAATCACTACGTATTCTTAGAATGAAATGTCGTAAAAAAGCTGGTGGGATGATCTTTACAGGAAGTTGCATCATTGGATATGATCCGAACCCTTTCGCAACACCTACCTAATGATCATGATGAAACAAGTTTATTGAAAAGACGTGTAATAAGAACGGAAAATGTATATCATTGATTCCTTTTAAGGGTTTCTATGATTAGATAAAGTATTCTTCTTCTGGCTTTTGATGCAAGCACCAAATGAACTGCTTTTAACAGAACTTTTATAAAGTGTGATGGGAGAAATAAAATCTGAACTATATATTTTCTTTCATTGCCAAGTTTTATCCTTGAGATGTCCTCTCAGATTGTCGATTGCTCCAATGTTTAGATGCTTTCTTTTTTTTTCTATAAAGAAGACTATCTATCACTGTGGAAGTCTATCAAGAGGCACAATCCTTAACAGGAAAAGACATAATCACGTAAAAAATCGGATAAAAGTAAAGGGAGAATCAGTCAAATTTCATCTCGAGCAAGGTTTTAAATTATAGACTAAAGATTGTAATAACTTCAAACAATGCAAATATGATTGCGAATAATACAGTTACAATTATGGTAAGTCGTAATAACGATCCAGCTGCAACTACAATATTACAAGTTGAAAAATCGTAGAGGGTAGTAGTTTCGTAAACTTTCCAATTTTACCGTAAACGTCTCTAGCATAACCAAAAATAAAAGCAATCAAAAATGAAATAATAAAAAGCATCATAAATTTGATAACACAGTTTGGAACATCTTGCCTACGTCTGCGGGGCCCTCATCCAGTTTAATACTTTCACAAAAGTACATTAGATTTATTCAAGGCTTTAGTAAGCCGACATCACTCAACCCTTAATACTATCTCTCAACCTCACTTCCCATGAAAGAATTTCACACCCAATAATACAATCGCCTCGTACTAACCTCATCAGAGGATTTTCTGAATCAATCTTTTAACGAAAAAATAATAAACAAATAACTCATGTGATTAAAATTAACTATAAACAAAAACGAAAACACTTGAGATAAGAAGGAATGACTTCCCGATAAATTCAGCTCCTTCTAAGACAGATCTGAAAGTTGTTCACCAAGTAAATTGTCATAGTCAGCTGTCGGGATCTTGCGCCTAACTTTCAATCGTGAATCTTCAAACGGAGCCACTCAAACCACACTTCATAAAATCGAAAGGCAGCACCAAAATGACACATACATCAGAAAGATGAATCAATTACCTTGAAAAGGCCACTAGCAATTTGACATTAAAGAGTTAGAAATATGAATAGCTTATTCACACAATGTCAAAAGCACGATCACAGCTGCTCCAAAATCTCTATAGACAACCTAGCCAATAAGTACACTTAAGGCAATAGACACTTCAGCCCCCTCGGTCACGAGATGCTCAAAGAGTCTTCATAAGATGGAGTTCTTCTAATAACCAATCAGCTATAAATTCCAAATAGACCATCTTAAGGAATGCTTTCACGGAGGAAAGATGTTAGAAGCATAAAATGAAATTCCCAAGTTGATTCACTTAAAAATGAAATTAAAACACAGCTGCACTCTCATCCATCCAGTCGACAATCACACAAAAGATTAATGTCACCTAGATCCTCTAGCCAAAGGCTTACCACAAAACAAACAAGTTCACCACCAAAAGTCTCACTAACATGCAGCCAACATCAAAACAACCAATCAACACCCATACAACACAAAACACGCACCTTACACCCAAAAATCAATCAGCCATATCTCTCACCCTTAAAACCACGATGCCCCTTCAGTTATTCACCAAAAAATCAATTGGCACCACACAACAAAGACCAATATAAATCCAAAAACCCTTTTCAACTCATCTAAAATTCCAGCAGTACATGATGTATCACACTCCAACTTAAGATAGACCTCAATCTAAGATAGGATTTTTTATCAACTAAAAGATTATCCATATAGTTTTTGAATCCAAGTCATTATCCAATTAATATCTTATATGTCCGATTAATAAATAATACAAAACTAATTACTTACATATATCCTAACACAAGTGATTCTAACACAAGCGCTTGGTAGTCAACCAAAGTATAACTCTACGGACTCTAATCTTTAGATGATGTACACATATAACAGGATTCTATATATTGTTTAAAGCCCAATTGGCCAACTTCCTAGATCCTTTTCATGTTTCAAAGTTTACATTTGAGACCATTTAACGCCTTTTGTCTTTCATTAATTAGATTTTGCGACAATTAAAAGTATGTAACTTGTTTCTATGGGAAAATATATGTATTACTATAATATGTATTTCTAAGGGTAGTTGACCATGTAAAGTGTCCCTAACCTAGAAGACTAGGTTTACAAAAATATAACCCCCTGAGTTTAGTGCCTTCTTGATTACTAATGAAGTATATAGAAGCCACGTGTATAGCCTAATTAGTTTAGCTACTTAATTAGTCAATTCATTTTTGTTTTACGATAAATAAACGATAGTTGGGTGATTATAAATGTGTGGTTTCTAATTTTTCAGATTCATACACGAGAGCTTCTCTCTCTTCTCCTTTCCTTCTGTCATTTTTTTCTCTTCTTCTAGTTTCCAACACTTTCTTTAGAAACTTCATTTTATCATGGTATTAAAGCTTTCTGTTTGGCTCTAGTTCTTTTTAATCTCTCAAATTTTCTTTCTTAATTACTCAAGATTTTTACTGTATTCTTCATTTTTAATCTTCTTTCTATTGTGAGTTTCTTAAATCCACGATTTTTGTTCTCTGTTCTTCATTTTAAAATCTTTAAATTCACTGCAATGACAAATTGCAATCTTGGTAGTCCTCTGTTTCTTCATGCATCTAACAATCTAGGTCAACCTTTAATTCCTATTGTGTTTGATGGAAGCAATTTCAGAGACCGACAACATTCAATGCTGAAAGCCCTTTCAGTAAAGAACAAACTGACTTTTATGAAAGGAACCCTCGCTCGTGATGACAATAATACAAATTAATGGGATCGTTGTAATGATATGATCTGCACATGAATTCTTGGAGCAGTTTCAAAGGAAATCCACAAGACTATTATTGATTTTGATCTGGATGAGAGAATGTGGTAGGATCTTGAGGAGAGATATACACAAACTAATGGTCCTAGGCTTTTCAATGTTACCTGTGAGTTGATTAATTGCAAACAATTAAATTCTTCTATTACTGAATATTATAACAAGCTAAAAAGGTCCGTGGCATATGATGAGTTGTGTTAAAGGTCATATTAAATGCACATGTGGTCAATACTCCTACGGTATTAACAAGAATCTCAAAGATTCAAGTCAACAGGACAAACTTCTGAATTTCCTAATGGGCCTGATGATTTTTATAAGAATATCAGAGGCAATATTCTTATGATGAATCCTTTGCCAAATCTGTTTAAGGGATTTTCTCTATTAATGGAGGAAAAAGCTCAAAGAGAATTTGGTGATTATGGTAGTGAAGGCATAAGTCCAAACTTAGCCGCTCTTCTTACTACTCAGGGCAAGTACAATTCTAAAATGAACTTCTCACCATGTGAACACTGTGGAGGATCACATCCTAGTGATAAATTATGGGAAACTTATGGCTATCCAACTTGGCATTCTAAATGCAAAAAAAGGCCTTAGAAAAGTGGAGTCAAGTATGTACCAAGAAAGAAAGAAAACAAGGAATCAATGAAGTTTAATTCCAGAGCCAACGCTATCATAACAGACGTTGGATCAATTGAGAAACCTGATTTGCAAATGTTCAAGGATCGATTGTTTACATTACTGGACTAGTATATCTCCCTTAGTCATTAAGTCATAGACACACCAGAAGTAAACTTTGTAGGTATTATATCCTACTTCACTGTGAATCTTAAAGCTAAAACCTAGATTTTATGTAGTGGTGCTACTCATCATGTTACTCATGATTATTCACTACTATATGATCTTGTTCCTATTAATGACAAGTTATCTGTTACTTTATCTTATTGCAAAGTTGTTAAGATCTTAGCTACTGGTAAAGTTGTATTGGTCGAAGATCTTCAATTGAAGAATGTGTTGTGTGTGCCTTCCATCAAGTTTAATATGGTGTCTATTAGTAAGTTGACTAAAGATCTGAATTGTTCTGTGATGTTTCAACATGATTCCTACCGCATCCAGGATTTACCAACCAAAAAGAAGATTAGGATTAGTAAGCTAACTAATGGACTGTATCAGCTAACTATCAGACTAATAGTGCTGTTGTTGCCTGCTTTCTTACCTAATAAGCCACCTATCTTTGATGTTTTCAAGGTGTGGCACTTGAGACTAGTTCATTCTCCTTATCATGTACTTACGCATGTTCCACAATTGAATTCCATTTTGGCTAATTGTGATTCTTGCTCTTGCACTATATGTCCTGCAACTAACCAAACAAAGTTAGCCTTTCATTTGAGCATTAATAAAACTGACAAAGCATTTGATCTTTTACACTATGATGTCTGGGGTCCCTATAGTTCAATTATTGTCTCTGGCTATAGGTACTTTTTAACACTTGTTGATGATTATAGTAAGGCTACATGGACATTTCTTATGCAGCATAAATCCCAAAGTTTGCAGCTTATCAAGGAGTTTGTTAGAATGGTGCAGAATCAGTTTCAAACATCTGTAAAGATGTTAAGAACTAACAATGGTGGTGCATTTATAAGTACTAAAGCTGCAGATTATTACAGAAGCCAGGGAACTTCTCATTAAACATCTTGTCCTTTCACCCCTGAGCAAAATAAGGTGTTAGAAAGGAAACATATGCACATTTTGGAGGTTGCAAGGGCTCTCAGGTTTTAAACAAATTTGCCAATTCACTTCAAGGGAGAATGCATACTGATAGCAACATATCTCATTAATAGGACTCCATTTTCTGCACTAAATTTCAAAAGTCCGTATGAGGTATTGTATAACAAGTCTCCTAGTTATGATCATTTGAAAGTATTTGGTTGTATATGTTATGTGGGCACCATTTTACAATTCAGATCCAAGTTTGATGTTAAAGCAGAAGATTGTGTCTTTGTTGGTTACCCTGTTGGGCAAAAAGGTTATAAAGTATACAATTTGTCTACTAAGAAGTTTTTTTTTAAATGAAAATGGATTGAATTAATAAATAAGAGAAGAATACAACATAAACAAAATTTTAGGGGGCATACACTTTTCTCTCCTTACACCGAGATGTAAGGGGAAAACTACTAAGAAATGAAACCGAGAAGCTCAAGCCCACTTATTTTTAGATGTTAAAAGATGATACTATATGAGTTGTGCATTGTTGGCTAAGATTCTTAATAATCATTAGCTCGCGAATGTTTTAGATGATATCGAACTGAATAGATGTTGTGGTTGCGCCTTGGTTTGCAAACCTTTTAAGATTACGTTCCCGCTATAATGTATACAAACAGGTTCCTAAAGCAAGGATGAAGATACAAAGTGTAGAGTTGGAGCGAGCTAATCCATCTGTCAACTTGTGGATGATGTCTAGAAGGGTACTACCTGGATCTGTCCATCTGCATTTTCTGGTAATAAATTACCATATGTGGAGGTTGAAGGGGAAATCTAAAAAGAGATGATGACAGGTTTATTGTGATGTCACCTTGGACCATATCTCTCAAAGTGAGTAGACAATTAAGGAAGTGTGAATAGGATGAATATTTGCCCAATTGCCAGATGTTTCTACTTTGAAGAAAATAGGAATGTAGCCACCTTATCCATAACGAATGTTTATCCAACAAAATCCACCATAGTCGCTTGAGAATCAAGACTTGATTTGTAAGTTTGATGGGTGAGATGTTCAGACCACCTTCTGTTTTAGGGAGGCAGAAATCATTCCACTTGACCTTTGTTGCACCTTTAGATCCATCCACATGACTCTATAAGAAATTCCTTAGCAATCTTTCAATAGTTTTAATAACGCTCTGGGAGAAAAAGACATGGGAACTCCAATATATATGCAAGGAATTTAGTACCAATTGAATTAATTAGAGTTTACCCGTATAAGAAAAATGTTTATTTACCCATGAATTGATGCATTTTTGAATGTGTTCAATAAAGGGTAAACATTCCTGGTAATTAAGTCACTTAGTAGTCACTAGAAGTCCCAGATACATAATTTGGGGATTGGTGGAGGAACATGCCAATAGTTCCTATAACAAGTTGTTGGATGTCTGAGGTAGCTTTGGAAAGAATCAAGTGGCTCTTACCAAGATTGATGTGCAACCCAGTGTATCTTTTAAAAGTGTCAAGTGCCTTCATAAAAGTGTTGATGGAAGACATCTGAGCTCTACAGAAAAGAAGGTCATCAGCAAATCCAAGATTGAGTAACGCAATTTTTTTACATTTGGAGTGGTATCAAAATTTTGGATTTTGCTGCACTTCATGTTTGATGATAAAGCTGAGAACTTCCATGCATAGAATAAACATGTAGGGGGATAAAGGATCCCCCTATCGTAGACCCCTAGCTTCATGAAAAAATTTAGTTGGACAGCCGTTGATAAGTACGACTAAGGAGGTAGTGGTGATACATTACTTTAACCAATTGATGAAAATATCTGGAAACCTGAAAGCATGAAGCATGATGTATATGAATTCCCAACCGATGCTATCAAAAGCTTTATGAAACTTGATCTTCATTGTATAGTTTGGTGCATAATTAGATCGAGAGTAGCCTTTAAGAAGTTCTTGGACGATCAGGATGTTAGCTCCATTATATCGATCCTTCATGCAAATGCCTTGGTTTTTACTAATTAAAGATGATAATACTATCTTCAAACTCGTGGCAAGTAGTTTAGAAATGATCTTATAAAGAAAGTTTGTGCAAGCCATAGGTCGAAAATCTACAAATGTAGAAGGATTAAGACCTTTGGGGGATCAAGCATAAAAAGTTTCAATTGATTTCCTTAAGGATTATCCCATTTGTAAAGAATTCTTTGATAGTTTGTTTCACAAAATTGCCAATAATATGCCATGATTTCTGGAAAAAGTGGCCATTAAGGCCATCAGACCCGAGGGCCTTAATACCATCCGTAGCAAAGACTACTTTTTCAATTTCACTGTCCTCCATAAATTGGATTAGAAACGCCATATCAGTAGGAGAAATTTGCTTCAAATGCAGAGAGTTTAGATTTGAAAAGGATACCATTGTTTGGCTAGTTTTATCGAGAAGAGAAGTGAAATAGCTTATAGCTTCTTCTTATATGTCTTAAGAATTTAGAATTAAAGATCCAACTAAAGAATTAATGGAATGGATTTTATCAAAGTTTCTCCTTACAGGGATGGATTTGAAGAAGAAACTAGTACAGCGATCACCATCCTTGAGCGAAGTAACCTTTGCTCTATATTAAAGCAGAGAATGGTGATTATTCACAGCCTGCAAAAATTAGTGATTGCATGCTTTTCCCTATCCAATAGCTTCTGATATGTAAAATTTAAATCAAGCAATGATTAATTGGTTTCAAGTTCTAATCGACATGAGTGAATAGCAGACATAGTGGAACCACAGATAGAAGTCAGTAGTTTAAGCTCTTGTTTGATGTGTTTCAACTTCTGGACATAACGAAATTGTTTTGTTCCTGCACATTGGAGACCAACACCCTTCCTACAAGCTTCAGGGAAACCAATATCATTCACAAGATAATTATTAAAGGGAAAGGGAAAGTGAGACCTAATTGTCTAAAACAAGCTGCCAACTACAACAAGGGAGTGATCCGAAAATAATGGGTCCTTAAAATGAGCAAAACTACTAGGAAATGCATGCAACCAAGTGTCACTAACCAGTACACGATCTAGTTTTTTCTGTATATGCCACGATGAAGACTGCTTGTTTGACCAAGTGTAGGTATGTCTAATGAATTTCATATTAGTTACTCCAATATCTTGGACACAAGTATGGAAATCTACTAAATGGTGCTTGAGAGAACAATGGTTTGGTGGTATTAATGTTGTGTTCTGAGATTGCTCCAAAGACTACTTCGTTGAAATAGGAAGTTACTTGTATATATAAAGGAGATTTTTATTTCAACGTTCTCCTACAAAAAAGTCAGACGGATATGCAGGAATTGATCAATAGAGTCTAACAAATCCACCCAAAGTTCATCCTTGTCATAACAAAGGATGATTCTACCAAATGCATGATGATGATGATTAGAGAGAAAACTCCATCATGGACCAAGAATATGTAGCTTGGAGAGACTTTCCTAGTTTACTTTTGGTTTCAAAGAGAGCAACTAACAGTGGCATTTCCTGCAAAACAAAATCCCTTAGACCAAAAAGTTTAAAGGGGCTATTTATTCCACGTACATTCCATGTGATAATTGACATTAAGGTGTTGAGGTTGTGGAGGTTTTGCCTTTACCCCTTTTGGAGCGTCTCTACTCCACTGTTTGGTAATTTTGTCCATTTTTAACTGCGTTAATGGAAAGATCTGCATCTGAATGTTTGATGATAGAAGGGGAGGTAGGGGAGGTAGAGGTCATAGTGGTAATGGAGGGAGACGAGTCAATAGATGTGCTATCTAAATCTGATATGGAGTTTCTTCTGCTTCAAATCTTTTTACACCTCTTTTTCATTCTTACTGTAACTCCGATTCTGATCTTGATGAAAATTAAGAAAACTTACCTATATCTTAACCTATTGTTCCCCAAGAATCACATTCACCAAACCCACCACAACTTAGAAAATCTATAAGAACTTGAAAACAACTTGCTTGGTTATTAGACTATGTTACTTCTTCTCCGTCTTCATTATACCCTATCACCAATTTTATCAGCTACACCTCTTTGCTAGATTCCGATATGAAGTTTGCCTTAGCCCTTAACAAATTCATTGAGCCAGCTACTTTTAAAGAAGCAGTTCAAAGTTCTAAATGGAAACAAGCTACTGATAACGAGTTGCTAGTCTTAGAGAAGAACCAAACATGGGAAGCTGTTGTTATACCTGCTGAAGAGCATGCTATTGACTCTAAATGGGTCTTTAGAGTTAAATACAACTTTGATGGTACCTTAGATAAGTTTAAAGATAGACTAGTCGCCAAAGGGTTTGTCAAGAGTATGGAGTAGTGTTGGACCCCGAACTTTTGGTGGAAATTAGAAATATGAAAATGAATTTAAATTAGTGTTTTTGTATATGTATTGTG
>JAOTAX010000005.1:6363872-6389629 GCA_025629825.1 Erythroxylum guanchezii | reverse complement strand
TCGATTATGTTTCCGCACTTTGTTGACTTGATTCGATTCGTTTCCGTGTTCGATTCGTTTCGATTTCGTTGTTTCCGTTATTCAGATTCGTTTTGGCCCACTTTCGATTCGTTTTGCTTTTGGCCTTTTGTTTCGTTTTTCGTTTTTTCCGGTTGGGGTCCGGTTCCAGGATCGGGTCCCAACATAGATAGTATCAGAGCAAGTTAATGAATTGAGGTTCGTTATGGTCTTTTGTTACGAGGGTTGGGTTCCGGGATCGAGATCTAACAGATCAGCACACTAAACTCAAGCCTACTGATGGTGAACTCTTGGACAATCCTAACTCTTACAAAAGACTGGTAGGTAGACTCATATATCTCATCATCATTCGACCTGATATCAACTATAGTGTTCATGTTCTGAGCCACTTCATGAGTAATCCAACTGTAGTCCATTTTCAAGCTGCAATGCATTTAGTCAGATACTTTTAAAAGGTGCTCCTGGGCATGGCATTTTTCTTAGCAGTACCTCTCCTCTTGAGCTTAAAGTTTATTGTGATTCAGATTAAGCAGGTTGCCCAACTACTCATCTATCAATCTTTGGTTATTATGCAATGTTGGGCCATTCATTTATCTCATGGAAAGCCAAGAAATAGACAATGGTTGCACGTTCATCAGCAAAAGCTGAGCATCGCTCCATGGCTACTAGATGATGTGAAATCACTTAGCTCCTTTAGCTTTTTACAGACTTACATGTTCATCACCTTACACCTGTCACTCTTTATTGTGACAATATGGCAGCTATGCAGATTGCATCTAAGGGTGTCAATGAACCGACCTGGGGCGCTGACCCACTATATATTTTTGAAAAGAAAAACCAAAAAAACGACATTGTTTATGAAGTAACGGTCGACCCACAAGTCGGGTCGGGCTAGGCCAAATTTGACATCCCTAATTACATCTACTCTTGTATTCCACGAGTACACGAAGCACATTAAGGTTGATTGTCACCTCGTTTGAGATAAGATTCTTGCTCATGAAGTATAGACATGTTATGTGCCTTCCCTCCTTCAACTAGCAGACATACTTACAAAGCCACTTAGACAGGAGCAATAACTCAGTCTCTTGGACAAGCTGGGAATGAAGAATCTTTTCCTTCCTGAGCTTGAGGGGGAGTAATGGTAATACGGTTATTGGAGTAATGGTAATAGGGTGATTGTAAATGTGTGCTTCCTAATTTTTCAAATTCATACACTAGAGCTTCTCTCTCTTCTCTTTCTCTTCCTTCTATCATTTTTTTTTCTCTTCTTCTTGTTTCCAACACTTTCCCTGGAAACTTCATTTTATAAATTACAACTATGATGATTATGAATTATAATAATGAATTACAACAAAATTACACTAGGTTCCACATCCTTACTATTTCCAACTCATTGAACTCTTTATATTCCTTGTAAGTACTAGTTCTCTAATTTAGAGTATGGTCCACCTGATCCAGTTTTCCTCTTCCTCGATTTGTTCTTCAAATAGTTTTTGATTCTTGTAAGTCCAGAATGAGTAGATCGAGTATATTATGATAATTTTATCACCTTTGTATCTCTTGTTCTCCTTTTACATAAATCAGAGATTCACTTGAAGATTCGAGGTGGTGCAGTTTAAATTGCAAAGCAATAAGACCATTGACTATAATGCTTGGGAAACTCTACAGTTGCATTAGAAATGGTCCTAATTTTTTAGTTGTTGTTGACATAAACTACATTGTGGGTCAATGCCATCTAGATATCTAGTTAGCTTATCTTTCGTCCTCAGTTTATTTTTGATTGCCAACTAAGCTAGAAAGGGTGCCTTAGGGAGCCTTAAGTTATTCCATATTAGGTAGGACCAATAGACCTTTGGTTTAGGTTTCTGAAACTTTTAAAGCAGGATCTGTTGTAAAGGAGTTGGATGGATCTGATAACCATAACGCCTTATCATCTTGGTGTTATGGCAATCTGTCCCCTGGATCATTTTTCTCTAACTCTAGATAGTCCTCTATGCTTATTAACCTAGTCCACATTCTCCATGTAATCTTTAAACCCTTACTTCCGAATGTATCAAATGACATATTTGTTGATATTCAGGTAGGGCCCATCTTGACCTTGACTTTAAAAATAAATAATCTTTAGTACTTTAAATTCATTTTTCTATCTTTTGAAGATGTAGCGAACAAAAAAAATGTTAGTACCAATAACAAATGGCCTTTTTTTATGTGGATGAAACATTGGGTGTTTCTCTTTAAATCATGAATTCTTTTCGGTTGTGTTCGAATTTAAGCTCATAAAGTCTTTATATTTTGACTTTGGTAATCTAGAACTAATTTAGTTTATTTCTTCCCTTATGGAAATATCTGAACTAATGACATTTCCCCTAGTCTTTTCCTTCTGATGACAACTCACTGAAAAATTAGGTTCTCTATTTTGATCCTTTACTCGTGTGTTGTACTGTACATCTCAACAATTTGTTCTCTATAGCTTATATATCATATTCTATATGATGTTAACTAATGATGTTTTCTTTGCAACTTTTTTAAGGAGTGTATACATAACAAGTGGTGTAGTTGCTACTGGTTGGACTGGTGAGTTGTATCCATTAGTCAGCTCTACTACATCTCATTAACCATTTCATGATTTATAGTCACTTTTATCAACCATTGACATTGTCTTTCTTTTTGTAACAGAGGTTTCACGCTGGGTTTTAATTGGAGAATGTCAGACAACTTTCATCAGGTCAAAGTATGTTCAAGTACTACTAAACCAGGATATGAGTTTCTTCAATACCTATAGGAATAATGGGAGCATTACAAATTAAGTATTGAGTGATATGCTTCTCATTCAATTTACTCTTAATGACAAGGTACACAACAACTAAATTGTTTCCTTATGAACCTCAAGTTAATTGTAGTCTTGGGCAAATTGTTGCAGGTGGAATATCAAAAATGTTTCTTCACAGGCTTACTGAGAGCATTCAAGATGCATATGCTGAAGCAACTAGCATTGCAGAAAAGGTATTCTTTTTTTTCCATACCTTTCAACACTGACTTTTACCAATCCTCCCATGCTTCCCTTTTGGCCATGAAAAAGGACAAAGTTATTTCAAATTCATATGACCTAAGACATTGTAATCTTGTTTTCTTATTTGGATTGATCAAGTCCTGTCTAGTTGCTAGGGCATGCCCCAGATTTCCTCATTTGTGAATATCCTTTAAACAATCAATATATTGAAATCATTTTGGTCACCTTTTCAGTGGACATAATTACAGCCTTATTTAAGTGGCCTGTAAGGTCTCGTTTTCTCCCTTTTTATGTTGATATTGGTTGAATTATCATCTTTACCCTAAATTAATTTCTAAAATTTTGCAATTAAAAAAAGTAATATAGGAGTCAATCCCAAGAGATTTTAGTTTGCTAATCATTACAAAAATAATTAGTCGAGGAGGGTTGTGAAATTTTGTGATAAGGAAAATAATAAAATGAAAGTTCTTAATAAAAAAATTTGGTTTACAACTGCTTCTAACTTTTAGAACTACAATTGATCATTGACAAAAAAAATTATTATTTTATCAATCATATATTTAATATGGTACTAAATTTCTGTCTTTACTTATGATTGGTTAATTAAAAACATGTAATTCAATTAATACTTAATGCTTAACAACCTTAAATATGATCCAAATTTTAATTAACCAATATATTTAACAAAAGAAAAACTATCAAAGAAAGATAACACAACATTTGTAGTTATATTTAATCTAATTGAATGATTTTCCTTAGAGTAATAATTTCTAACGCAGTAAATTAAAACTCCTAGTTACTACAAATGATTAAAATAACTGAACTTTTATGTATTTAAATCCTAATCTAGCATATGATCATTTTAATCAATATACTAATTGCACCATTGAAAATCAATTAAAAATACTTATAAAATAGAAGCATAGAAAAGTAATCCAATAAATGAATAAATGAAACACTCCATGATAATACCCAATTGCCTTATAATCTTCAAAGTTCCAAAAAGGCTTCCACTTCTTTTAACCAAGAATAAAAGACTTAACTAATAATGATCATTCCTATGACTAGCTTCCAAAGAAAAACTACTATACTGAACCCTATGTGAAAATATTATAGTTGTGATTCTTTGGATCCTCCCATATCATAACTTCATTGGTTTCGACCCAAATCCAGCCAAGATAAGGTTTAAACCATTTTTAACACATTTTTTACTTGCAAATTTAAAGTTTGGAAATTAAATTTTCTACTTAACGTGTCCATGCATTAGATAACATCAAACTGTTTTTTTATATTTCAAATTGCTTCCAATAATCTTATTCAAATTTAAAAAATAAAATATTTTGTTAACCTAAATCTCCTTGATTCACCACTGATTATTTTTTAGATTTCTCTTCCACTTAAATTTTCGGATTTGGACTAAGGCTCAATCTTTTCTCCAGTCAAATAGCATCTTTAACCGTTATCTTGAAACAATAAACAATATACCGAATTTGAACATTTTAAGATAAGATTATGGAAGATTTTGAATGATAAAAAGTAATCAAAAGTATGACACATCAAATCCCCCTACACCTAAAGCTTGCTTTTCTTTAAGCAAATGAAAAACTAACAAAACAAGATAGCCAAATAGTTTTTACCAAATCACTTCTCATAAGATTAAACTATAAACACACCTCAAAACTTAAACCAAAAAAGAATTAAGCATCAACATATATCAAAGTTAATTATCTCCAGAAGATATGAACATAGACAATTAAAGACAATCTTAGTCAAAAGCATGCATAAAGGCTTGGTGAATTTCCTTATGGTGTTCCCTTTGGGCTTAAGTGTTTACTCCTAAACTCTTGTCACAAGGAATACACTACTATAAACTTTCACATGCACCAAATACTCTTCCCATCAACACATAAAGGCATAAATCAAAAGGACTTTTTTTTTGGAAAATGAATAAGGTATTCTATTTACTACATCTTAGCTATCACAAAATTTACAAAAATATAAAGATAGACTCATTACTAACGACTTGTTTATCTAATATAGATGGAAGTACAAACACCTAGGAGTAGAGTGATATCTATTTATCACATGACTGACTAATTAATAGCTAGCTTCAAATGTTCCATCTAGTTCTCAAGCAAGGGGTTATTAAGTGATCAACTTTTCTGGCTAGTATAGTTGCTCGAATCCAATTCATTATCTTGTTCACTAGGTGATATTTATCTTCTTTGGCTTGGTTGTGCACTCTCCGATCCCTTTCTTTCCATAACATATAAATGGTAGTGACAAATGTGACTTTGAGGAGTGCAGCATTTTCTTTACCCGGTTGCAAATGATTGATAAAACATGTCAAAGTACTCTCTCATTCATAAAGATGGCTCACCGCTCCCACCATGTATTGGACCCTACTTCATGTGGATTTGGAATAATCACAATTAAAGAATAAATGGTTTCTATCCTCATCTGCATTTTTGCAAAGGACATAACATGTATCTATCGGATTAAACCACCAACGTTATGTCTGTAGCCTGTTCTTAATAGCCAATCAGTTAATAATGGACACTTTGGGATTCATTTTGTTCTTTCATATTAGATTGTATCAAGGGACCTGCATAGTATTGTTTTTGAATATGCGACAACAAGATTCATTAGTAACTGAACCTCTTGAGTTTGGTGTCCAACATATTAAATCGTCTAAGGTTGTATCCCCTAATTAAGGAAGATACTCCTGTAGAGAGGAAAATCCCTTAAAGTTGTCCCTCCATTCCCCATTGATAATTAGATTCAATACTCTTGCTTCTAAACGCAGACGGTTTCGAATATGTGCATAAACAGAGTTATTAATGAGGGGGCTAATCCCCAGCCAATTGTCAAACCACACCCAAGTACTTCCCCTTCTATTAATTCTATGCTTAATATGAGGATATAGCATGTTCCTAATCTTCAATATCTCATTAAAGAACCAAGAGCAATGAACAGAGTTATCAAGTTACTAGAGGTTTCAATTTTGGAAATGAACTTGATGGACCCATTTTGTCCATAAAACTTCCTTATTTGAAACAAGTCTCCACAGTTTTTTGCTCAGTAAAATTTTTAACGATGACATAGATGACTGGATGCTTAGGCCTCCTTGTATCTTCAGGAGAGTGATGTCACTCCACTTAACTTTGGCATTTTTCCCTTATTCACATCAAACAGAGCATAGAAAAGCTTTAAGAAAACAAGTGTGTGTGTAGGCTGCTCAATACCGATATGATTTAAGTGATTCTCCCTGCATATGATAGAAATTGGTTTTGCCAAGAGAGATCTTTGGCTTTTATCTTCTCCAAAATTGGAATACAATCAACATACTTTAATTTGGAGGGAGAAATGGTCACCCCTAGATATTTCATAATAAGGGGATGGATATTTAGCCCATAACTCTGCTAAGTTCACTATAATTATGCACATTAACTGAAATAATCATACAACTTTTCTTCATATTTATCCGAAGACCAGACCGCTTCGAGAAAATCTTCAACAAGTGCACTAGTATATTAACAGATGTTATATCCGCAACATAGATCATCTGAAAAGATTAAATGTGTGACTTGTAAATCGTTACATTTCTGATGGTACTTGAAATTACCATTAGACACTGTAAGTGAACGAATGACTCTCTATATGCCCTCCATTACCAATGTAAAGATGTAAGGGATAGGGGACCCTTTGTCAGAGTCCCTAATAGTTCTTGAAAGGCTCGGTTGGTAATTCGTTCGCCAAAAAACTAAGAGACTGAGTCTGTATACATTCCATCAACCAATTAACAAATACAGGTAGCATCTTCAGAATTTCCAGAAAATTTTGGATGAAACTCTAGTTCATCGTGTCATAAGCTTTGTAGAAATCGATCTTCAACATTCAACTCCTTATTTGCCTCCCTGATGAGTAATATTTCACCAATTCTTGTAATAAGATAATGTTATCCCCTATATTCTGACCAGGAATGAATGTGCCCCTTGGGTGACTTCCACCATTTCCTTAAACACCCCTTTCAATCTCTCAACCAGTAATTTTGCTATCACTTTGTATATTATGTTGCAACACAAAATTGGCCGAAAAATCCCTCTGGTGCCGAAGACAAAACATCCAATGAAAATTACATCCAATGAAAATCCCCCATTTTCATTGGATGTTTTCTCTTCGGCACCAGACTAATAAATGTGCTATTTAATTCTTGCAACATTTTGGAATTATGAAAGAATTCCAACACAACTTCAGCAACCAATTGGCCCATGATGTCCCAAGAATGTTAGAAAGGGAGAATTATAGGTTAAAACCATAAATATTTAATATTAAACAAAGTGTAGAGCTAAGAATGTGACCAAGTACTCATCTTTCAATATACTATAGCTACAATCATTCTCTATTTAATTTTTATTATTTTTATTATTTATTTTTTGTTTTTAATAAAATAAAAAAATCGGTATGGAAATGAGCAACTATAATACAAAATTAATACAACATGAGTAGTTTGGAAAACAAAATTTATAGCAAAGTTATTCTTATTCCCTAAATAAATAAAGTTACCTTATTAAGATGTGTAGTTAAGTGATAGGACATACGATAGGTTAGGTTTGTTATATAGGTTTAAAACACAAAGAATGGCTCAAAGGGGTTGAACTAAGGATAATTAAGTAACGTGACTTTTTAAGTTAAATGGCTAAAGAAGGTTTTTATCATATTCAAGCTCTCATGCAATCATAGCACTTCAAATTGGTTCAATTCAAGTTGTAGAGTTATCTAACTAAAAAAGAATTACATACCGAAGAAAAACGGATAAACATCAGATGTTTTTATACTTAAAGGCTTAAGTGCTCACAGGTTTCAAACAAATTTACCTAATTCTCATGCAATACTTCATCAATCAATTGTTTGTCTAAGTGCATACCCTAGTTAGCTATTTCAACTTATCAATGTATTTACCGTTCATCTTAATTAGTTTTGGTCTCAATTTGCACACTTATTCCAATTCATTCAAAATAGTTTAGTTAAAATCTCTTTAGTAAATCTTATTTCATTAATTTCCAAAAGTATTAGGTAAAAACAAGAACTTAAAAGAGAATGTTCAAATAGCCTAAAAACTCAAAAATACCACAAAATTAGAAAAATTATCCCATCTCCACACCTATTTAAAACATTGTCCTCAATGTTTAACAGTAAAGCACACAAAATAGAAAAATAAGAAATGAAATAGAGAAGAAAAAGATATTGCCATGTTTTTCTCTTTGTTTTGGTTGGGAAATTTGGTGAAGGTCCATGGTGAGTGGCTTGTCGAGGCATGGTTTATGCAGTAGCTAGAGACTAGATATCCAGTAGCCTATTAAGAATTGGCGGATTTTAGGGCTTTATATGTATGATCGTATCTGATAATTTTACCTCAGGAATTGCGACTTCACACAATTGTAAACACTTACGCATTTCATGGTACACGATCGTGTCTAATGTTCACACAAACATGTCCTTATTTTACACTCACATGTCTAATGTTCATAGAACCATATAGGGGTAAAATAGCATCCTTTAATCTTCTATTTACATATAGTCACAAGCTTTGGGAAACATGGATGTGTCCATTGCCTACACTAGTGTGTTTGTTAAGAACAACTCCAAATCCTCATTTTCTTCTTTGGCTCCGCCTAAATTTTTGGGCTTTTTTTATTCATAACGGCAAGTAACATCTAAAAAACTAAAAGAAAATCCTTAAATGAATTAAACAAAATGGAAGATAAACTTAGGGTACCTTCTAAGAGCGGTTTTGTTTAAATTCGTTAACTTTATGGTACAATCATTCATCTGCGAGATCATTTTCCTTTAGCTCAAAAACATCCTACACGAATGAACCAATAAGATTGATTGAAAATACAGGTCGATCTACATTAGGAGATTTAATCATATCATGATTTTAAAATTTTATCACTTCCCTATCAAACTCTATTGTTAGAGCTCTATCAAGCACAACAATTTTTTTCCTTATCATTTTCATAAATGGCCTCACTAATAGAATTAGGGTTGATGTATCACCATTTTCCATATCTAACACATAAAATTCAATAGGGAATACAAATTGTTCCTTATTTTGTATAAGAACATCCTCTATTAACCCATTAGAATATGCATTAGGTCTGTGAACCAACTGAATTACTACCCTTGTTTTCTCAAGTGGTTTTAAATTGAGTGATTAATAAATAGAATAAGGCATTACATTTATAGAAGCGCCCAAATCCAACATGTCCTTTTTTTATCTTAGTACCACCAATAATGTAAGGGGTGAAAACATATTTAGGTCTTTGAACTTCTCTAGAAAAAAAAAATCAAATTATAGCTAAAATGTTTTCATTCACTTTACTTTTCTCAAATTTTTTCACCTTTTTGTTAGTTGTCCAAATTTCTTTAAAAAAATTTACATACCTTAGCACTTGCTTAATGGCATCAGACAAAGATATATTGACCTCACATTTTTAGAAAGTTTCATAAAGATTTAAATTTCTTTCAATTTTATGATCATCTTTCAGAGCTTCTGGAAATGAAGGTTCACACTTAAGATTGTTCGCAAGAGGAGACTTACCTTCCTTAGATTCTGGTTCAGCCAACTGATTTTTCAACTCTATTTGGTCTCTTTTGGTGTGAATTGTACCTTATATTTTGGCACTACCTTTTTGCCACTTCTTAACATTATAACACTTCCATTTTCTATGTGATTCATCTATGTTTAAGAGGATAGTTTGTTGTTATTTTGGGCTTCCAAATGGCTAATAGCAATGACAATTTGTCCCATTTAATTCTCTAGATTTTTTATACTTGATTAAGTTTCAAGTTAAAATTTCAAAGTGCTAGTAACCAAGTTTTTAACTATTTCTTTAAGATCGTACATGAACTTGAAAATTAAATCAGATGTGATTGTTTTCTTAACTGGTTAGACTGAAAAGAAGGCTTATATGGCTGGTTATATGCAGCTGAATAGGTTGTTTACCCATCTCTCCACCTCAAGTTTGGGTGGTTACTCCAACTGGGATTGATTGTGTTAGAAAAAGGGATTATTGTTTTGTGGAGGTTGTCCCTAAATATTAATCATGTTAGCTTGCTCTATAAGGTCAACTTAAAGTGTTGAACACATGTCGGTTAGATGCCCTATAGTTGAATAAATCTTATATACCTTTGTTGTTTCCATTTTTCCTATTGTTAATTAACGAAAAATTGCAGTAAGATCACCTATACTTTTTTTAAGAGAATAAATGTTTTTCTCATTAACTCATCAAGTTGAATAGTTCATCCTAGCACTAAATTATTAAGATTTGGATGTCATATTAGCTATCAGTATATGCATCTCATCTGGTGTTTTGTCAATAAGTGCTCCTTTACTAACAACATCGACAATAATCCTTTTAATTATTAGAAGTCCTTAGTAAAATACTGAATTATGAGTTGTTTGCTAATTTTGCGGGCAATTGACATACAGCTTTTTGAAATGTTCCCAGTACTTATACAGCAACTCTCTAGTTTATTGTTGATTGCCACAAATCTCCTTTTGAATGTTAGCGACCCTCGAAACTGGAAAGAATTTTTCCAAAAATTGCTTTCTTCGTTTCATTTTTATGTTGTAATGTTAGATGGTAGTAAGTAATATAACCAATCTTAGGCATTGTCTTTTAAAGAGAATCGGAAAGCCCTCAATTTGATTTGGTGTTCGATAATGCCATTAGGCTTCATTCTCGTACATGCGACATGAAATTCTTAAAGATGCTTGTATGGATCCTCACTTATACTACCACAAAAGTTAACAACAAATAAATTAAACCATAATCTAATTGAAAATTACATTGGCATCAAAATTAGGAAAAGTTATGCAATAAGGTTGTTGTTTCAAATATGGTTCAACAAGATCTTGTAGCGTTTGGTTGTTCATCATGGTTTTTATAGTTTCAACAATCATAGCACTACACAATTTTCAATTTTTTGTTTCTTTCCTTAGTTTTTGTGCAGTATTTTTAATCTCTAGATTATATTGTAAATTGACTTCCTTCAAAAATCTCATAACAAACATTCAATCTTAGAATTGTCCAGCAATAACACCAAAATTTTATAGAAATGTCAACTGTACCTCAAATTAATTCCTAAATTTTTGCAATCAACAAACATAATATAAGGAAGTAAGAGTCGATCCCATGAGGAATTCTAGCTTGTTAATCATTATAAATGAAAATAACTAATAAAGGAGGGTTATAAAAATAATGTAATAAGGAAAATAATAAAATGAGAGTTCTCAGTAAACGAACATTGGTTTATAGTTGCCTCTACCCCAAAGAACTACAATTAATCATTGGCACAAATTCATCAATCATATATTTGATGTGATACAAAATATTTGTCTTTCTTTAGGATTGGTTAATTGAAAACATGTAATTCCATTAACCCTTATCGCTTAACAATTTTAGATTCAATCTAAAATTTAATTAAACAATAACTTTAAGAAAAGAAAGACCATCGAAGCAAGATAATACATCTATGGTTGCATTTAATCTAGTTGAATGCTTTTCCTAAGAGTAATAATTTCTGACATGATAAATTAAAACTCCTAGTTTCTACAAATGATTAAAAGAATTGAACTTTATATATTGAAATCTTAATCTAGCAAATGATCATTTTAATCAATAAACTAATCACATGCATTAGAAATCAATCAAAAATAATCATAAAATAGAAGTATAGAAAAGCAATTCAATACATGAATAAATGAAATACTCCACAATAAGATCCAATTGCCTCGACTTCAACTTCTTTCAACCAAAAAGACTTAGCCAATAATAGTCATACTTAGGACTAGCATCTAAAGAAAAACTGCTCTAATATCTACTAAAAAAAGGAGGAAAAAGAGAACTTTGAGAAGCTAGAAAATGTAATTGAAAGATGGGATGATATGCTCCTTCACACCTTGGCTCTATTTATAGCCACTTAACCCTATGTGAAAATTTTATGGATGTGATTCTTTGGAACCTCCAAATTAAAAAGCCATTAATTTCACCTAAATCTCGCCAAGACAAAGTGTAAACTATTTTAACAAAGTTTTCATTTGCAAATTTGAAGTTTGAAAATTGCAATTTCTACTCAATGTGCCCATGCTTAAGATCACGTCACACTATTCTTTCCAAATTTCAATTTGATTCCAATAATCTAATTCAAATATCTAAAATAATTTTTTTAAATCAAATCTTGTTAATTCAAAATTTTAATTTGATTCCAATAATCTGATTCAAATATCTAAAATAATTTTTTTTTAAATCAAATCTTGTTAATTCATCATTGATTATTGCTGATATTTCTCCTTTATTTAAATTTTCAAATTTAGATTAAAGCCCATTCCTTTTTCCAATCAAATAAAATCTTCAACCCTTATATTGCAAAAATAAATACAATATTGAGTTTGAACATATTAAAAAAATCATGAAAGATTTTGAATGTTAAAAATTAGGCAAAATTATGACATCAACTATCTTGTCTATGGTTTTCTTATAGTCTATATCTTCTGTACTTGATATACCTATACTTGAGTGGATTTTACCTCACAATACCTGCTAAAAAAGTTGTGGCCCTTGTTGGGAGTAATGGCTCAGTAAAAAGCAGTATTGTCCCATTCATGCTTCTAATACACTTGGAAATACTTTTACATATAACCGTGAGCATTAACTTCTTAAGTATCGCAGAAGTTATGGCTTGCTGGATTTTCAAGGGGCATCCAAGAGACACACAGGGTGGCGTCGTTGGTCCTTTAAGATGCTATTTCAAAAGCTTACAAGTTAGTTGCGTTTTATGTTGGCAACAAAGTATTGGAGCTATATAGGTTCTTGTCGAAGAAAATACTCAAGCAAAGTTTTATACAAGGAATGGCCATTGGTTTTGCATTTGGGTTTTCACAATTTCTTCATTTTTCCTATAACGCCCTTCTTCTCTAGAACACTACTCACTCTATAAAACATAACCATGTGGATTTGTATATAGCTCTCAAGGTCAAGGAGTATATGGTTTCCTCCTCTGCTACATTTGCATTGGTCGAGCCATTCAGTTTAGCTCCTTACACTCTTAAATGACTAAACTTTCTCATGTCGGTATTTGAAATTATATATAGATCAGGTGCCCGAGATAGATCTAGATGATAAATCAATATTGAAGCCTGTTAAAAACGTGCCTTAGATATTTGATGTTAAATAATTAGTTAACGGATTAGGTCTTTGGGGATTTTTCTATTTTATTCCTTATTACCAATAGTTAGCTAAGATGTACCTGAATATCAATAAATTATTTTGTTTTACTATTATATTTCAGCACTATGTAATGAGCTATGCATTGAATAAAGAAGTGCTAACAGAAAACATAAAAACCTATGTTTTTTATATTTATTTAAGCTTCTTTATTTCAATTTTTACCTCCTTCTATCAAAAGCCAATAGATTGGTACTAGAGCATTTTTTTCTTGAGGTATTTGTGAGTTGAGTGGGTCCATAAACACAAGTCAAGCACAAATACAAAACTAGAATTATAACAACCATCCAAGCAATGGAATCTGAGACAACTATTTCACATATTTTACCACCATTTTTTATGGTGATAATTATCAAGCCTAGGTTGTTAGAATGACAACTCATCTTGAAGAATTGGACCTCTAAGAGGCTATAGAAGAGGACTTTGACTTTCTCTCATTGCCCACAAATATGACAATAGCTCAATTGAAGACCCATAAAGGAAGAAAAACTAGGAAATTCAAGGCTAAAGCCTGTCTATTCTCAGTTGTGTCAAATACAATATTCACAAAAATTATGAACCTGTAGTCTGCAAAGGATATTTAGGATTATATCAAAAAGGAATACCAAGGGCGTAAAAGAACAAAAACTATCCAAGTGCTCAACTTTATCAGGGAATTTGAAATGCTAAAATTGAAGGAAATTGAGACCATCAAAAATTACTCTAAAAAGCTATTGGGTATTGTAAACAAAGTAGGTTACATGGTAAGGTTTTTTTGATGAACATCATGTTCAAAAAATTCTTGTAACTTTACTTGAAACATATAAGTCTAAGATTTCGTCATCAGAAGAATCAAAGGACTTACTAAGTATATCTTTGGCAAAATTAGAGAATGCATTACAGACACAAGAGCAAAGAAGAATAATGAGAAAAGAAGAAATCATTTATGGTGCTCTTCAAGCAAAGGTTGAAAGATTAAGAGGAAAGGACAAGAAGAACAATGATAAGAACTAGTACAACAAGCCTTGTAGTAATTAAGGATCAAAAGGACACACCTTGTCCGCACTGCAAAAAGACAAATCATCCTCAAAGGAAATGTTAATGGCAACTTGATATCAAGTGTAGATATGTGGTCAGCTTGGACATATTAACAAAGGCACAACAAGTAGACATTGAAGCAAAAGTAGTTGATGTGAAAATTGAAGAAGAGCAATTGATTGTTGCCATAAGTTTTACAACAAGTAACAGCTTTAGTGACTCTTGGCTGATTAACAATGGCTACACAAATCATATGACCAATGATCAAAAGCTCTTTAAAGAGCTTAAGAAAAAAGTCGTCTCCTAAGTAAAAATTGGAAATGATGAATTTATTTTAGTTAAAAAGGAATTATCATTATTGAAAGCTTGACAGGTTTGAAGTATATTTCTTATGTTTTCTATGTGCTCAATATTGACTAAAACTAGTTTAGCGTGGACAGCTGATTGAAAAAGATTTCAAAGTCATATTTAGAGACAAATATTGTTTGATTAAGGATACAAAAGGGAGAGATATTTTCAAGGTGAAAATGAGAGTAAAAAGCTTTGCCTTAAATCTAATGAAGGATGAGCATACAGCATTGTTAAGTACTATAAGCAATGCAAAATTATGGCATAAAAGGCTGGGGCACTTTCATCATATTGGACTTCTTTATATGCAGAAACACAATTTGGTGAAAGGTGCGCTTATGTTGAAATATAAGCTAATTGATTGTGTGACTTGTCAATATAATAAACAATTTAGAAGGCCCTTCCAACAATCAGCTTGGAGAGTAATACACAAGCAGCAACTTGTGCACACAAATATTGGGGGACCTAAAAAAACCATCTTTAAATGGTAATTTGTACTACGTTACATTTATTGATGATTATACTAGATTTAGTTTTATATATTTCCTCAAATTTAAATTTGAAGTTGCTAATGTGTTTTGGAAATATAAAACATGGGTGGAGAACCAAAGTGGTTATAAGATACAAAAGAATAGATTTGATAATGAAAAAGAATACATAAACGATACTTTTCACAAATTATATGAACAAGCTGGTATTGAGCACTTGTAACTTCTTATACTCTACAGCAAAATGGTGTAAATGAGCAAAGAAATCAAAGCATTATGAAGATGACTAGGTATATGTTACATGAGAAGGAGTTGCTAAAGAATAATCCCGTAATATCTAAGTTTATAGATACGAATGTGGGTACCTATGACATTCAGCATACATTTATGATAATGCTTATATGATTGTTTGTTTGTTTTGTAAAATTTCATGATTGATATGTGTGTGGTTGTTTTTTATTGTGATTATGGAGGGGGAAGAAGTCTATAAGATGTGTCACCTGATGGGTATGTATTAGGATCACGAGAGAGATGATTCTGATATACTATTGAGATATGATATAGACAGATTCTAATTGATACTTAACTCTTAGTCAAGTCCTTGTTATATATATATAGTAACTATAGATGTATTAAGTGAGAGTTGATCTATTGGTGATATTTGGCTCTCTGCAACCCGTTTAGACTAAGAAAGTCATATGAATATAGGAATATAAGTCTATGGCTGGACCATTGGTAATGCTTAGTTCTCCTCAACTATTTGAGGTGTAGTATTTTAAGGATTTATCCTTAAAAACTAGGTCCTATAAATATTCTTTCTCCACAAGTTATTGTGTATTGCACATGATTTGTCATGTTATCATATATGTGTGTTTATACTAATATAAAATGTGTGTAAGTATGTCATTATGTGTAGTGTGTCAATATGAACTTACTCAGAAAGGCTGACTCTTCTCAACTTTATCCTTCAAGTGAACTACTACCAGCTTTGTAGCGGTGATTCCGAATAATATTGGTTGTAATATGTACTTTTTAATTGTTTTCACTTGTATTTATACTTTAGAATACGCAAAGATATGATTTAGTATGTTAAAGAATTTTCTTCTTAAGCATGCTAATATTATTATACTTTACTATGTTTGTAATATGTGACTATACTATTATTTATTTTTGAGATTTTACATTTATTTATGCCAGTAATAGTCAGGCTGTGATTTGAGAGTTTTGACTTTAAAGTTTTACATGTCAGTCACCGGGGACAGATTCAGAAATGTTTCTGAGTGGGGACAAAATTTTATTTTAATGGGGGCCAAATTTTAATGGAAGCAAAATTTTATTTTTTATGAAATCAAAATTTAAAATAATAATTTTTTATATGAATTTTTTTGGAGACAGTGGGGGCAAGTGGAGTCCATGGTCACGCATTCGAGTCTTAACAGATAATTGGTGTACTAATCATGTCAATTAATCTATTACCTAGTGAGTGGCTTCATCAACAATTTTTGGAATATTTGAATTCTCAGGCATGGCGATCCGTTCGGGCTCAATTGCATACATAGACCTGGTGCATCTGGCACCTGAACGCAGGCGGTCCAATGAGTCAGGAGATGAGCAATTGGATTGTCTTCGAAGACCTGATATAGCATCCATTCAGTTGCCACTAAAATAAGGACCAACGAAGATAGTGAAGTGAATGTCAATTGTAGCCTATGTATGTCTTTGGAGCTGTATATTAGATCACGATTAGAATAATATGAAAACACTTTTTTCATTGGATCCCTTTGTTTTTCTCCAGTTTTTGATCACCTTATTAGTGGAAGCAAATGCTTCCTGTCATAGCATTTGGTACTAATCACAATTTCTATATCCAAGATTTTGACTTTAAAAGAATCAGTTTACCCTTTTTTCTGCAATTTGTACGACGTTTTACAATGAATTTGCAGTGTATGAAGAAAGGCAGCTAATCCGTTTTGAAGGTGGAAGCCATGGTGTTAATGCAAGAAAAATTATCACTCTGTTGGTCTGCAATTATTTGCTGGAATAGATTGGTATTGCGATGAACTAATAGAGCGAACTAAACATAATTGAGATCGTAGTATATTATGCATTATTCATGTGCTTCTTTAATCTAGGAAATAGAATAATCACTGGATTACTCAGCTTAAGCACTCAATGCTTTAATACAAAAGACAAACACTTGCAGGATTCCTTCTGATCAATTCTAATCTGTCTGACATTATGATTGAATTTTCACAGTTTCTTCTTGTTGGTTTGGAATTGAAAGGATACCCTTGTCCTGCAAGCTCTTAACGGTTTCATATAGGCACTGTTTAACTGGTGTAAATTCCATCCCAACGTCCTTAAGCTTCTGATTGGTGAACTTGTAAGGTTTTGCTCTTGGGTTTTTCTCATCAGAGCATCTGCAATCGTAGGAAAACACATCCATTAGATTATGAAAAGTACGTGAACCACTAAAACAGAATGATTATATTACTCCACTTGTCTATGCAAGCCCAGGTGATTAAATAGTCCTAAACTCGGACATCAGCATGGAACCAAAACTCTGTATGAGAATAACAGAACACTTTTTTAGAGATTTGTCCTAAATCCTAGTAACGACTATTCTATTTTTCACCGGACTTTCCAAACCAAACATGCAAATAAAAGTCTTTTTGGGTTGGGGTCTTAATCTGACATAGACATGGGGGTTGGTGAGGCCCCATCAGCTGCGTTGGTTTTCTCTTCTCTTGATTTCTTCATTAATTTAAAATGACTCCCTCCCCTCCAATTTGGATGAGGTCATATTCTTTTGTTAGGTGTCAAAAGTGGGTATACCAAGAACACAATAAAAGCAAAAAAGTAAAAGGAAGATGCCACTCCAAGCTCCGCCCACCCAACTTAGAGTTGTTTTGCTTGCCAATATCCACGGCGTGCTTCAATAGCAGCAAAACCAATCATTACATAGACATATGCATCATTTTGGACATCTTTAATGACGAGGACTTTATTCTTTACCAACTGTGAAAGCATAGAAGGATTGGTACTGGTACCAACCACGCTTGGAGTAGGTGAAGCCCCTATCATCTGACCTCTTTCATCTACCCAAAAATCCGTAAACAAAGAAGAAAAAAAATATTGGAAGGGTCTCCTTTTCCAATATTTTAAAGGAAAAATAATTATAATCCATTGAAATCAGATGTTCATGCACATAGAATATATATTTGTTGAAAAGGGCGTGATTAAAAAATTTGTTGGAATAGTATTCAAACTTGTGGTCTCAATGCTTAAACAAAGAGTGACTTCATTTCGTCACTTTTGGTCCCAATTGGTAATAATAATATAACCACACAACAATGGCAAGGAGAACTTACTTGGACGGGATGGGATATTCTGGGAAGAACTTGGCGAGAATTTCCACCACCTCACCACGGTGGAGCACGCTCTCGGCGCAAAGGTACCGGCCAGAGGCGGAGGGTGTCTCAAATACGAGGATATGAGCTAAAGCAACATCTCTAACATGAACATAAGCTTGAACAGAGTTGGCGTACGTCTTGGTTGATCCATTAAGGTACTTGAGTATGTGAATAATGCTAGCATTCACTGTGGATTGCAACAACGGTCCAAGAACCAAAACTGGGTTGACCACCACTAGGTCCACCCCTTTCTCTTTCGCCACTTCCCAAGCTGCTTGCTCCGCCACAGCCTTTCCATAGCAGTACCAGTTCTGAAATTTCCAATTTGAGTACTTGACCTTATGCAAGTCCACATGTTTATGGTTTTTATTTTATTTGAAAAAAAATTATGATCGGCCATGTTTCTGGAAAACAGTGGCTTGCCAAGATTTGGTTTAACTTGAGGATTATCTGAACTTATCATTGTAGGAAGGATCCTTGCAATTAGAGAAGTAGGAAAGAAAGTTTATGCAAAAAGCCTTCAATTCTTGACCACGTCAACGGCTTTTGTCTTTTTGTTCTTATTATAATACCCACTTTGGACTCCTACTCCGGACGTATTTGCCACTAGAAAATGATTTCTTAACAATGAAACCAGAGCACAGGGCTGATTTTGAATCGTGCATTACTATATCTGATGGTTTTTAGTTAGGTTCTGAAGATTAATTGTTTGGTTAATTAATTAGGGAAGCAAAGCAAATGAACAAGTTTAATTGTTAACCTTAGTGTTCTTGCAAAACTCGAGATCGCTCCAACAAGACTCGTCGACGACAGCATCAGGGTTTCTGTTGGGATCCATGTACACTGCTCCGATGGACGACGTGAACACTACTCGCCGGACTTTGGCTTCAGCAGCTGCAATTATTACATTCTTGGTCCCCTTCACGGCTGGCTCCACCATTTGTTCCTAAGAATAATAATTTAAAACAAATCAGAGCAATCCAAACCATCACAATTCACGTGTAAAAAGAAGCCATCTTGTGATGTCCCACTGTCTCACATGCAAAGAAACTTCAACCAAACCCTTTTATTTTCTCAAATTAAAAGTTAAAGCCTTGATGGCTACTCTTTTTCCATTTTAATTTCGGTTCTTAACACTTGATGTATGGTTTTTCATTACAGGAAAGTGATCAATGTTCTACAAAGTATGGTGAAACATATGATTAGACTCGAAAAGAAAGAAAATGTTCAGGTATGGTGGATCCAACTAACGACCCACTAAAGCAATAATTGTGTCAAAAGCAAGGATTACTCACCTATACGGCATTTTTTCACTGCAGAAAATCTTAAAAACTGTAGTTAATGGTTAGAAATATGTGCTTTTACCTTTACCTTTCTCTTGTTTTTCTCTGTTTATTAGTCTCTTTTCCCTTATAATTTCTAAGTTAGCCGGCTAATCAATTTTCTTTTCCTGTTTCTTTAAATTTTGAAAATCTTTCTCACCATCCAAACAGAAATTAGGCACAGAAAAACGACATACTGGATCATCAGTGACTGGGGATGCAGGATGGAAAACACCATCACACCCACTAATGGCTTCCTTAAGACTCTCATAATCAAGAAGATCAACCTTGCACAGAGTCAGTCTCTCCTTAGCACCTTCAAGCTCTCTCAAATGAGCGTTCTTTGGATCATCTATAATAATCATACAAACCCAACAACTCCATGAATATCTAAACCATCTTCACTTTCCACGCGTAGAGATATATTCCAATTATAGAAACACAAAACCAATTTTTGCATAACCTAAACTAACCTGGGTTTCTCATGGTTCCCTTAACAGTATAACCTTTCTCCAAAAGCAGCTTCACCATCCAAGAAGCAATAAACCCGCCTGCGCCTGTGACACAGACGGTCTGGCCTTGGCCGGAAAGTGATGAACTGTCAGCTGTCATAGTTACTATAAATCTTTATTATATGCAAACTTTGTGGTTGGATTTTGGAAATTGGTAGAGAGAAAAAACTAAAGAAGATAGGTAATTAGAGAAACAGAAAGAGATAAGTAGATGTTTGTAACGCAAAAGCAAGGTACGAAGAAAGAAGTGGTTTTCCCAGATATTTATATGGAAAAAGGACTCACCTAACCCCGGTAAATACACGGTGAAAGAGATATCTATCTTTCCTTTCCTTATTCTTCTTTTTTTCCATCACGCAATATTACAAAGTCACATTGGGCAGTGACCTGCTCCATTTCTCCCTATCCATGTACAGAGCGGAAATGGAACTAACTATTTAAGAAAGTAAATTAGTAAGCTTATACATTCAAGAAATATATGTACAGATCATGAAACGATGACTGTTGCTTCCATATATGGATGTGGGTCACCAAAAGATATAATCGTTGTTGATGATGTTAATAGTAACAGCCCCATTTTTGGCATCCAGGGCTGGTCTCTGGTGAATTGAAACTGCAACGTGTGGCATAATCCATTCATAGCGTGTAATCAAAGTTGAACATTCCCAACATTTTATGCTTGAAGTAGATGCTCAGCCCAATACTGCAATTGGCATTAGTGACAAAACATGGGGATAAGGACTTTAGGAGAGCTACACCCCAAAAGCTAGCTTATGAGGGTAGAGAGTTCAAAATCTTTATAAATCTTATATCAATTTTATATTTAACCAATATGGGATTCAAGTCTCATACCTTGCAATTAGATCAAACCGTAACATTCGTCCCTCCCATAAGGACCAATGTCTTCATTGGTCACGACCATGTTAGTCAAGGCTGACACTTTCAGGCCACCACTCCATGGGTCACCACTCTGAGATCCTTGTTGATCACGGCCATGTTGGTCACAGCTGGCACTCCCAGGTCACCACTCCATAGGCCACCACTTCAAAACCTGACTCTGATACCAATTGATAAGGATTTTAGGAGAGTTACATCCCAAAAACTAACTTATGAGGGTAGAGAGCCCAAAATCCTTATAAATCCTATATCAATTTTATATTTAACCAATATGAGATTCAAGTCTCATACCTTACAATTAGATCAAACCGTAACACATGGCATCTCCAAATCCTAAAGCATCTACTTCATTCTATGTACACCAAGTCACTGTACCTTCTTAATTCCAAAAATGTTCGGAATCAATTTGAAGTGAATTCATTCATTAATCATAATCATGATCGTTGGTGATTGTGATATGAGTTTAATTACAAAAAATATAATTATAATTACGGTAAATCATGAAAACAGTTCGGATTTCATTGCATTTATTTAAACACAATATGAAGTTTGACAAATTATGCATGTCTTCTTATGTGTAGTTCATCTCCTGATAAACCATTTAAGCTCAGAGGACTTTGAGTCAATAATTGAGCATGCAGAACAGGTGAATGGTAGGGTTCATATAAGGTGTATGTTGGAGAGCATTGGATTGGATGACATTGGGATCTTTTGTTAGTGAATAGTGATTGTAAAGCCTGCAAGTTGTCTTGTGACTGTTCATCTAATCTTCAAATGTGGCTTTTATCTCACGGAGAGTCGCCTTCAGAAATGGACAAGCCTAGCAAAATAAGAACCATAGAAATGGATTTTCTCATACTATATTTTTTCATGGCCTACGAAGATTTAGCATAATAATAAGAACAGACTGATTAGTATAAATGGATTTTTTCATACTGTATTTTTTCATGGCCTACGAAGATTTAGCATAATAATAAGAACAGACTGATTAGTATAAATTTGGTTCCAAATCATAAGTTCTTAATTCTACTTCTCATATTAGATGCATTCACGTTATGAAAGCATTAAAACAGTACGGCTTTTATATCAAATCTCATATGTATATGTCCGAAAAATAAAAGCTACGTAAATTAATGATCCCGTAAAATGAAGAGTCTTATACACGGAATACGTTAATTTTGATCAACATATAACAAATTTGAGAAATTTGTTTAGAAAATAAATGATTGTGCTTCTTAAAAGGAAAACTAAAAGGCACATAAATACAATTATATCTCATAATTTAATGCCTATTTTAATAGTTTGAGTAAATAATCCCCTACTTATAACATGTATGTACTAAATGAAAACAGGTCTATTAAGATGGCTTCTCTAGATTCCCACACCGAACATGCATCGTATAGGTCTGCCTAGCTAGCTACAATTCAAAAGAAGGTAGATCAAAGTCAAATTACAACTACCTTAACTATGATCAATTTAATGCATTTTCTTTCAAGTTTTCTACTAATTCTGTCTCATTCTCAAAGTTATGATAGATTAGGTACATCCCTACTCCAAAAGCTATATTAGTAATTGTAAAGAAGACCTATTTCATTATTTTTTCATATCCACTTGACTATGTTTGGATAGAATTAATCCACTAGAGTACGTTAAATAATAAAAATAGGGGCTTTCTTTCTTAATTATTTAACTCTCTCTTCCTCACTACCTTCTTAAGAAAGAAAAGTATTAAGGATTTGCTTTGTTGTTACATGACGCTAATTAATATTTGTTAGAATTTACAATGAGTCTACAGGTCCACACGAGAAAGAAAACTAGGCTACATACAAGCCCAAGTGAGGTTCCATCCTAAAACCAATTGGTAATAGGTGAAGTAGTCCACTAGACTTATATGTTGGTCTTATGTTAACATAAGCAGGTTGCACTTATGTTAGTCGTTAACACCTCGAAATAATAGATTATGTAACGTGTTAGATCCACACGTGAGGGGAGTGTGTTGAAATATAAGAGTGGAAGTTTGTCCCACATTAAAAAAAGAGAGGAAAAAAGATCAACATATAAGTTTAGTAGGTTATTCCACCTATTACCAATTGATTTTAGGATGAAACCTCACTTGGACTTGTATGTAGTCTAGCTTTCCTTCTCATGTGGACCTGTAGGGCTATTGTAAATTCTAACAATATTTTATATATATGTTAAAGAGCTCGACATCTTAAAGTAGCAGATCTCCCTAATCCAGCATCGTTATGAATAACAATATTATAACATCTTTCTGTTTTCTTTACGCGGAGACGTGGAAATTTTGAAACAACTCCGCGAGATTCTAGATAAGCAAAAGAAAAGGAAAAGATGACTTCCAATTATATGATGTCTAATAAGCCACCATGCACCTGACATGTCCAGTATAAGGTCATTTTAAAATGTTAGTATCGTTTTAACTCACTAATCTAGAAGGTTGTTTCATCATAACAATGTTTGTGTATCCCACAATTGTTTTACTTTTGTTGTTGATTCTTGATACTTTTCATACGTTTCACATTCAATTTCAGTACATACTTTGTAAATTCCACCATCCTACTTATGGAAGAGACTTTTGAGCCTTTTAGTTACTTAAGATATGGAGTTCATTGTCCCACTGTCTGGACACTGTTTTTTTTTTTTTGGATAAATATTCTTCTTATGCCAAAATGACCTCATCTTAACGCAAGCTGAAAGAGTCAAAATTCACAGGTACTGTCAAGTTCACCAACCCGCTTGGAAGTGCTTCAACAATGACACGGGTTAAGTAAATTGTCAGATCGGTATGAAGGGTTAATGTCGTACGAGATCGACCCAATTAAATGCATGGTTGGACCCCTTAGAGAATACCTACAAGTTGAGCCTTGGTTGGTACCCGTCAAAATTCATCGACTTGCTCACATGTTTATAATGTTATTTTTATTAAATGTTATTAATAGACAATTTATCGTTATTATTGCTTAGATTAAACAATGTTCTTGAATGTGAAGTTGGCGTGCCATTTGTCATATTATAGGCAGATAGGAAGGCTGATTTCTGGATATTTTAATACTCAAACTTAGAAATTTGTCGCTTGTATTAGGATGTCAATAGACTAACTCATGAGTTAGCTCCTATCAATTCTTTTTAAATAATTTTTTTAAAATTAAAATATAAAACAACGTAATTTTTTTAATTAAGTTCAGGTTTATCTAAGGCTTAACTCTTTTAAATAAAACGATGTTATTTTGTTCAGAATAATTGAAGATCGAGCCAGTCTAAATTCAAGTTTGGTCCATAAATTAGTCCATTAAAAACAACTAAATTTAAACTTATAGGTCAAAAATTATCATTCCTAACTTATATGGTGATTAGTGACAATAATTTGCTAGTTAAACAAATAAAAATTGACTTGTATCCTGGCCGAAAAAATATGAGAATATCTAATTACAAGATTTCATTGTACTTTACTTGAGGACTAAAGACAATAACTTAATTCGGTTTTCTTCCTCTTTTGTTTACTCAAGACATAAGCTTGAAAGTAACTTAACCAATCTCTTTACATGTGCAATAGTCTGATATCACATCAAGGCAAAAAGAGTTTACTTTTGTTAGTCAGAAACTGCAACTCTGGGAGACTGCGATAAGCATTCCCTGCAAAAGTAAGCATTCCCTGCAAAAGTTTTCTAGCGCCTCTACAGTACAACCATCAAGGTCGTCACGTGTTACAACTTCGGTCGGTCCAACGCCTCTGGAACTCACATATCCTGAGATCACGGAATTGCCTTAGATGTATCCCATGCGATTTGTTATCTGACATTGACCTTAATCCCATGAGAATCGTTATCTTCCAAGCTCAATGTCAATTCAATCCCATGAGATTCTCTCTTCCAAGCTCAATGTCAATTCAACGCGTTCTGTATACTCTTGGTTTTTTAAGACGTTGAATGTTATCTGATCTAGGGTTGTCACTTTTGATTGACAAAGGTTGTTACCCCTTACTTATAGTCGACCATCACCCAATTGTTTGGACGATGACAAGTCAAATACTTTTATAGCCTCTGACTGGATTTGAAATTACATGCATCAAGCTTAAAATAAAATTTTGAATTTAAATTAATAGTTGAATCTTTAAGCTTCAATTTGCTTTTAATCAATTCCATGTTCGTTCTAGTTTTTAAATATCAATCCAAATACTTCAAAAAGATTAAAGATACTTGTAATTCTTTCATATTTTATTAGTTCAATTGTCAAATTTCAAAGTTAACTAAATATCATTTAATGAAAACTATACATATTCTACCAAACTCAACCAATAATTAGAATAAAAAGTTACATCTAGAGACTTTTAAATATCACGAATTCAAATATGTTTTAGTTAAGGTTGACAATAGATTACATTTGAGTAGTTTTCTTTATAATTCAAAGGTCTTATCGATCCAA
>JAOTAX010000005.1:6341252-6354105 GCA_025629825.1 Erythroxylum guanchezii | reverse complement strand
CAGCTGAAATTGTTTTTGGACATCACAAAGGAAAAATCATTTTTATTCCTAAGATTCCTTTGCAATCTTCGGAGAACAAAAAAATGGAATTCCTTTCATCAGAGCACAATTTCCAATTCGTCTGTGCTTTGCAATGACCATAAACAAATCGCAAGGTCAAACACTTGATCATGTAGGGATTTATCTCCGTCAACTTGTATTCTCCCATGGACAACTATATGTGGCTCTGTCAAGAGCTCGAACTCCTCAATCAGTTAAAGTTCTTATTATTCCAGGAACTTTTCAATCTTCATACTTCGAAAAAAAACAAGAAATATTGTTTTCCGTGAAAATTTTCAATTGGTCAAATTATAAGACACGAAATTTCCTCAAAGGTATATTACTTGTTTATTTTCTCAGTTTACGTTATTTAATTTCATATAAATGGTTATTTGTATTCCCTTGACCATCTAACACATTCTTTCAGCATGGAAAACCGTTTATTGATCAAGGATATTCTCCATGGAGCGCAATCGTGGTCTTGCGAAGTGATAGTGCAGGAGAAACAACATGTGATCGCTTCGACTAATACACCATCCAAAAGACAAAAATTTATCTTGTGCGATTCTGAGGTATATCAATTACACTTTCTTCCCTTCACATTTTGTCAACTTACCAATCCATAATTCCTTGATAACTAACAGGGATCGCAAGTTGAAGGTATCACATTCAACAATAATATCGAAAGAATCGGCAACATCTTAGAGCCGTGTGACAAGTATATCATTGCTAATGCGATTGTGAAATCAATCCCGCCTCAATACCAAACAAAAAATTTGAAAATACAGTGGATCATTACAAGCAGGACTGTCATCGAGCCTGTGACGGAGAAGGATGCAGTCATCCCTGCCAAGTTCAACTTTACACCTTTCACAAATCTTATCGATTGTGTTGACGATAAGAAAAAATCAGTTGGTTAGATGCTTAATAGATTTCTTCATACACTGTTCAAAAAACGTTTCCATAACTAATTACATCCATCTTTGACACATGATAGATATTTTAGCCGTCGTTGTGGAAATGTTGGAGAAAAAAGAAATCATCAAAGATGCAAAAGCTTCGATTATGCAAAAATTTGTTGTCATGAGCAAAGAGTAATTCTTTCTCTCTGTCTTCGTTAATATTTTGCGTTACAGTGAAAAAAATCCCCCATTTTTCTAACATCTCTTGTTTCTTATCAGGCAACAAACAGTGATACTATCACTGTGGAATTCTTTTGTTGACAAAGATGGCCAACAAATTGCGGAATCGCTTCACTCTTATCCAGTTATTGTCTGAACAAGGCTCAAAGTTAACTTCTACCATGGTATTTATCCCTTCCTTTTAATATTACATTTTACTCAGTTTCTTTTTATTCTATCTTAACTATTCATTTTCAATGTTAGGTATTGCATTATCAACGTGGTTCGACCCAGCGATCCTCGTTGACCCACCAATACAAGAAGTTGCAGATCTTAAAAATTGGTAATGCATTATGTTACATACAACATTTCAAATGCTTCGTTACAAATTATATACGAATTTTTTAGATTCTCACGTTACAGGGCGCGACGAAATAACACCGAAATTAAAAACCACATCGACAAGCGGTCTTATTTGACATATAATCCTGATATATCTTCTGGATCTCGCCAAAAAATCACCAAAATCGTGTTTTTAGATTCTACCCCCAAGGTAATCACATCTTCATATTCGTGTTCAATATAATTTAAAACTTGTTGCTCTAAATCTTGTTATCGATTTTATCCCAGATATCATAGATTCAAGCCAAGATTTTCTTTCAACACATCCTATAAAAATACTGGTATATAGCATGCAACAAATTCTTTCGGTCTACAGCTGCTGCGTGTGGAGTTTTGTTCACTTGTAATTATTGCAAAAAAAGAGTAACAACTGAACCAAGGTTTCTCCCTTCTATTTGCAATCTTCGATTTCTTACTTATTCCTTCCGTATGCATATTTAAATTTTCCCTCAACTTTTCCAGTCCCCTGTCGCCTGTGTATGTTTTGCATCAGCGGTTTTCTTTTTTAACTATTCTCACCTTATTGTACAGGTGTCGATATGACATGGACTTGATAGACGAAACTGGGACTATCACGGCTTCCATTTTCGGCGACCTAGCTGAAAAAATTCTAAACTTCACCGCCCTTGAAACTATGCAGTATTACAATGAGGTCATAATTTTCCTTACCTCTTTCTTTTACATCTCCGATTTAGTCAGACCTAAATATCTTTATATACTTATTTCACTGACGATGGACATTTATTATTTTGCGTTATAAGAACATGGATTTGTCGTTAGAGGACCAGCACGTACGGTTGAAAACGGATACGTTTGTCCTGCATGTCAAACCAGTAAATAGTCAATCATCAGATGCAGTCCAACGATTTACCGTCGTTTACTACCACAAAATTGATCCTCCTGACCTACAAGAGGTTTCATTTTCGCCCGCCAAAAATGACCAACCTTCAAGTCGCGATCAAAATACCAATCATGAAGTTACACCTTCGACAATCTCAGGTCCTTTTTATTCCTCCTCCATTTTCCTTTCATCTATAACATCATCTTTTTTATTCCTGCATGTACCATTTATTTCCCAGTAATCTTACTATATATAACATGCCTAATATATGCTGAATTTTAAAATTTTTAGAGAGAATTCCTGAATCTTCTTCATCAGTTAAACAATGCCTTGAGAAAAGATTCTGCGATGATGAATACAATGCGACATCACAGAGTGATAAGGCGATCAGCGATATCGAATGTACAGCACAATTAGATGCAAAATCAACTCCGGACACTCGTCGCAGTAGAAAAAAACCCAAATTGGAAAGAATTGTCTAATGTTTTCCCATTATTCCCTTTCTGAAAACTTCTTAAAAAATTTTCTTTTCCTGCGAACTATTGAAAATCTCTATTATGAAGTATTGCAATTTGCAATTCATTCTCTAAGTTCACGTATCAAACAGTAAGAGTAATAGTTGAGAATTCACACAGAAAGTTGACAAGGCAGATTCATTTCCGTCTCTGACGTGGTATCCAATATTGCGTTTCACTTTCTTCCGTGTAATCCTTTTCACCTTGCGCTTCCATCTCATTTTCTTTTTCGCGCCTTGCGTATGATTTTCTTTCCTGTGTCTTTTGTATCAGTACTATCGTTCGCTTTTTTCTATTTCCGCGCTTCCGTCTGCTTTTTCTGTTTCCCCGCTTCGTCTGCTTTTTCTTTCGTCTAATTTTTAGCTTCCTTCCTTCAGTCTGTTTTTTTGTTCTGCTTCCGTCTTACTTTTTTCTTTTTCATTATTATTTGTTGTCCATCAAAATTATCTACGTGAACTCATTTTCACTTAACAATCTCCTCCTTTTTCACGATAACAAGTAATCAAATTAGTCAGAAAAAGTACACATTATATACGCTCAGACAAACGTACAACTTCTCCAATTCACGATATAGTACATAGTAGCCTAATCCGCAAAAGAATCATATCTCCAATCCCTATCTGTTTTACTGTTTGCATGAATGGCTACGTCCAGTCCTCAGATGACTATCTGAGATTTCACTATCTCTGAAAACTTTACAAGTATTCTTTTTCTCTGAGCCTCTTCAGGTCTCTCTACAATCAGTATTCTTTTACTCTTAGCTTCTTCAGGCTATCTGTATAACTTTCACACTAACAAGTGTTTCGAGCTTTGTTACAAAAAATATTGCTCTAGATTTTTTCGCACAATAGTTTCTCCCAGATGTTTCATTCGTCTTCAACGGCTTCTTGATAACTGTTTCTTGATTCTTTAAAGAAACGGTTATTCAGTTGAGTTCTGTAACTAACTCAAACTGAAACTTCCTTCTTCTTTCTTTCGTTTACTTTCTAGCGTCTGCTTTCGCTTCCGTATGCTTTTGCTTCCGTCTGCTTTTGCTTCCCTCTGCTTTTCCTTTCGTCTGCTTTTCTACTTGGTTTTCGTTTGCTTTCCGAATAGCTTCCGTCTGCTTTTGCTTCATTTGCTTTTCTACTTGGCTTTCGTCTGCTTTCCGAATAGCTTCCGTATGCTTTTGTACTTGGCTCTCGTCTGTTTTTCGAATAGCTTCCGTCTGCTTTTCATTCGTATGCTTTTTGTTCGTCATCAAAATTATTAATCGTAATGTCATTTTGACTTAACAATCTCCCCCTTTTTTTATGATAACAAATATCTATATTAGAAAGATGAAAAGCTTTACAGATTATAGCCAAAAAATACAATACAAAAGTACAAAGGTAAGAACCTTCAATTTTCTATTCTTCCTTTTAATTTTCTTTTTTCACTGTCTCTGTCTTTTAATTTTCTTCTCTTCTTTTTCTGATCACTTCTCCTCCTGTTAACTTCCTCTTCTTTTCTCCCTCTATTTGTTATTAATCAAAAATGATTATAACCGAAAATGCTTCGTTGGCTTCTTCATCATCTTTGTCATCTTCTTAACATCTTTCTGTAGCTGATCTACTTGAGCCTGTAAATTAGGCGCTGTAGTCGGTTGTTCAGCTTTTTGTGGTTCTTCTTCAAAAGCAACTGTAGTAGTGTATGCGTCTGAAGATGGAACACTAGCTTCAACGATTTGTAGGGCAGGAGGTTGAACAGGCAGGTAGGGTTCAGGAAGATTTAAGTCATCAGGGACTGGTAGACGTGGAACTGGGCCTCCAACAAAGCGCAGAATCTCTTCAACTGAAGAAATTTTCCATAGTGGTCGTCGTTGTAAAATAGCCTTTACAACAAGCTCAATTACGCATACCATGTCTCCAACCCTTGTTGTCTTGAACTGACCTTTTATAAGTTCTCCCCCAACTGGATCATTGATCATTGACCGACAACCGCTCGTTCTTGAGTCTCTTGATATGTGATGAGAGATAAACTTTCCTGTTATCCTCTTTTCCACATACCCTGCTTCAAAACACGCTTCGTCTATAAGACGCACTTCTTCAGCGATTTCATCTGCTGTCATATCATCCATTGCAGGTTCTGGGTATAATTTCATTTTACCCTTATCAACATTTTACTCAATTGGACGCCTTGGTTGAATATCAGGAACAACCTTTATCTCAGTATCTTCTAAAATTGGTAAGATAGTGAGAGGCTGTTTCGACATCTTTGTTGGATAAGGTGTTTTCCCAATCACCTTCAAATGCTCATAAAAACTTTTCCCTTCTTCATTCAACAGATGCATAGAGCTTTCATTCACCAAGATTGGTTTGAAGTGTACCTTCACTATTCTCTTCGGTATTTCCTTGATGATTATCGAAGTACTTTTCTTCGTCTTCACAGGTTCGATTTCTTCAAACACATTGATTTCCAAATCTTCTTTCCTCAGAAGTGGAAGAGAGTTAACCTGTTCCTCTATACATTATGTTCGCGCCTCTATTTGAGCAACCATGGATGTAGCCTTTTCCTGACTTACATTTGCTGATTGTGAAACCGTGTTTGCTGGGACCAAACTGAGTTCATCAAATTGATCAATTGGAACAGTAGTAGGAATAACTTCCTCTTGTCTTACTTCCTCAAAAATAGGATTATCATTCACCAAACTCATTTCCTGAGTAGTAAAAGTAATTTTCTCCTTACTGAGCTCCTCAGCACTAGGAGTAATTTGCTTCTGACTGTCCTCCTCAGCAGTAGGAGTAGTTTTCTTCTTACTAACCTTCTCCTTCTGTTGAGCTTCAATTAGTCTTGGAGTCTTTTGAGATTGTTGCTTCTGCTTCTCAGACTCCAATTTCCTTTTTCTCTCAATCTCTTTAGCCTATTTGGCTGCATCTTCTCGTAAAATTGATACTAGAGATCTTGTAGCTTCAGGTGGGCGCAACTCAGAGTTTTCAACTTGTTTCATCTCTCTGGATTGCTTTTCTACTTTCTGTCGCACGGTTTGAACTCTAGCTAACCTTCTTGTTTGTTTCGGAATCTCACTCACCAGTATTTCCCCTTTTCTTTTCAAAGCACCTTCTTCTATAACTCGCACACTGCTACCTTCTTTTTGAGAAATCTTCAAATCTTCTTCACTTCCTCAGATTCCTCTGAAGATTTCTGTGTTACTACAGTTATGGCCTTTGTCTTCTTGGCTTGAGGCTTAGAACTCTTCACGGGAGATTTCTTCACAGTACGCTCCCCGTCAGTTCTTGCTTTACTCCGATAATCCGCTTCTACTTTTTCCGGATTTCTCAGACCCATTTTACCAACAATTGTTGAATTAATAAAACTCTTGACAGGCATCTTCACTCTGTTTCCCCTGTCAAGTAGGACTCCAGAATCCCTGAATATCCTAGTCAGCAACATTCCATAAGGATAGCTGTTTGTATCCTTCATCTCCTTCACCATATACTGAAAGATCAGAAATGGTAGGTCTAACTGTTGACGATTCAGTAAATAGAACAGGCACTGTTCATCCAAGGTCATCACTAAATGCCTTGATCCGGCTCTAGGTAGAATGCAATTGAATAGTACTGTAAACAGGACCCTTGCCTTCGGTACTAGACTTGACGTCTTCCTCTCCGATGGGTCGTTCTCGCCATACAATTGTCGACGGACTTCTACCTCATTAACATTAAGCTTTGTCATCCATCTCGCCTTGCTAGTTAGCTTCTCTCCAGCCGATGAACACTCCGTTATCTTCTCAAGTGACTCCTTTGTTACTATTATAGACAGTCGGTCTACAGAAGAAACAATAGTCTCGTCTACAAGCTTCACATTCTTCCAGAACTCGTACACCTCTTGGTAGTATACTTCTTCTTGAATCTGAAAGAATTTTCTCCACCCAGCCGCAACTATTTCTGGTTCAATATCCATGTAATCTCTTTTTAGAGACTCAAATTCAACATGTCTTCCGAAAACCATTGCTCCCTCCATTGTCTTCTGTGGGTAGGTAACTGTATGTACTCCTTTGTCTTTTGAAAAGGTAAAGGTAGGTTGCAGAGAATTTGAGGAAACTCAAGAAATGAAGAGCTTTGGATCATGAGTACTCGAAAGATCAAAGTTTAGGGTATATCAAGAATATTCTAGAATAGGTGTGATTCTCAAAGTTATGACACCTTTTCCCTGCAAAACACCCTTGTGAAAGAAGTTACCAGCTGTAACTCACTGTTACTAACGCCGTTAACTTTTACTTATCAGACGGTTGCTTGCTTAGCATCACCATGTTGAGGTTCCGTCTGATTTCCTTGAATCGTTCTTCACTTAACGGTTTAGTGAAGATATCTGCCCACTGAAACTTCGTCTCTACGAATTGAAGACTCACGATCCTTCGTTGAACGTAGTCCCTTAAGAAGTGGTGTCTGACTTCGATATGCTTTACTCTCGAATATTGAATTGGATTCTTTGACAGACTGATGGCGCTGGTGTTGTCGCAATATAGTGTAATCTACTTTTTTTGTATCGAGTAATCCTCCAATTGATACTTGATCCACAATATTTGTGAACAGCAGCTTGTGCCACGCATGTATTCGGCTTTGGCAGTTGACATGTATACCACACCGTAATTTTTATACTGGTTCCGTCTGCTTTTCAATTTGCTTCCGTCTGCTTTTCTATTTGCTTCCGTCTTTTGTTATTATTTGTTCCTCATCAAAATTATCTTCGTAAAGTCATTTTGACTCAACAGGAATAACACTATTTACATCAACATATCAAATAATACTGATTTATTTCCAATTTCAACGTCAACATAAACCAAAAAGTCCCGTCACAGTATCTAAAGTATCAATCCACAATAAAGATTTATTTTTCATTATATCACGACACAATAGGGATTTTTCGACATCATTTTTATTTTTCAATTCCATAATCCTTCTTCGAGAAAACGATTCCACTAATCCTTGAAATTAACAACTCAATCGCGCCTTTTCCATGTAAATATCAAATCCATAATCCTTCTTCGAGTAAACGAATCCACTAATCCTTCTTGAAGTTAACGACTCAATAACGCCACCTTAAATATAAAATCATTTATTTGGCCGACTTTTGTATTCGACTGTCCGCAGTTTTTATCATTTTATCAGCTGTTACATTTCCCTAGGATAATCATTTCTGTTCCGCTTTATCATCCTCGACTACTACCCATCATTTAATAGCCCTCGGATCCTCTGGCCCAGTTAATCTGTACCTAGCCTGTGCCAGAGGATCTGAGCCACCCATTTAAGCATTAATACAGCGCTACTCTTCAAGTTAAGTCTTTCATGAGACAACTATATTTCTGCCCTGGCATACAGTTTCTCCTCTTAACTTCAATCAAACAACTTCTATCCTCATCTTTTCCCTTACGCTTCTTTAACCTAAGTACATCATATCCTCCATTCCAAGAAGATCAAAACATTCAAAGTTATGTCTGCTTTTTCAACAAACAATAAAGAACAGTTCCAATCAGTAAGTAATTCTTTTCTCCATTACTTTTTCTTCCCAATTTTTTATATTTATAATTTCAAAATTCCCCTTTGTTTTTTTCCTGCTTATTACATTTTTCCCAATTTCGTTCACTGCCCCCTTTAACAATTTTTGCTCGCTTTATTTTTCTGACTACGTTTACACTGCATTTTTACTAACGACTTATTTTTTGCCATGCAAATTTCACCTCTATGTCTATTACAAGATCAAACCTGGAGTGGTAAATAAACTTCGCAAATAATTTAGACATTTATAGACTCATTTCATTATCTTAATGACAGATATGAATTCCACCTATTTCGAGCAGAAGAGGTATTTGAAAGCTGCCATAAAACAGACATATGATCGTCAAAATGAGCTAGATGAATTGCTTATTCGATACCATGCACAGAATAAAAAGGCGCATAATAGTTTACATGTTCCCTACATCGAGATGTTTGAAACTGCTCGACAGATAAAGATGGCGAACGATCTGAAACAAGTAGCCATCCAGACCAGAAAATTTTATGAAAGACAAATTCAAAAGCTTATAGATTAAGTCATGTTTATACTGCACATGTAAATACTAGACATGTAAACTGATTTGCACCATCCGTCTTCTTTTCGGTTTGCGCTTCCGTCTACTTTTGGTTTTGGGCTTCCGTCTTCTTTTTAGTTTTGCGATTTCGTTTGCTTTTGCTCCGTGTTAAATATTTACTGATAAATCATTTCAATCGAACCTGAAAAGAAAATTAGTTTGCCCCTTCCCTCTGGTTTTGGGTTTGCGGTTCCGTTTGGCAGACAGGAAGCTGCAAAATCTCAGGCAGGAAAGGGGCGATGAGATATACATGGAAGTTTCAACTGCTTTATTAGAGTTAAATGATTATAATGCAAGTGGAAGATACGTGGTTTCAGAGCTCTGGAACTCCAAAGAAGCAAGGAAAGCCACATTGAAAGAGGTGATCAATTACATATTCAGAAATATGAGGTTCAGCAAGCGGAGTTCCTTCTCCTCTTCACTTGTCCCGGAAGATCAAGCAGGAAGTTCTCCTCCGCTTGCTGAACCTCATATTTCTGAATATGTAATTGATCACCTCTTTCAATGTGGCTTTCCTTGCTTCTATGGAGTTCCATAGCTCTGAAACCACGTATCTTCCACTTGGATTATACTCATTTAACTCTAATAAAGCAGTTGAAACTTCCGTGTATACCTCATCCCCTTACTCCCGTCTGCCTCATCCTCTACTTCAATTTCCTGCATCATACAGCGTACTAAGTCACTCCCAACCATTTAGCGCACCTCCTAAGGATAATAAAGCTAATATAATACCTGTGAACTCCCTTCATCCTTAATTATCCTATATCGATGTCATAATAGATCCTTCAATTTCTCCTGTCACAAGGTACACAATGTGGTGCCTTCCATATACAGGTAGCAATCGAGTTCACCCTTCTCTTCCCGCTTCGTCTGATTTTTGCTTCTCCGCTTCGTCTTGGTTTTGCAAACATCAATTTAAAATGAATTGAGTGATCCTTATCCAAAGAAACCACTTGAAAACCAACCGCCATCCCCTTCATGTCATTTCCCAGGCCTATTAAATTAAATATCATTTATAAATTGTGTAATCTTTCTTCTAGTAAACGAATTCAAGAGAGGTCCGATTTTCGATCGTTCAATATTCCTTCTCGTCGTCTCAATCCCTATCTTTACTTTAAAGATTATATACCTTACAGATCCGCTTATATGTAAAATATTTAATGTAACAGTCATCATTTAATACAGCCCAATTTATTCTTCAAAACACAACATTCAAATGTCTCTCTCTTCTCTAGACATGTAAAATCACTTTTGTTTCACTGTATTCACATCAAAATTGCTTTCCTATCAGATTTTCAATTTTGGAAAAGAAGTCACAACAACTCATCCGTCTCGACCCACGACGAAATTCATCCTCTTCGTCCATTTGTCCATTTAATCTGACGGCCTATATCTGTTCATAGAATGTTGTGCCGCGCATTCCATCCCGTTCGTCCATTTTATCTGTTCATAGAATGTTGTGTCGTGGATTCCATCCCGTTCGTCCATGTTATCTCGTCATTGAATGTTGTGCCTCAAAGCTTTGTCTATTACTCTTCGTAGAGTTTCGCAATTACTCTGCCTCAAACAGTTCAGTTCTGGAAAGTTTTCTCTCTCTTTTCTTAGCTCTCCGTCCTCGACTTCCTCTGTAAAGTTTTGTGCTCTACTTCTGTTTCAGTTTTCGTCATGGACGTCCCGGGCGCCGTCGTTTGTTTCTCTACAGGTCTTGTAATAACCTTTTTGATTTTTTGTTTTTTTACTTTCATGCGGGTTTTATTCATCCAGATTTTATTATTGTGTGTACAGATGGCCCACGGTTTTGTTCATTGCAGATGGTTGGAGAGGTGTTTCTCTTCCGACTTTGGTAAGTTAACGTTTTTCCTTTTGTTTTTCTGCAGCTGTGATAAGTTTTCCTTTTCTTTGTGTTGTTAAGTTCTCGGTTTTTTCTTTTGTTTCTGTGCAGATGTTGCAGTTTCTCTCCGGCAGGTTTTTCTTTTTCTTTTGTCTCTCCGGCAGGTGTTTATCTTCCTTTGTTCTTTTTCCTTGATTCTCTTGGCTTTTTGTCTTTATGTTATTAAGTTCTAGGTTTTTTCTTTCGTCTGAAACAGGACCATCGGCCACTTCCGCTGCAACTTCTTCGGCCCATCTAGCGAAGTGTTAGAAAGCCTTACTGCCACATTTGCCCGTGCAATTAACTTTAGTAGAGAGAATGCAAAGATCATTGTTGATGCTATTGGGGGACACCAAATTCCCAAGCTAGGTAAAGAGCTTGGGACTTTGGGTTTCTCCACTAAAAAAGTTGATACGACTGCAAGGATTTTCTCAAAGAATCGTCATGTTGGGAATCTTTTTTAGGGTTTAACTACAGCTCAAAAATAGGCTTATATGCGGAGCCACTTAGATGATGAACTCTATCTTTATGTTTGATTTCTTAATTTGTATCTTATGGTACACTATTATATGGTAATGTAAAATTGTAACAATACTCTGAGACCTTTCCTAATGCTAGATTCAAGGGGTTTTGGACCTTGGTTGAAGAAGAAAGTACTTATATCATGGATCGAAATAGGAACACTTGTCCAAATGAAGAAATTGTTCCTATTGCCAATGAACCCTCATCAATAACGAATCAACTTTCACTTCCAACAAATTAAGAACTAAATGAAGTTGCAACTTTGAAGAAAAAATAGCATGGAGTGAAGGATTTTTACTCATTGCCATTGGAGTGATTTTGAGTATTATTGTTAAGGACATTCTTAATAAAATATAAGGCTTAAATGTATCTTTAAAATGTTTTATTAAATTATTATGTGCTAACATTTCTAACTTGTAGGATTTACTTTAACCTATTATGTAATTAATTCTATGAATTCTTAGATGTTTTATTAAATTATTATGTACTAGAATTTCTAACTTGTAGGATTTATTTTAACCTATCATGTGATTAATTCCATGAATTCTTAATTGTGGTTCGGTTTCTCTTTTTATCGTGTGATAATTGCTTTGTATATCTGCCTGATTTTATCTGTTCCTTGCGTATATATATGTATATAATATATATACATATATAATATATGTGTTAAGTCAAAATGATTTTACGAATAATAATTTTCATGAAAAACAAATAACGAAGCTAAGTAGAAAAGCAGACGAAAGGGAAGCTAAGCAAGAAAGCAGACGCAAAAAAGCAGACGCAAAAAGCAGGCGCAAAAAAAAAACAGACAGGATGCGGTTGCTTATTGAATCTACTCACATAGATCTTTGGGATATAATGGAGAACGGACCATACGTACCAGCGGACGAAGAAGCAAATCCGGTTCCACGAGTCAGATGGACAGCTGATCAAAAAGCGAGATTCCAACTTAATTCGAAAGCTAAATTCTTCTTAAGTTATGCCTTGACCAGAAGTCAGTACCATAAAATGGACGGATGCTATACTGCGAGGAAGATGTAGGACATGTTATCCGTCCCACATGAAGGTACCAATCAAGTTAAAGAATCCAAGATAAGCATTCTTGTGCACCAGTACCAGTTATTCAAAATGAAGGATGAAGAGTTGTAAACAATGACAAAGGGAAGGAGAGACTATACCTGGAAGAGATATTAGATGATCTGACACCATATCAAATTGAAGAGCGTGCTATGTTGAGAAGAAGGTGAGGGGAATGACAATTTCTCATCACATTTCAAAAGACCCAGGAACGAGTGGTAGTCGATCAACGATAATTGATCCAGTGGGGGAAAAACTTATTCAAGGGAAGCACAAAACAGCGAAGATTGGAAACTTCACTTGTGTTGGACCCCAAACCTGTTTCTTTATTTTGTTGAGTTTATTTATTAAGCATGATTAAATTGTTTTGAGGTCTTG
>JAOTAX010000005.1:6300482-6336598 GCA_025629825.1 Erythroxylum guanchezii | reverse complement strand
TTTTGCTGAAAGAGGGTTCTCCAATTATGCTTCTCAGAAATTTAAATCCAACTGAGGGATTATGCAATGGAACAAGGCTGATATGTAGACAACTAAAAGATCATACAATTTCAGCTGAAATTGTTTTTGGACATGACAAAGGAAAAATCATTTTTATTCCTAAGATTCCTTTACAATCTTCAGAGAACGAAAAAAATGGAATTGCTTTCATCAGAACACAAATTCCAATTCGTCTGTGCTTTGCAATGACCATAAACAAATCGCAAGGTAAAACACTTGATCATGTAGGAATTTATCTCCGTCAACCTGTATTTTCACATGGACAACTATATGTGGCTCTGTCAAGAGCTCAAACTCCTGAATCAGTTAAAGTTCTTATTATTCCAGGAAGTTTTCAATCTTCAGACTTCGAAAAAAAAACAAGAAATATTGTTTTCTGTGAAAATTTTCAATTGGTCAAATTATAAGACACAAAATTTCCTCAAAGGTATATTACTTGTTTGTTTTCTCAGTTTACATAATTTAATTTCATATAAATAGTTATTTGTGTTCCCTTAACCATCTAACGTATTCTTTCAGCATGGAAAACCGTTTATTGATCAAGGATATTTTCCCTGGAGCGCAATCGTGGTCTTGTGAAGTGATAGTGCAACAGAAACAACATGTCATCGCTTCGACTAATACACCATCCAAAAGACAAAAGTTTATCTTATGCGATTATGAGGTATATCAATTACACTTTCTTCCTTTTACATTTTGTCAACTTACCAATCCATAATTCCTTGATAACTAACAGGGATGGCAAGTTGAGGGTATCACATTCAACAATGATATCGAAAGAATTGACAACATCTTACAGCCGTGTGACAAGTATATCATTTCTAATGCGATTGTGAAATCAATCCCGCCTCAATACCAAACAAAAAATTTGAAAATACAGTGGATTATTACAAGCCGGACTGTCATCGAGCCTGTGACAGAGAAGGATGCAGTCATCCCTGTCAAATTCAACTTCACACCTTTCACAAATCTTATGGCTTGTGTTGACGACAAAAAAAAATCAGTTGGTTAGATGGTTAATATATTTCTTCATGCAGTGTTCATAAAACTTTTCCATAACTAATGACATTCATCTCTGACACATGATAGATATTTTAGCCATCGTTGTGGAAATGTTGGAGAAAAAAGAAATCATCAAAGATGCAAAAGCTTCAATTGTGCAAAAAATTGTTATCATGAACAAAGAGTAATTCTCACTCCCTGTCTTCGTTAATATTTTGCGTTAAAGTGAAAAGAAATCCGCACTTTTCTAACATCTCTTATTTCTCATCAGGCAACAAACAGTGATACTATCACTGTGGAATTCTTTTGTTGACAACGAAGGCCGACAAATTGCGGAATTGCTTCACTCTCATCCAGTTATTGTCTGCGCAAAGCTCAAAGTCAACTTCTACAGCGGTATTTATTCCTTCCTCCTAATATTACATCTTACTCTGTCCCTTTTTATTCTATCTTAAACATTCATTTCCAAATGTTAGGTGTTGCATTATCGACGTAATTCGACTCAGCGATCCTTGTTGACCCACCAATACAAGAAGTTGCAGATCTTAAAAATTGGTAATCCGTTATGTTACATACAACGTTTCAAATACTTCGTTACAAATTATATACCAATTTTTAAGATTCTTCATATTTTCATCTATCTAATTATCCGTTACAGGGCGTGACGAAATAACAACGAAATTAAAAACCACATCGATCAGCGGTCTTATTTCAGATATAATCCTGATATATCTTAGCCAAAAAATCACCAAGATCATGTTTCTAGATTCTACCCCCAAGGTAATCACATCTTCATATTCTTGTTCAATATATAATTTAAAACTTGTTCCTCTAAACCTTCTTATCGGTTTTACCCTAGATATCATAGATTGAAGCCAAAATTTCCTTTCAACACATCCTACAAAAATACTGGTATATAGCGTGCAACAAATGCTTTCGATCTACAGCTGCTGCATACGGAGTTTTGTTCACTTGTAATTATTGCAAAAAAAAAGTAACAGCTGAACCAAGGTTTCTCCCTTCTATTTGCAATCTTCGATTTGTTGCTTATTTCTTCTGTATGCATATTTAAATTTTCGGTCAACTTTTTCAGTCTCATATCACCTGTGTATGTTTTTTACCAACGGTTTTCTTTTTAACTATTCTCACTTTATTGTATAGGTGCCGATACGATATGGACTTGACAGACGAAACCGGAACTATCACGGCTTCGATTTTTGCCGACCTAGCTGAAAAACTTCTAAACTTCACCGCCGTTGAAACTATGCAGTATTACAATGAGGTTATACTTTTCCTTGCTTCTTTCATTTACATCTCCGATTTAATCGGCCCGAAATATCTTTATATACTTATTCCACTGACGATGGACATTTATTGTTTTGCGTTATAAGAACATGGATCTGCCGTTAGAGGACCTGCATGCACGGTTGAAAACGGATACGTTTGTCCTGCATGTCAAACCAGCAAACACTCAATCATCAGATGCAGTCCAACGATTTACGGTCGTTTACTACCACAAAATTGATGCTCGTGAACTACAAGAGGCTTCATTTTCACCCGCCAAAAATGACCAACCTTCAAGTTGCGATCAAAATACCAATCATGAAATTACGCCTTCAACAATCTCAGGTCCTTTTTATTCCTCCTTCATTTTCATTTCATCTATAACATCATCTTTTTTATTCCTCCATGTACCATTTATTTTCCAATAATCTTACTATATATCACCTGCCTAATATATGGTGATTTTTTAAATTTTTAGAGAAAATTCCTAAATCTTCTTCATCAGTTAAACAATGCCTTGAGAAAAGATTCTGCGATGGTGAATACAATGCGACGTCACAAAGTGATAAGCCGATCAGCAATATCGAATGTACGGCACAATCAGATGCACAGTCAACTCCGGATACTCGTCGCAGTAGAAAAAAACCCAAATTGGAAAGAATTGTCTAATATTTTCCGATTATCCCCTTTCTGAAAACTTCTTGAAAAACTTTCTTTTTCTGCGAACTATTGAAAATCTGTATTATGAAGTATTGCAATTCATGGCTTTTATTGATATTATAATCATCTTAAGAGAAGCAACGCTATTCTGCATTCAAGTGCTTCGTCTTAGTTCCCACTTCGTCTAAGTGTCCACTTCGTCTTAGTTTTTGCTTCATCTTACTTTGTTTAACGCTATTCTGCATTCAAGCGCTTCGTCTAAGTTCCCACTCCGTCTTCGTATTGAAGTGAATCATGTTAAGTCAAAATGACTTTACGATTAATGATTTTGGTGAAGAACAAATAATAAAGCAAAATGAAGAAAAGCAGACAGAAGCTTAAGCAAAGAAAGCAGATGCAAGAAAGCAGACGAAAAAAAAGTAGACGCAAGAATTGATAGGAAGAGTACAAGTGGAGGCTGTCACTTCCTTGGTTCAAACCTAGATGAAGTTTTAAGAACATAGAAGTAAAACGAAGTTTTAAGACGATAGAAGTAAGACGAGGTTTAGTTATTTTATGTGATTAGCCATCTGACACGTCACAACCCAAATAAGAAGATCGCAAGAGTTAACGGTGACGGTAAGACTCAGTTAGAGCTGGTAACTTATTCTACGGAAACAAAAGACAAACTAAGACGAAGTGGAAGTCAGCGTCAGATGAAGGGCTATCTTAAATTCTTTAACACCTTTAAAGAATATATTTGTGTTATATTTGTGATATCTTAAATTCTTATATTCATTTCTATATTGTTTGATTTTCAATTATAAAAATTTCAGTAATTAGCTATTTTTTGTTTGTCATTTTGAATTGATGTTTATTTTGATATAATTAATTTACTTGTTATATTATAATTAATAGAAAGTTATAGGCAAAAGAAGCTTACATGCGTAGTCTAAAGATAGCTTAATATATAATAACATGAATGTAAAATGAATTCAGTTGATGTCATTTCCAAGACCCATTAAATTTCATTTATCAATTCGGTAATGCTTGTTCGAGTAAACGAATCAACTAATCTTTCTTGAAGTTAACGACTCAATCGCGCCGCCTGAAATATGCAATCATTTATTTGGCCGACTTTTCTGTTCCGCTGTGCACAGTTTTCATTATCTGTGTTACGTTTCTCTAGGAAAATCATTTCTGTTCTGCTTTATCATCCTCGACTACTACCCCTCTTTTCATATAGTACAACTCTTCAACTTAAGTCTTTCATTAGACAACTATATTTCTGCCCTACCACACGGTTTCTCCTCTTAGCTTCAATCAAACAATTTCTACCCTCTTCTTTTCCTTTATCCTTCTTTAACCTTAATACATCACATCCTCCTTTCCAGGAAGATTGAAACATTCAAAGTTACGTCCGCTATTTCAACAAACAAAAAAGAACCATTCAAATCAGTAAGCAATTCTTTTGCCCATTTCTTTTTTCCCGAATTTTTAATATTTATAATTTCAAAATTTACGTTTCTTTTTTCTCCTGCTTATTACATGTTTCCCGATTTCCTTCACTAGCCCCTTTAACATTTTTTTCCTCGCCTTATTATTCTGACTACGTTTACACTCCGTTTTTACTCACAACTTTTTTACAATGCAAAATTGGCCTGTATGTCTATTACAAGATAAAACCTGAACTGGTAAATAAAGTTATCAAATAATTTACACATTTATAGACTAATTTTATTATTTTTATGACAGATATGAATTCCGGCTATTTCGAGCGCAAGAGGTATTTGAAAAATGCCATAAAAGAGACATATGATCGTCAAAATGAGCTAGATGAATTACTTATTCGATAGCATGCACGGAATAAAAAGGCACATAATAGTTTACATGCTCGTCGCTACACCGAGATGTTTGAAACTGGTCGACAGATAAGGATGGCGAATGATCTCAAACAACTAGCCATCCAGACTAGAAAATTTTATGAAAAACAAATTAAAAAGCTTATAGATTAAGTCATCTTTATACTGCACATATAAATTGCTATCTTCATTTTTGCCTTATGATATTCCTATTTTGTGAAAAAGAAATATTCGACCGTCCGTTAATATTTACATCTTCCTGTTCCATCTTTAAGCCAGCACCTTATACAACCAATCAAATTTTATCTTTTTACATTTATAAGACATATTACGCTATACATATTAAGCGAAGGTCAAACCTTATACGATGTGAAGAACAGAAAAAACACATCACCGATATCCACATAAGGTTGGCTAATATGCAGTTAATGCCCGGGGATGATGTAACGGGGACCACAAAACTACCCTTGCCGTATCTTTACTTTAGAGATTACATACCTACACATCTAGACGAAAGCGCAAAACCAAAAGCAGACGGAGGGCGCAAACTAGTTTTCTTTTTAGCTTAAGTTACTTAGAGGATGAATCGGAGTCGAAGACTGCTAAAGTTAATGATTTTAAGATAGGCCTTTCCAAATTCAACCTCTAGCAAGGTTTGCATTTAATAACGATTTAAATGATTATAATATATCAATTACTCGAAATGATAATTAGCTGAATATAACATAGGCTTTTGCAAATTCAAGCTCCGGCAAGGTTTCCAATTAATCAGAAATTGATTGCGGAAAGTAAGACGAGGCGGTTGAACATAGAAAAGCGTTTCTTATATTAAGATAATCATTAAAAGTAAGACGAAGTACATAGACCGGAAACTAAGACGATAATCAGAAACTAATTTAGCTGTTGTGCAACTTAATTAATTAATTGATATGATAATTAGCTTAATATAAGATAGGCCTCCAACAACGTTTGCATTTTATAAGGATTTTAATGATTATAATATACCGAATTAATTCATCATTTACTTGAAATGTAAAAATAGTGCACAGACAAAAGTAAGACAAAGCAAAAGCTAACAAAGAGAAAAGTAAGACGAAAGGAAAGCTAAGTGAAAACTAAGACGAAGCGGTTGAATGTAGAAAAGCGTTTCCTTATTTAAGATAATTATTAAAAGTAGATAAAAATTAATTCAAAATGACAAAAAAAATTTGCTGATTACTGAAATTTTTATAATTTATTTAAACAATTGAAATAGTTTATGTAAGCCAAAAATAGTTAAAACGAACAATTGAAAAATCAAACAATATAGAAATGAATATAAGACTTTAAATGCCACTAATATAACACATATATTTTTTGAAGGTGTTATATACGTATATATATTTCCCTAGCTCCATACTTCGTCTTATTTTTGCCTCTCCTCTTCGTCTTATTTTTCTCTTTGCACTTCGTCTAACTTTTCTCTCCGCGCTGCATCTAATTATTGCTTCTTGGCTTCGACTCCGCTTCGTCTTATTTTTTCCCCTGCACTTCGTGTTACTTTTCTCCCTCTCATTTTTGCTTCGTCTCAGTCTGCTTCAGCCTTACCAATACGGTTCATCACTTTCTAATATTATTATTATTCGCAAATTAATTTCTTATTATTTTTCTTATCATAATGAAAATCATTTTTATTATCAAGATTATTATTTTACTTAATTCATATATTCATGTTTTTTATTTTTATTATTGTCAAAAATTGTATTAAGATACCACAAATATAACACAAATATATTTTTTATAGGGGTTATATATGTATGCGCTTCATCTAATAATTCCTTCTCTGCTTCGTCTTACTTTTCCCTTTGCACATCGTCTTACTTTTGTCTCTCCCTTCGTCTGAGTTTGACTTCCACTTCGTCTTAGTTTGTCTTCCGCTTCCGTCTAACTTTCGCTTTCGCTGCTTCCTCTCATTTTCTCTTCGTCTTAGTTTGTTTCAGCCTTACCAATACGGTTCATCACTTTCTAATATTATTATTATTCACAAATAAATTTCTTATTATTTTTCTTATTATAATTAATTTCCAAATTATTATTATTATTATTATTATTATAAGTATTAAAAATTGTGTTATTATTATTATTATTAATTTGTGACTATTAATATTATTATTATCACTACAAGAAAAATTAGTTTCAGTAACCATTATTAATGGTTGCTAATAATAAGAAAATGGTCGTTAAAAGTTATAGCGACCAAAATCGGGTTGGTCACAGGTGGTTACAACAGGGTTGTTACTAAAAGTGCTCAGTGACGAGTTATTACGTTGGTCGTTAAAAATGCACTATTAACAACCATTTAAAATTGGTCACTAAAGGTAGAATTATTAGCGACCAAATTTATATATTTTTTAGTATTATTATAAATTTATTATTATTTTCTGAAAAATTCTTGAAAAACTTTCTTTTCCTATCAACTATTGGAAAACTATGCTTGTATCAAACAGTAAGAGTAATAGTTCACAGTTCGAAGAGAAAGTCGACACGCCAGATTAATTTCGGTCTTAGTTTTCTATCGTTTCAATTTGGCTTACGCTTCCGTCTCACTTTTCTATCGTCCCACTTTGGCTTGCCCTTCTGTCTGCTTTTGGTTTTGCCCTTCCGTCTGCTTTTTAGTTTTACGCTTCCGTCTGCTTTTCCTCCGTCTTACTTTCTATTTATGACTTTTCCCCTGCTTATTATACAATTTAAATATTTACTGATAATTTCATTAGTCAAATTTTTAAAATTTAATTACAAAGTTTTTGATCTTGCTTTATATATTTTTATATTTTCTTATATTATTATGATTTATTCATTACATTTATTATTATTAAAGAAACATGATAATTATGAATAAAAAACATATTAAAAAACTTATAGATTAAGCTATCTTTGTACTGCACAATTAACTAGTAGACATGTAAATAATATGTTACATAATAAAAGATTAATATTATACAGCGTCATATGATTTTTATTGATATTATAATTGTCATTACTAGGGAGGTGATAATTTTGACCTCCTTCATTGACACACTTAACAAATGCGCATAATATACTGCATAATAAAAGATGAATATTTTCCACTTCGTCTTAGTTTTTGCTTCGTCTTACTTTTCTCTGTGTACTTCGTATTACTTTTGCCTCCAGGCTTGCGAAATGCTTTTCTAAATTCAGCCGCTTCGTCTTAGTTTCACTTCGTCTTACTTTTTCTTCGCACTTCATCTTATGTTTGTCTCCGCCCTTTGCGTGATTTTTGCTTCTCCGCTTCACTCCTTCCGGAAGATCAAGGAGGAAGTTCTCCTCCGCTTGCTGAACCTCATATTTCTGAATATGTAATTGATCACCTCTTTCAATGTGGCTTTCCTTCCTTCTTTGGAGTTCCAGAGCTCTGAAACCACGTATCTTCCACTTGGATTATACTCATTTAACTCTAACAAAGCAGTTGAAACTTCCATGTATATCTCATCCCCCCATTCCTGCCTGAGATTTCGCAGCTTCTCGTCTGTCTCATCCGCTACTTCAATTTCCTGCATCATGCAGCGTACTAAGTGACTACCAACCATTCAGCGCACCTCTTAAGGATAGTAAAGCTAATATAATACTTGTGAACTCCCTTCATCCTTAATTATCTTATATGGATGCCACAATAGATCCTTCAATTTTTCTAAATTCAACCGCTCCGTCTTAGTTTCACTTCGTCTTACTTTGTTCCTGAATATGTAATTGATCACCTCTTTCAATGTGGCTTTCCTTCCTTCTTTGGAGTTCCAGAGCTCTGAAACCACGTATCTTCCACTTGGATTATACTCATTTAACTCTAATAAAGCAGTTGAAACTTCCATGTATATCTCATCCCCCCATTCCTGCCTGAGATTTTGCAGCTTCTCGTCTGCCTCATCCACTACTTCAATTTCCTCCATCATGCAGCGTACTAAGTGACTACCAACCATTCAGCGCACCTCCTAAGGATAGTAAAGCTAATATAATACCTGTGAACTCCCTTGATCCTTAATTATCTTATATGGATGCCACAATGGATCCTTCAATTTCTCCTGCCACAAGGTACACAATGTGATGCCTTCCATATCTCCATCCTTTTCTGGAAACCTTTTTTTGCATATCTCAATAAATTTCTTCGAATCAAGTTCTCCCATTCGTTTAACGTCAACATGTGAGCGGGTACCCAACATTTTTGGCAACATCTACAAACAAAATATGGCGAACAGTTATTCACCAAATAAAGAATCTTCTAGTGAGTGCTCTGAAGACTTATTAGTTTGTATTTTTTACCTAAATAGTTCTTTATATTCTTTTCATAGTTCTTTTAGTTGATTTTCACATTCATCCAATATGAGTCATCTACTCCCTCTTACTGTCAATCATCACTTTAAATGAATAGATGTTCTATCATCTTCGACACTCCACATATAGATAAAGCTATGCATATTTTATAGGAGCACAAAGAGGGAAAAAAGGAAACACAAAGAGTAGACCTCTATTAATTTTTTACGTGCTAGTTGAAGCTCATCATTGCTCTGGCGCTCTTTGACAATAAGAGCTTGATTCATAGATTCCATATCACTCAAATCATCAACTTTCTCCTTCAACTCAGCCTTCATCATTTCCATCTTCTTTTGAACTGCAGCATCATCTTGATCTCCAAGATGCTGCATCACCTGCAGTTTGCCTTTTAACTCTTGAATTTCCATTTCCAACTTCTGTTTGGCATCCAACTGCTTTTCTAACTGAAGTATCTTATCTAGGGCCTGTTGTTTCTCCCTCTGAAAAATTCAATGAACTCATCAGTAATCAACAATAAAGGAAGTATGCCACTTAGGTCTACAATAGCATGCACTTAAAGAAAGCAGCAGACCTTTTGTTCTTCAATCAGTCTCAAAACATTTTCATCAGCCTTTTTCTGCTCCATTGATGCTAACTGGAGCGAATTGTGTCTCACGTCATTCTACAAGGACATAGAAACGGTAAGTTCTGTGTGCACTTTTTAACTACAGATTATTCACTGATTTAAACTCCACCAACTGGATCTACAGAATTAGACTTCCAATATTTGATTTTTAAGAACCAAAAGAATTATAAGCATTATAATATATCAGTTAACAATTGAATACCATACCAGAAGCTAGCTGCAATTAGAAATTAACATTGATGAAAACACAACAGGAGAACTATGAGAGTTCAAATAAGCCAATCCTGACACAAACCAACTTTGTGCTGGATGGTTAACAATTCTTCATACGAAATAAATTGGTGAGACATGTTACCTTTTTCTTCTCTTCCTCAAGTTTTTGTCTATCACGCTCTGTTTGTACTTCACGCCTATTCAATTCTTTGCTCCAATGATCAAGTTTCCTTTTTTTAGCCTCCAATTCACTATTCAGCTTCTCCTGCTCTTCCAAAATCCCATGAATCTTTTCACGTGCACGGCGCTGCATCTTCCTTGTTTCTGTGAAATGATAAAACCCTCGTATATCAAATGATAACCATTTTCCAGATGGCTTTCTTACCATACATCCATTACATCAAAACAATTGGAAACCAGTAAAAATTAACTAGCCTTCATCATCCTCCACTCTCTCCAATATCCAGAATAATTCATTCAAGAAAGGAAAGTAAATGTTTATGTCCAACTCTAAGCATTAATGCGGAAGATACAGCTTGCACTATGCTGTCAAGGCTCAAGAAGCAAATTTAACTGAAAGTTTTATAGTTGAGTGGGAGAATAACCAATAAGACCTACGGTAAGTACAAGACACTAAACATCCTTCTGGTCAAGATAAGAATATGTTATTTGAGATTAGTCAAGTATATATGCAAATCAAAACATAAATTTAGACACTTAGTGACAAACCTTCAACGAAAGCTTGGTGTAGATTATCTTTCTCCTCAAGCATCCTACTCAAAGACATGTTCTTCTCATTGTACTTATAATGCATCTCACTCAGATTCTCATTAGTCTGATCAATTTTGTCTGCTAGCTTTGCCACAATAGTGCTTCTACTCTCATTTTTTTCTTGGACAATATCAGAAATTGTTCTCAGCTTTCCTTCTTTACGTAGATATTCCCCTATTGGGTCTTCAGCAGTATAGTCATCAGCACGTGCACCCCATCCATAAGTGCTCAATCCGGGATTGGATTGCCTTTCCTTCCAGTCTCTTTTCCCAAGATTTACAGTTTCAAAGGACTTCTCAAAGTTTGATGTTGTCATGAACCCATTCCAGTCCTCATTAAACTTCACTATACCCCATATTGTATGGTCATGTTCATTCCAAACGGTATGAACATCTAAAGGCTTGAAATTAGCAAACTTTTCCAACCAGTATCCACTTTCATGCAATGCAGCATTGCTTGGCTCAATAACCTTTTTGACTATGATTCCCATCCATGGCCAAACATACTGATTGGCCAGCTCTTTAATTTCCCCTGAAGTTGTATCCATTAGAGCCTTTTGTGAAGTGTGACCTGTTTCAGTTTCTAGATCAACTTCCAAATACTTTGCCAAAGCAAAATGATTTGCCTTCTGCTTTGCACTTCTATTAGCAGAACCTTTAGCTACCCCTGATGCATGTTGCAGCAGATCCTTATACTTGTACTCTTGCTTCTTTTTTCCAGCACAGAAGGGGCATTTTAAGCCGTTAGCGGTCTTCACTATGTATTTTCCAGCTCTTAACTCATTATAAGGTTTGTCTTTGTAGTCATCAATCTCTGATTCACTAATGTCGGACTCTTCTTCAGAACTGCAATCCATCTGGTAAAACCCTGAAAATGATCTATGCAAAAAGCGAAATGATAAAATAATAACAATTAATACATGAACCTCAAATGACATACACAACTAGTTCTAGAAAAAGGCTTAGTCTCGTCTGACTTGAGTAAGCAGGACAGTTAGACTGACATAAACTGTTTCCGCAACTTTAACATAAATGTCATTCAGTGAAGACAAACCCGTTCTACAATAATTTCAGATGAAGCAACACCTTCAACACAAAAGGCCACAAACTTTTCAGAGCAATCATACAACTTCAGAGCATAGCCACAAGTCCCTTACTTACAAAAGTGAGCGTGGCAGAAAAATAAGATGTTACATAAAGAAAAAAGATAAAAGAAAATTTCATCCACATACTAATTTCTTGTGTTGGGTTTAAACCATCAATTCATACACAAGTAGTAGCATCAACAGTTCATGAAATGTAGTACCAAATTCCAATTTCTCAATATAAGAGGGAATTTTGGGTAATGAAATTCATGAAGCACACACAAAAAAAAAGAAAAGAAAAGAAAAGGTTTATCCACACAACTAGAACACCAGTTCTGTTAACCGTCGTAATTTACGTCTTATAATCAAATAAACGCAAATGTACACTTAAAACAAAGGCTTCATACAAGCCAAAGAAATTTAAAAAAGAAAAGAAAACAGACCACTTCTTTATGAACTATTCCACCTAAGAAAATCATCAACTTGAAGTATGCAACAATGGGCGAAGAAAAACACCAGATTTGCAGGTAAACCACCAAAAACAGGAAGAACCCATTTTTATGCTCCTTCAGGGCAAATACCAGAGAGAAGAGTTACCAGAAATCAGATTGAAGAACCGAAACGCCTGACAACACAGTAGTTCACAAGGCCAAAACTTGTCGGAAGAGACAAAGAAGTGAATCCGAGACTCACGTGAAAGGGAGTGATATCGTTTTCCTTGTTACTCTGCTCGACTTGTTTGGCTCCGACGAAAAGCAAAGAAAATGGTGAACCGGTAAAGGGAATTAGGCTTATAGGCTTCAACTTTGTAACTTTACTTCTTTCTTTTCAGTTCAGTTTGTGTTTTTCAAAAATTACTATTTCGTCCCTCTTATTATGATATTTGAAAACAGTATCTTAAAAGGTTGAGTATAATTAGGCATTTTTAAACTCCACGCCTCAACAAGATTTATACCGTTGTTATGATATTGTTTAATCATTCTTTATATTATTTTTATTAAGATTTTAAAATTATAATGTCAATCATTTTACAATTATAAATATACGAAAATCTTATAGTTTATGTGATAATTATATTATAAAATAATAAACAATTATCTTAAATATAATCATTAAAATAAAAATTAAAGTACTAAAAGATCCACTATAATTTTATTCTTCAATAATGCAAACCCTAAAAAACTATATCCCGTATCGTGAGTTAAATTTGAGTGTATACAATAATTCTTAAATTACATAGTTAAAATAAATTATTTGATAAGTTATTAAAATTAAATCATATATTTAATTCAATTAATATTATAAGCTTAACATATTTATAATCTTGTTTATTATTATTATTTAATTTATTAAAGTGGAAATCAATTTATTAATTGTGATCCAAATTTAAAACTTAATGAAAATAACAAATCAAAAGAAGGGTAGCAAGTAGTAGAATATTTAACACAATAATGCATATATGGAACTTACATGGTTTTTCAAATTAATATTTTATGAATCAATTGCAATCACTGATGAAGCAAGTTACTAAAAGACATATAGCGTGTTTATTATAATTTCTATATTTATAAAATAAAAAGTTTAGGAGTCATTGTTTTGGTGTTTTTTATAACTAATATTGATTAAGCTAATATTATATGTAAAGAAAAATTTATGATATATAGGAGTAATTTAATAAATATGAGTTATAATGGACACAAAACTACCTAAATAATGGTCATGCAATTAAATCTTTATAAAACAATAAGGAAATTACAATCATTAATTAAGAATACGAATCTTTATAAGGATTTGTTAAAATAAATGATATGTTTATGTCAAGTAACATCAAGTACAATGGAAGAGTAAAATGAACCAAGAATCCAATTAAACCAAAAGAGCAATCAAAGGATAAAGATATCTTATCATTTCAATGAAATATATACTCAATCATTGCATCATCCTTTACATATAAGGTGTAATGCATAAATTCTTTCATAATTAAAAAGAAATTTGTTTTTATCTTTAAAAATTTTTGATCTTTAAATAAACTCTTGGAAAACTTTTAAAATAGTTTTGAGTCAAGTTTCTACCCTTTAAAGATTTTGAGAAAGTTGGAAAACTTATTTTTAAGTATATTGGTCAACTAATATAAGTTAGTAGTCAACCAATGTTAAGTTTTTAGGTACATTAGTAGATCAATAAAGGTGAGTAGTCGACTAATATGATTTGATAACATGTACCATGAAGATGTGATCGTGTTGGTCAATTATTATGATAGAATAGTCAACCAATATGTAGAATGATTGACCAATGCTACCATTATTATTTTTCCAAATAATCATTATGAGAATAAAAAATTAAAAAAGGAGATTAATTTTCTCAAATTATCATTATCTAAGTCCATTATAAGAAGTTAAAATTAGATAGTATGCTTGGAACTTAAAAGAGATCTAACAATAAATATGGAATTAGTTTCATTTATGAAATTACACAATCTAATACCAAGATAATTTTTATCAAGGAAAATCATGTTTATAACTAGTCATTTGCATAGATCATCATATGGTTTCACATTCTAAACCTAAAAGACATAGTTTATAAGGTAAAAATAGACATAATTTTCATGTCTGGTCAAAACAAAAAAAATAATATTCTCCTCATTCATATAGGCCTTTTTATCATAGTATAGGTTACATTATGCGCATAAAGGTATGATACATGCTCTCATTCAATATTAGGTCATATTTCTATGAAAGAAGCATGTCATTTACTAATTCATATCTAAATACTTTTCATCATACAAGAAAAAACTCCTTCTATCCACATATTTAAAAGAGAGCATTATATCACTCATACATCTATTAAAACCTAAAATGTATATATGTCACATTTTTATAGATCACACTCACATAATCCATATACTTTAAATTATATTATGAGAGATGTCACGTTTGTGGTGGTTATAGACATATGTATAGAAATTGTTCTTTGAAATAATACTTGTTGAGTAAACCCAAAAAGATATAGGTTGAAAAGGATTTAAAAACTAATCTCTAATGAATCAAGTTTCCTGGCTACCTAAAACATATAGATTTTTTTTGGTATTTTAAGTCAATATCAAATAGTTATCAAATGAATACCAACAATTGGCATTACCTCCATTGTTATTAAACGAGGAACAAAAATGGTATCTTCAATAATTTGTTTTAGAAGAGAAATTACCAAAATCCCTCACATATGTTAGGTAAGGTGTTGGTATCAAAAGACCAATTATTGAACTAAATGAGAAAGAAAAGAAGGTAACTATTGGTGATACATAAAAGAATGTGTATACTTACTTTCGTAATAATAACAATTTGAGCATATTGATTGGACATAATTAAGGAGATAAACTATTATTGTGTGTACCTAGGAGAGAAAGATAGATAAATTTTTAAAATTGATAAATAAGAATTATAAGAATTGTCTGTTCATTTTATAAATATTTCTCTTTGTCTATATATAGAGTTTTTGAAAAGGGAAAGACAGAAGTTATTTATTTCTTTTAAAGCTTAAATACTTGTAAATATTTTATAACCTTTTAAGTGCTAACAAAAAAGGAGAAAGAATGATGATATTGTAACTTGCATATTTCATGTTATACGAATTAAGGAGGAATATGTGTTATCTATTGCTTTAGCATACGAAGAACTTACTCAATATCATTTATCTTTTTCAATGTTATCAAATATTTTGTTATCGTAAGAAAGGGAAAGATTGTTAAACCAAATGAGGTTCGAATTTATAGTTTTGATGCTAACAAAATATGTTACTGCTTACATTTTTATCCTTAGTAATATTAATAAACTAATATGTGAAATATCAAGTTTAATGGAATGATAGAATCAGTAAAGGAGTTAACAAAATTAGCTGAGTAATTAAAAGAAGATAATGAGCATATTAGAGCACATATGTAATTTAAGAATTTTTCAAGATAATTCTAATAAAGAATTAAGAGAAAATAGGAATCAAGCGTAACTTTAAAGAAATAATATAATCTTTTTTTTAACTTTATCTTGGTCATTTTAATAAACTATGGACTCAATCATTTCTTGATTTGTTTTATATAAGTTATAAGGGATAAATCCTTTTATAATTAAGAGGATATTTGTTTTGATATTTAAAAAGAAACTCTTTATCTTTGAACAAATTTTGGGAAACTTTTAAAACAATCTTAAATCAAGTTTTTACCAAAAAGGTGGTTTTTTATGCTTGAAATTTTGTGAAATTTTGACAAAAATTGTTTCCAAGTATATTCCCAACTATTCACCTACATAGTCAACCAATATAGGTAAAAGTCTAATATTGATCAAAACTTGTTAGAATAGATAACTAATTTATTAATTTATCACAACTACTCGATAGAATAGATAATTCATTTATTAATTTTCAAATAGGCTAAAAATAAACACACACAATTCATCATTTTTTTTGTGTGATATCCAAAACTCAATAATATTGATTACATATTTTAAATAAATTATAAAATATATATTTTAGATAAATTGTTCTATGATAGACTTACTTCAAATTATTATTATTATTAGTATGTAAACCATACCGCTAACATTTCAAGGTAATTAAGAAATCCTCAGAAAATTGGTCTCAAAACCTTTAATACTTGAAAAGTCCTCCCCTGTTAAGTAGACGATTCTTTAATAAAAATATTATTTCTCTAACTTATTAATTTTTATATAATGGAAATTATTTTGGTATTAGATATAATTAAAAGTAAAAACAACAATTAAATTTCTTCCATTTCACCTTAATATTGTTGATAGCATAATTTTGTTGGATAGCATATTAATTTGAAAAGTTAAAGATTAAATTTTAAGAATCAATTTTATTGATCGAATTTGATTAAGTTTAAAAATTTTAATAATCAAATTTAGATTATATAAAAAGCTAAAAGTTTATACCAAACTAAATATTTTACATTAGAATAATTAATATTTATATAAATATTGTAATGTGTAGATATTATTATTATTATTATAAATTAATATGTTTATTTTCTTTTATTTTATTTTATTTATAATATTGTAATAATTCATATTTTTATTTTAAAATCTAATTTTTATTTAATAAACAATTCAATTTTTATTTATATTTTGATAATTACTAAATTTTTTTTTGAAAGATACGAGTTTATTCCTAAGATTATTCTTACCGTATCGAAAAGAGTTTTCATTTACATCCTCAATTTTTCGTTTGAGTTATAAAAAGATTCTCACGAAAACATTATCCGTTGTAAGCTTCTTTAATTCATCATCCCATTCATTCATTAATGCTCTCTCATCTTATCCTTCTGGATTCCTTAGACCACCATTCCTCATCGTTACTTGTCTATGTCCTCATCTCAGTGTATTGCTTTTTGCTTCTTGTTCTTCATCCTTCTCCTACCCACCATATTTACTTCTTGTTTCCTGCTCGAATACCCATTCGTCTGTGCTAACCTTAAGGGCATTTCTGAAATCAACTTACTCCCTTCAAATCCTGCCTTTAACCATTTCCTTTCTTAGTAACAACTCTTTCCTTGTTTTACCTGTCAAATCTGCTTCCTCTCTGCAGCATGGAAAAAGCAGATAATAAGGCCACATGAATCCAAAGAAACCTGATGAGATGAAATTTCCACCTTACCTTTTACAAGGGGTAATGCAAACTCCTCAAACATCTGAACTCAGAGAATCTCCGACTTCAAAGATTATAACCATGAACGAAAAATAGTAGTAAGAGTAAAGGATGAAAATACACTCCAATACTTACCCACATATCGTATCTCTAGATATGGAGACTTTTAGAACACCATAGTTATCGAATTCTTCATAGATCGAAGGCTTTCTTTTAAGACAATTCAAAACTAGGTACTAAGTTTATGGAGAGGAAGGGGCTTGCAAGAGGTAATGATTTTAGAAGACAATCATATATTGTTCAAATTTCAAAGTCAATGTGAACCTAAAAGTATTATGGAATATGGCCCCGACACATTTATAATATATTTTTGTTTTTACAATTCTAGACACCTGTTATTAATTAACTTGGAAAAAAAAAATGAAAGCATACCTTTACGGGTTAAATTTCACCAACATTCCTTTGCAATATTGGTCAACCAAAGGGCTAAGATCTTTAGCTACCTTTATTGGTAAACCACTATGCATGAATGAAACTATTGCAAAAAGGAAAAGAATAATAAGCTATGCAAGAATATGTATTACTGTTGAACTCAATAAACTATTCCTAGAAATAGTCACAATAATGAAGCTTTGTGAAGACGGTGAACTTGTTGAAGATCTAATTTTTGTTTTCTACAATTTGAGGCCAACAATAAAATAGAAAAGGAAATCGTGGAGACCATAAAAGGGACTTTGAAGAACTTATGTCATTAGATGGAAAACAAGGGAAAAGATCTATTTAAACTCAAAATAGCCTGTCAGACAAAGGTAAAGGAATTATTACCATGGATGTTTTTGATGCTTTTTAAAGATAAGGAAAAATGATGAGATTGAGGTTTCAAAAAATAAAATTCAGCTCCATTGATTAAAGAAATATCATCTCCACTGAGCAATCGATAGAGGAAGGAGAGAGCAAGGTAAACTCCGATAAGAATGATAAAATAGAGTTTAAATTTAATGAAGTCCAAAGCAGTAGGAATAAGAAAAAAGGAAGAGAAGCAAATCAAAGTGTGCAAAACCCTTCAGCTTTGAATAATGTCAATTGTAGTTTGGAGTGTAAGAGTTTAAATAACTCCAATAAGCTTGATTTAGTTAGAAATTTTGTCCTAAAAACCAAGCCTATTTTGATTGGATTTTTTGAAACCAAAATTAAGCAGAAGAATATCTTAGAGATGCAAACCCTAGGAAATTCTTTCTCTTTTGGAACAAACCACCAGCACCATCATTATGGACGCATTATTATAGCTTATGTGTCTAGCAAAGTAAAGTTCAGACTAATTGGTTCTAGTGATCAAATGATGAACATGATTGTAACTATTCTATAAGGTAACTATACCATCTCGGTGACTATTGTGTATGGTTCCAATTATAAGTTCCACAAAACAGCATGATGGCATAATTTGTAATCCATTCACAGTATAATTCAAGGCCGCTAGATTATAGTTGGTGATTTTAATAGCGTACTACATTGGAATGAAGTAGAAGGTAATATGGGTCAAACATTATTTCACTAGCAATTTCAAAGATTATACTCATAAAATAAACATCTTTGATATGTAAATAAAAGGTAGTTTCTTTACTTGGTGCAACAAACAGAACTCCAAATTGATGTTAAGGAAGAAGCTTGATCGCGCCCTAGTGAACAAGGACTAGTTAGAGAAGTTCCCTGAAAGTAAAGCAATATTTGATGCCCCTAGAGTTTCAAGTCACTCCCCAATAATACTAAAAGGTATGGATTGTTGTTGGAAGAGGAAAAGAAAGTTCTCAGTTGGGTTTATCATTTAAATTATAAGGAATCTTTACTTCATATTAGAAACATGAGTAGTAACATTAGGATTAAATCACCAAGTATTAGAAGGAAATTCTGTTAAGTTTAGTTCAAAACATACAAAATAGTTAGATGTACCTTTCTTCTAAAATTTAGCCTTACATTTTAGATAATCTTTCTAATGGTGTCCTCTTTTCTTATGGAAATGACACATATTTGTCGTTTAATCCTTCTTGTCAATATTAGTAGCAATTTGTATCACTTTAATGGACACCTTTTTCTTAAAGTTCTCGGCCTTTGGCCTATAAATCTTGCTAGCCCCTTAACCCATAAGGTTAATTGAATGAAAAAGTTAACTCTTCATCCTTTTTTCCTCTTAAATAAGTATATTGGAAATTTATTAATATTCCACTTATCTTTTATAGTATTGTAGTTAATTTGAAAAGGTCCATACTAAGAAGATAACGAGTTTTATAATGAATTGTTCTAAAAAGGAGTCATTAACTTTCATACTCGAGGTATTTAATTTTGTTGTAATATTTGTCATCTCTAGTGCATATTACTGCATGCTTTGCTATCCATCAAATTTTATGGTTGTGAGTTCAGTCATTAGTGTACCAAGAAAAGACTTGACTATAAAATGAAAATGTTCTTCCATAAAGTTTAAAGTATTCTTTAGCACTTTCAGTTTGTGGAATAGTGGTGTTAATATTGTTAGTAATAGTCATTTGCATAAAATTAAAACATAATTTATTAGACCTTTCTCATGCTTTATAGTTTGTCTTCTCAACCTCACTGCTCGTATCTATATTAATAGTAAGTTTTTCTTCTAACAATGTTAGGTCAAGATCTAAAACACCTAAATATAAATTAACTTGTTTGCACAATTCAGAAAAATTTAAACCATTAAACTAAGTAATTGAATAAGTGTGTGAATAAAAAGAAATAGCTACAAATACCTAAATTCTAAATAAATTATTGGATTCAAATAATTAAACATTTAGAATGTACTGTAGGTTTTCTTTAGGCAAACTCAACAATATATTATCATAAGTTTAATGCGATACAAACTTTATCAGACAATCAAATAAAACTAATCAAAAGCAATCAATATCTTTGGCAACAAGATATTTGATAGGTTAATGTTGATTTTAAAATTCTATCAACTAATAAACAACATTTATCCATATAATTAATTAGTAATAGGCATTAATATTTTATAAATAAGTAACTATTTACACAAACAAATTTCACTTAATTTATGTGGTCAATTTGGTGACTAACAAACTATCCTTTTATAATGTCATGTGTAAATTCAACACATAATACATAGTTTTTAATTTCACTAATAACATTACATGTCCATAACATGTATATGATACGAAAATATGTAATTGTAGTATATGGCAGTTAACATTGTTAGTATGTCAGTTGGATGGTGTTAGTGGGTAACTATAAATAACAATCTCCCCCACCCCAACTATTGTATGTTTTTGGCAATTAATGAGAATCCTATTGCATTTTCCCTTTCTCTCTACTCTCCCAAATTCTCTTGATTCCTCTCTGTTCTTCTATTCACCTCTTATTCCCTTTGTTTCTCTCCCTTTGTCTCTTTTCTCTCCTCTTTCCTTTCTCTTTTCCCTCTTTTTTCCTTTCAACTACCACTTTCAATAATAATGGTATTAGAGACATTATACTCCTCGGACTGGTGGCAAAGATGCGTACCTAGACTTCCGTTCATGATCTTGATGTTCATATAAAGATGTTGAAGCAAGGATTCCAGCAATTGGTGAACTTGTCTGACATGGTGTAGGGGATGTCTGTACAGTTGACAGGCTTTATGTGAGCCCAAGAAGAGTTGTTGATGATAATGAAAGGGGTCCAGGCCAAAACAGAGGCCAGAGTCACATCAGAAGGCAGCAAGATAGAGGCTAGAACCAGGGTGATCAACGTAATGCCTAGCGACAACAGCCAAAGACCCGTAACTACCAACGCCCCACCCATTTAACAAAGATGGAGTTCCCAAGATTCCAAAGAAGTGATGTTCTTAGGTGGATTTTGAAATGTGAGAGGTATTTTCCATTGGACGAGACAACGAATGCGTTGAAGGTAACAATGGCAGGCTTGCATCTTAGTGGGAAAGCATTTCAGTGGCACTAAGCTTTTAAACAAACATAAGAAATTGAGGATCTGGAATGGGAGGAGTATGTGGTGGCTGTCAAGAACTAGTTTGGACCTTCGTAAAAGGCAGCAAGGCTTGTTGGCTAATTTTAATGATCTTTTTGACTCCATATCTTGCAAATTAAATCTACTGGAGGAGTACTTAGTCCATGCATATATTGCTAGACTCAAAGAGGAGTTTGCTAGTCTAGTAAGATTGTTTAAACCTACAACATTGCTGAAGGCAAGAAACTTGGCTAGAGTCCAAGAAATTAACATGCAGAAAAGGAATAAAGAGGTGACAGCTAGAAGAAGCTCTACAGGTGTTAAGCAAAGTAATAGTGGAGTTACTTTGGTTTGGATTCGGTGGCAGTAGCTATCCAAGACAGGTGAAAAAGCTATAAAAATGTTGTAGTGAGTAGTGGGTCCCATCAAGCAATCCTTAGTGGAAGGTGGTGCTTAACCGAAGACTAGATTGGATGTGAATATAACTGGAAGCAACAAAAACCAATTCAAGACAGTAGCTTCTTTTAGGAAATTCTTAACTACTGATAGTATTGTTGTCGCCTGCAACTAAATTTAAAAAGAAACCAAATTCTTGCAATATAAATTAATGTAATAGTGAAAAGTAGGGATCGTTCCAACAAGAAATTTTTAATGGCAAAGGTTATACGAGTTTAAACCTAAAACAAATGGGGGGTGGGGGGCGGGCGGTTTGGTTCACCTAATTTAAGAAATTAGAAATAACAAAAACTGAAATTAAACAAAAATATTCAGATCTGAAAATTCAGTAAACAAACATTGATTTCGGGTCACCGACGTTATCATACTAATATGGATCTTTGATATAAAATTTCGTTTATCAGCAAACATTCATTGGGTGATGTTTTCTCTTAAGTTTAAATAAATAGAAATATGTATTCTACGCGTTCTTATTAATCAACAACTTAGATGCGATCTTATGTTCAATTGAATAATAGCTTTAAGAACTAAGAAGCCAATGAACAAGATAACATATGTACGACATGCAGTTAATCAAGATGAGTTTCTTCTTAGAATTCTCAGTTCTAACGTAAAGATGGTAATCTTAATTGCTACTTGTGATTAGCAAAACTGAATGTCATATTTTACTAATCTGGCTATTAAACGAATCAACTCCTAATTGCGCATCCTAGAAATTAATAAGTTCAATCATAAAAGCAATTCGGAAGGCACTCAATATTCATCAATAAAACAAACTTTATTGGAACATCTTACACATAATAGATGATAACATGGTTTCCCTCAACCAAGAAAAGGGATTTAGCTACTCATAACAAAAGTGAAAATCAACAAAAAATAGCCAAATGTAAAGTCTCTATCTCTGGTCTTTCTTAGAAAATCCGAAAATCCTTAGAGAAATACTGCATAAATTGAAAGACCTAACTATAGCTGACAAAAAACAAGAAGAAAAATGGCAGAAAAATTCTGCAAAAAAACATAAACACTATCCCTAAAGTGGCTGATGTGAACCAGAACAAGAATGCAGAAAATGTCAAACTAGTCCTAATGAAAAACCTACAGAAAAAGCTGCAGAAAAATGTAAAACTATCCTAAAACAAAAAGCTGTGTGAACAGTAAAATTTTCCTCCTATATGCTTTTCAATCCCTTCCTTTCTCTCCTTTTTCGTGATCTTCAGCAAATATTCTATCCCCAGATTCAGGTGGTCGATCTTCATCAATAAGGATGCAATCTAATTCTCCAAATCATAAAAATCTTCAGTGAATTGGATCTACATTTAAAAACAGATCTTGCAGATAGTTTTTGTCCTTGCACGTGCCCATGCTTAGTCATTGAATTTGTTGCCAATCTAGAATTTTTGGATTATCTTTGTTTCCTTTGCATCTTTTGATTCAATTTCATCTCTTAAGTGTTGAAAATCATCTGAGAACAATTAAGAAACAATTCCCTCAATTTGAATAATAATTTCAACACATTAAAGACATTTATACAAAAAATAAGCACAAAATGACAACTTAACAACTGAAGAAGTGGAAGAGCATCGAGCCCATAACCTATATTTTTACTGCCATGAGAAATTTTCTAAGGATCATGTCTAACCTCAAAGAAGGGAGTTACAGCTGCACTTGGTGGAGTATAAAACAGATGGAGATGCAGATGGAGGGACTGAGATGGATGAAATTTTCAAGTTTTTCCCGCCTCAAATTTCATTGCATGCCATAGAAGGTACTGACAATGATACTTCTATGAGAGTGTAAAGCCAGGTGGGAAGAAAAAAATGTGCAAATTCTAGTTGATGGTGGCAGCACTCATGATTTTCGAGAATATGACTTGGAAAGAAAGCTTAGGTAGTCCAAGAATGGTGCAACCAGGGAAGTGGAGGTAGTTGGTGGTCAGAAGCTGAAGGTTTTTAGTATTTGGTTGAATTTTAAATGGAGAATGCAAGATGAAGAGTTTATGGGAGATCTGAGAATTATGAAAATGTGGATATATGATATGGTGTTGGGCTTAAAGTAGCTCAAGAGCATTGGAAGTGCCTATTGGGACTATGCTTCTCTCTCTATGTTTTTTGGTATAAAGGGATGGTCGTTAAACTACAAGCTAGTGTGCCACATGCGTGGAAGTTAGTGGGCCCTAAGAGAATTGGAGAAGATAGGGGTCAAATGTTCATGATACAAGTGGTCAAAAGTGAAGGGGAAGAGCTTCAGTGCTGGTCAGTGAGAATTGATGGTGGGGAATTACCAAATGGGATTAAGTATTTTCTAGAAGAGTTTTATAATGTTTTTGAGGAACCCAAGAGTTTACCCCCTCTTAGAGAAGGTCATAATCACCCAATAGTTCTGCAAAAAGGAACTGACCTATTAACTTTAAGCCTTATAAATACCCTTCTGCACAAAAGGATGTAATTGAGAAGATGGTGAATGAGCTACTACAAGTTGGTGTTATACACGAGAGTTGTTCTCCCTTCTCAGTACCTATAGTATTAGTCAAGAAGAAGAATGGTATGTGGCGTATGTGTATTGACTATAGGGGGTTAAATAAGAAGACAGTGAAGAATCAATATCTAGTTCCTCTGGATGAAGAGTTATTTGATGAGCTTAGTGTAGCAAATGGTATACTAAGCTGGATTTAAGTGCTAGGTATCACCAAATTCGCATGGTGCCAGAAGATGCTCACAAGATTGCTTTTAAAACTCACAGTGGACACTATGAATGGTTGGTTATGCCATTTGGGCTAACCAATGCACCTGCCACATTTCAAGAGCCCATGAACCGTATCTTCAAGGAATATATAAGGAAGTTTGTGTTGGTATTTTTTAGTGATTTTTGTGTACAACCCTTCCATTAATGAGCATGTACAACATTTAAGAGTTGTGCTAGAAATTCTAAGGCAACATTGTTATTTTGTTAAAAGAAGCAAGTGTACATTTGCTGCAACAAAGGCAGAATATTTGAGGCATATAATCAGGAATGATACAGTTTGTACTGATTCCAAGAAGGTGCAAGCTATGCAAGAATGGCTTGAACCTACAACAGTGAAGCAACTAAGAGCCTTTCTTAGCTTAGCAGGGTATTATAAAAGGTTTTTTTCGTAACTATGGTGAGATTGCCAAGCCTTTGACAATGTTGTTAAGGAAGAATGAATTTGTATGGGATGATGCTGCAGCTAAAGCCTTTCTGAACTTTAAAGAGGTGTTGTTGACAGCTCCAGGTCTTGCATTGCTAGATTTTAGCAAGGTTTTTATCTTAGAAACATATGCGTGTGGGTCTGGAATTAGGGTAATGCTTATGTAGTAGGGTCAACCATTAGCCTTTTACAACAAAGCATTGGCTCCTAGGCATTTGAGTCTTTCCATTTATGAGAAGGAACTGATGGTAGTAATGCAAGCTATAGAACATTGACATCAATATTTGAAAGGGAGGAAATTTATAATTCGCATGGATCAACAGAGTCTTAAATTTTTGTTAGATCAGAAATTAAAGATTCTATTTTAGATGTATTGGGTAGCACGACTCATAGGGTATGACTATGAGATACACTATAAGAAGGGCAACAACAACATTGTTGCAGATGCTCTCTCATGAGTGCTGTTGAGCAAAATTTACTTATATAAAACCCTCAATGTTCCGTAAGTGCATGGATCGCAAATGTAGTAGCTGAGGTGTAGATCCCATAAGAAATTAGCTAAACTAATTGAATCATAACTTTGTCTAAGGTTTAGAAATGTGATAAAAATGAAAATAAAACTAAACAAAAAATTAATTAATTGAATATAGACTTACTGAAATTGAAATTATGAAATTATCACAAGTAGATCAAAATAGAGCATCAACCACTTATCAATTGAGATATCGCAATAAGACAAGATCAGACAATTATGAGAAGATGAGATTCATTCTATCGTCAGTTTGCTACCTTAATCACTTTTGATTTCAATGGTATTGGTCCTAGAATTCCGAAGGGTTGATTATTCTTTCTCAAGATCTAATCATTAAACCCTACTTAATAGCCCTTAATTGAATCTAAAATTTTGATTTTGCAAATTTTCAATTAAAAAAAACAACCTACGTCTCCAATTAGTTCTTAAGCAGTCTAATAGACAATCGGGTTCTCACATAAGATCTCTCTTCATCTAATTACCAATTTGATGTTCATGTGATCTATTAAGTTGTTAATTCTCATTACCCAACCTAATCATATTACTATCAATTCAATCTCTAGATTTGTTATCGAAGTATTCAAAAACTATAAGCATCACAATACCCAAACAATTTCATTAACATCAAAAGCAATAGGTCACAAAATGATTCAAGAATTAATCCCTAAATGAAGTTAGAACATCTTTAACAATATATTTAGCATCCTCATGTCTAAAGCATACATTAGATGAAGTAAATAACAAAAGGAATGTAGAAATAACTTAGAATGGATGGTTGGAAAGGCTAGACAATAGCTCCTGCAGCTCCTTCTTCTCTTCTCCCTTCTTCTCTCTTCCTTGTCTTCTTTCCCATCAAAAAATGGGAACATAAGGAGATCCCTGCATCTGGCAAGTGCTTTTCATGATCCTCTTGAAATTTGTCTTCTGTCACGATCGTGATCCTAGGATGCTGTCTTCTATCACAACCAAGATAAGGATGTCACGATTGTGACATTGGCTCTTCGTCCATGCTTTCTCCATTCCTTTAATCTTCTCCTTCTGAGTTCATACACTAACAAACACATCAAAATACCTCAAACACATAAAATTAAAGTCCAATATCATGCTCTAAACCATAAAACACTCAAAAACATAAACACACAATCACATTAACATAATTCTAAACCTAAACATGCACAAATCATCTAATCGACACCTAAAAGCACACTAAAACACCTACCAAAACATAGTGTAAACTACAGTTATCAAGTGCAAGGGGCTGAGTTTAAGTGGATGTGTAGGTTCTAAATTCTGTGACTTTATTGATAATAAACAAATGTCCTTAAATAAAGTCTAGGCTGCATATCTTGAACTTGAGCTTATTTCTTTTTTTCTTTGAAATCATTGACAATGGATAATAATAGAATTCTATGAAAACCTAAATATTAGCAATTATCATCAAACAATCATAATAAAATAGAAAAAAAAATTGTTTAGTCAGAACACTTGCTTTGATATCACATATATAATTTAAATTTTATAACATAACATTTTTAATTGATATTCATAACTTTAAGATTTTGAATAAACAATTTCCACAAATAATTATGACATAATATTGTATGCTGGACATGAAAGATGCCATTATCGTAGAGAGATCAAGAAAGAGAGAGTTCTTTCCTTAATCTCTTTATCTTTCTGTTTTTCTTTTCTAAACTCTGTCTTCAATCCCAAATTCAACTCATCAGAGAGATATATTTTCTGATAATGTTTTATGATCCCCTTTATTAACAATACAAATATCAATATATAGCCTTTTAGTTACAGAGGAATTACGAAACTAACTAACTTGGAAATAAAGAAACCTAGACCAATTGAACTACTTTGCTTGAGTCCCAGCCTTATACTACGGAAACAACAAATTACTTCCTAAACTACTTCCACAACAAGTGGGATTCTTGAATGGACCTATTCTAACGTTACCCAACTACCCAACTGATACCACTTCCACGTCTGCATACCTCCTAGCCATTTGTATGTGCATGGGACATATCAACTCCTCCCCCCTTCGCTTGGTCCTTGTCCTCAAGGACAAAGTCAGTATATATGCTCAACAACCGTCGTGCATCTTCCCACGACGCGTCCTCCAACGGTGCTCTCCTCCATTTAACGACTATTTCTTCTTTGGGTCTGTAATGGCCTTTCTACTTCATCGGTCAACTCAAGACCTTTTCAAGTTCTGGCAATACAGGATGCTCCTTACTAGAAGGAGGCAAGCAAGGAGAAGTAACCGGAATATCACCAACATAAGGTTTTAGCTGACTTACATGGAAGACATTGTAGATTCTAGACCCTTTTGGTAACTCCAATCAATAAGCAATGGCTCCAACCCGTCCAATAATTTTGAAAAGACCAAAGAAACGTGGAGACAACTTAAGCGAAGCCTGGAAAGCCACCGAAGTCTGGCGGTAAGGTTGAATCTTAAGAAAGACATGGTCCCCTACTGCAAATTCTATATCTCGGTGATGACGATCAGCCATGCTTTTCATTCTGTCTCGAGCTTGAAGGAGGTGAAGTCTGAGGTCTTTCAAGATGGAATTTCGTTCCCATAGCTGTGCATTAACGTCGGCTACTTTCAAAGTACTAGGGACATGCCTTAAAAGAGATGGTGGTGGGGTTCCATAAACTGCTTCAAATGGAGTTATTTGAGTGGAATAATGATGTGTAGTGTTGTAGCTATATTCAGCCCAGGCCCACCAATCTTTCCATTGCTTAGGTCAATCACTAGTGAAGCACCTCAAATATTGCTCCAAGATCCGATTAACAACTTCCGTCTGTTCATCCGTTTGTGGGTGATAACTATTGCTCATATTCAACTGTGTTTCCTGCAACTCAAACAAAGTTGTCCAGAAATTACCAATGAAAACCTTATCATGGTCGCTTACAATACTTGCAGGCATTCCATGTAGATCCATAATATTCTCCATAAAAGCTGTAGCCACTTGTGGAGCATTGACGGGTGGCAACAAGGCCACAAAATAGGCATGCTTTGACAAATGATCTACCACGACCATTATTGTTTGACAATCTCCAGAAAGACGTAGTCCTTTGATGAAGTCCATGGATAAGTTAGTCCAAATCCTAGTCGGTATTGAGAGAGGTTGTAGAAGTCCGGCTGGCATCAACGTTCCTGTTTTGTTTCTCTGGTATATTTAACATCGCCTGATATAGTCCCTTACTGTCCGACGCATTCCAACACAGTAGAAATCTAGTTTCACCCGACTGACGATTTTTTAGAAGCCAAAATGCCCCCCTGAAGTAGTGTCGTGCATCTCAGAAATAATGGCAGGAATAAAAGCAAAATGAGGGCTAAGGATTACCTTTTCTTCTAAGACCCACACTCCATCCTGTGATTGTGCCTGCGGATTTGTTTTAAATTGTTCATAGTAGTAATCCGTAGCACATTCATTTTGTAACTGCGTCCATCAGTCCGATTTTGGTCGAGAGACCGCAATGAAGTGTATCTCAATTCTCAACTCTACGGGATAGAGAATCAGCTGCCTTGTCAGAGGATCCTTGCTTGTACTCTATCTAGTAATCATACCCTAGGATTTTAGGCAACCAACGGACTTGGGCCGGAGTTGTGATCCGTGTTCCAGCAAATATTTTAAACTCCTCTGATCGGTTCTCACAATGAAAGTTCAGCCCAGGAGATATGGATGCCAGTTACGAACCGATTTAACTATAGCCAGCATCTCCTTTTCGTAAGTTGAGTATTTGAGAGTCGTAACTTTGAACGCCTCACTAAAGAAGGCTACTGGTCTCCCTTCCTGCATTAGGATCGCCCCAATCCCGCTCCCGCTGGCATCACTTTCCTCCTCAAAATTTTGATTGAAATCAGGTAATCGTAGAATAGGAGCTTGAGTGAGGGCCTCTTTGAGATGGTTGAATGCGTTGGCGGTCTCCATTGTCTATTTAAATCCCTCCTTGCCAAGCAGTTGGTTTAATGGCGCTGCAATCACTCCATAGTGTTGGATAAATTTTCTGTAATACCCTGCTAAGCCTAGAAATCCTCTTACCTCTCTTATAGTTTTAGGCTCGGGCCATTCATAAACCGCTTGAATTTTGGCACCATCTAGTTCAATTCCATTACTTGAAAGAATGTGCCCTAAGTATTCCATACGCTGCACACCAAATACGCATTTCTTTTGATTTGCATAAAGGTGATGTTGTGTCACGAGGTCCAGCATAATTTGGAGATGTTGCAGATGCTCCTTCCATGTCTTGGAATAAACTAAAATATTATCGAAAAACACAAGGATGAATTTGTAAAGATATGGATGGAAGTTGTCATTCATCAGACTTTGAAAGGCTGACGGTGTATTAGTAAGGCCAAACGATATCGCTATGAATTCATTGTGATCGTCGTGTGTCCTGAATGCAGTTTTTGAAATATAGGGTCCATAAACGAGTATTTGATGGTAGCCGACTTTAAGATCAAACTTTGAGTAATATCGAGCTCTGAAAAGCTCGTCCATGAGTTCGTCGATCACTGGAATGGGAAACTTATCCTTGATAATGATTGAATTCAAGGCCCTGTAATCGATACAGAATCTTCACTCCCTACCAGCTTTTCGCACCAAAAGTACTGGTGAAGAGAATGGGCTAGTACTGGGTTGTATAAGACCAGTAAAGAGTAGTTCCTGCACGTATTTCTCAATCTCAGATTTTTGATAATATGGGTACCGGTATGGGCGCGCATTGACTGCTAAGGTGTTAGGAATTAGTGGGATTATGTGATCTTATGATCGCACTGGTGGTAGTTGTGTGGGAGTTTTGAAAACGCTAGAATATCATGATAGGATTTCATTAATCTCTTGTAGACCTACTTCTGATTTGGTGGATGATTTTTCTACAGTAAACAATTGAATGAAGAATCCGTCTCCTAGGCAATTACTTGTGAGGATTTTATTTGTTTCCTTATCAGATAATGCTTCTATCCCTTGCTATTTAATTCCTTTAAAAGTTTAGCAGGTCCCATTCCAGTTGAAAGCCATAGTTAGATTTGCGTAATCGGTTTCAATAAGCCCTTGAGTTGATAACCACTGCACTCCCAAAACCACGGCGTAGGTCGAATCAGGTAGCACAAAGAAATCAGCGTGAATCACGCATCCCTGCACGATGAGCCTAATGCCACGACACATTCCCAAGCACTCAATCCAAGTATTGTTGGTGATTTTGATTTTGAATCTCTTCCCTGTTTCCATGGTAAGCTCGAATTTATTTTCTATTTTCTTATCAATAAAATTATGAAAACTACCTCCGTCTATGAGCACCATGACTTCAGTATCTCCTATTTTGCTGATCACACGTAGTGTTTGATGATGATGTATTCCGGTGATTGTGTGGTAGGATATTTCTGGCAGCTCCTTTCCTTCCTCATTCTCTTACAACTCCTCATAGTCACATGCACTTTCTTCAATTCCTCCAATCATAAACAATTGTGTTCGAACACACCAGTGACTAGGAGAAATTTTTTTGTCACAGTAAAAACAAAACCATTTCTCACATCGTTCCCGAGCCTCTTGAGCGGATAGCCTTCGAAAATTTGGTATTTTATTTTTTTGGTTCGATACTGGACCAAAAACCCCTAGGCCTCTTGAATTAGTGGGTTTAGAATTTGTATTCGTCATGTTCTTTGGAGGTAAATTTTGTCTACGTGATTGTTGGTTCCTCCCTTTTGCTAGCCTTGCTAATCCGATTGCATCAATGAGAGTTCATAGTTTGTTCATTCTTACGTCAGTCCGGAGCTCATCCTTCAACCCTCCAATGAAGCTACTGACCAAGAAATTCTCAAGTAATCCATCCACCCTGTTGGAGAATTTTTCAAATTCTTCTTCATATGTTTCCACCGAACTTTGTTGTCTCAATCGTTTTAATGCTTCTCTAGGGTCCTCATAATTCGTAGGACCAAATCTCTGTAAAAGTGTATGGTTGAACTCGGTCCAAGACAAAGTTACTCTAAACTTACTGTACCATTCATACCACTGTAATGCTAATCCATCAAAGTGAAATGAGGCGGCTGGCAATTTCTCCTCCTCTGGAACACCATAGTATAGAAAATATTGTTTAGACCGAAATAGCCACCCTTGAGGATTCTCACCTTCAAATCTAGGAAACAACAGCTTGGGTCAGTGTCTTAGTGAGTCTGCTTCGCAGGTCTTGGAGTCATCTAAACTGGCTCGAGAGCTCCCTACTCCAGAGAACGGGTTTCCCCCAGTGATAGGCCATATTGGAGTCACAGTAGCTCAGAATGCTTGAAACTCGCTGGTGAGATTTTGAACCATCACGCTCAATTGATCGTAGTTGTTGCCTACTCATATTCTCAGTTGATCATAATTATTGCTGACTTGACTCCAGACAGCTTCTTGTTTGGAAAGGAGATCAACAACTTTGCTCTGTATATCATTAGTTGCCTTTTGGAGGGTCTCTATTTTTTTTTTGAAACCGACTCTGATACCAATTGATGAGTTGAATTTGGGATTGAAGACATAGTTTAGGAAAGAAAAACAGAAAGATAGAGAGATTAAGGAAAGAATTTAGAGAGATTTATTTTATGATAATGTTTTATGATCCCCTTTATTAACAATACAATTATCAATATATAGCCTTTTAGTTACAGAGGAATTACGAAACTAACTAACTTGGAAATAAAGAAACCTAGACCAATTGAACTACTTTGGATGAGTCCTAGCCTAATACTATGGAAATAGCAAATTACTTCCTAAACTACTTCCACATCAAGTGAGATTATTGAATGGACCTATTCTAACGTTACCCAACTACCCAACTGATGCCACTTCCACGTCTGCATACCTCCTAGCCACTTGTGTGTGCATGAGACATATCACTCTCTTACTATTACAAGAAAAGTTTAGTGAAAATTTTTTATATAGAAATAGACTAATTATATATCTATAATTTCTAATTTTGTACATCCATAAAGTGATCAAAATAAACAATTGCAATTTATTCCACTACTAAATAAAAAATATAAACCAATTGAACTCCTTAATGTACTAATAATATTATTAATAAATATATTACTAATCGAGTACAAACAAGTGTTTTTTGATTTACATATAATTATATTTCATCAACTTCCTCCTGCCACTTGTCACCCTTAATTAAGTTTTTTCCTTCTAATTCATGATTCTTTTCCCTCTATAAACTTTTAAGAGTTTATAAGTAAAAGAAGTAATATGGTTACGGGCGTATCAACTCATCATAATAAATGTCATTAAATGTAATATCCGTACTCAATGAGGATTAGTAGCTTCATAAGCCTTTTTTAATTGTATATGTGTGGAGACAACAACTTGTAGGAGTTTGACCAAGACATAGTAAATAGTAACCATATGTAAGTTATGGAACGAGCATGTCTACTGTTAATGTTGATGAAACAACAGACGAATGCAGACATATTTAAGAACAAACCTTCGACAAAAGCACGGTGGAGTTTGTCCATATCCCACTCAAAGACATTGTATTTTCACGATAGTTAAGTGAGTCAATAATATTCTATTTTAACTGCTTATTTAAGTCCCCTCTTAAGCATATGTTGAATTGTGTTATTTTATGCAACCTGCTATATTGAAGCCTGTGGAGGACTTGGCTATGGCAGTCAAGGTGAAGAGGAAAGGAAGGTTGAAGATCAAGCTGAAGGTTCCTAGACATCTTAGGAAACTAGAGTTAATAATTTTGGGAATAATTCAGAAGTCCATGCATTCAAAAAATGAAATTTGGATGTTTAAAGATCAAAGCAGGAAGAATGAAGAAAAGGTTGAAGTAAGCTGCAGTGGAGAAGAAGGAGAGACGTTCATGAAGGAGAGACGATCACGAAGGAGAGACGATCCAACCTGCGAGACGATCCTGAAGCAGAAACAAAAGTTGTAATGAAGCTATCAAGACACTTTACCAAAGTTGGAGAAAGAAGAGAATTCAGAGCATGATCATCTGAGTATATCCAGTACGTATTACATGTATATACTTGTGGTCCTGCCATTATCATAATATCGTTTTCATGTAGCCTGCAAAACCAGTAGCTGTTAGTAAATGTCAGTTATTGTTATGCATGTTTCTTGTATTTAGTTGATCGAATGAGAACAACAAACGTGTTAAAATCTTGTGTCTTAGATCATAGGCATCTTTCAATTTTAGCCGTTGATTTAGGATGTTTTAAACTTGTAAGAGCTTAAATATAAAGCTCATCTACTTCTTCTTCTTTTAAAGGGAGGAAAAAGAGAAAAAAATATACAAAGTTCTTATCATTACTCTGTGAAAAAAAGCCCTGCTTTTTTTTTTCGAAGTTGATTTGAAGTTGAGTTGTAGAGCGTTGTTGCACTGAATAGGAAAACGTATACATTGGTTCTGGAAAGCGTATTCGAGTGACAACTGAAGCTTACAATTAAACGAGACAAATCTTTTACTATATACACTTAAACACTTGAGAGGAAGTAGTCTTTACATTTTTCAGGGATAACTATTTGGAAACAACAAAATCTTAACGTTGGTTTACTTCATCTTGTATCAGTCGGGATCAGACGATATCAGACATTATATCAAATGATATCAGACGATGCATCAAACGCAGAAATACATGAAAAGAAGCATTTAGTTCAGTAGCTGTTCCAGAAAAGCTTCGACCAGCAACACATTTGAGTTGTGGTTTGAGTGAAGGAGGTGCTATACATAACCTGATGAGAGTGGTATTAGAGCTGCACAGTTCACCATACCTGGACTGAATCAAAGTCACGGTAGGTACGAGCTTTCCTGTGATGAATTTGCAAAATGTACAGGTGAATATACCTGTGTTAACTGGTGAGAACTATAAAGCTTGGGCTCTTAGAGTAGAGGATTGCCTTAAGATATGTGAATGTTGAGATGTAGTAAATGAAGGAGTAGTTGAAAATGAGGGAACACCATATTTGACAAGAATAAGTTAGGACAGAGGCAAAGACTTCAAGGCTCTTATTTTTCTAAGATCTGTGGTTAGTGAAGCTATACTGTTGAGACATCTGGTTGTAAGAGTGCTAAAGAGTTGTGGGATACACTTAAGCTGGAGTATGTAGGCTCCGGTCAGTCACTGAGATTGAAGAAACAGATTGTAATAAGAAGTTTGAGAATTTCTCAATGAGGGATGAAGAAAATGCAACTGCAACAAAAACCAGATTTATGGGACTAGTACAACAGTTGAAGGAGTTTGGTGAAAATATTAGTTTCGAGAGATTAGTTGATAAATTTTTGAGTAGATTGCCTTTGAGATTCGAAGCTAGTATAACACCAGTGGAGTGGCAATTTAGCAATGACCCTGATTCAGTGACTTTGGAGTAGGTTTTCAATGTCCTTTAGATGCATGAGGAGAGGCATGGGGTTAGAAGAGAAGGAGAGGAGTATGCATTGAAGGCAGAGCGTTTCAAAATACTAGAAAACCCACCATTCCACACCCAAACCAAAAATTTGAACCAAAGCCATCTTGAACCAAATGCAGTGCAATCACAGATGCACCAACTGTCACAAAACCAGTCATAGAATAACCAAAATCATTACCAGGTGACATCATATCATCAAAAACATCCCTACAAAAACCAAATGCAATACCAGCTGCCCCAAGTGTATCCTTAAACACAATTTCCTCAACAATTGCCTTATCTGAACAATCCACAAAATTTCCAAACCACCAACCAATATTTTGGAAACAACTCTAACCGAATGCAAAGTGGACCTAGAACTTCAAGATGGGGGATGTTTCCAAATTGCAGATTCTGTGGGAAAAGTAATCATGCTACTAAAGAGTGTTACTGGAATGAAAATGTAGATTGCATTCATTGTAGGAAGAGGTGACATTCGAAGAGAGTGTGCTATGAGAAGTGGATGACAGAGCAACACCCACAAAGTCCCATTTTGGGGAAACCACCACCAATACATCCATTATAAAGACAGAACACTTCATCAAACCAAATTCCAATTCAAACACAACCTTACCAAAATACTCCTGGATCACAAGTTTATGAAGCACATTATGTTGTAAATTCTGGAAATGCACCAGTATCTCAACACTACCCTTCTCAGCCTTTAATGTCTCAACCTCAACCTTATACATCTCATCCTCAGATAACACAATCCTATATGTCTTAGCCAAACTTCACACACCAGATGCATTACCAAGCCATAGAAACTCAAGCACGAAACCAACTACCTCAAACTACATGTTCTCTTAACTATGCTTCATCTCAACCATAATATGAAAATTGTTCAAATTCCCAGAGTAACCTACAAAATATCTCAAACTCACAACCTGGATTATCACAAACCAATAAACCATTAGAAAAACCAATTATTAAGGAGAGTGTATGTAACATCCCGTTACCCATGTGAGGGCTAAAATTGTGAATTATGAGAATTTCTGAGAAATTAGGAAAATGCACATC
>JAOTAX010000005.1:6243017-6272745 GCA_025629825.1 Erythroxylum guanchezii | reverse complement strand
ATAATTAATTAATAGTAATTAATTAATAGTAATTAATTAATAATATTAATAATATAAAATATAAAATATTAATTAATAATATAAAATATAAAATATTAATTAATATAATAATAATAATATATAATATTATTACTTATTACTTATTATTAATTAATATTATTAATTAATATTATTATTAATTAACAATATTAATTAATAATAGTAACTATTAATATTAATTAATATTATTATTGGTGTTAAGTTTGGAAAGATGAGACTATTTTTGACATTTCCAATTCTTGTCCATAGGATAAGAATTTCCGTACCTCAGTTTTGAGAGGAACAAAAATTTCTGTCCTCGTCTTCTGAGGACGGAACAAAAATTTCTGTCCTTGATAAATAAACAGGTCGAAGGACAGAACTTTTGTGCCCTCGTCATCCGTCCGAGGACGCTAACCAAACACGCTGTAAGAACTACAAGACCCTACTTGAACCCGACTTGTATCCTACCGGTCTAAAAATCGACTCGACCCGATTTGAACCGCTCTCTTCTTCAGAGGGTATTTTTGAGTTTCAGTATTCTTTTAACAGCCGCTTTTAAATACACTGTTCTCCGAGAGCGCGTTCTTTTGGCGGCTCCACCGCTTCTCGGCTGGGCTCGAGTAGCTGCTCCCCCGTAATCTGGATGATGTATCCCCAAGGAGTGGTGATTTTGAAAAGGTATGTTTCTCTCATTTCTCGTGTTTTCTAGTCAAAGCTCGCAAGGAGAATGTGAACATGGCACGTGTGAGCTCTCTAATGTTTGCTTTGACATCTTTTGTTTTACAGGAACAAACTTTCTTTGCATTCTTTGGCAGATTCAATATGCAAATTGGTATTCGATGAACAAATTTTATATTATGATATTAACTATATTTGGCGATGATAACTCTGTGCTGTGCAATATGAGAAACTTGAGATCAGGGAAAATCAGGTTAATTTACTACTTAAAAATGATAATTTAGGGATTTGGAAACGTCGCTGGCAGAGTGGGAACGTCTAGGTCAATCACAACAACTCGTAAGTTTCTTGCTTTTTTTTTGTGATTTTATTACTTTTTACACTCTGATTCATTGTGGCTAATCATATGCGAAAATATTTATTTGCAGTCTTTGATACTTTGCTCTTTGAAAGTATCGCTTACTAGTGAAAGGAATTTTTCATTCATTTGTGCCAGTGCTTGATTGGCATTTTGAGGATGAGTTACACTTCTGTGGATAGGCTTGTATGCTGCATTGCAATTGGTACTTTAGGGATTCTCATTTCAATACATTCAACTTGAATTTCTATATTCTTTGAGCTGCTTTGAGTTCCTTCTTGACTATATAAACAGCCATTTCCTCTTTGACTTATTTAGAGAAGAACTATAAAGATATCGGCTTTTTGCAATTTTCTTTCAATACTTCCATACAGAATTGCCAACACTTCTTTTTCTTTCTAATGCACATATCTTGTGTTGTTGACTTAGTTATAGATGCATGAAATGAAAGGGATTAGCAATTCAATATCTTAACTGCAGGTCACAATCTATTGGGGAGTGGATTACAATCGGGTATCAAATCCATTCAGCAACAAATAATTAATGCACTTCGCCTCGGGGAGAGAGGCAAAGCATCTAACATGCTTTTAGGTCTTGGTCATCAGAACTACTCTATAAAATCTGATGACTTCATGGAAATTCTTAAATACTGTGCATCATTACCTGATCCACTGGTAAACTTGTCAATCTGAAGCCTGACTTTGCTTTGTGACTATGGAAGATGTTTTTAACTAATTTCTTTTGAGGCTGCAGTTTGCCATTGACACTTGGAATGCTATGGTGGAAAAAAAAATTGACCTAAATGAGAGATGTTTCCTTCTGGTGATGCGAGCCCTTTGTAATGGGGGTTACTTGGAAGAGGTACTTTATACTCTGTTTTTGATAATTAAGTCTGAACTATATTGGCTTTGTGTCATTTTTTTTTGTTCTTGTAACACTTGATTAGTTTATAATTCTTTCTCTTATTTTTTCACCATGTTGTTGACGTCGTTAATGTGGATCTCTCACTATATTCTGCACTCCCTTCTGAAATGCCTTTGCAAAAGCTGAATCAACTTCTTTGCTCTTAATAAAAATATTTTTGCTGAACATTTTGCCATTCACTTGGAGATGTGACAAACAGTTATGTTTCAAACTTTTCTTTTCTTTTTCTCTCAACTTTTTCTCCTTTTCCTTGGAATGCAATGGGATTGGGTAAGGCATGTGTTTGTGTAGGCATTAACTGTGGTTGACCTTCCTGGGACTTGTTCAGGCTACTAATATGATCAACTTGTCTGAAGATGGTTTTGGCTTGCATGATAGTCTGTCCATGTATAACTCCTTATTGAGAGCTTGCTTAAAAGTGCAAAGCACAGATCTTGTGAATCGGTGTTTGGATTTGATGGAGCGAAGAATGATTGGCAAGAACGAAGTTACCTACCTAGGGCTTCTAAAGGTGTGTATATGTAGATCAGTTTTTGAAAAATTTTCCCTAGAAGGACCTGAGTACAAAAGGCAAGTTTTGGTTTTATTAGCTTCTTTCCCTTGCTAGATAAAAGTAATCTTTGGTTCAGAAGCTACCTTGTTCATCTCTGTCTGTCTTTTCTTTTTCATTATGATGTATATGATGAGCTTAATGGTTTCTAAGTAAACCTATAAGGTAGTTTCTTCCTTTCAGTTTGCAGTTCAGCAGCAGAACCTGCCTGCCGTGAATGAGATATGGAAGGACTATATAAAACTCTATAGTCCGAGCATGATTTTTTTGCAATCACTTATTTGGTCTTTTGCAAGATTAGGTGATTTGGGATCAGCATATGAGAAGCTGCAATATATGGTGGCTCTCGGTATCCAGGGAGACGTTTGTATTTTTAGGACTGTAAAAGTAGGGTTGCATTCTTCAAGATTAGACATCCCTATACCTGCAAATGATGGCTTAGGCTTGCAGAAGATGGATTTGGGGAATTATTTCTCAATTCCTTTTGAACAACAAACTTGTACTTATGATAGGAAGGAGATGACTAACTTTGACCTAGAAAATAGAGAAACTCAGAGTGTTGAAACTATTGGATTGACTAAGCATCTAAGCAAGCCAGCTATGAGGGTTCTATCACTATCCTTCAATATTCTCATGCATGCATGTGGACGAGTTCAAAATTGTGAACTAGCTGAGAAGTTAATGATGCAGGTTAGACATTATCTTTTGTCCTTTGTGGTTGTCAAAGTCTATTATCTTATGCATGTTATCCTATGACATAAGAATATACCTCCTTAGAGTTGCCATGAACGGTAACTGTATTTATTCTTTGCAATCCCTTTTAGGAAACATATAATTTTTTTACTTCGTTATAGGAGTTCTATTTTCTTTACTTTTTGATGGTGTAAGCTTCCACTTTCTTTTTAGGTGCAAAAACTTGGATTGCAGCCTTCAAGCCATGCATATGATGGCTTGATTAGAGCAGTTGCTGCTCAAAGATGTTATAGAGAAGGTATGAAAGTGGTAAGTTTTCTTTTTTTTTTTTCTTCCTTTTATTAAGGGTGTGAGGATGCTTTCTAACGTTTTAGTTGAACTTGCAAGTACCCCTCTCCCCCTCCCCTACTCTGCAACATATAGACATGCACAAACTTAAAGAGGAGAAAAGGAAAGAAATCTTTTGGAACATTTGTTTCTTTGTAAACTAACTACTTGTCTTTTTCCATATTTCTGCAGCTGAGGATAATGCAACAGCACAATTTGAAGCCACTTGATTCAACTCTTGCAGCCCTTGCTGTGGGATGCTGCAAGGCCACAGAACTAGACCTAGCAGAGGCTTTGTTGGATCAGATTTCAAACTGTCCATTTGCATATCCTTATAATGCATTTCTTGATGCATGTGAGAAGATGGTCAGCAAACATCATTCAAGTTATTATCTGATGATTGGTTCTTATTAGTTGAATTTTTTTCCCTCAAGTCAGAAGTTCTGTAAGGGAGACTGACGGATGGATTTTTCTCAAATGCTACTGAGGAAAAGTCTCAATATTCCCCTCTAGTAATGAAAGATGTGCCGAACCAAATAATCTTGATGGTTGATCTAGGTTTCCTCGGTTTGCTTTTGTGTTTTTGATATGGATGAGTGTTTTATTAGGAGTATATTAGAGGAGTATGAGTGTTTTATTACGAGTCTATTAGAGGAGTATTTGATTTTTAGTAGAAATCTATTATTTTCCTATTATTTCTGCACTAGTTTTGTTATATTATGTTAATAAAAAACAACTTGAATATGAGTCTTTCTAAGAGTTCTAAAACAGCTTGAATAGGGGTCTTTCTAGGAGTCCTAGTTTAGGTGGAACTTTTGTGTTTCTTTGCCTATATAAGGCTATTACGTTATGCAATAAAGTAAGGAGGAAGTTATCATAAAAATTAGCTAATTAGGAGTAGAGTAATTTAACCCAATCTTGGCAGACCTTGTCTTTGACAAGTGCTGCCAGTTTTTTTCATGTCCAAAAAATAGGTTCTGCAAGGAAGGGAATCAACGTAAATAAAGGATAAGAGATTAACTTTCTTAAGAATCGTCCTTGGGCTCGATCCCAAGCACGGGCACATAACAGTTTTCTAAAGTGATAATGTTTCCTTAGTTCGTGTTGTCTCAAGTAATAAGGGGAACAAGTAGTCAGCATTCTGCTCTAGTCATTAAAACTGTGCATAATCAAGTAATTCTTGATGGTTGATCTGGGGTAATCGTTTGTATTTTCTTAACCTTTCGTCTGTTTCATTGATATATGGAGAGTTTGTGTTTCACTTGTTTCATGACAGTATATTTAATTGAAGAACCTGAATTTTCTTCAGAAGAGTTATCTTGTGGTATCATCATCTTTTACTCTTGGGTGTTCTACTCAAGGATTCACAATATCAGTTGATAATTCTTTGCTGTAATCATACAGGACCAACGTGAACGTGCAGTTCGGATGTTGACAAAAATGAAACAATTAAAAGTCCGTCCAGACATCAGGATGTATGAGCTAATGTTTTTACTATTTGGTGCTGTTGACTCTCCATATCAAAAAGCCGATTTGTTGACTCATGAAGACATTGCAAAAAGAATAAAAACTATAGAAATGGATATGGCAAGTAATGGTATTCAGCACAGTCATTGCTCCATGAAGTACTTGGTACTTTCCTGCCTTGTTCACTTTATTCATGTGGTAATTGACCAGTGTAGTTTTCTGCTTGAAGTATGGACTGGAATACAGAGTCATGGCAGTTGTTGTACTCTTCTGTAAGGAAGATATAGAACACTAAGCATTCACTATCATGCCAATATGATATAGATTTCTCTTGATCTAGATCTCTGATGAATGCATTCTCATTTCCGGCTTTTTTGAGAAAGAAGAAAAAGCTATGTAGCCCTCTCTAGCAATACTTATAGGCATTGATAAACACTTAATATTTGCTAGAAGACAAATTTACATTAGTTTTGCCACAGTGCATGGAGTGTCCACTCAGTAGTGCTTGAGAATATTGATACTTGAAAATGCCTCACTGAGGTACACTTTTTTGACTGCCTGCTATAATGTAGACATCCGCATATTGCTGGTGAAGTTAATATAATCTTGTTGAAGCACTATGAGTTAGCTCTAAATGCTGTTGAACTCCTGTTTCATTTTGCTTGCATTAGTCATTTCATTTACTGCTCAGCTACGTTTATCACTCATGGGGAAATCTTGCATATACCTTCATTCCTTGCATTTTTAGGAGCCTCAGCTTCTGTATTATTCCTATTTTATTCTCTTCAGATGAAAGCTCTTGGAGAAGCAGGGATGATAAAAGAGCTTTTGCAATATTTAGGAAAGGCAGAAGATCTTTTTTGTCGCAGTAAACTCTATTTACTACGCAAGGATGCTTTCTTGGGAACACCTATTTATAATAAAGTGCTGCATTCTCTTGTTGAAGCTAGAGAAGTAAGTCCCTGTGTTGCTACTTGATGACTGTTTTTTTTTGGTAAAGTAACATCTTTTTAGAATAAGCTTTTTATTTTGCATGCAGAACCACTTGGCATTTGAAACGTTCAAAAGTATGAAGTCAAAAGATTTCGGGCCAGATGGGAACACATATAATATAATGATTCGGTGTTGTGTGGATCTTAAACACAAATTTGCTTTCTCACTGCTTTCACAGATGTTGCGTGATGGATTTTTTCCAACGAATGTTACCTACACTTCTCTTGTCAAGGTAATCTATGTGGACCTCACGAACTTTCTACCAAATGTGACAAGTTCAGTAACTATCTCTTCTATATCCCTTTGCTTTGTGCAGAGCACAGCTGTCTACATAAACATTCTTCATATCCTCTTTTGACATATCTCTCATATTTAGCTGCTATCGGCGTTCATTTTGTTTTTACATTACTCTTCTGCCTTAATACCTGCAAAAAGAATTGTTACATGGAAAAATGTATTGTCAAGAACTATTCTTGTGCCATTATTTCGTGATTGTATCTTATCTATGTCATACACTGGTTCTCCTCCTGGCTGTCTTTAGTAAGATTGGACCTGTATGTTATAGGTGCTGTCTGTCCATCAAAATGGTCCATGTTGCTTATGTTACATTATCCGAGACTCTCAAATGTGGAAATTTTGGAAGTTTAGTTCTGTTGTATTGATGGATGCAATTCTTTATTCTTTTATTTAATTGGTGCAGCTTTTCTTCTATGCTAGCCTTCTTCTGTACTTCTTCTGTAAATTAGTTATTTTTTGGTTGATTTTCTGTCAGATTCCTTTAAAAAATGGAAACTTTGAAGAAACATGGAATATTTTAAATCGAGCTCGCAGAGAAGGGATTGTGTTTGACATACAGTTGTATAATAACATTCTTCATGAAGCACGCCATAAGGTAATTGACCCGTTTTCCTCTTTCTGAGTTTGTGAGTACATAGTCTGTACTCGTTAACATTTGCATATGCTTAGTCCTTTTACATTCTTTATACTCTTGGGCCATTAGGTCAGATTTGTTACTGAAATTGATCGTCTTTTAATCAAATTTTAGGGACGGATCGACATTATTGAACTTCTTGTTGAGCAGATGTATCATGAAAAAGTGTTACCTGATACAACTACATGTCGCTGTATATTCTATGCATATATAAAGCAAGAACTTTTCAGCACTGCTGTGGAAGCGTTGCAAGTTATGGCCATGAGGATGATCTGCCAAGGAGATGAAACTTGTGAAGGAATGAAGGACAAGTTTGAGGAGGATTACATCCTTTCTGAAGACTCAGAAGCTGAGCTGCGAATAGTTAAGTTGTTTAAAGGCCATGAAGATATTGTTTTTACCCTCTTGAGTTTAAGATGGTGTGCAATGCTTGGTTTCCCAATTTCTTGGTTGCCAAATCAAAGTTTATGGGCAAGAAGACTATCAGCTAATTATGAAGCCAGACAGAGTCACACGATGGGTATCAGCATTGGAGTTTAAATGCCTGGCTTTGTGAGTTCTTTATTTGCTTCATAATGCTTGGGAATTTGGCCTGATCCGAGATATGGATGCTTCAAGGCAGAGGCATCCGAGTTCTGTAAGGGTTTACTACAAGTTTCATTTCCTGAAGAAACGGCTCAAGAGCTAAAGAGACGATTAGTTTGTTTGTCCCTGACAGAGTTGAATTGGACATATATTTGTGATTTTCAGAGTTGGTTGGAGGGAGATGTATGTTGAGGTGCATATGCAACTGTGATGTGGCACTTGGTACGCCTAAAAGGGAGGAGCTGCATCCATACCTGTGTTGCTTCACTTGCTGAGGCCGAAAACCAAGATGTTGCTTATGAGAGGAAAGTCTGCACTTGCATTCGCCATATAAAAGAAAAAAGGTGAAGTTAATGGTGTAGATTTGAGCAATCAAATAAAGAACATGTTTTTCCCGTGGAATGTTAAGGCTTGTGCTGAGATAGACGGGTTTTGTAAAGCAGACGGCGGACCTGGATGTAAACAACTGGTCTATGGGGTTTACTGAGAAGAGGAATTCTTGTCAGCTTCATGTTGAAGCTGATTGTTGTAGATTCTGATCCCTATTTTGTGACATTGTAACTTGCACCCGATGACCTGAACAGATTTTTAAGTTACTTTTTGGCACATGCTAAGTTGTTTACACGTCGATTACTATTTCCTTGATCTTCTTGTAGTTTATATATTACTTATCCAATCTTGTAGGTGGTATTCTTTTTGATGTAAAGGTGCCACATTTACTATCAAATGATAATGACAAAATCACGTTTAGGCTAAGTTGTGCTACTTGTAACAATCTTCATGCTTCCATGCTCAATTTGAACTATGTTTCCTGATTTTTTTTTCTTCAAAAGCTAAAACAGCACACATGAAATGAATAAAAAGAGGTCAGTCAGGCCACTTAAGAGTAATTTCCTCTGAAGTTGTAGCACATAGGCATAAAAGAATTTAATGTTTTGACGCACTCTCACTCAACTCAAACCTATTTTCCATATAATAAGCACATTAACCAAAATGTAGGGATGAAATTATATTTTATTGGAAAAAGATAGCAACTAATAGTGAGTGGTCATTGAACAAATCGAAGTGTGGACTTGTTTAACTGTTGCAGTCATGATTCCACCACAAATACATAAGATCAGAAATTCGAGAAGTTGAGAGAAATGTGAACCTGAGTTAGTAAAATACATCATATCAGTTTGATATTCTATTGCGGATGGATAGGAATTAGACCACCTGATCCTATTATTCTGTTCCAACCTTATTCTATAAAAATCTTCAACTTTATTCTATAAAATATATCCATTCAATAAACGACTGAGAGATGGCACACCAAATTTTAGAACAAAAGATCTCGCGCGTACAGATAGGGATGGGAGGCTTTCAACTCAGGAAGATTACTACTTAGACAAACACACTCTTGCACAATGATAGACAGACAAAGGAATCTAACAAAGAGATATTGGGTCCAACTTTTGATTAGACAAAGCAAGCCAAACCCAACAAAGGAATCACATCGGTTTCTCTATTGCAATAGACAGGCACATGAATCCAAAAGCCAAACTTCACTCATTACCCATCTTTTTCTCCTCCATGGCTCCATCTATCAATTCCCACACCCTTTCCTCTGCTTCATTCAGTCATTCAGATGGAGAAGAAAAGATGGGCAATGAGTCAAGTTTTGCGATGAGTTAAGTTTATATATATATATTTATATATATACATATACATATCTATATATATTAGTAATTAAAAATATAACAATCAAATTTATAAAGTATTAATTTATGTCAAGTATTATTTCGTTAAAATGTTAAAATCATTTATCTTGTTTATAGTGGCAATCATCCATTCAGTTGTAATTATGCACTCTTTGAATATATTTTTCTTTCAATTAGGATAAAAGATTTTGGTATTTAAGATTTTTTAAAATTTAAAAGATTTAAAATCGAAATAAATCATAAGAAGAAAAATAATCTAAAGTAATTGAAAATAAATAAAATAAATAAATGTAAATTTTGTTGTAATTAAATGAAATAGTACTTAATTTATTGCGAGAGACATGATATTACTAATATACTTATAATTAATATTAACAAGTATTTGAGGAATTGAATTAAATTTCAAAACTTATATTAATTTAAATGTTAGAAAAAATTCAGTTTAACTCTGTATTGTTTAACTTGAATTTATTGAACCATCAAACTTAGCTGTCATGTAGTTTAAGGATTATTAGGTGTATTCAATGCAAGATCAAAGGATAGCTACAGCCTACAAGGGTTGTATTAGTATAGGACATTATTATGGAATTGCATGAGGGGCTTGCTACACATCAACTTCCTTCATCTACTTGTCGGCCACTTGTCGCCGTCCCCACCCCGCCTTCAGCTCCTCCACTCATTAACCACAGACTGCATCTCTTCTGCTGACCAGTGGGAATTAATGTCCCCTTGATGTGCTATTCATAAGTCTCTCTATCGTCTGTGCACGTATGGCAAACCGTCTCATTTGGATTCATCGGATCCATTTAGGCAGTGACCCACGTAGAGGAACAAAGGTTGCCCTCAAACATGGAGAGAGTTGGATGTACTTTAACGTTTAGCCTCCACGAGTGGAGAAGATACTCCTTAGCTTTTTCTCTGTATTGGAATAGTTGCATTGGAATGGAAGGTAATTCCTGAGCTACGTCAGGATCTTGGCATAACCTAAAATTATACTTTTTCGCCCTCTCTTCACAAACTTAGGTTTAGCAGTACACTCATGCAGTGAATCCATCCTAAATTTTTACATAAGCTTAGTTCTATTATATTTAAGGAGGTGATATGAAGTATGAATAAGAAGAGGTCCATTTTCGTTTGCCAACAATCAATGGGAGGATAACAGAAGTAAAGACTGGATTCATACTTCCACAATCATTGTTGCAGAGAAGCCTTTGGTTAGTTTCAAACATCGATGTTATCATTACCTTGTCTCATTTCTGGGGCAAAAACAGATTAACCATCATATTGTCTTGTTTTCCCAACTTTCTCTAAACATGCTTGTTCATGAATTTATCCGTTTCCTCTCTCTCTCGATGTACCTGTTTATCTATATACATCAATTACACCACAGGCTAATGGTTTCTACAGGCTAGAGTAAAATTTTCAAACTCAAACCTTGTCAATCAAAGCACTTACTAAATTTTCTATATACTAGGTTCAACTCATAAAAGAAGAATATATAAATCTTTATGTTGTGACGTATCAAGACAAAGACATTGGCCAAAGGTTGTTCTTGTGACTAGCTAGCTAGTAGTAGGCTAATTGAGTGAAAGTTGCTTAAGTTTCACAATAACAGCAGCATCTATCATTTGTTACCTTTCATGTCATCAAATTATTAATTTCAACTGTAAAATTGAAAATAATATATAAATTATTGATTTATATATTAATTTTATTTTTCATTCATTTATTTAATATATCACACATTTTTTTACTATGAAAATAAATTTATGTGTATTATAAGGACGCAATAAATGATAAATAGCACAATTAAAAGGATGAAAATTTTGAAAATTAATTTTTTGGTTGTTTAATTTAAAATAAAGAATTTGATCGGTACTCATTGTAGGCAAAAATTGCATGTTGGAAAGCATAGGGCTAAAAAGTTAAAAGACACTTAGACTTTGTACTATAAAAGTAAGAACAACATCAATTAAGCACTGACATTTTTTTTCCTGTCCCATTTTATTCTTGTGTGTGGGACAAGCAAGGTTGATGAATTGTTTTAAAACTATGAAGTTAGTTTATGAAATTCACCACCCAACCGCTTTAAAATTTTTGAATTGGTTTATTGAATTACTTTTAACCATCAATTGGAATCGGAGAAATATATCATAAACGTCACTTTTATTTTTTCAAAATATATAAGGTGAATAGAGTCCAAGAAGACGAGAAAAGATTATATTTAGGGGCTATAAGAGAAAAGAAAACAGTTCTAAGAGGAACTACGAGGAGATGTTCAAGATTATATGCTTATGTTAGAACTTACTGAAGACTTAACTCTCAATAAAAAAACTTTGACGAATTAGAATACAAAAAAAAAAGATCTTATATAGAGAAGTTCTTCTCTCTTTTATTGATCTTTTGAATATTTTTTTAATTCTTGTGTTTTGTATTTAGCTTAAACACTTTTATATGTGGTACATTCCCATTTTTTCATTTTAGTTTAGTTTTTTTTTCTTTTTCAATTGCTTATTTGTTTTATTTATGTACGTGTCTTCTTTGTTGTCTGTTTATTTACTTATTTTTTATTTTTTATTTTTATTCTTTACATTTTTATCTTATTTATTTCTTTTATCTTTTTATTTTGAATTTGAATTTTTATATATTCTTATTTTATTTTATTGTTACTTTTTAAGTTGATATTTATTTATTTATTTACTTGTATTTTCTTCAAATAGTTCTTAAAAACTTTTTTCTTTTTCTTTTTTTTTTGTATTTCTATCGGAAACAACTTCTTTATTAATTAAGAGTCACACTATATACTTATAAACTTCCTTAGATTTCATGTCTCAATGAGATTTCTACTGAGATCTTGTTATTCTTATTGTGCAATAGCTAAAGGCCATTCTTTTTTGTTCTCTCCAATAGAATTGGTTTTGTTACTTGATCCTTCACCTAAAAATGACAAGGCCATAATTCAAAGAGACAAGAATGATCAAGAAAAATTAATGAATAAATAACACTATTACCAATTTGAGATATGTGCATACCAGCTGATAGTATTATTACTAATGTGAGATATGTGCATACTTTAACTATTACCAACATTGAGCTGATCATAGGTAGTATAATCATTTGCTATATGCAGACTAAATAAATCTAGGGTAATACGATATTGCGTACTATAATTAAAAAGCCATGGAGGATTACTCGGACAAGAATTCATAGGTCTCACAATTTGTAAAGAAGGTGATTACATTGGCGCCTGAGAAAAATTTTGCTTAAGCAAAGATTTTATTTCGTGGTTCATATTGTCTTCTACATTCATCAATAGGACGACTTTTATGATTACAAATTTGACAGGAATCATAATTTCTGTGGTGAGACCAAAAATTGGTCGTGTTGGGTATCTCCCTAAATTTTAAATACTAGCTATGTTAATTTTGTAAGGGTGAACTTTGTTTTACTTACAAGTGGTGGCCCACTAATTAAAGAGTTCTTTGATTGGATCATAGGTGGTAAGTTTTAGTGGCTTATTAGAGAAGTCAATTTTTGATAACATAAATAGGCTTTGCCCCTTTTTTGCTACGAAAGGGTTGCCGTAAAAACCAAAACAGAGGAGGAGAAAAGAGAGGTCTACTCCATTATTTTGGCATGAGGACAACAGTTGTTTGGTGAGATAATTAAGAGGAAGCGGATCATCATCGACAAATATTTGGTGTTGGTATCTCCTAGGTTTGTAGAGAGTACTAAACTAATTAGGTTTTCAATTTATACTAGAACCTAGAGATAATTGTACATGTCATTGAGACTATTATTGTTGGTTGCGAATTATACTCTTGATTATTATAATGGATTGATTTTAGTCTGTGAAGATTTGGATCGTGGTTTTTCCCTAGTTGAGAGGGGTTTTTCACTTAAATTGCTTGTACATTGATTTAGTTTATTACACTTTATTTCTCTGGCTATTATTGTTGTTAAGGTTATAGTAATTTTCCTTAACAAGCGGTATCAGAGATGTAGTTGGAGGATCCTTGTGTAGGAAAAATTACTGCTTGCTTCATTTAGGAAGGAATTAGTGAGAAAAGAGAATGGGTGAAAACAATGCTTCCAAATTTCACTTTCCTTTGTTTGATGAAAAAATAAACTTTTGGGTATGAAAGAATACTATTGAGGACTTGTTGGTACAAAAAGATGCGACTTTGGAAGTGAACAAGCCGACAAGTTTGAATGATGTCAAGTGGGCGTCGATGAAGAAGAAAGCAATTAGTACGATTCGGTTAGCTATAGCTCCAGAGATCAAGTATAACTACTTGAGTGAGACAGCCCAAAAGCTTTTATGGATAAGCTCCAAAATGTGTATGCCTCCAAATCGTTGACTAACATCTTGTGCTTGAGATGAGAGTTGTACTAATAAGGATGGAGGAGGGTACAATTTTGCAGGACCACATTAATTTGTTCAACTAACTAGTGGACCAGTTGAAGAATGTGGATGAGAAGATCACTGATTAAGAACAAGATCTTTTGTTGTTGACTTCACTACCCAAGTCCTACCAACCCATTATCATGATGTTGCATGTTGGTAGGGAGAAGATTATGCTAGATGAAGCTATGGCGAAACTGAGGGAGAATGAAAGGATGATGACACATATTGCTGGAGGTTCTTCGGGGGATAATGATTGAGCACTAGTTGTGAAGGAATTTGAGAGAGGGAGGAATCAAGAAAGAAGGGGAGATGACTCAAGGAGTATATCGAAATCGCGCACAAAAGACTTTAGTAACGTGGAGTGTTACTATTCTAAGGAGAAGGGTCACATCCAAAGCCGCTGCCCGAAGATAATGAAGGACTTGAAAAGTCTCTATTTGATGCAAAAGAAGAAGGGCAAGACTAAAGTAGATGATTATGGTGATTCCGCTAAAGTGGTAGTAAGTGATGGTGATTTGTTATTGGCTACTCATGGTGAGGTGAAGGAGGGCCAAGAGAGTAGGGTGTTGGATTCGATCGTGTCGGTTCATGTTTGTAAAGACAAGCCTTGTTTGATGCTTTGCTCCAAGATAGAGAGTATGCCCACATTAACGTGGTGGGTGATTAAAAATTGAAGGTCCAAGGCATGGGGACCGTGAGGATGAAGCTCGATGATGGTATGACCCAAACCTTCCACAATGTGAGATATGTGCTCAGTGTTTATGCTAGCATTATTTCCTTGGGTGAATTGACAAAGTACGGGCATATATATGTTGGTAGTGGGAGGTAGTGCAAGGTGTATCGCAGTGCTCACTTGGTGATGCAAGGGAGGAAGGTCGATAACAACATTTGTTATGTAGAGGGCCATTGCATCCAAAGGGACAAGTTTGTCAAAAAGAAGGTCTAATTCTCGGATGAGGTGGAGGTGTTTAATGATTTGGGTCTAGGGAGAAATATGTTGGGTACCTCTCCAAATCCTAAATCCTAGTTATGTGAGTTTTGCAAGAGTGGACTTTGTTTTACTTACAAGTGGTGGCCTACTAAGTAAATAGTTCTTTGACTGGCCCATAAGAGGTAGGTTTTGGTGACTTTTTAGAGAAGCCAATTTATGATGAGATAAATAGGCTTTCCCCTTTTTTGCTACAAAGGGGATTGCCGAAAAAACCAGAACAAAGGAGGAGAAAAGAGAGGTTCACTTTATTGTTTTAATGTGTGAGATGACAGCTGTTTGGTGAGATAGTAAGGGAAAAGTGAATCATCATCAATAGGTATTCAGTGTTAGTATCTCTTGAGTTTGTAGAGAGTACTAAATTGATTAAGTTTTTTAATTTGTACTAGAACCTAGAGATAATTGTACTTGCCGTTAAGACTATTGTTGTTGATTGCCGATTGTACTCTTAATTATTATAGTGGATTGATTTTAATCCGTAAAGATTCAAATCATAATTTTTGCCCTAGTTGAGAGGAGTTTTTCACGTAAATTACGTGTGCGTTGATTTAGTTTCTTGCACTTTATTCTTCTTGCTATTATTGTTGTTGAGGTTGTAGTAATTTTCCTCAACAGATAGATGGTTGTGGTAATTGAGTGGGTGGAACAGTAAGAGGAGGATAAGAGTTGTTATTTATGTGAATGGCTAGATTTACTATTAGTGTGGCATGGTGAATTTGAATAAGAATTTCATAAGGATGAAGATGAGAGTCCGATTCATTGAATGAGAAAGATTTAGGATGAAGGTCTACTTTTAAAGATATTGTGTGATATTTATATCATATTTTTTAGTTCTTATAATTCAATAGATAGTTATAATTAATGTTATGAAATGGAGTTGAAAGTACTAATAATTTTTGCTTGTTAATGCTATGAAAAAAGAATCTTGAATTATTGAGGAAGTAAAAGAAATTAGTATATCCATTAACATATAATTTTAATACCATGAAGAGAATTAATAAAAGAAAAACTTATATATTATATTAGAAATCGCTAGTTATACACACTAGTTATATTACTTGATAAGAATGATTATAAATGAAAAAGAATAAAATACAAAAATTACGATAAGATCAAACAAAATATTCTCATTTCGGTAAGAAATAAGTACTTGAGCCTATTGAATCGTACGAGTTTAAGTAATCAAATGATCATTTACATTAATTGTTTGACTTTAATACATATAATTTATAAATTGTTAAATCTATTATTTATTAGTGTGCATCAAAAGTTGTTGCTCTAAATTTACTAAAAGAAAAAGATTATTATTTTATTTCTTTTTTATATGAGCAAACATAAAAATAACACTCTAAAATTTATCTCACACTAAGTTAAGAAGTTCGATGACCTAAAACTTTCCTGAATACCCTTTTCTCCTATTTTTTCATAATAGGCGATTGATTGCTAATGGCACATTAACATATACGGCACTCCACCCTAACCATCGTGATTAGAACCAATGTTATTATATGATCAAGTGCCAACTGCTGCATGCTGCTAATATTAAGTCCTCAATATTGGGGCTACCTGGCCAATGAATTACTAAGGTCATGCCATTCAACTAACTTTGATATCGATGTCACAGAAAATGATGAGTTCACTAAGTTGCATTATTCACTTCTTTTGAGATGGGAAGTTTCATTATTAATGTGATTAGTGCTTATCATGTGATTTTGATACGTAATTTTGTATAAATGACTTTTATGTTAGACAAGCGCATTCTATTTCATTTTGTTAATTAATTATATACTTTAACAAGTGTGATAAAATAAATAAAAAAAAGACTAAACAACATTATTATTTTTGGTTAGGCATCAAGTTTGGTGCAAATGTAATGTGTCTCCTCTACTTTAGCAATATCCAATTATGTACCTTAGAATAGCGTAATTTACTTGTATCTGTAGTTAATTAATCATGGTCTAGCCATGTAACTTTCAACAAGAACTCGTTGAAGGTGTCTTTTTCAAGGTTAATGAAATTGTAAGCACGTGTCAACTTCTTAAGAGGTACGTCTCCATTTAGATGTTTAGTCTTAGTATATAAAATAGTGCACGACAATGAACGTGGCATATGTGCTAGCTTGTAGCAGTTTTGGTACGTCGAACATATAAAATTGAAGGCTTAATTTGTTTTGTAAATACAGTTTTGAGAAAGTGACCATGTATTAATTAACGCCATTTGACCTTGAATATTAGTTGGAGAACATTTCCTACTGCCTAAAACAATTGTGAAATCTAATAAATAAAAAATACTCTTATCTCTAGACTATGATGCTAAATTCATAATGATTAAACTCATATTTGATATTGCACAATAAGTAAAAATAGGATTTAAAAATGTTATAATTAACCTTTTCCTTAGACCAACTCGTGCAATTGAAATTTTCTAACATATATTTTTTTAAGGGAACCTAATTCACCAACTCTTCAACGATAGTGAAATAAAGTGACCCTTCTATAGTTTGTAGGATGTCTTCTTCTACTCAACCGCATGTGTGACATAACTTTAGTTTGGATTTGATTCCTATTATGTGAGAATCATAACAAATTAAATTTGAATAAATTTAAACAGGATTATAAGAAATTTGGAGTATATATAATTATGTAAATCACACTAGTTCCTTTTAATTCTTGTGATTTATGAAATAATGGGATGTGCATATATGGATGTATCCTTTGAATTATAGAATTAATATATAGTCACAGATCAATGCCAAAACTTTTAATAAGAGATTGAAAACTATATCATTGAGCATCTAATCATTTTAAAAACATTAGAAGTCCAAGATTCGAAGTAGCTTTCGATAACTCACACATCACCCTAGTAATTTTCCAAATGTGAACATTTTCATTTTTGGCAAAGTTCTACGTTGGAGCCACTAAAAGATAAACCCTAGGGTCTTGTGGTTTGATGCTCAGAATCTCTAGGTTTTGGTTGGCTAAGGCATTTGATTTGGACTGATTCCCTTAAACAATGCATCGTGACAGCGTTGGTTTGCTTTCTTTTGCTTATTTTCAAGCCTATAGGGGACCAAAATCGCTTGAAATTAATTTATAATGGAAAATGATTAAAAGATAATTACAATGATAGAGGAGTAGTGGTTTTTTATTGCAACATCAGATTGAGTGTAAATTAATTTAACAAGCACTTCATCAAGTTAAGCAATAATCGGTCGGTATATTTAATTCCACTTAGTGCAATCTAATTGTACGGACTGGTTAGGACTTTTCTCTAGCGAAAGAGACACTTGTCATGTGATTTCACATGGTTAAACAGTACTATATGTTCTTATTTATATATATATATATATTATATTTAGTCTAAGGAATAAAAAGCACAGCGCAACTTAATCTAACGGTTTTGAGTTAATCCCTCTTTATATTTTATTTATTTCAATGGAACAATGAATGATACCTTGCAATATTCTCTCTTAATGATCATTCTGAAGCCGATAGGTGTTGTAGAGAAGGACCGTCCTATGATTTTGTGACGTGTGTATACACAAACAACCTATAAAATATATATGCTTCAATTTTAATATGCTAATAAACACTAAATCAATCTAGTTATTGGTTTTGAAACTCAGTTAAGTTCATGACTGTTGACAAGTTAATTATTATTGCATCGTCAATAGTATGTAATGGAAATTTTGCACAGAAGATTTGTCTTAGTATTTCAAAAAACCTTTTTATCCAATTTTAATATGCATTTTTATTTTTATTTTTAATTTATAAATCTTATGTTTTGTGTCTATTATGATCATGTTTAATGGAAATAAATGCATGCATTATTTGAGTTATTTAAATTAAAATTTTTGATTATATCAAAGTAATAATATATATATTATGCTATGTATATGTTATACAATTAAGAACATCTTGACTTTTTAATAAACTTTCTTATGCTTCATTCCATCCACCATTACCATCACACTTTACCCTAAAAAATTTCCAAATCATACGCGGACACGGGTCGAGCTTTATTAGTATGACCTCTTTTCTTATGAAAACATGAAAGAAGCAAGCAAGAGGTGGCTTCCATAAACTTCAAATATAGTTCTCACTTACCCATCAAATGTCAAAGAATTAATTTCCAAGTAAAATAAAGAGATGAAATTGAAGTTGGGTGATAAATCCCTATAAAAAACTATCATTTCTGCTAGTATATAGATGATGATGACTACAGATATAACTGATAGAAGAACACCTTTCGTTGGTTTCTTTTTCTTTCAAGGATGGAACCCCACCTAACTCTTAAAACGACAAATCCAACATTGTATTGCACCTAATCAACTAGCTAATCACACCATGAACTATATATATAGCAGTAGCTAGTGATCCCTAGGACTAGGAGTGTGTTTTTAACAAGTTTCGTAGTGCAATGTTGCCAGAATATAATCTCTACGTTAATTGGGAAATTAAAGCCTCAATGTTCCATTCCATATATTGATTAATGTATTTTTAATGCTTTTCTAACTAGTCGTCAGAGACTCTTAAAGCTAGTTTTCTCTTGGCAAGTCCTAAGCTAGCTAGTATTATAATTTCCCTTTTGAATGCATACTAAAAACTTATAATAGCTTTTGGAAAGTTGGTTTGACGTATGTTGTAATGTAATATTGGCAGAAAAGCTACATTAGTTAGGAAGTCAAATTTTATTCACTCCTTTTAATGTAGAATACTATTGAAACGTTTTTGTGAATCTCCACATTTGAAATTAGCTTCCTAGCTAGTGCTTCAAATGTTCTAAACCTAGTTTTTCTTTTTACACGAGTAAGGTCTGAAGTTAATGTTTGTAGCTTATATCTGTTAGTTTAAATGCATATCACACCAAAAAGTTAGAATACGATTCTATTGTTGCTATCTTAAGAGTGTTAAGACTTGTAAAAGAGGAAAGAATTTTTCATTAAGCTAAAGCTCAGCTTATGATACACTCTTTGCTAAGAGGTGAAGTAAACAAAACATGCTTCAAAACAAAGTTGCCTTATATTGGAAACCTCCGTACTCCGGCAACTACAGGTCAGGACCATTATGACGATGTCAATTTGAACTAATACATACATATCTATTTTGTTTAAATAAGAAGGGAATATATAAGAATATTTATACCACTTGATTAATTAATTGGCATCAACCATACACCTGACCGACAAATCCCTCCTTTAAGATTTGCAGGAGCAAATACTACGAGTATTCAACAGGCTTTCGTATATGGAGAAGTTGCAGCAATACGTTAAATGATTTTGTGTACTTAGGACAGAAAGGAAAAAAAAAGGAGTTACCTCTCAATAAAACTATGAATGAGGAGTAGGAAACTTTTTGAAGACTTAATTAAATGCAAAATTACTTACAAGAATATGAATAAACATTGAGAGCTCAAAATTTATCACGAGATCTAATCATGCAAATGGCCTCGCACATAATCTACAAACTGTAGCAAAGTTACCTTAGGAGTTGTGAGTGTAATAGCTAAGAAACTTACTTTTGACTTAGTTCACATGTCCATATAATTAAGCATTATAGCCAAATATAAGGATTTCAACAAGATGAATAATGACTTGTAGATCTCAACTTGATGACCTTAACTATAACCTTTCAATCAACATCCTCTAATTATTCGCCTACCCTTTACTTTTTTCCTATTAGAATGCACATAAAAGTCTAAAAATAATATAACAGATCTTACCATCTAACCTGAAGTCAAGCTCGACCAATATTGTCAAACCTATAATTCATATAGGAAACTTGGAGATGTATAGTATGTTGATAAACGAAAATTTCTTTATTTCTTTGCACCCATGGTATGGATTAAGTTCAATTCAATAGTGCGATCGTAGAAGCAGTTTGGACAAGTCACTGTTAGTATGTTGGATGAGCAAGCATGCAAGACAAGAACAGAAGTGTACATGAGTTAGATTTTGCAAATCGACCACATGGGCTATGGACTCCACAATACCACATATTTTCTGGGATGTGTCATGCTACATCTTCAGAATGAGGAATGCCCAAAAAAAAAGGACATTAATTATTACTATCATCTAGGATTTTATATGCCAGAAAAACTGTGCAGACCCACAAAAGGTTAAAACCCGCTCTCCACCTAAGGCTACAACTGCAAGTATATATAATAGTGATAGGAGTGCCAAGACAGAAATGGAAGAGACAATACGAATGGGGTATATCTAAGGAACCTCAAAGACTTCTAAACCAAAGGCTTGACTACACTACTGCACCTCTACTCTCTATTCTCTCTTTTCCTTCTCTCAACTAAAAGTCTCGATCTTGAAGTCTTTACCATATTAAGACCTCTTAACTGTAAGGCAGTAGGTTTGCCTTCCATAGATAGAACATAGCATCTATGACCCTGGCAAAGCAACATTTCACCTTTCTTGCTATTAAATCCAATATTTGCTCACTTCACTGAGGGCTCAAAATCATTTCTTCATATCCAACACATGGAGCCACCAAGATCAGAAGCGTGCATCTCTGAGACTTCCAGCATCGTATCAGTTTCAAATCATGTTCCAAGGCTTCAAGCTTCAGTGGAGAGCCGACAAGAGGGGAAAGATTTCGAAGAAAATGGTCAAAAGGTGCACCAAGAAATCACGAATCATGAACTTGTATTGGATCTAAGTCTATCTAGCAAAGATTCCAACGAAGGTTCGAACCCAGAACTCAACCTCCTCCATGGTATGGACGAGAATTCATTGCAGAAGTCACCAGATGTTCGACAAGGTACTGAAACTGAGCCTCGGGTGTTTTCATGCAACTATTGCCATCGAAAATTCTATAGCTCACAGGCACTTGGCGGTCACCAAAATGCACATAAGAGAGAAAGAACACTTGCTAAACGTGGACAAAGACTAGGCTCAGGCCCTTTTGCTCTTGGTCACCCTGGGGCGAACTCTAATCAATACACTAGCATTGCTTCTCTTCCTTTGCATGGTTCACTAAATAGATCACTAGGAATTCAAGTGCACTCTATGATCCAAAAGCCATCATTTTGGCCTGCATCAACTATCGGTACTAGCCTGCAGTCAACTGTGTATGGTCAGAGTGGATTATCTAGACAGCCTATTGGTCAACAACCAGCAGTTGCTCGTCTTCCATCTGGGAGTTTTCATATGGGATGTATAGCATCTTCATGTGGTAATGGGGTGGCAAGATTTGATAGTTCCAGAAATTTTTCTCCGACAAAGGAAGGAATTGGGAAGTACTGGTTTGATCATGGTGGTTTAAACCCATTGAATACCAACAAGGACGATTTCCAAAAGCTTGACTTGTCACTCAAGCTCTGATCAATGCTTTGTTTTCTGTTCCTGTCTTACAGTTCATTTTTAATTTCTTTTTGAACTTTTGTTTCTGTCCTTATTTCATGACTAGAGATAATTCACCTACTTAGTTGGTTCTCTTATGATTTACGCTTCTGGCAACAGAAGATCACTATAACAGATTTTTCTTTTGTACTGCATATTAAATTGCTATAGAGAAGTTAACCATTTAATTTGCCCAACAAGTATGTTCTCATCAGTAAATTTCATACCTCTCAGTCCCAGAATTTGATATATAGATACTATTCAGAAGTTCAAAGAAGCCTTTGTAGGCTGTTTGAGTTTTTCTTTTTTCGATGTTGATCACTTGCTTGTCATCGAATCTATAGAACCAAGTCAGCAACAAAAAAAGTAAAGACTGGAGTGAATAAAGCCTTATTTTTTATTATTAAGGGAAAAAAAAAAAACAAGTATGTGTTCTTCAGAAAACTCATACCAGTACACCAGTGAAATATCTGCAAAAGGGTTTTGCTGAAATCTGGATTATGTGTAATATACGTACATGGATCACCCTAAAAATGACCGTACGATTTTTCAGTAATGAAACTTCTCTGTAGCTTAATTTGTTCTGGGAAAATTTTGGAGGCTTGTAAGTGTCACCTCATATTCTTGTGTTACTTTTGTATAAGAGCATGGCCAATCCAAAGTATAAAAGTTAAAGACACAACACGGTCCACTGATGGTATTCGAAGTGGATGGTTGTGATTGTCTAAATGACTTCATCTTTGACCCACTAGCAGTTGAAGAAATAGACTATCTTTAATGGAAGGTGATGGATCAAAGTGTCAAGGAAAGAAAAGAAACGCACGCAGAAGGTTGGTGTAGCTTGGCATGTGAAAAGTAAGGCAAAGAATAGCTCTCAGCTAGGCAATCCACATCATTTGTGCTATATTTTATTTGGGTTAAATCTTGGCAACCTTGATTTCTTACCTAAGTGATCTTATACATAATCTGGTTCTACCAAAGTAGTGGGTCCAAATCAATTTGATATATGCAATTAAGATCATGCTAATCATAGTACAAAGTCAATTTTCCTATAATTAAGATGTGTTGAACTAAACCAAAGCCTCATTATTGCGACAGGTAATTGCAATAGAAATCTTGGCATTAACAAGGAAAGGTTAAGAGGGACAGGAGTACCACACAAGCCTTGACTTTGTAGTAAAACCATTTTGGAGGGTTTTAACAAGTGATGCAATTCAGTTGGGCTATCCATTTCTTGGGTTAGACTGCCTTTATCTCTTATTATTTTTCTATCAATTAAAATACTACTGCAACTCCCATGATTTTGCCTTTCATTTAAGAAACACTTTATAACACACTTAGAAAGGGACACGCTTAAAAACAAGTGCTACTATCATTTTGTTGAGTTTAGATTGAGAGAAAATAAATCTTGAAGCAAGAATTGGTCTCTGCTGTTAAGATCTTGCTATTATCACAGCATACATTTTGGTCCACATCTATACTTAAATATTACAATTTTATATCTTTTACTTACTTGACCTTGTATTTGTCTTTTTTTGATGCAGAAGATTCAAGTCCATTATGATAAATGTGGAGCTATCATTCATTCAATCATAACTAAGAGTAGGTAAAAAATTAAAGCAATAAATGGTCCTTTTATTAATATTTTACAAAGAAACTAGGTCACGGATGATAATGGCCTAGGAAGGACCAGGTTCGAACCTCCTGGATTGTACCTGACCCTAAGTCTAACTTTGTCTGATCTGATCTATTTTTATTTTTTTAAATTAAAAATAAAAATGTCTTTTTTAATAAAATGATATTATTTTTGTTGTAGTTATCAGGTTTTAGGTCAGGCCAAGTTAGGTTAGGCTCGGTTAACTCAAATTTAAGTCCAAATCTGAATCTGAATCTAGCCCAAATTTTTAATTTTTTGAAAAAATTGGACTAAAGCGCAAATGTCTTTTCTAAACTAGCGAATAGAAGAATTGGATACTAGAAAGTAATAGAAAAAGAAGTTTTAGGTTTTTGAAAGAGCTTCAATTTGTTATTAGACCTGTAATGTGGGACTGATGATAGAACACCATCACATCACGGATAATACTAGCATGAGCTAATGTGCTTTTACATGAAAAATATGTACATATCAATCAAAGCCATCTAAACACAGTTGTTCCATAAATAAATTTTCTTGCAGAAAGGGTCAAAATAACTTTGAAAGGAAAATGATTGACAAAGCAAGTGTGGAAATTTTCACACAACCATTTCACGTGGAGTAACCTTTTACAATAAAAACGTATTTTATTTACAATTTAATAATTATATTTTTTCTTTATTTAACAATTAAAACTCATAAATATTGATCATGTGATTGGTTCTTTATTTTAATTACCTCTTATCATTTTTTTCTACATTTCTGCTCTCATTATTTCATGGATTGTTTATTCAGTCTCTCTAACGAAAATGGTCCATGAGATCATGTTAAAGGCTTCTGTCATACATGCACCACATGCGCCGCTTGGAGGATATAAATGTACAAAATTACATTTCAGTCCTTGAGTCTCTAGCATTTCTTCTTTTCTGTCCTTCTTGGCCTGTCTATAGAATCCAGCAATTCTTGGAGCTAGTAGCAGTATTTACCTCAATGTAATTTGGTTATGAAGAACTGTGCAGGTATTAACAATGACAGGATAGCAGTAATAATCATTTCTTCAAGAGAAAGGTTAAGGTAAATTTTATCTATTAGTGAAGTAGAGTTCCAAAAGTTATGGAAGAACTATTGAGTTAAAAATCATCGCCCCATTTCCTGTTAGTTACCTTTAACTGAATGTAGTGTTCTCGGTTGATTTCTTACATCCACTGATTTGCTGTGATACCGCCATTCAGATTAAAAGAATACAAGAAATGTACTAAGTAGTTCACACACCACTAGTGGCAATCTGTATGTTTGCACTTTGACAACTCAAGATCAAAAGTTTCAGGTGCCTCCCTATCCTCAGAATCAATTGTTATCCATTACCCCCATAGAAATACCTTACTTGTCAACAGTTTGAATTTCGTCTGAACTTTAGTAATGTTTGCAACAGTAAACTAGAGCACAATACCAAATGGATAATTATTTAAAATGGAATAAACTAGATGCTCCAAGCAGCTCCTTAACTAGATAGATAGTTCTATTATTCTGTTTTTCAAAATTGTTTTCTCCAATGTTGAATCTAATTGCCGCGTAGCCAATATGACATATCCTGTTGAATTAGCAATTGCAACCATAGACAAGGTTAAACAGTCCACATTAGTGTGATTGTTAAGAACAATACACTAGAAGCAAGATCTCTTATCCTGCTAACAGGGTGTAAGCATGGTGAGTTGGCTACCACAGAAGTCCCAAAAGAAGGCCTTACTTCTGCTCAATGTAGGACGGCTTTACTTCTGCTCAATGTAGGACTTGACAGTATTTATCCACCTAATGTACTCGCTTCTGTCTTTGTGCTTCATGAACTCATGCAAGAATTCTGCCATATCATCGTCAATTCCCCTTTCCTCCAGGAATTCATAAAGTGCGTCTTGGAGTTCGTCGTCCAATTCCCTGTGAACATCAGGATCCACGTGATCAACAATTAACATCTACATGCAAAGAGAAGGAAATCAAAATAATAAGATAAAAAGAATATGCATGTGGCTGTCTGGCTGAAGAAGTATTCAGGTATCGGTATGCTGCTCTCCAGCATTCTCTTTCAAAATAAAGGATACTAAAGCCCCTACATCTCTTGCACATAGAAACTACAAATAATGGCAGTTTAATCCAGATGGTAAACGGAAGCAGGAAAATCAGCCATCAATGTTGCTCAGAGTAAAATCATCCAAGGTTTATAAAGTCCAGAGTTCTACTAATTACATATGGATTACAATAATAACTTTCGATCCATTGAACTAAATAAACTAAAAATGCAATGAAAACTGATGAATCCAACGTACTTGAATCCAGGACCAGCATAAGGTTGACTTAATTTCTTGTCACTACAGTGTACAAAAAGCTTGGTAATTTCTAAGCTATCTGGCCAAACTGAGCAAATGATCTCTAGTACATGACCGCCACCCTTACGGATATTAACAATCATTGTAATGTGAAGCTTCACAGCATCCTTTATGGTAATACCGCCATCCTTGGAAATTGGAACAGCTCCATCAAAGGTGGTTGCTTCAACCTTGATCTCCTCATTCTCCGTATATTTTCTTTTTAATCCAATCCACTGCTCCCCAGGTCTTTGATCAATTATGAATGAATTATATTGGGCGGGAGGCTGCAAAATTGAGGTCACCGTGTAGAAAGCAAGCATGAGAAACCATTTTGAAGACAACAAACAACAATGAATAATACTGCTATCAGCAAAATTTTTATCAAGACAAAACTACGAGGGAATGGCTTATTAGAAAAATCAAAGAAATACATTACAAGTTTGAAAGTTGCAGGATTTTACCAAGATAATGTCTCTGAGAAAGTAGAATTCCAACTGTATATATACATTATATCCAATTTCTTTAGAGTTGAAAATGCATTTGATTCATATAACCGCTCCAAAAACAAAAGGAAACACCACACTAAAATTACTCGACAAACATAGATAAAAGCAAGATCAAATCACTGAATCGTGTCAGGTATGCAAAATTGCAGATTCTGCTTCCGTCTAGCCCCAAATAGGATAAACACATAAACTTCATATAAACAGCTCCCCCCTCCTGTAATTTCCATCTAAGCCCGTATTGTAAAAGCCAACGTCACATTAATTTCATTGTCAGTAGCAACAATTAAAGAAAAAAAGCATGCCCATATTCTCAGAATCCAGACATTCACAAATAAAAACACGCATATAGAGAGATAAAAACTAAAACAGAGAAGAAAAGGCAAGGCACTTGATCGGGAGGAGTGTGATCGAGCTCGTATTGGATCTCTCTTCGAAGGAGTCTGAGGATGTTCTCATTGAACGCGGCTTTGCGCATTTCGGAAACGTAGCTTCTGGTGAATTGAATTGTTTGGGCTTGAGATTTGTTGAGTGGAACATTTAGGGTTTCTTGGAAAGGGTAAATTAAGGTTTTGGGAGGGAAAAGAAGTTTTCTGGTTAGAGGTCGAATTAGCCTCGCCATTTCTGTTCAATTGAAGTGAAAAACCTAGCACCACAAGGTGGGGTTTAAGGAGGGTTTTTCTTTTGCCTGTGAAAATATGATTTGGCATAAAAATAAAGGGCCTAAGCCAAATTAAACACCAAAGCCGGTGTCTACCAAGTACCGACAGTTACATTCCGGAGGTTCAAAAGTTTCTTCAATAAGGAATAAGCATGATGGACCAACACAAACCTGAACTAAGCTGCAAGGAATCTGAAATCTGAAGTTTGGAAGCGTGAGACGAATCACTAATCTTTAATACTTACTGGTTCTTTCTGAATCTGCTGGAGCTAGACGCCGTTACTTGGATCTATAAGATTGGTTGACTTTGGTTGGAGAATTCCTGCAAAACAATAAAGGCGCACCGGGAGTTAACTGCCGGTAGGCCCCTCCGACGCTCAAGTTAGTCTTTTTCTTGTGGGGGTTTTGGTGGCTATAAAGAATAATAGGGTTCTAAAGTCGTACCTGTGTCACAATGGAGTAGTATCTTATATAACCAATACTTGCTAGGTTTAGGTCACCATTAGGTCACCATTAATGAATGGGCCGACCAGCCCACATGCCATTTTGGGCCTGAGCCTGGGTCTAACGAGACCAACCCAACTATAAGTCCCCTCTACTCCTCGAGTCTAACCAAGGAGAAGGGTCGAAGGAGTACAGAAGGATTGTGAGGCTCGGTTGTTAGACAGACTGCGATAGGCCCGATCGATCGGACATCGACGCATAGTGAGTGGCAGCTTGTGGTAGGATCGATCGGACATCGACGCATAGTGCATGATAGTTCATGCTAGGGCCGATCGACTTAGTGTTAACGCTTAGTAGATGATAGATCCTGCTGTCGACGCCGGGTTAAAGCACTAGGTTTAATTATTACTGTCGGCGCGTATCTTCTAACAGATTTTCAAAACTTGAAGTGGAGCGCCTTTTAAACTGCTGTGCGGTTGTTATGCGCGTCCTTTCAACTGTTGCGCCGCTTCGAGTCTCTGAAAATCCTAATTCGCTATAGCGCAGATCTTGCCACGCGTCTACTGTCGATTGGCGCAACCGTTCAGTGGATCACTGTTATAAACGTTCGGAATCGACAAACTTCCTCCGCTTCCGTTTCCGTTTCTGCGTTTTTGATTCTCCAGCTTCAATTCTCTGACTTCTCTCTACTCTTTTTTTCTCCTGCAATTATCGGGATTTCATTTCCTCTGTTGTCTAGACTCCAAATTTCAGCCACTAAACTAGGTACGTCCTTTCTCTGATCCTTATCCTACTGATTCCTTTTTCGTAACTATGTCATCAACCAGTCCTAGAGGTGAGGTTAGTCCTAGGGGTGAAACCGCCGAAAGTGCCTTGCAATTAGTTGGGCCGCTTGAAATAAATGCGGAAGCGATAGAAATACCGGAGGTAAGACCAAATAAGGGAGTTGTGGTGAGTGACCGGAAAGATGGGCAGGTCGTTGAAGCGCGGCCGTGCGATCCATTGACGATGACCGAGAGGGAATTGAACCGATCGGTCATCAAGAATAACATCCCTGCGTCCTGGGGACCCAGACTGGCCTCCGAGAATGAACGGATTCATAGCAATCTGGGAGAATACTTTGCTGTTTCAGACAGCTTTTTCTCGGTCGGTGGTATGAAGCTTCCATATGCTCCGATCATTGATGAAGTGTGCTGCGCCTACTAATTGAGGCCGACCCAAATTCCTCCGAATGACTGGAGATTTATTAATGGTCTGGCCTTGCTATGCCATCATTTCGGGTGTCTCCCGTCGGTCGGTATACTGCGCCACTTTTTAAGAATGAACCAGAGTTCAAATGCCGGGGTCGGGGCCCCTCATCTTCAGTATAGAGATGCACGCTATCGTCCGGCTGGAACAGCTTCAAAAGTCCAAGCTTGGAGGACGAAATACTTCTTTGTGAGGCCTCCAGGATCTTCCCTTGAATCCAGGCAGTGGAGATATCCTCTGGCCGAGCGATGGAATGACGTTTCAAATGTGTCCCTTACTGGGGAGGAGTGGGGGGTGATTGACTGAATAAAGGCGCTCGGTCGATACGATTTCGATCGCCTTATGTGGGGGTATCGTGGAGTAGGGATGGCAATTATACCCGAACTCGATGGGTAACCAATAAAATTACCTGAATGGGGAGGGTATGGAGAGCAAATTTTTACCCGTGGGGCGAGTATGGGGGGTTAACAAAAATACCCGTCGGGTATGGGGCGGGTATGGGGATACCACCCCCATACCCGTTTACCCATTATATAGTAATTACAATTTTGCCATTATATATATATATACATACAAACCCTAATAACTAATTCAATTCTTCCTCAATCCATTCCCCAGTGTCGCCGTCAGCCATCATTCACAACTTCACGTCGCCATCTTCTCCACCGAACCAACTGGCAGGTACGCCGCAGAAGTTCTCTAGTTCTCTTCCTTTCTTTGTATGTTGTTTCAGTGTTTTCTGCTTTCTCCTTGTTTGACATTCGTTTTCTGTTTATTTCGCTGACTGAAACGTCAAAAGAGTGTTGATCGTATGTTGCAATTGGTTTCTTGAAAGATGGGTTACTTCAAATTTTAATCTTTTTTGTTTTTCTTGTTTCGGGTTGATCGATTTGCTTAACGAT
>JAOTAX010000005.1:6213942-6238213 GCA_025629825.1 Erythroxylum guanchezii | reverse complement strand
TTCATCACCTAACACATTAATTTCATTTAATCCATGCTAACCATGATACCTAACCTAATTAATGCTACATGCACATTCATGTCATCTTAATTTAATTTCCTAAGATCTCATAATTCAACTTAATTATGCTCAATAAAAAAAAAATTCAGGGGCTAACATTTATAATAATCCCGGGTAATTTCTGTCACAAAATCGATCTCATATCAAAACTCATCTAAGTATAATTTATATTTAGGTTTATGCCTCACTAGAACTATTGAAATCACAATTCATTACTCATTGGCTTACTTCCAAATTTTTCCAAAATACCCCTTTTGGGTCTACTGTTCACATTCAATCAGAAGGTGAAAAATGAAATAATTAGGTCAAACTTTCTTCTAGACAAGTTTCCCTATATCTCTTATCTTTCTATTGATACCAAAATCACTCAATTTGGTTCTACGAGTCAAAGATATACTTAAAACATTTTTGGACTGTTCTTGTCCAAACAATATACTATGCACACTTCCATTTGCAATTTAAACTTCTTAGAGACTGAATTAGATTCCAATTTCTTCATACCATTTGTAGCTCCATGCCTTTAGTTTACAATAAGTCAAAAATCATCTCATTTGGAGCTTTACTGATCCCGAAATCATCAAAATATCGAAGTATGTTCAGCAAAATAACATCAGTTTACATTATTTAGGAGTACACACACTGTACCCGCCCTATGTTTTTCACTCAATCTTTCTCACTTCATTTCATATGACTGATTTTTTTGGTAAATATGTAGAGCAATATCTTACGAATCCAATGGTTTAAGAATCAGATTATTTGGGTGTCTAGAGAAGAAGTTATGACCAAAAGAATCCAATCTGTTTTTGTCCTCAATCATCTTACTTTGCTTCGTCTTACTTTCGCTTCGTCTTACTTTGCTTCTCCTTACTTTGCTTCATCTTACTTTTGCTTCGTCTTACTTCGCTTTGTCTTATTTTGCTTCGTCTTACTTTGATTCGATTGACTTTTGCTTCGTCTTACTTTTCACTCTCCAAAACATCTCCATTTATAAAGATCATAACTTTTGACTCCAATGTCCAAAAATTTCATACTATATATCGTTGGAAAGATAAAAGAAATATCTATAACTTTTATGAAGGCCTTTTCATCAAAATCTATCTAGATTGATACAGAAATTTCATGGAAGTTTCAGATCGAATTCATTGCCATTACAACTCCAAAAATCACTTTTACAACACCTAAGTATATCAAAACGCGTTATCATTTTGTAAGAGACTGTTGGACCCTGAAAGTTTCTTAGAAGTTAGAACTATTAAATGGGAAATTGTTGGCGATTAGTTATGAGTAAAGAACAAATGAATAAAAATTCTTGAATTAGAAATGATAGACAAGAGTAAAGTAGTAAATGAGAAATGTGGATAGATTCATGTTTTGCTTTGGTGTTTTTGATGGATAAGAGATTTTGAGTTGATGAAAGATATGTATATATGTGTATGTTCTATTATTAGTGTTCATGATTAATCATGGACTATATTTTCTTATGGATGATATTGATTTGAAATGGAGTTGAGAACGAGGAGTAAATGAAGTAGAATAGGTGATCTTGGTATGAGTTGTGTTACGGAAAGATTTTGAAACAAAATGGGTAGTTGATTTGGAAAATGTTCACTGAGTATGCTTCAGTCTTTTAGCCACAACTTTTTCTCTAGTTATCCAAATGAGATGATTCTTAATTTGGATTAAACTAGAAACATATGGTTACATTTCTTATGAAGACATCAAATTTAAATTTTGTCTTTAAGAATGTCAAAATTTGTCATAAATATGAGAACTGGGTGCAGTACATTGGTGGATGAATGTAAAGTTCGTGTTCTGACTTTAGGAGGAAATTTTGGATTAATCTAGATAGATTTAGACAAAGTTATCTTCTAGAAAGTTGTAGGTCTTTCTTTTATCTTTCCAACGGTATATATTATGAGAATTTTTTACCTTGGAGTCGAAAGTTATGATTCTTATAAGGGAAGATGTTCAAGAGTATAGATGTATTGTTTGTGATGATGTCATATCTTCTATGTTTGATCCTCTGCTTCTTCTATGTTTGACCCTCTGCTTCTTCTCTGTTTGACCATCTGCTGCTTCTATATTTGACCATCTGCTGCTTCTATGTTTGACCCTCTGCTTCTTCTATGTTTGACCCTCTGCTTCTTCTATATTTGACCCTCTGGTTCTTGTATGTTTGACCCTCTACTTCTTCTATGTTTGACCTTTTGTTTCTTCTATGATTGACCGTCTGCTTCTTCTATGTTTAATCGAAACTTCTTCTGCGCACTGTTCATCCCATGCTATCGTCTGGTCCATTTTTGACCTTTGACTTTATCTGTGAGGTCTTTATGAAAGCTGTAGATCTTGAAGTCCTTTTTCGAACCAATGAAAGAACACCTTAATATGATATCTATAGAGAAAGTTATGCTAATTGTCCCAAGATAGGTTCTGTATGATTGAGGACAAAACCATGTTTGATTCTTCTGGCCATAACCTTGCTATCCGACCTTCAATTGAAGTGATTCTTGGATCAGTAGTTCCTTAACACATTTCTCTATGTCTCCATAGAATTTGATAGCATATGGTATTGATTCGAAAAAGGCTGATTGAAGGAAAGTGAGGGAATTTGTTGGAATAGCAGCTGGTATTATTTCACTGGACATACTTCGGTATTTTGATGATGTATTGATCAATAGAGCTCCGAATGAGATGATTCTTATTTCAAAATAAACTACAGACATGGAGCTACTAATGGTATGAAGAAATCGAAATCTAATTCAGTCTCTGAGACTTTCAATTTTTTGGGTAGAACTTAAGTATAGTGTACTGTTTCAATATAAAAACAGTTTGAAAGTGTTTGTGGTAATACTTTCAGATTTTTGAACCAAATTGAATGATTTGGTGTCATTAGAAACTTAAGATAATGAGGAACACTTTCTAGAAGAAAGTTTTATATCATAATATTCAAGGGTATTTTTGGCAAGACACTTAAGCATAACAGATATAAGGCATAAATAGAAGAGCAAATTGGATAATTCTTAATCATTAAGGGCATAATTGGAAGAAGAAATGTTGTCTTGCTTTTAAATGAAGAAGAAAAATGTGAATTGAGGGAGAGAAGGAGAGGATAACGAAAATGAGAAAGAAAGAGAAAGAGAGTTTGGTGGTTTGAGAGAAAAGAAGAGAGTTGAGCTAGGGTTTAACTTTTCTTAGTCTTCAAAAGATATTTTGGAGTTGTTCAAGAAAGGAAAAAGGTAGAGGAATAAAAGAGCTTCCTTTTGAGCCAAAGATCACTTCATTTGGTGAAAAATGAAGGTAAGATCATTTTGAATCTTTTGGATTTTTGGAAGGATTTTAGTTCATGGAGTTTAGAAAGTGCTTGGGTTTAAGTATTCTAGAATCAATTTTAGTGATTTTGCATTATGAGATTTTCCATTGGATTCCTATTGAATGAGACTTGGTTTGGTTTAGGGAACGAACCAAATCCTACCCAAGAGCAAGGGGAAAGACAACCTTGACTTGGATTTTTGCACGCAAATTAGGTGGGTAATATATTTATGGTTATTATGTAAATGGGCATTTTGCCTATGTGTGTGTATATGCTTGAATTGTTAAATTGTGAATTGTTATGATGTGTTTTATGTCATGCCTTAAAGGATGTATGACGTTTTGATATAATTGAATTGTAATTTTGGTCATGTTATGCCTTGAAAATGTCATGGAATTTTGTACAAATGAAAAGAAAAAAGGAAAGAGCATGAAAAGTACGATGAAATGATTTGAGCATTTGATGAAATGATTTTGAGCATGATGATGTGCTTTTGTTTGGGCGAGAGTGGAACCATTCTGTTTGTCACTTGCACGTTGACAAGAGCCTTCTCCCGGCTGCCTGCTTGTGGCATATGAGCTCCGAAAACAGACTCATTCTGTTAATGGGATAAACTTCGATTTCTCCATTCTGTTTTCATAGAACCCTCGAGCCAATTGTTTGTGCATTGTATAATTGAATTGTCAAGTATAAAGCATAATTGAGTGTTATGTTTTGATGGATGAATCTTCATTATATGTTCTATGTGATGACATTCAAATTATGAAATTTTGAGCTCGAATTGTGGATGATAGAATTGCTAGATTAAATGGGATATATGTATATACTTTGTCACATTATATATATGTGTGTGTGCCTTATTTTTATGGCTTGTTGCCAATGGTTATAAATATATAAGTCACTGAGCTTCGCAGCTCACCCCATTACCTTCCACTCCGCAAGTGAAGAAAAAGCATAACAACATTGATCCTTGCAAAGTTTGACAAACACCAAGAATAGAGACTTTTGTAATTAAGTTAGTTCAGAAACTTTTGGTATTTAGAATCATATTAAGCATAAGCATTCAACTGTATTTTGTATTTTGTATCTTGTAATAAGCTAAAGGGGTGGTTTTATTTTAAATGTAAAGATATTGTGAAAATAAGCATTTTGTTCTATAATAGGCCCAAGTGATTACTGAAACTCTGATATGTTCAATAAGGTTTACATCTTTTGTGATTGAAATTGTTTTAAATAAATCGGGCCGTTTTGATCATCAATTTTTTGCATATGCGTTTATTGTTTAAAAAAATTTGCAATGAGATTCAACCATTTTATGACTCCGAATGTTGGGCTCTGGAGGTGGGGTCCAACAAAGACCCCATAAAAAAATAAAGAGGTTGCCATAAAGTATATACCTACTAACAAGATGGTAGCTGATCCCTTAACTAAACCTATTCCCCGAGATTCGTTTAAGGCTGATGAGTTTAGGTTTGCGTAGGATTTAGTTTTCTTTTCATTAAGTTATATCTTGTTGTATAATGGACATGTTTTTAATTGTAACGAGTTTTTGTTTAATAAAAGGTTATTTCTTAAATGTTCATTGGTACCTAATTATATGATAAGGCACATTGTAATATCACCACACACTAGGCTTTTGATTGGCCTTATCATACAGGTAATTGCCCTAACGCTTGAGTGACGGGTAGGATGAGACTTCATAATATTAATTTTGATTATATGTAATATTGTGTTATCTTCATACTTGTGTAGTATGCATGATAAGTTTCTATATTTGAATAGTCACCTTAGTAAGTCTAAGATAAGACTTTGATGAGTTGGATGTGAAAGAATCAGATTTCACATTGAAGCCTTAAAGCCAAATCTTGAGTGCCAAGATTAGCATTAGGTATGTTAATCTAGTGGCTCGGATTAGTTTTTAAGTAAAGCTAGATTCATGATTTGCATAGCATAACATAGTAACATGCCCAACTTAGTGGGAGCTATGCTATGACACACATTTCATACTGTGTGTGCTATATAACGACCTTCTTGTGGAGTGACAGTTAAATCCCTTTCTTTATCACTGTATGATCCCATAAACTTTAATTTTTAATCGAATGAAACCCTTTGACTTAGAACTATAATATGACGTCAAGGCTTGGTGTTGCTACTTTAGTGTGTTTTTCCAAGGGCTAAGTTGTATACAGTCCAATGGAGCACATTAAGAAAGCAGTTAAGTTAAGATGGATTATTATGAGTGTCTAAGAAAGAATCTTTTCCTTCATCACAATATCAACCCGGGCGGTTATACTTGGTGTATAATCATATGATATATCTATTAGCATAAAGGGATAGTAATGGACCCCGCTTCTGGAGCCCAACATTCGGAGTCATAAGACGGTCGAATCTCATTACAAATTTTCTTTAACAATAAATGCATATGCGAAAAATCGGTAATCAAACAGCCTGATTTATTTAAAACAATTGCAGTCACAAAAGATGCAAACATTATTGAACACATCAGAGTTTCAGTAATCACTTAAGCCCATTAAGAACAAAATGATTGTTTTCATAATATCTTTACACTACAAAACCACTCCTTTGGCTTATTACAAAAATACAAAATACACATGATACAATTGAATGCTTATGCTTAATATGATTCTAGATATCGAAAATTTCTGAACTAACTTAATTACAAAAGTCTCTATTCTTGGTGTTTGCCAAACTTTACAAGGATCAATGTTGTTCTGCTTTCTCTTCACCTGCAGAGTGAAAGGTAGTGGGGTGACTTGCGAAGCTCAGTGGCTTATATATTTATAGTCATTGGCAACGAGCCATACAATTCAGGCACACACTCACATAAATATAAATATACCAAACTATGCATATATATATATCTCATTTAATCTAGCAATTCTATCATCCACACTTCAAGCTCAAAATTCCATGATTTGAATGTCATCGCATAGAATATATCATGAAGACTCATCCATCAAAACATAACACTCAAACATGCATCATACTCAACATATCGAAAAAATGCAGACGCACAAACAATTGGCTCAAGGGTTCCATGGAAACAGAATGGAGAAACCGAAGTTTACCCCATAAACAGAATGAATCCATTTTTGGAGCTTATATGCCACAAGTAGGCAGCAGGGAGAAGACACTTCTCAACTTGCACGTGACAAACAGAATGGTTCCACTCTCGCCCAAACAAAAGCACGTAATCATGCTCAAAATCATTTTATCAAAAGCTCAAATCATTTCATCATACTTTCATATTTTTCATGCTCTTTCCTTTCTTTTCATTTATACAAAATGCTGTGAAATATTTCAAGGCATAACATGATCAAACTCACAATTCAATTATATCAAAATATCATACATCTATCAAGGCATGACATAAAACACATAATAGCAATTCAAGCATATACACACACGTAGGCAAAATGCCCATTTACACAATAACCATAAATATATTACCCACCTAATTTGCTTGCAAAATCTAAGTCAAGGTTGTCTTTCCCCTTGTTCTTACGTAGGATTCTCTTGGTTCCCTTCATTCTTCACCAAATGAAGGGATCTTTGACTCAAAGGGAAGCTCTTTTCTTCCTCTACCTTTTTCTCTTCTTGAACAGCTCCAAAATCTTTCTTGAAGACTAAGAATAATTAAACCCTAGCTCAAATAAACCCTAGCTCAACTCTCTTTTTTTCTCTCAAACCACAAAACTCTCTTCCTCTTTCCTTCTCATTTTCGTTATTCTCTTCTTTTATCCCTCAATTCACGTTTTTCTTCTTCATTTAAAAGCAAGACAATACTTCTTCTTCCAATTATGCCCTTAATGATTGAGAAATGTCTCATTTGCCCTTCCATTTATGCCTTATGTCTTTTGTGCTTAAGTGTCTGGCCAAAAATATCCTTGAACATTCTTACATAACACTTTCTTCTAGAAAAATGTTCTCCATTGTCTTAAGCTTTTAATGACACCAAAATCATTTAATTTGGTTCAGAAATTCGAAAGTTGCAGCCCAAACATTTTAGACTGTTGTTAGACTGAAACAGTGCACTATACCCAACTTCCATCCAGAATTTGAAAGTCTCAGAGACTGACATACAATTCACTTTCTCTAGATAATTTGTAACTCTATGTCTCTAGTTTACCACAAGTCAGAAATCATCTCATTTGGAGCTCTACAGATCAAGATATCATCAAAATACTGAAATATGTTCAGTTAAATAACACCAGTTCATATTATTTAATAGCACACTCACTGTACTTGTCCCACATTTTTCACTCAATATTTCTCAATTCATCTCAGATGGCTACGATTTTTGTTGGAGATGTAGAGCAATGTCTTACAAGTCCAATGGTTTAAGAATCAAGTCATTTGGGTGTCTAGAGAAGAAGTTATGGCCAAAGAATCAAATCTGGTTTTGTACTTAATCATATTGAGCCTGTCTTGGGACAATTGGCATACCTTTCCCTCCTAATGTGGGATTTATATGTTCTTTAGACGGTTTAAAAGAGGAACGTTTGGGCGAGAGAGGAACGCTTCGTTAGTCACTTGCACGTCAACGTATAGCCTTATCCTGGCTGCTCGCTTAAGGCGACGAGATCTTGAGAAATCAGACTCGTTTTATTCACGGTTTAAACTTCGGTTTATCCGTTTTGTTCCACGAAACTCTCGAGCTATTTGTTTGTGCATTTCATTATGACTTTGTTGAGTATGATGCACAATAAAGTGATATGCTTTATGTGATAACTTTTGGTTAATGATGAATTGTGTGGTGAATTTGTTTTTACTATGAGTTTTGAGTTCAAATTGTGAATTTGAATGAGAATTTAAGAACGAAGCATTTTTATGAATTCATTATGATTTTTATATGACAAATGAACATTTCAACATTTTTGTTTATTCTTCGTTATAAACGTGTTACCCACGAGCTTAAAGCTCACCCCCCTTTCATTCCCATCTCCAGGTGATGAGAACGAGATCGGATGAAAGAAAGTAAAGGCATTTGTCTGGTTATGCACATGTTGTATTTTAAGTTAGATTGTTGTAAGAATAAGACCTCAAACATATGTTGAGAATTTTGGGGTTTTGTATCTTTTGTATTCGGAATTTTGATATTGACGTTGTAATATGGCTTGGAATGCCATTAAAGTTTGTAAACATTTATCTTATGATGTAAATGAATTATGGATTTTGCGTATGGATTTGAAATATGAATTACGTATGAATGGTATGAGTTGAGTTGATGAACGTTGAATATAAATAGTTGCGATTTATTAATAAGTGAATTATGGAAAAGAAAAGTAGGATTCGTGGTGAGTGATAAGATGTTTTTTTTTAATATGAAGAATCATATGAATTGAGGTTTAGGTGTGGGATGAATTCCAATTGGAAGTTGAATTGCTTTGAATGATGTTGTAATAAAGGGAGTAAAGTTGGGATAAATTCGGTTATGCGAATTTTTGATTATCAAACTAAGAGGTTGGGTTCCGGAAACGGTGCCCAACAAAAATGACCTTTCTTCCCACAATTATAGCACTTCACACGTGCCATGTTTTCTCTCTTTAGACTTAGTCTTTTGCTTCTTGACAATATGACTTTTTGGTCCATTCCTTTGAGAAGGCCGCGAACCTTTTCTTTTACCTTGATTGGCACGGTTGTCCCCTGGTCCTTTGCTTTTAGCAACAAGAGCCACATTGGAGGAGTCAGATGCTTTTAAGCGATCTTCCTCCATTTCGAGGTACCTAGTGATCTCTGAAAGGGTTTTGACATTCTCATTATGTGTCAAAACAAGTTTCACATTCTTCCAGTGCTCAGTATGATCTGGAAGAGCCCGAATCACATTCAGGACTTGTTCCTCTTCAGAGATAGCCCAACCAACTGCCATAAGATCACAAACCATAACACTCATGGTTCGTAAATGTTCAGTCATAGTACGAGTCGTATTAATCTCATAGTTCATCCACTTGAGGTGCAAAACACGAAGCCTTGTAGCGGATGTTTGACCAAAAGTGATCTTAAGTTTGTCCCACTTATCCTTAGCAGTGGCGCAACCCTCAAACTCTCCAATTAAATCGTCATGCATGAAATACAATATAGTATAACATGCCTTACGATCCTTTTTGGACCAATCCGCATAAGCCTTTAAGGATGCTTGATATTGCTCACTAGCAGTATCAAATATCTTTTCCGTCTTTGTCTTTGACTGATGGCGCAGTCATAATTATAGTCAAATGTTCGAGCAATATTCATTTCGAAGATATTAAATCTTCTTTTTCCACATATCATAATTGGAACTATCCAATTTTTCAGTGGTGGATAAATCGCTGATCAGGATTTTAGTTGTCATATCTACAAGTATATATAAACATGACGTGAGGCACATTTCCATTAATTAAATTATTTGAAAATCCATAGGTCATGTAGTATGATCGAAAATTCCGCTAAGCTCATAATCATCTCATATAAAAAAATTAGGAATTTCTATAATTTAATTAACCTATTTTAATTTGACGTATCACAAAGATGCCAAAAAAAACTTATTTACAATAAAAACTTAATACATATAAAACAAAATTTACATATAAAATTATATAAGACTCATTTATATAATATTATTTTAAATATAATACAAAGTTACCCATAAATCATATTTATGGAATATTTCAAATTATATTATATGAAAACACATTCATGAATTTATAACAATTTAACTCATGCAATCTCCGTTAAACCTTTTAACCAAAATCATGCATTCTCTGTTAAACCTTTAAACTCAATAAATGCATTTGTACAAAGATAAATGTATATACACGAGTTTTTTGTGAAACTAACTTCACAGTGAAACCAAGTAGTTCTCGTGCTTTAAGCATATAAACATTATGAAAATGAGAGAATGCAAAACTCTCTTCGTAATGTCTGGAATGTAAAGAACATGAATTGAAGTGCTTCGATTTCGTTGAAACCAATTTCAATGGAAACCTATGTATATGCTTAAAGAACAAGAAATAAATTTTTTCAGTTTCTATGAAACCAATTACAAAATAAAACCAAGATAATCTCATGCATATTTAATCAACAACTTTCATGTGTTAAAACAAAGATAAAGTGTGCATAAGGGACGTGAGAAACAGATAGAAGTCTTCCTTGGTTTTCGTGTTTGGATAGTGTTACAAAAGGAGAGGTTTTTGTACGTAAATGTACAACAAAGAGAAGTCTTTGTTTTATTGAAACAACATGCACGTTAAAACACCAAAAGTGAAAAACCAGATTTATACCTGGTTTTCTTTTTTAGTATATACCATGCATGAATAACAAAACAAAAAATCAAGAGAGTAAAGCATAAGATATCAACGTTGTTTTTGTTTTTATATGATAGTCACATAAAACACAGCCAAGAGACAAATCTATATTTGAAGAAACTTGGCTCTGATACCAATGTAGATTTTTATAAAGACTGACCTTAATGCAGAAGTGGTCGATCGATTATCTGTTTGCTAGTCCACGCTTCGCGGATGACTACTAGAGACACCATTAATCCACGCCTCAAACTCTAAGCTTTGATTGTGTGATTCACGTGATGATGAATGAAGGGAGATTTTCTTTTGGATTGCAATCAATGTAATTATCATTTTCATTCCCTTAATCTTCCTTTTATATAAGGACAAACATAAACGATGGAAGTTACACTTCCAACAAATGTTAACATTGATGTATATCCAAGTAGGAAGCAGAGCCAGTTGTTCTCTATTCCCAAGTTGTTCTTTAATGAAATCGTACTTGGGGCTTGGCTCAGCTCAAGGACTGGAAAGTTTAAAGAAAAGATCCAGTCACCAGCTGTATGCAGGCTCTTTCTCGTGAAGTTGATGCTTCTAGTAGTGGGTTTATGGATGAACTAGCTCTGATTATTTAAAAAATGCAAGAAGCTCTAGTTGGCAGGTTTTTCAAAATGCTAAGGTTTGCCAACTACTTTGTAGGTACACTGGCTGTAGATTCTGTCAGAGGATCAATATCTAGAAAGGGAAGACTTTAAATTTTTCTATCATCATGTGTATCTCTCTCATATAACTTTTATATATATATATATATATATATATTTGTCAATTTGTACTCAATCTTAGAAATTTTTTTGACAGCTTGAGAGAGTTAGAAAAACTTTTAGCTGTGGTTATATTGTGGGGTGTTCTTTGCTCAAAACCTTAACATTTGTATCCTGCCATTTTTGGATTTAGTGGATTTATTCTCAGTTTGTCCCGTGATTTTACCATGTTAGATCATGTGTCCAATTTATTTGTTAACCATCTTTATTATTTGAGTGATTTATTATTTGAAGTCCAACAACTGATATCAGAGTCTTATGTATGAAGTGTGATAATAGCTTCATGGTGAAGTTGACATCGATCAATTACTCAATATAGAAACATATGATAAAAGATCTCCTATATTACAAGGATTTCTATAATCTAATCGATATGGATAGAAGTGTAAAAGATGATGCCCTGTTAAAGACTTTGGCTTAAAATAATGCAAGAAGAGATGAATTTGTTAAAGACAAATGAGACCAATGAATCAGTGAAGTTTTTAAAAATAAGGCATTGAAGGATAGATGGGTATTCAAGATGAAGAAAGATGGTGACATGTTGGAAAAGGATAAGGTGAGATTAGTGGTAAAAGGGTATAATCAAAAACATGATATCGGTTTCGACAAAGATCTTTTCACTAGTAGTAAAAATGACTTCTATACACACTAATTTGGGTTTAATTATAAGTATGAATCTAGAAATTGAACAAGTTGATGTGTAAGAAGGCTTAGCAACTTGGATGATGAGATATGTATGGAGTAGCTAAAAGGGTTCAAAGTCAAAGGCTAAGAGGATTTAGTGTGCAAATTAAAGAAGAGTCTTTACAGGCTTAAACATGTACCAAAGCAGTGGTACAAGAAGTTTGATTCATTTATGACTAGTAACAGGCATAGGCGAACGATAACCGATCCTTGTGTATGTTTTAGAAAATTTCTTGGTGGTCTTTTGACATGAAACATTTAGGTTCTACAAAATAGATTTTGGGCACAGAGATCATCCATAGCAGAAGGTTGGAAAATTGTGGTTGTCACAGGAGAAGTATATTGAAAAGGTGCTAGAAAGATTTAATATGAAGCATACAATGTCAAATGTATGCAATTAGTATCTCATTTCAAGTTAAGCAAGCGAGCATGTCACTATCAATAAAAAGGAGAAGATGGTATGTCCTTGATTTTATATTCATTTATTATTGGCTCCTTGAGGTATGTCATAGTGTGCACTAAACTAGATATTGCACATATGATTGGGTCTATGAGTAGATTTTTATCCAATCTAGGAAAGGTGCATTGGGAAGCAGTGAAATTGATCTTTATTCACTTACGGGTTACTTCCAAATTGTGTTTGAGTTTTGGAGTTGGAGAAACCAATTTTAGAAGGGTACATTGATGCAGAAATGGCTGGTCATCTTGACAACAAAAAGTTGACCTCAGGTTACCTGTTCAAATTTGTAGGGGGAGTTGTAGAAGTGTATAAATTTGTCTACCATTGAGGGGAAATATGTTGCAGTAGTGAAAACTAGTAAGAAGATGCTTTGGTTAAAGTGTTTTCTTTGAGAATTGGACGTGGAACAAGATTCATACATACTTTTCTGTGACAACCAAAGTGTTATGGGATTAAGCAAGAATTATATATATCATTCATGCACTAAACATATTGATGTTAGGTATCATTGGTTGCGATCAATCGTTGAAGAGCAACTAACAAAGTTGAAGAAGATCCTTATGAACAAGCATAGTGCTAACATGTTGATGAAGGTTGTTTTTAAAAATAAGATTGAGCTTTATAATAAGCTCGCTGAGACAACTTTTAAGTAATTGATACGGTGGTTTATTTCTCCTCCAAAATAGGTTAGAGGAAGAGATTATTATGGGTCCAGGCCTATTTTAGAGATGTTTGTTTGTTAAATTTCATTATATCTGGACTCCAAAAGTGTTAGTTTTCTTTATGGGTCAAAAGGAATGAAGATTGGGCAAATTTAAGTAGAAATTGATGATTGAAAGATATCTCTAATGTACATGTCTGTGTTTAGATTACATATGCTTGTATAAACAGTGGATACGATCATGTTTATGGACCTTGTAACTCACTAGGATCGTGTATCAAAGCAACATTAAGTATTTGAGGGACACGGTCACCACACACAACCGTGTGGGAGACCATGTGTGTTTAAAAATATAATAATTTTGAGATTAGAAGATAAGTGTTAAGATATGTTTTATGATATTTTGGGCATTGTTTGTAATTGGACATCTTTGGTGCAAACAATTATGACAAGTATTCTACCTTATATGGGACTCTTTGAAGATGAGGTTTTTTTGAGATAAAAATCCTAATCATGATAGGATTTAATTGAAATCAAATCACCATATCTTAGCTAAGATAAGATGCAGATTTTTAGACTCTACTTGACAGCTTATTTTGGTAGCTTTTATCTATCTAAGGTAGTTGATTTTTTAGTTATATTATCTACATTGGATAGTTACTTTTCTCTGCCTATTGTGTGAATTTTCAAGGCTGGATTATGTGGAAAAAAACAACCACAACATGGTGACTAGGCAGCTATAATTTCGGTATTTTTGGGAGTTGATTTTGTGTGATTATGTCCAGATTTTGTAGCTAGTTTTTCTCCAAAGGTTGAGTGATTTTCTGTGCTATCTATAAGTGTAGTTTGCGTGAAAAATTTCTAGAACACTTGGAGTTGTTGCAGCTCTTTTGTTTTGACATTTTAGTGATGAAACATTAGTGTTTTTGTTGAGTTTTCATAGCTACTGTGCGTGGGATATCTTGATGACATTATCGAAAGTTCATAGCAGAATTTTTAGTGGACAACTTCCCGATCCTTCGTTGAAGAAGCTGGATTTTTTAGAGGAATTGTTTCTCTTATCGCAAGTGTCTTTGTTTATTTTCATTATTGTTTCTATCAATTGAGTTATTTTATTTTCATTCTTTATTATCAAATAATGTTGAGCAAATCCTCTGTTGAGGTTAGCACGAGGTAATGTTATTTGGAGTGAAATACTTTCACGGGTTGTGAAGAAGAGGGATGGTGTCAAGGGAAGGGTGAGTCGACTCTGTAATGCCTTGAGTAAAACTATTGTTGTTCTTTGGTGAAAGTGATTAAGCTAGGTGAGGGCCCCGTAAACGTAGGTAAGGTATGTCGAACTGCGATACCAAATCTCCGGTGTTGATTTGTTTTTTTCTCGTTTAATTTTTCTGTTTTTGTTTGTGTTAGATAATTTATAAATTGTTGATACAGTTGATTTACATCAAACAACCACATATATAGTTCAAAGAAATTGCAGCAGAACCAAGTTTTTGCAAAACTACTTCCTTTTGAATTTTCAATTGGTATTAGAGAGGGTCACCAAATTAGAACTTGGTACGTCAAGTTGGTGCAGATCCGTGTTTCAAAATTATGACAAAAAGAGAAGGAGCATTAATCACTAGGCCATTATTATTAGATGGTTAAAATTATCTGCCTTAGAAATCAAGAATGAAAGTATTCATTCAAGCACAAGGAATTATGACATGGACTTCGGTGTTAAATTTATGGACACATCCAATGACGATTGATGAAAAGAATGAAGTGGTACCTAAAAATGCATCTGAATGGATAAGAGCTAAAGAAGAGGAAGCTATAACATACCACTCCCATAGAGTATATGCCCAACAAACCGAAGGATATCGGGAACATACTCTACAAAAGGGCATGTTAAGATGGTCACATTTCTAAATTTTTAAGGTAACATATATCAACTCATTACATATTTTAATCATTTCAAAACAAAAGCATTTCAAATCTTCATTTTGAATCATTTCATTCACATTCATATTCAGTCACAATCATTTTGTTCCATTTTTATTTACAAATATATACAGTCTTGAATGTCATTTCATTTCTAAAATTCACATGTACAATATACAGTAGTTGAGAGATCTAATTCTTGATACAACATAACTAATACATTTGCAAGTACAACTAATCCCGACACTAACCCATGTCCAAATGCAAAAGCTACTTCAACTAGACTAGCTAGAGAAGCTATGTCTCCTCAGTACTTGAAAATCAACATTTGCAATTTTGATGAGTTTTGCGAACTTAATGAGTGAACCATCATCGATGTGCTCACTCAAAACAGAACACAAATATCATAAGTATTTAACCAAATTCACAAGTATTTCATACTATCCAACTTTGTATACCACATCATTCAGAATCAAATCCCATATATCACATCATTCAGTATTGATTACCTGATCACATTATACATCATATTTCAACAAGTACATTATAAACTACAAACATTTCAAGTAATTTATTTTAGAATAATCCAATCATTTATTTCAATCATTCATATCATCAACATATACACAAACATTGCATAACATTATGTCAACTCAATTTAGTCATTCTTTGGAATCATTCACATGATACATGTAATGATATAAATATGCAAATGCACACGAGACTCCACTTTCATTTTTATTTTGTTGTGACCGAGCGTCTACTTAATTGTCCCGTATCCGTTGTGGATACTGGGCTTATTTTAGATACTATCTCATATCCATTATGGATATCGGGCTCATTAATTGTTGAGCTTGTGGCTCTTTGTGCACATTCCGAGCTTTAAGCTCTTTTCAATTTGGACACTCCGGTCACAACTCCTTTACCTGATCATGCATATTCATGTGATGAAATGCATCATTTCACATAATATGCTATCAATATCATTTAGTGTGCATAGTTATTTATCATATTCATCGAATCTAAGTCCGACATTCAACATTTAGTTGAGAACACATTCCATATTGCACATACCATTAAAAAGCACTTCCAATACAATCCTAAATATCAAGCTCCTTGGACCATCAATGTACAGAATTATCACAATTATATCAGTAACAATTCAGTAATTGACATTAATCAAAACAATTCAATCATAGTGAAAAAAACATCTAGGTTAACTCACAATACGCTCCAGATAAGCTATTGCCTTAGTGAACCGGCAATGTCTGGATGTTGGTGATCACTTGTGTATCTATCTTCTTGAAATACACACACAGAGTTTACAATTCATTAAGTTATCAATCATATGATTACTCAATCATTCACATGTATATAGACCATGTTTCAATGCATGCTCAATTGACTATCCCCGGTATGTTTCCTTATTCACAAATTTTGCTCATTCATTTATCATAGCTTGTATATAACTTGTTTGCAATTAGGTTATGCTTTAGGTAAGTTTGATTACCCTAAATTCATCAATCATACATTCATCAATTCTTTCCAAGCATTAAGTATTCACACAATTTCCCAACTCTCATTCAATCATACCCAATTCATTCCTTATATCCTTTGAATCACATTTGCATTCACATGAACATCTTTATACTATTAACAACTCATACTTCTCAAATTCCTATACATTGATATCAATCATTCTATTCCTTCATTTATAAACTCAATTAACAACTTAAACTTATCAAACACTTAATCAAGCAACTTTCTAGGTTCATTTCAAGCCCCAATTAAGTCCAATTACACCATTATAAAGTGTCTTAACCTTATATAGTCCAACAATTGCCTAAAACCAACCTTTTCTCTTCCAAAGTACTTCCCATGAATGTGGGAAGGAGCCTTATAAATCCCACGATCGTTTGGTTCACTCACCCATGACCTTCATTTTGCTTCCAATTTTTATTCCTTCATACTCTATTTAACATACCTTTACCAAAGTCCATCAATTTCACTTCAATTCTACCTTATTCATGCTTCAATCCCTTATCAAATGCATGTCCAAACCCAATTCAAAAATCATTCATTAGACAACTCACAAATCATTATCTTTCACACATTACAGTTAAAATAGAAACTATCATTCACTATCAATCATATACCCTAGTTCTGTTGCCATTTCAAGATCACTATATTAGCACCTTTCTTTAACATAAATTCACCTTCATTATACCTCAAATCCTAATCTAATTCATCCATAAAACAATCCATAACCTACTGTTCATACATCAAGAACACAATAGAAAAGTATCAAAGTTCATGCAAAAATTCCTGGTACAATTCATCACCAATATCATATACAATTCATCCCAATTTCATCATCATAAATTCTCTATTATAACAGGCCATAAATATCAATCTTTTACTTACTTGTCTAGCTCAAATTCCAACTCAAAGATTAAGCTAATAGCTTTCCATGCATGCAAGATCATCCAAGCACAAAGTGGAAGTAGATTGGTTCCAGCTAAGGCAAGGCGATGATAGCAGATTATAACTATCTTTGAGTATAATCTTATATGAATCTTGAAGTGACTATGAATAGAAATAAAGCAGAATTTCAAAGCTATAGGTTACGAGTGTATTTTGGAAATGTAAGGAAGGAGGAAGAATGAATTCCAGAAGAAACATCTTAGGAAAGCCTTTGCTATATACATATGTCATTAGCTGAGTTAAGATAAGTGTCTCCTTATTTAAGGACACTTGTCCTACAAGGAAGCAAGCTACATGTCTTCCTTTTAAATGGTACATATGCCCTCTTTTTAAGCTGCCATATGTCCTTTTCTTAAGCTTCCATATGTCACTTAATCTCTATGCCAAATGTCACTAAATTATGTATGACAAATGTCACTCATTTTATAGGCTTTGTCATCCTCATTTTCCATGTATCCACTTGTCTTGTCACTTAGCATTTTACCTAGACTAAATGTACATTTTAATTCATCAATTTCTCAATTGTAACGATAAATTCCAAGTTACCAATTATAGTCCATCAATTCTTCTCATTAGTAATCCAAAATACAAGACATTGGAATTGACATTCATGCCACATTCATTTTAGTTTCATACCCAGGAATATGTCAATTGAGTGCAATTTGTCTAAATCACAATTCATGTGTGTCTGCTAATATTATGCATATGAATACAATCATAAAATCATACCACAATTGTAACAAATTCATTCTATATGATGTCACTCATGTGACTCAATAGTCGAACACTTTAGATCCTTCAACAATTTAATAGACGGGATATTATAGAAGTGCTTGACAATTCTCATACATTGCATGCAATCTTCAGTGTTGTTGATGAAGGATGCTTTAGTATGATTTTAGCCTGTGAATCGGTAAAAGAAGTGTGGGACACTTTGTAAATGATACATGAGGGATCTAAATCTATGATAACTTTGAAACTTTAGATATTGGCCACCAGATTTGAAGAGCTTAAAATGGATGAAAGTGATACTATTGGAGACTTCTATAAGAGGTTGCGTGACATTGCTTACCAAGAACATCAACTTGGGAAGAAGTATTCGAGTATGGAACTTGTCAAGAAAACTTTAAGATCATTGCCTCTGAGATTCAGACCGAAAATTGCAGCCATCAAAGAAGCCCATAATATCAATGAATTATCTTTGGATAAGGTGATTGAGATTATTACAAACTTTGAAATGAATTTATTGAGAGATAAATGTGAGAACACAGGATTGACATTTTAAATCGAGGTTGTAAAAGTATTGAATGATTTAGGAGATGAATATGATGAGAATGAATATATGATGTTATTGACAAAAAATTTTAGCATGTGGTTAAAGAAAGTGAAGAAGGATAGACCCAAGTTTAGACAGAACGGTAGGAGTTCATCGAACAACAACGTCAAACAACAAACAAAAACTCAAAAGGATGAAAGAAAGGTGAAAAAAATTCAATATAGTGAATGTCAAGACTTTAGACATGTGCAAGCGGAATGTGCCAACACTTTGAATAAGAGAAAAGAGAACTCTTGTAAGAGTACTTGGAGTGAGATTGAACCTGGAAGTGAGTCTGATAGTGAAGAGGAATTTGTGAGCAATAATGTTGCGTTTGTTGCTTTATACAGCAGAAGTTCAATTGCTTGCTTAATAACAACCAAGAAGGAAGAAATTGATAATGAAATTGTGGGTAAATTAGTCCAAAATTTTGAGAAAAATGCAGATGAATCAGTCCACAGTTTAATTTCAGATTATGACTGAAAAGTGAGGATATTTAGAAAGCCTACGAGTTAATGTATACGAAGTGGGTGCAAACATGTAAAAAAAATGAAAAGCTAAAGAAGGGAAACTCTACCATGAAAAACATCGTTCAAGACATTGAGAAGAAGTTGTTATCTACAATAGATGAACTTAATGAAACAAAGTTGAAGCTGGTCAGTGTGGAAAAAGGGATAAAAATGTTAAATGGAGGTACCAAAAAGTTAGAAAAGTTGTTAGAAATTGATAAGATTAAAGAAGACCTTCAAGGCATTGGCTATAAAAGTCAATATTCTAAGGCAAATGATGAGAAAAATGGTGTGGCCAGATCTATCCAAGGAGAAACTTTGAGGAGGAAGCGAAAATTTATACCTACTTGTCACTTTTGTGGGGTAAACAAACACATAAGGCCAATTGTTACAAGTTGTTACAAATGATATTTTAGAGGACTCAAAACTAAAATTCTAGACATTCTATAATGAATTTCTAGCAGTGAACAATGTTACAAAAGCATACTTGGGTTAGAAAGGGTGAAAGAAGCTACTTCATGGATTATCAAAGTTGTATGGATGGCCACGTTACTTTTAGAGATGGAAAGAAGGCCACAGTTATTGGAAGAGTTTGCATGGATGGACAACCACACTTTAAAAATGTGCTTCATATGGATTGTTTAAAAACCATCTTGGTAGTTAAAGAAAATCTTCAAAACCAGCCTCACGAACCACCTTAAGGATGCAAAGAAGTAAGAACCAAAAATTGCCCAGATCTGCAATTAGTTACTGCTGACTAAGAAATTGTTTAGACAGAGGATAAATCAGTCACTTTAGAAGAAGAAATCAATTAGAAAGTTGATGACAGAGATAATGTGACGAGGAATAAGACCAAGTTTGAATTTTTTCAATGGGCACAGGGACTTTGTGCTTTACACATTTTTGAAGTATATTGATGTTGTTTCTTTAAAAAAAAAGTTTGAAGTAGTTAACATCTAGGCTCTCTGAGTTTTTATTTATGAGTTTTCTAAGGTTCAGTTGATTAGTTTTTCTTTACTTGTTGAATATTATATTTGATATAAAAATGAGGCTCTTCTTGATGATTTAAGAGTTTTGCTTTTGAATTTCGATTTACGGAGTTATATCGAGAAAATGTTGATGCTTGGTTGGAGAATTATAAGAAGATATAAATTTTCTATGATTCAAGTTTTTCAATTTTATCTTAGTTTCTATTTGTATCATGAACTGTATGAGTTTGTGCAATATGCTTTCACTGGAAACTTGCTTAAGATTGGTGGGATGAAGCAAAAAAACTTGAATGATCATGTAAATGGAATGAAAGACGTGCTAGTGATCATATTGTTGAGCGGTTATTGGTAAGTTACTTATTCTGCAGTTTGTGGTGAATAATTCTACTTCCAAAGATAGGATGAGTTCTAATGTGCCTGAGGGTATGATTCATCATGATAAGCTTCTATTTTCATATAGCCAAGAATGACATTATGTCTTAGATGCTATAGGGCTATTATATTTCTCCAACGATGTACGAACAAAATCTCATTGTCATGAATGAATTTTTAGACAAAAGATCGAGTGCACCTAATCCAGATCCTAGGATTGATGCACCTACTACTAATTTTTATGTCTCTTTATTTGCTAAGATTGATCTTATTGAAGGCATTTTTTGTTTTGACATTGTTTTGTCCCAAGAGAGAGAATATGATTGTTTATTTTCATCTGATATTTGTACTTTGTTGGTGACTGTTCAATTTAGGGGGAGATTTTATGGCATCTCCATGACTATTATTCTTATTTTTTGGCATCTTTTTGTCCCAAGGAGAAGAAATTTGGATGATTGAATAATTGTTCATTTGGGATTATTGTTTCTTGCATCTATTTGTCCCAAAGGGAAGCAATTTGGATGATTTAATAATTGTTCATTTGGGATTATTGTTTCTTGCATCTATTTGTCCCAAAGGGGGGAAATTTGGATGATTTAATAATTGTTCATTTGGGATTATTATTTCTTTGGATGTTTCTTGAACTTGACGAACTTAATGTTATGTGAACTTAAATGTTATTTGGAAGTTATTTGGAACCCAATGTTTAATTAAGGGGGAGTTCCTATATTTTCTTGTGGAGAGTTTCGAGATGTGATAAATAATGCTAAAAAATGGGAGATTGTTAAGATATGTTTTATGATATTTTGGGCATTATTTGTAATTGGACATCTTTGGTTATTTGTAAAATTTAATTATGACAATTATTTTACCTTATGTGGGACTTTTTGATGATGAGGTTTATTTGAGATAAAAATCCTAATCATGATATGATTTAATTGAAATCAAATCACAATATCTTGACTAAGATAAGATGAAGATTTTATTTCGATAGTTTTTATCTATCTAAGGCAGCTGATTTTTTTGGTTATATTATTTGCATTGGACAATTATTTTTCTCTACCTATTGCGTGAATTTTCAAGGCTGGATTGTGTGGAAAAAAATGACCACAACATGGTGACTAAGCAGCTGTAATTTCAGTATTTTTGGGAGTTGAATTTGTGTGATTCTATCAAGATTTGTAGCTGGTTTTTCTCCAAGAGTTGCATGATTTTCTGTGTTGTCTATGAGTGTGGTTTGTGTGAAAAATTTCTAGAACACTTGGAGTTGTTGCAGCATTTTTGTTTTGATGTTTCAGTGATGAAACATTAGTGTTTTTGTTGAGTTTTCATGTGTTGGGTCCTGTTTCCGGAACCCAACTCTTGCGGACTTATACCTCTGTTGGATCCCGCCTGACTTTAGAATCCAACTCTTGCTAAAACATGAAACATGAGCATATTATCTTGAAGGGTTATTGCATTAAACCCTCATTAGCCATTATTTTTTTTCATAACATCCCAAAAAGTTACTCACAAGTGATCAATGGCGTGCCCATACAAAATCAGTCACCATGCTCAAACTCATTTCTCCTGCTTGTGAACATAATTTGGAAAAATTCAAATCAGAATGTCAATTCAACTTCTTCAAACAAATCATAGCTCTAAGTCTCTAGTTCGCTTTGAAGAAAGAATCATCTCAATCGGAGCTCTAAAGCTCAAGATACGCTTGAAAAACCAAAGCGTGTTCGTAACCCTAATCATGCTCTCACAACCGATCTCTCACTTATTCTAATGCAAACTTTCTCAAAACAACTCCAAAAGATACCACTTTTCATGGAGAGATAGATACATGTCTTATAAATCCATTGCTTTAAGAATCACCTCATTTGGAGGTCGGATGAGGGAGTTATGCCCAAAAGAATAGAACATGTTTACATCCTAAATGGATTTGAACCTATCTTGGCGCGATTGCCATAACTTTCACCACAAATGTCGGATTGATTTCGTTTTTAGACCATTAGAAAGAACACATCTAGACCTACAACTTTCGTGAAGACCACAAAGTCTTATTCTGCCTCTACCAGTGTCAAAAATCGCCATCTGTCCCGTGAATGTCCGTTAAACGGACATAGATCGGCCAAACTGCACCATTTCACCCGAGAAGGTCTGTTAAATGGACATAGACTGCTCAAGGGATGTTTTTGCACCCGAGAAGGTTCGTTTAATGGACCGGGTTCCCCAAAGTCCCTCAATGCCCCTCCAATGCTTCCAACGACCATCCTAACATCATAAACACTTATAACCTTCCCAAATTCACTTATTCTCATGCTAAAACACTTCATAACAACTCCAACACCAAGTTCAACTCACTAATTTCTCAAATCTTAACTCAATTGGTTCATCAAAACACAATTTCCTATCATTTACCATAGCTATCATCAAACACAAATCCTATGCAACATCATAACTTGTAACAATCATATCTCTTAACTCTGATACCCAAAAATTACAAACTTTAAAGCGTTTGAAAGATAAAGAGATCTTCTACAACTTCCAAGAAAACCATTTTTACTAATTCTACACAGATTTTACTAGAATTTCCCTTGACTCTTGAACACAAATCTTACCACTGTTAAAGCTTACAAAACCTTCTTAACTTTACTTCCTCAATTACAATATCATTATTAACAATTCAACTACCAATTGGAATTCATCAAACTCTTAGCCTCAATTCATTTGATTCCTCATATTCAACAACATCTCATGATTCATAACATTCCTATCTTTTTTGTCTATATTGCCTCACTTATATATATATATCAATTCATATGCGAAGTTCATCAACTCACATAGGTTACTTCACTTGGTCCCTCGCTCAATACCTGGAGATGGGACGGAAATGGGAGTGAGCACGAAAGCTCATGGGTAACATGCTTATAACAAATAACAAGCAAAAACTTTTGAAACATTTAATTCGATTATAAAACTTCACATTGTAAAAATCCATGTAACAAATATTTCTCAAATTCACAGCTCATCAAGAATTTCATAAACATCATAAATCATGCATTCATCAAACTTGTCACAATCATAAACACATAAGCACCTCAGAAATGGTTTGGGTGGCCCGTAAACAGAACGTACTAACACAATTCTATAGAATAGTCCTGTGTAGCCGTGAATAGAACGAATTAACACAATCCCACATAATGGTTTTGTGTAGTCGTAAACATGAGGGAGTCCGTGAAGGAGCTCCATGCCATTAGCGGGCAGGCAGGAGAAGCCTTTAGACAAGTGCACTTGACATACAGAACGAACCAAACCAAACCCACATAACATGTAATTCCTGACTTGAAAACATATTTGCCCAAGATGGCAACATTTCGGAAACTTGGTTTTTCATGAACATGCAATTTTTCTAAAA
>JAOTAX010000005.1:6117874-6200024 GCA_025629825.1 Erythroxylum guanchezii | reverse complement strand
TTTGATAATTTATTAAAATTGTTTAATTATTTTATAAATTATAAAAAATTTAATTTAATTTAAAATTTGATTAATTTTATTATTATTATTATATTATACTGTGTTGGCTCATAAAGGCCATCAAACTTGGAACACTAGCAGAGTTGTCGACAGCTTGGCTCATAATGCAATCAGAACACTAACAGAGTTGTCTATTTTTGTAAGATAACGGCAGAGTTTTTTTCCTAGACAGAGTTAGACAGAGTAGCAGTTGACAGAGGATCCGAGCTCCTAATTTAGAGTTCGTTAAAATTATGAACTATCAACACGTGAACTGAAAATAACTATTAGCCAGGATTCACTGTCTAGTGTAAACTAATTATTAAACCATATATAATAAACACTCAATAGTTGAAAAACAAGTTTACTATTGACTTTTTTTTAATATTAATAAAAATTGTATTATGCAATGTTTTAAGCGCCCTCCGGTCCACGTCCCCTCTCCTGTGCTGCTCTGTGTCATTCAATCTCTACTATATATTTCACAAAATTAAATAAAATAATTTAAAGTTTAAAAGATTTATCTTTTATTAAATAATTATAAAGTTAGTATATAAAAAATGAAATAAAGATAAAATTTAAAATATAATTTAAAAAGAAAATATTATAAAAGAGTTAAAGTTTGATTAAAAAAGAAATAATTAAATAAAAATTAGCTAATTTATTTTTATTTATAAAATATGTTAGTTTACAAAAAATAACTAATTAATTAATTAGCTAATTTTTATGATAAATATTATTATGTTATATTAAACTGTAATTATCCAATTTAAAATTTGTACAATTAAATCAATCAAATTAGTTTAATTTTTTAATCATCAATATCACGTGCATATTAATTATGGATAGGATTGACTACTAGGCTTGAGCCTGGCTTGGTTAACTGCTTGGGTCCGGCCAGACACGAGGCTCAACGGGTAATTACAAAATGACACCGTTTTAAATTTTTTTAAAAAAAAAGTCAGACAAGACTCGAGTCGAGACCTGAGCCCTATTTAGCCTGACCTATTATCACCCCTAATTATTGTGCCTTAATTATTGTGCCTTGTTAAAAAAAAATCTTTGAAGACTTTCGTTTACTTAAAATGAAAGAAGTATTATTCTTAAATCGACTTTTCAAAGCCTCTCGTTCATTCTAACTCCATAAAGTAACGATTTATAATTTTTAATTTAAACTTCTATATATCATGCTTTAAACATTTTTTATTTTGCCCCTCTTATTTTAAAAAATAATATATTAATTATGTCCAAACTTAAATTATGTTATTTCATTTAATTGACTATTTAGATTAATAAGTTGTTTTATTAGACTTTTATGGAGATCTTAAGCTAAATGTGAATAGAACTGGTCTGGTGGTCGTGGGAGATGTGTGGGTAATTTTGAGTTTTATCGGGTGAATTGAGAGCTAGGTGTTTGAAAGACGTTTTCTGGGTTATGGGTTAGGAATTTGGTTTTGATGAATGAAACAAGTTTGTAGAACTTTTTGTGAACTACAAATTCGTCTCAAGGTTCGACTCAATCAGGTGAATGGTTAAAAAGTTATGGAAAGTTTTCTGAGAACATGTCTGACCGGGTGATATAATGAAGATGGTCGAGAAAATTGGCATTTTGGTCAGGCTGGAATTCGAACTAGGTAAAATCGTTAACTGGACATTTGTAAGTCAAGATGTGAAGAACAAACTTGGTTTCGGAAGTTTTTCAATTCGATGAATAGATGAAACAATAAACTAGAAATCGTGACTGTAACTCAGATAGAATATGGAAATCGCATAACACAAGAACAAATTGAATGTTTTTGGCAAACAAGCAAACCCAATGATTATTTTCAGAAAATATTCAATCAAACCCTACCTAACTTGATCCATCAAATGAGAGAAAATCTAAAAAAAATCAGTTCTGGTTATCTTCCAAATGGAAACAAACAAGCTTAAATAAGGAAAATGCTGAGAATGAGGATAGTCACATGTTGACTTCTCTTATTCCTTGTAACAGCTGAATTTAACACACTAAATAACAACTAATTAAGTCTTTGAAACCACATAATTAAAACGAAAAATAGCAAAGTAATTAGGTGAAAATAAGTAGTAAAGTTTGCAAAACCGGACCAAAATCAGTAAATTTAAACCAAATCAGTAATTCCTAACCAAAGATAAAATGAGATCGCTTTGGCTGGCCTTCTCATCCTTCTTGGGCAGCATTTTGGGCTTCTAATTCTGCATCAAAGTGCTCCACACGAATCCAAGCCTTATAGTCAACAAAAGGCTTCAATAAGGCCTGAAATGTAAGAAAACAAGTTAGCCCAATTTCTTCTTCAATTGCTTAATCAACAGTAGCTTCGTTTTCTTCACCAAGGCCCATAACTTCAATGTCTTGGACGGATAACTTGGATGATTCTCCATCATCCTCTCCCTCTTAAGAATCGGCCTCACTTGTTAGACTTGGACTTATCATGGTGTCTTCCACATAAAACTTCAAATCATTAACATTGAAAGAATTTGACATGTTGTAGTGACTAGGTAGCTCTATTTTGTAGGAATTGTTGTTGACCTTCTTCAGCACTTTGAATGGACCATCTGCCCTATCACTAAGCTTGGACTTCCTAGCTTTGGAAAACCGTTCTTTCCTCTAATAAACCCACACCAAATCTCCTTCCTTGAACTCCATGGGCTTTTTCTTCTTGGCTTGTCTTTTGTGAGTTTCATTATGCTTCCTTATGTTCTCCTTAACTTGCTCATGAATGTTGACAATTTCCTGAGCCCTTTTCTCAGCTTGTACGCTTTTGAAAGGCCCATTTTGGACCTACTTTAGGTAGGGGTGTGTAAGGGTCATGGGCTTGGGATGTCATTTTGGACCTACTACAAATGTTACAACCACTCACAAGCTTAGTTACCTCTCTAAACATCCCCGGCCAAAAGAAGTTAGAATGGCCTAATTCGAAGGTTTTATCCCTCCCAAAATGGCCAGCAAGTCCACCCCTATGGACTTCTCTTAATATAGCTTCCCTCAACCACCAGTTTGGAGCACAACAAGAACTAGTTTTGAACAAGTAACTATTATGAAGAATAAAATCCCTAAATGCACAATTGTTTGCTCTAGTCCTAGCAAATATTTCTCCAAAATCTTTATCACTCTCATACAACCCCCTAATATCATCAAATCCTATAACATGTGCATGCATTGAGCTCAACAAGACAAATTTCCTAGACAAAGAATCAGCAACAACATTTGTGGTCCCTTTTTATACTTTATGACAAAGTCAAAGGATTGAAGTTATTCTATCCAAGTAGCATGTTTATGACTCAGATTGGATTGACTTTGGACATATTTTAGAGCATCATAATCAGTGAAAACAATGAAAGGATTGGCCATTAAATAAAACCAGAAATGTCTAACAGCCCCAACAATAACATAAAACTCTTTGTCATATGTCGAATATTTTTTCCGAGCTTCATTGAGTTTTTCACTGAAGAATGCTACTGGTCTACCCTCTTGGCTTAGAACAGCCCATATTCCTACCCCACTTGCATCACACCCAAGTTCAAATGGTGCACTAAAATTTGCTAAAGCTAAAACAGGTGCTTTTTTCATTCGAATTGTCAAGCTATTAAAAGCAATTATAGCTTGATTAGTCCACTTAAATTTACCTTTCTTCATACATTCAATTATAGGAGCATTGATTGAACTAAAACTCCTAATGAATCCCCTATAAAATGAGCAGAAACCATGGAAACTTCTAACTTAGAAAAGGCTAGTTGGGACCAGCCATTCAAGAATTGCTTGGACCTTTGAGAGATCCATACTAACTCCTTTATGGCTAATGACGAATCTTAGGAATGTGAGGGATTGATCACAAAATGGCATTTTTCAACATTAGCACACAAAGACTCGTGATCTAAAACCTTAAAAACCATTCTTAAATGCATAACATGTTCTTCTAAAGATTTGGAAAAAATCATAATGTCGTCAAAATAGACTTCAACAAATTTGTGTAGGAAAGGTTTAAGTACCTCATTCATCAACCTTATAAAAGTTGATGGTGAATTTGAAAGTCCCATTGGCATGACTAACCACTTATACAGTCCCTCTCTTGTTTTGAAAGTTGTTTTCCACTCATCTTCTTCTCTCGTTCAGATTTGATGAAATTTATTAGCAAGATCAAGTCTAGCAAAGATGGTTGCTCCATGAAGATAATCAAGCATGTCATCAAGTAAAGGAATTGGATGCCTATACTTGAATGTAATTTTATTCACTACCCTTGAATCAATCACCATTCTCCACTTCCCATTTTTCTTTGGAACCACAAAAGCGGGCACAACACATGTACTAGTTGATTGCTGAATGAAATTCCTCTCCAATAGCTCCTCTATATTCTTTTGCAACTCCTCTCTTTCTTTAGGACTCATCTCATAGGATTGTTTGTGTAGAATAATAGCACCTGGTACAAAGTTGATTTCATGTTGAATGCTTCTCATAAGAGGCAGCCCCTTTGGAAGTTCTTTTGGAAAAACTTTAGGAAACTCTTCAATCAAACTTTGCACCACATCAGGAATTATTGGCTTCGGCTTCACATCATCTTCAACATCTAAAGGCACAACTGATGGCAATTCATCCACAATGAACTTCTTTTCTTCTAACTTCATGATCTACCCTTCCTTTTACCTCTGGTTTCATTAATGTAAGTAGAAATTTTCTGCCCTCATACTTCAAGGAATATGTATTGGCTTTTCCTTGATGGCTAACATCCCTATCATACAACCATGGTCTTCCCAATATCAAATGACAAGCCGACATTGGAATAACATGACACCACACTTCATCTTTATAATTTCCAATGGCAAAAGGCACAAGACAAATTTTTGAAACTTTGATCTTATGCTTCTTGTCAAGCCAAGTGAGCTTGTAAGGGCTTGGAATGAGCTCAGTTTTCAAGCTGAGATTGTCCACCATTGTAGTTGAAACCACATTCTCACAAGCACCACTATCAATCACAACATTGCACTTCTTTACCGATGTAACACATTTTGTGTGAAAAAGAGATTTTCTCTTCCAATCTTCACCTCCATTTTCACTGTTAAGAAGTCTAAGCAAGACTAACATTTCAGCATCTACTTCTTCTCCACTAGCAACAATTGTTTCATCACATCCATGTTCATCTTCATTCACTTCGTCACTAAAATGAACAGATTCTTCAAGTTCATTGTCAATTTCCTCTATTTCTTTTAAAGTCATAACTTTCCTATTTGGACACTCCAATTGAAAATGTCCATAGCCTTGACATTTAAAACATCTAAGCTTAGTTTTAGGAAATTTTGAATTGTTGGGCATGTATGGAACTTCTTGAGTCAAACCAAACATTTTTTCTAACATTTTCTGCCTATATTGCGGAGGCAAAAAAGTTTCTTCTAATTCAATCTTCACTCGGTTCCAATTATCAATTTAAGGCTTCCCTTCTCTAACCCTCCTATTATGCAAATTATCCCACTGTAGGGCAGCATACCCTTTGAACTTCATAGCCATAATCTTCACTTTCTTATCCTTAGCTATATCTTTCAAATAAAAAATTTGTTCAACCGTATACAACCACTCTTGAAAACCATCGGCATCAATTTTCCCAACAAATTCAAGCACATCAACCTTAAAACTAAACATATCATCTCTGTCATTCTGAGGTTGAACAACATTTCTAACAGCAGTCATACGACCTGTATGGTCTCTCCCTCTCCCTCTTGTACCAACTCCTCCTAAATGCAAAACATCATGACCAGAAGAGTTAAATTGAGTTACCTCATCATTGAATTCATCTTCCATGGACTGGTTGGTTTGGGGATTATTTCCAAGGGCTTCATAGGTGCCCATAGTAGCAAAAACAATATCTCTAGCCTTCATAGTCTCAAACTCCAGGCGTGTAGCTTCAAACGTCTCCATTTGAAGGCTCATTTGATCGATTTTTGCAAACAGTTTCTCTAAATCATTTTTTGTCGGTCCTGACATGGCTGGGTGTCGAATAACCTAGCTCTGATACCAAAATGATGGAGATCTTAAGCTAAACGTGAATGGAACTAGTCTGGTGGTCGTGGGAGATGTGTGGATAATTTTGAGTTTTATCGGGTGAATTGAGAACTAGGTATTTGAAAGACGTTTTCTGGGTTATGGGCTGGGAATTTGGTTTTGATGAATGAAACAGACTTGAAGAACTTTTTGTGAACTACAAATTCGTATCAAGGTTCAGCTCAATCAAGTGAATGTTTGAAAAGTTATGGAAAGTTTTCTGGGAACATGTTTGACTGGGAGGTAAAATGAAGATGGTCGAGAAAATTGGCATTTTTGGTCAGGTTGGAATTCGAACTAGGTAAAATCGTTAACTGGAGATTTGTAAGTCAGGATGTGAAGAACAAACTTGGTTTCGGGAAATTTTTCAATTTGATGAACAGATGAAACAATAAATTAGAAATCGTGACTGTAACTCGGATAGAATCTGGAAATCGCATAACAATCAATCAAACCTTACAGAACCTGATCTGCTAAATGAGAGAAAATCTCACAAAAAAATTTATTCACTTTTCTGGTTGTCTTCCAAATGGAAACAAACTAGCTTAAATATGGAAAATGTTGAGAATGAGGATAGTCACATGTTGACTTCTCTTATTCCTTATAACAGTCGAATTTAACACACGAAATAACAGCTAATTAAGTCTTTGAAACCACATAATTAAACAGGAAAATAGCAAAGTAAATAGGTGAAAATAAGTAGTAAAGTTTGCAAAACCGGATCAAAATCAGTAAATTTAAACCAAATTAGTAATTCCTAACCAAAGACAAAATGAGATCACTTTGGCCGGCCTTCTCATCCTTCTTGGGCGGCATTTTAGGCTTCTAATTTTGCATCAAAGTGCTCCACACGAATCTAAGTCTTATAGTCACCTAATGGCTTCAATAAGGCCTGAATGTAAGAAAACAAGTCAATCCAATTTCTTCTTCAATTGCTTGATCAACAGTAGCTTCTTTTTCTTCACCAAAGCCCATAGCTTCAATGTTTTGGATGGATAACTTGGATGGTTCTCCATCAGACTTATAAAGGATTTGAGGTATTTTAAAGCAAATCCAAAATTTGAAATTTTTCTTTAAATTTTTACATTTAAGATTATCTGTATCTCTTTATAATTTTTAATTAATTAATAATTATAAATCTAACACTCTCAAATAATTATAATTTTATTATTATTATATATATGTTTGAACTATATATATCTTTATTTTCACATTAATACAAATTTGATATCATATACAATTTTGGCTATAGTTTTCAAAGAATCTTAACGTGGGTAAAGAAAAGAAGGACAAAAAATGAAATTTTCAAATCTTCTGAAGGAGCATGATATGATATGACCATTATTTGCAGCATTCAGCGCCAACTTGGTGAAGAATGAGCATGACTAGAATACTTGTGGCTTGGAAGATTTAGTGAGACACTTAACAGAAATAAAAGCAGACCTGAGACAGAGAGACCCACTAAGTGCCAGAGTACAAACTACCCATCAATGGAGATGGAATTTGGTACTGAATAGACAGGGAGTTTGATTTGTTCATTATCTGTTTCTTGGCTATACCCCAGTCCTGTACAGTGCTCTTTGTTTTCCTGGAAATTTGGCATAAGAAGCAAAGAATTTATTCTGGATGATTGATACTTTTTATGTATTGTTAACGAATGTAAATCTCATTTCCTTCGTTGAACACCGTCGATTGGGTTTAGACTCTCTAATTGCGATGATTTGACATTATCACTAACGCATGGTGGAATCTCTGATAGCTAGAACGCAGCTGTGTCTGTTCTTTCTCCGTGTCTTTCCATCTCTAACGTGTATTAAGTACAAATTCTATTAACAATGAAATATCTTTATTTGTCATGAAATATAGAATCATGAAATAATATTAATTTTAAATAAGCCTTCAATCATGTTTTGATTTAATTTTTTAATTTAATATAAATATTAAAAGACTCTAACACACTTATATTACTAACATATCTTTTATAAACTTTAGGATATAGTTCCTTAATTAATATATCAATTAACATCCTATTAATCTTGACATTCTTTACTGTAATATCATTTTTTCTTTATAAGTTCTTTAATAATCAAATAATCAATTCTTAAATACTTTTAGTTATATGTTAAAAATGCAAAAATAACGTCAATTTGCTTATAAAGATTGTAGAGGATTCGGGCATTCCGAGCCCAAGCTCAACTCTAGAGCCCACTTTCTTAAAAAAAGTTGGGTCTAAGATTCAGTCAACTCAAGCCTGACTTTAAGCTAGGTTGAGTCGGGATTCATTTGCTATCTTTAATTAAATATCACATTATTATTGAGATAATATTTTTATAGTTTTAAAAATTTGTTGATAGAATATTGTGGTGGCAAAGGAAGCATATATACATTTTTAAATAACACTTTATTTATTTATTTATTAATAAATGTACATAATTTATTTTTAAAATTTATTAGTGAGACTTATATAATTTGATGTGATTTATACTTAAATTTTTTAAATATTATGTTAATTTGAGAGTCTATTTCAAACGTTTTAAAAATATTAAGATTAAATTAAACATTCTATAACCTTAAGATCTAAATTATATTTAAAAAATCAGGTTTAAATTGTAATTTTGGTTATCAACACACTACTACTCCAACATGTGTGGAACAAGACCAGAAGTCGATCCTTCAGGTAGACGACTTCTGTTATATTGAATACAATTTTATATCGGATATTTATTGGACGAATGAGGAATTTTGTAAGTTTCGACTTACCCGTAGTAGGTGGGAGGGAAATTTAAGAACAAGAATAGAGATGGACACGGAGCTTTCAACCTTTGGCGTGAATATTGCACTTACACTACAGAGTACAGACACAATATAATATTGGACCCATCGCCGTCTTCTTCGTGATATGTAAATAAAAGGTATCTTCTTCCCATGATTCAATTAGATGCTTTTTATTTTGGAATTTCTCTGGTAAAACTACATGTAGAGTTCAATGTGTGGGGACAATAATTAATTACGCTTTTAAGATATTAATAAATTTACAATTAAGTGAATTAAATTTGATCCGACTACAAAATAGTAAAGTAGCCTAATAAAAAATCTAAATTAATGATTGAAGTTTAATGGAAAAAAAAGACTTTAATAAACATAAGTCAAGACATGTATTGGTTAAGTAAGTTGTGAACATTTTGAATCTCTTACTTACTAAGATGTCCGTGCTTTAAGAAAGTTGCAGAAAGATATTAACAACATCTAATTGATTAATTTTGTCGACCGATTTTTCATTAATTGCGATTTTAATAAACTAATTTTGATCAACTTAGCCGATTGGACATTTTTTAGCTATTTTCAACTTTTAAATTCTTTAAAGTATTGACTACAATCTTTTTCATTAAGTTTAATTACGAGAATGATTTTATATTTTAATTAACTAGTTTTTATCATATCTTATTAAATGTTATTAACACATTTATGTATTGTTTACATAAATATGTGGATAAAATTAAATTACATAGGATTGGAACACCCTAAGGAGATATGATGCTTTGACCCTAATTTATGAGAGTTAGACAACAATTCGGGATTTGAGGGGGTAAAAAAAAGTTGGTTCAAAGTTTATTTTTAAGATGTCCAATAACCTCCCCAATCTTTTTAAGTATATTTATGGTATTATTGTCTTTCTTTAAACCCTTCGTAATTTTTATTTGTTGGAAGAATAATAAATAGTATGGTATTTTATTTATAATCAAATATGGAATGAAAAATAAAAGAATAATTGAAAATGAAGAGTATCGTATTTATTAATTTAGTATTGTAATAGGATAATAAATTTTCTGAAATAGTTTATGTTAAAAATACCTTAAGTTAAAAATTCAAAATATCACTTAAAAACAACAAGTAAAAAACCCAACTGGTTTGATTGGTTCAATTGTAAAAACTTTACATCGTTCAACTTTTCTATTCGATTTATAATAACTCTTATTATTAAAAATGATTAATTTATTAATTAATTGATAAATTTTTATTAATTAATAAATTCTTATAAACTGAAATAAATTAATTAATTTTCATTTAACAATCTCTTTTTAATTAAACTTCAAATTATTCAATAGATAAGGACAATATTTTCTAATCATAATTTAATTTATTTAATTTTATTCAATCTTTAACCGATTTTATGCGGTCTAATCCTAATTGAACTTTTTAAATATTAAATCTCTTGTCTTACCGATTTAATTTCTAGTTCGATTTTTAAAATATTGATTAAAAATGTTATTTAATGGTTTATAATATTAGTTTTGGGTTGATTTAAGTGGAATCTAAGAACTAACTATTTTTTTTTAATAAACAAGACTATTGATTTTAAGTATTTTTAAATAGTTTAAATCTAATTAAGAAGATTGAATTAAATATCACAAATTAATTTAAATTAATAAATCAAACTCAATTTTATTTTCATAGTAAAATTTAAGTTTGATGATTTGTTCAAATTCAATTAATTACAAAAAATTAAAGTAAATCAGAAGTCAACAGATCACAAACATTTAACTTAGAATATATATTAACGTGAGTGAATCATAATTCATGTAAATGGGTCCCATTCTTATACTGTTTAGCTAATAATAATATTGCTTTTTCTTTAAAGAAAACCCCACACCAATCCCAAACCATAATATGACATGATGCCTCCCACTAAGTACCATAATTAACTAAACATTACTTTCTCCCGTCAATAACATTTTCAATTTCTTAAATTGGATCACACAAACACATACTAACTATCGGGATCAATTCTCCCGATCCTGTTTCTGTATGTCACCCTGTACTAAAGACCACCCATCTATATATTAACCACTCTCTACCTCAACTACCACACATAGCAAAAGCACAGCTAACAGAACTCCAACCCAAACTATCAGGCAATTTTGGTAAATTAAGCCAAAAAGCAAGCCTAATAACTCATATATCCAAATTAATGCCAAAAATACAGTACAGCACTACCTGCAGCCTGTTGCTGCCCATAAGCAGAAGATTCTCATTCTCTTGACAAGAAAATTAAGCACTGCCCATTTCTTTAGAAGCCTCTTTAATTAACTTGGAGTGAGTGTTAGTTCCAATCTTCTTTCCAATCAATACGTAGCTTCAAAAAGACAACTGTTGTTTGGTATCATATTCTTTAGGACATGACATTACATTAGTTGGTACTTGATAGCTAAGGTGGGAAAAGGGATAGAGCCATGTTCTGTGCAAAAACTTCGAGCTGTGATGAAGTTGGATCCGTCCCTGTGTACCTTAACGTTTATGATCTAACACCTATGAATGGCTATGCCTACTGGCTTGGACTTGGAGTCTACCATTCTGGAGTTCAAGGTTAGTGTCTGTTACCTATGAACTTCTGTTTGTTTCAGGGTTTTATTCTTCCGCAAATGCAGTTTCCTGAATGTCCTTTGATCTTTTGTGAGATAAGTTGCTGTTTAGATCCGTTGTAGATCGGTTAACTCTTTGTTGCATCTTGAAGGACCTGTAGTTTTCTTATACTTGAATCGTTGAATATTCTATTTGCAGCTTTTCAAAGTTGTTTGATTGATTAAAAGTGTATAAGAAAGAAAATGGACTTGGATACTAGTATCTTCCTGTGATTCTGAAAAGCAACAAACTTTACGAAACCTTTGCCACAATTAGGTTTCTGAATCCTGGAAATGCAAAGGTTTCTTACTTATCTCCACGTTCTGAGGATCCCAAATGTTTCTCTTGTGGCTCGAAAGCTTTTCAGCTGTAAAATGATGTTAAATCTCTGTTAAACTTCTGGGTCTTTCATTTAGTGTGTTTCTGGGTAGATATGTTCAACAAGCTTCAACCTTTCTACGAGAAGATTCTCAGGAACTCAAAAGTTGAGATCTTGTTATGCAGTTCACGGGGTTGAATATGCATTTGGAGCTCATGAGTACTCCTCGACTGGAATTTTTGAAGGAGAACCTAAACGTTGCGATGGATTCACATTCAGAAAGTCGATTTTGATTGGGAAAACAGATATGAGTCCTGTAGAGGTCAGAGCAGTAATGGAGGCCCTGGCGGAGGAGTATAGAGGGAATGCATATAATCTTATAACCAAGAACTGCAACCATTTTTGCGACGACGCTTGTCTTAGCTTAACAGGGAATCCAATTCCAAGTTGGGTTAACCGACTTGCCAGACTCGGTAAGGAAATGTCATGTTCTTATGTTTCCTTTGTCTTAAAGGTCTCTTATCTTGTTATCTCAAATTCTAGTTTTAGAACCTGTCAAATTTTGCTCCTAGAGTGATGATCTTTTTCTTGGGAAAAACCCAATAAACCCACAAACTTTTATATGAATCAGTTTTTCCTGTCAGATTTAACTTTTTCCCGAATATATTCTTTTTAAGATATCAACTTTCACTAATCATGGTGGTAAAACTTTCTTAGCCTGTTATCTGCTAATATTTCACAAATGAAATGTTATCTCAGAACTTGATATTGTCTGTGATCTTTCTCTGTAGGCTTTCTATGTAAATGTGTTCTTCCTTCAACCTTAAATTCAACAAAAGTTCGAGGTCGTCGCGTTGAAGATAAGGCCAATGAAGGAGAGAGGAGAAAATTGACCAGCGAGTCGAAAAGATATACTACTTCTTCTAATTCATCATCGTCCTCCTCATCATCTCCTGGTAATCAAGTTCGCGGTAGAAGTAGAAGTCGACGTTCACTCCCTCCATCTTCACCATTAGTACTCAATCCTTCATCACCTTGACGATCCACTGGTTCAAGATGTGAATTTGGGATTGCTAAAACTTGAAGAACAGTATCAGGAAACAAAATCTGGGATTTTGGTTTCTTTTCCTCATTCTTTTCCCGGGATTTCATTGAGCTAACAAGGAGGGATTATCTGAATTGCAGGCATGCAGCACATATATGTAAATGTGCTTCTCTCTTTTGCTTTATTTATTGTCTTCTCTTGTTTTTCCTTCCCCTTCTTTCACCATTTTTTGGTGGTTGGCAAGTGAAGCTGTATCCCTGCAACCTTTTCAAAAAATTTTACTGAAATGTTTTCTTGCAGCTGAAAGGACCATTCTATTATGTTGCTGAAGAGAGATCAGACAAAGCATAGGATACCAATTGGTCAAAAGTATTTGCATTTGTGTCAGATTCTTTGGTCATTTTTGTGTTCATCTCTCAGGACAATAAGGGCTTTGGAACAGTCCCAGAACGAAGAAATTTGACAGAAAAAAACAAAAGCACAGTCTAAAAATGTAATACTTAGAAAGCAGAAGTAGGCAATGTGTCAAAAGTTTTTCAAGTTTCGCAAGAAACCTGCAGAGACTTTTGTGTGTGAAAGAGAGGACCAGAAAGTGAAAGGTAGGTACAAATTTGGTACACCTCTTTGTTGAAGGAAGTCAATAAAAAACTAGTCTTTGGAACCCCATCACATAAGTTTCAGTTCAAACTTGTAACAAAGTAGAGATTGGACTTCAAATCTTTCAACAAATTTGGGTGAGATAAGGTTAGGTGAAGGCTACAACGTGCTTCAATTCTTTACCCTGTTCGAATCGCTCTTTGGAAAGTATGCAAGAGTCAAGCTGAGCATCACCATGTCCATTATTTTCTGTCCTTATGAGAAAAGCTTTTGTGCCTTACTGTTCTGAAGCAGCCAGAAATTGCGTTTTACTTTTTGTTTATTAGGATATTGCGGTTGTCAACTTTCTGATTTTGGTACAGTACAACAGGAACCTTTCATTTGTTTCAGGAAATTGAAATCAACACCTAAGAAGAAGCGCAGAGCAAGAATCTTTGTAATTTTAACATTCAACCTTTTGAATTCTACACTTATTTTAGTTTTAGTAAGCTTTCAAAGCCTAGATTACCAATAAAATTCTGGACAAGAGAGAAATCTCTTTTGAAAACTTTGATGTTACGTTCAATTAAAATTAATAAATAAATTTTAATTTAATCATGTTCAACCACATGTCAATCTTGATAAATAAATTTTAATTTCTGAAGCCCGATTTGATGGCTTAGGCAAGTTCTTCATACAGACTGCAATGGACGACCATGAGACGATTGGGACATATTTGGAACATCTATGGCAGAAACTGCATGAATAAGTTAACATAAAGGAGACAGAACCACTTCCTGTAGCATCTCAACGACATATCTTTCCAAGGAAATTGAGATCCATTTCATATTTGCAAGGGAACAGAAATTTAATGAATAAAAGTGAAAACAAAAAGGGAAAAATGAAACTTGCTGCAGTATTTTAATGTGTACAAGATTCAACACTCCTGCAAGCAGATTAAACACAGACTGTTAAACAAATTAAAAGCTGCAAAAAACTGATACTGTTTCCAAATGGTGAGGAAAACACAAGTACCTAATTTAGTTGTAGTAATGGTTTACAACACAGAATCAACCAGAAGCCTTCAGGTCCTAAGACCTTGTTGCTCGCATCCATTCTACAAAATTGTCCAGGATCAATGGCCATGCAAGCTCTGGATCATAATTACTCAGCTCTGGAAAGCTAATCTGTTATAGAACAACTGAAGCTTCAACCGAATCCCAAGTATAAAGAACCACAGCAGGTGCAGGCAATAGTAGCTCAGTGAAAATTTGCAATTAAGTTCAAAAGTGAATTGAAATCTGTGTAGGTGTGTTTTCGTGTGCAAAAATTGCAACAAGTTTCCTTCTCTAAAATATTAATTTTTGCACAATCCAAAAGGAAATTCATTTGTATTCAGATTCTTCTTTGTCGATGTATGCAATTGCATCTAAAAACGTACTTATCAGTAATGATAGGAACTACAGCCTAGTAAAAATCCTGCTGATATGCAGAATCTGGAAAAGTCTAACAGTATGCATTCTTACCCCTAACTAATAGAGAGACTGTTTCTAAAAACTTATCAGTAACAATAGCATCCTAAAATAAAAAGAAAATTAACAGACACCACAGTAAGTTCTGCTATGATATTAGCAAGGAATTTTGAACAGTTTGAGCCAAATCTAGTAGTACCTCATTGCAAAATCGGTAAAAGCCCATCCACTGATCCAAGTTTATGACCTTATAATCATTCTGAATCTGCAATTATTGCACGAAACAAGGTTTTCTTGGTCATCCTTGTTATATGTAGACATATGCTGTCAAGAATGAAGGTAACTCATGCATATAAAATGCACTATCTACTCAGTCAAACAAAATGGGATCTGTGCATCAATATCATCCATTAACATCGAAATATAAATGTCTCAATTTTGTACATAAAGGAATTTAGACAGTCACCTTCAGGTACTCGACAAAGTAATCCACCTGAGCACGAAAATGAGACCCTAAAACAAGATCCAGCAATTGGCAGATGCTCTCTATGTCTATACTCTTCTGTTTCTCCTCTGTAGAAATTTAGTTGAAGCAGCATAAATAATAGATAAAGAGGCAAACATGCAAATGCACTGCTTTGAAATTACAATTACCTGTTAGGCAATACCGAAATGCATAGGAATAGAAATCTACAAAGTTTGATGGCCTCTTGACCTTGATAACATCAGAAAAGAAGATCAGAATCGTTGCAACCTTCCAGGGCATAATTGTTATGCATCTTATACTGTTATTCATAAAGTAAATCAATCAACAATATAAGGAAAAACATCCATGACGTACCTCTTTCTCTAGCTCCGGAAGGGCCTTCTTCAATTTATTTACAGTGTCAGCCCTTACTGATTTTAGGCCTCTACGCCACTCCTCCTGTTGACAATAATATATGAGTTTTAGAACATGGAGATAAAGGAAGAAAGTTGGGGGAAGGGGGAGCACATAAGTTACCGGCAATGGCTAGCGGAATACAACCAATGAGTTGAGCACATAAGCTACCGGCAATGGTTAGCGGAAAATAACCGATGGGTTAACAGTATGAAACAAATGTCAACTACCTGAATGCATAACATTTTGCAAGTTTTGAGAAACTTCCATAAAAGAGGACTCAGTGCTTAGAAAAGATAACGAGATTAATGGTCCGTAGTAAATAATCATAAAAGCATGTCTACAGTTTATGAATGTGGGCAGCCTAAACCAAGCACTTGAGCAAATAATAGTCGATGGATTGATGTTGAACAAGAAATATGTTCCTTACCAGTGTGAAGTACCCCTGCTTTTCAGCTCTCATTTTCCTGATATCCATATTCAGGAGTTGTTAACATAGAAGCTTAATGTAATTTATAAAGCATGAAATGGAGCACCATCAAATGTGACTTACCAAGCCAGCATCAAGATTCTAACATCAGTGTGATCCACCTCCATATCTGAACATAGAGCTTCAATTCCTTCTGGACTGTTGAAATAAAAACAATTTTACGAGTATACATGCCAGAATGGAAATACAAACTAACATGATGGAAATGAATGATCCCAAATTACTTGGGAATCAAAATGATTGATTATTTCGATAATAATAAGATATAGGTATGTCCTTTACCAAGTACGCATGAAGAACAACTAACCACTATCCATCCCTGTTATAGCCTTTTCTTTTTCCAACATCATTTTCTTAGATTCCCCAAGCTCTCCCTATTACCTTTGAAGAAATATGCACTGTATCCTAATGAAGGCAGTCCAACTTATCAACTAGAACTTCAGATTTACTAGTTATAAATATGTGACACTTCCTATTAAGATCAATTGACCAAAATCACCTTTAATAAACAAAGATAGAGTTTCAAGATCCTTTCAGTTTGGCTATTAGGATGCTCCTTTTCTCTGAGATGTTGCTGGAAAGAGAATGATATTACTGTATCCATACTGCAGTCAAACTACAGAATCATTTTTGCAAAATCTACTAAATGGACTTCCACACGATACTTCATTTTCCACAAATAACGTCCAATCCTTACTTTCCCACGCCTTCCCAATATAAAATTCACATTCTCAAGTTATATAATGAAACTGATAAGGCCAGAAATAAAGGATCTCAGAACCAAAGGCTTATAAAGCTAAGAAAAAGCAAATCAGGATGATCTTATGTGATATGACATCTTTCCGACTAAGAGATATTATGCCTAATCAAATAAAATCCATAGACAGAAGTTCTTTCACAACAGTCTCCAGTTCATTGAATAACATTCAAGTAGCAAAAGGATCAGCTTGCAATTTCATTGAAAGTTCATCTCAATATGAGAAGGTAAGCATATTTTATAAAGCATCAGAAATTGAATTCCATAGCCAAACAAAGAAAACTTACTCAATCATACCAGAAGACCTATTTGAATACGAGTAAAATAGGTTATCAATTCTCTCCATCTCTTTTGAAGATGCTTTTCCAGATGCTGGACAAAGAAAATTAAGAAGTAACAACCTTAATTCACCATAATCTCAAAATGTCATTTTAAAAGTGTAGGGCCGGTAATTGCAAAACAAAATTTGGTAACTTAAAATCCATTCTGACACAAAGTTTGGATTTTGGAAACTTAAATATCAATTGTGTATGAAACATGGCCAAACATGACGTATCTGTGGAACATATTAAGCAATGGGAGTTATTTATAACAAATTAGGAAAGAGAAGCAATCATTCTTGTGACGGAAATCCAAAGAAAAGGAAAAGAAAGATTCTACAATTGCCAACCTTTTGTGGCAGATTCCTAATTTTTCATTTTGACCAGCATGAAGCAACTGAAAGAACATGCTCATCTCATTCACTACTTTTTACTGCCTTCTTTCCTTCATTTTTGTCCAGTTCGATACAAGCTTATCCTTATTGACTTTTCTATTTCCTATCAATTCATTTTCTCTTCAACTCATTATCTTATCTTTGCAGCTTCTCATACTTAATTGTTTGCCTCATTTCAGACAGCAACCATATTAACGAGTTGGTTTCATTAAAGTCCCCTAACTATGAGCCCTCTAGTATTTCAAACCCCGTCAAACAAAATCCAAGGAAACATGAAAATTACTACAGGATTTCAATCTAAAACCAAAAAGAAAAGACAAAAAGACTCTAGTTCTGACCATCAAAGAAGCATGAAAGAGGCTATGCGGAAGCAACTTAAAGCAATTACGATCAGTGAACTCGCTATCAAATCGGTTAAAAGTACAGATTTTGAATCCAACCCAAAAACAAAAACAGGAAAAGAAACAAAACTACATCAACCAGAAATAAAACTAATGTGGATTTATTGATCTCCGCAAAAGTTGAATAAGGCAAAAAGGGAATTACCAGAGCGAAAAAGATCGGAAGCAGAATAAGTAATCGGAGAAGTGGAATTGGCTTGACCCGTTTTCCTGGATGCAGACTGACGCATCTTCAACAACACCATCCCAGAAAACCAAAAAACACGCAGAAACCAAACAAAGACACAAACTTTAGAGAGAAACAGAGCAATTGAGAGAAACAGAGAGAAAGACAGGGAGAAGAAAAGAGACCTCGAGCTAGAGAGCCAGAAAAAGGAAGCTTCCTCGTTGCTCTCTATAAATGCTTTGTTGCTTCAGTCCAAGTGATATATACCCACACAATTATCAGCTCAGCGATGGAGTTTCGTTTTCCTTACTTTGTTTTTGTTTTTGTTTTTTTTTGCCCTTTTATCAAATTTCCCCTGTTATTTGTTACCAAACTTACCTTCATTTAGAAATTAGTGTCGGTTGAAATATAAATACATTAAGAAACACCAAAATTTTAATTTCATTCTTAAAGAATCACTTTTCACTTTTGCTTCTTGTTAGATACTAAACACTGTTTCGTTTTTGTTTTGTGATTGGTGGGTTTGGTTTTGGTGTAGGTGTGGCAGAGCAGCAGAATCCAGGGCGCCTGCCATTCTGATTTCTGAATTCACTTTTCACGTGTGCTTATGTACGACTTGACCTGGTACAGTAATCCTTAAATATTACCTTTTTCACTTCTTACCATTTCACTTAGCTGCTTCTTTTTACGAACATGCTTTGGCAGCCTTTTAATTCTGTCTTTTTATAAGACAGGGCCTTCCGTCTTCTTACCATTTGATTCCACAAATATTTTAGTTCATGCATTTCGCCTTTTTCCCCTCGCGGATTTGAATTTTAGCAAAAATAAGAGCACCTTTCACTTATCAGAAATAATCCAGAAAAACTTGTATTTCTTTTCCTGACTTGCAATCATGAGAAAAAGGAAAGGTACAGTTTTGCTTGTATTTTCCCGTTTGCTTTTTACTTTTCAACCAAGGAAGAATAGGAAGACAGAAAGTAACAACTCAACCATACATATAAATCATTAAAACGATAGGCCTGCTGGATTTCAAATTTCTTTTCAGCTTTACAGCAACCAGAGGAAGGTGCTCTACCAAGAAGGGCCACGAAGGTTTGAGCCAGGTAATAGCTGTCAGTTTAATGCACAACTTGCTTCAATTTGGAACATATACTGCACACCTGTAACACACGCTTCTGGTGAATAAAGATCAATGGCTGGAATTTAAAGAATATGAACTGGCTTGTAAAAGAATTCTGATTAGTAAAATGACAGTGGCAGTCGAAATATCTGTGTTCTTCATCATTTTGGGGGAGATTGATAGATGCTTTGATGGTATCCATGTTATTGTTATAAAAATTTTACCTGGTGGAAAAGGATTTTCTGTAATCCTGCTAAAGAAGGTATCCAGGGTGTCAAGACGGAGCAGCCATCTCTGAGAGATAGCACGTAAAGAGAGACACTGCATCCTGCAAATGGTTTGAGTGGCGGTCTTCTGGAACTGGTGCAATAAAAACAGTGTCAAAACAGCTTAACTGACCATCACGTGATGAGCCCTCACTGATACTGGATAGAAGCAATTCACAGATCTCCTCTGCCATCATCGAATATGCTACCCTGCAACATTGACCACTAGAATTGTAAATGGCTAGAACATAGAGGCTTCCTATGACTAGTTTTTAGCTTGAGCTCCACTTGGCAGCCATTTTTGTCTACATTTCATAAGGCAACAAAAATGATTTTGTCAACAAACCTGACGGTTAATTGCCTCCTAGAAAATAAGTAATGTCCATGTCATGAAAAAATTTTATAATACCTTGCATCAGTGGGCAATTGGTTACCCAAAACTGCTAAAGATTCATTAAGATGACCAAGAAAGTCTCTGCAGGCAGATTCTTTGCTCTCTAAAGATTCCTGCAAAATTATCAATTCAAAGTAGAGAATAAGAGTTAGAGGAAGAGTGAGAGATAATCAAATAATAATGCATTTAACACATACAAGAACAAGAGTCGAGAAAAACAAGTTGAAATAATGTCATGGCCAAAGATGGTAAATGTAGATAATGTTGTCAAAACCATATATTATCTGAAAGTTTTCTTCCAATATACCAAACAAGTAATAAGCCTTATCTTCTATGATACTAAAAAGCATTCCAACTAACGGGCAAAACTAAGGTTTAAAAAAAAAACCCACAAAAGGGATTTGAAAGCAATTTAATTTAGCATAGTTAAGGTTTTAGTTCCTTCTTTGAAGATTTCGCAACAGCTAGTCCATTAAGGGGAAAGGGGCAAACAGCTAAAATGGATGTTAAGCAATCAGACTAAGTTTGAAGTACTTACCCAGATACTATCAACAACAAAAATTCGAGTATGTCATACAAAAACTATAACTATTGAAGTGGCTGGCATGAACTAAATTTGCAGGCATATTTTCGTATGAATTAGCAAATCCACTTGCATTTCAATTGATCCAGCAACAAGTGCTGACAACAATACACCAAATAAGACAAGCATTAAAGGATTTAATGTCCTTGAAAATATTTTACCAGTTCACTCATAGCATTGTCTTCTTCCAGAAATGAACTTCGCATCAAATAGAATGAAATATACATTGCAGCTCCCAATTCCCAATTTTCAATTTCAGACTTGTGGCCCTCCATCGATGTTGCAAGCCTCCATATCTCCGAGTGGTTGGCTGCATCAAATAGATGTTAGACTGCATCATGTAGACCTATAATTCATCGTATCAGTTTGCTATCTATGAGTTGACTATAGCCCATCGTATCAGTTTGCTATCTCTGAGTTGAAGTACCATGGCCAACAAATAGTGAAATTTAAAACTATGTTCTTTAAAAAATTTCCATCCCCTTTTCTTTTTGTGGATGTGTGTGTGCATGCTTAATTAGGGGCATGACACAAAACCTGGGATTAGGAATCCCATAAGCACTTTTACCATATAATAAAATTGATCCAACAATTAATTTAAGAATAAGTTGTGAAATTTTACCTGACAAAAATAAAACAGGGGCAATTGAAATCATGAAAATAGAGTGAGCTTTTTGCCAATTTTCACAGCCAAGAAAGTGTTCAAGGGCCTTTGTGAGATCTCCATGGTAACTAAAATAAATTGCCTGCACCACAGGCAAAAGGGATCAGCTACAACTTAAGATGCTCCATAAGAGAACAAACACATTTTCTTTTGCGGAGTGGAGAGGCACCACAACTCAACGGACGGATTTGGGTTTGTCCACATGAATGTTAACCTAGGTTGTCTAAAGCAGGGTATCCTTACAAACAATTAATTATGCAAAGTCTTTGAGTGTCTCATGCACATGAAAGCAATAGATCAAGATACAAGTACAAAATGAAAAATTGATTCAACGTCAGCATAATAAGGTACAGAAAGAAAATAATTTTTTTTATAAAAAGGTACAGAAAGAAAATAATTTTTTTTATAAAAAGGTACAGAAAGAAAATAGCATACCAAAGCTTCATGCAACCATGCAGATGGAACACCGAGTTCATTGATAAAGTCTCTCTGTGATTGATCTGTGTTCCAAGTTTCACAATATTGAAACAAAATCTCCCTAATAAGGGTCGTGTGGAGATGAGGATAATTGTCACAATAAGGCATGTGGAGTACCACATAGATTGCCCAGTGACATTGTCCAACAGACAACAGCTGAGAAACCAGACCCATGTCAAGAACTTGAAGATCATTTGAAGAGAAAATGCCAACAGCTTCTAAAACTGCTCGCTGATGCCAAATCATGTGGTAGTCTAGTGGGTCATTTGTTGAAGAGAAGGCACTAAACATGGTCTTTGTTAAGCCAAAATCATGACTTCCATTGGCGTGAAGAAGCATAAGGTAATATGAGAGATCAAAGTGTTTCTCACTGAAATTTACAGTCTCTTCCAATAGTCCTTCATCAATGTAGATAGGTTTTGGAATTGGAGCCTTACACTCATCAAGAAGATGTTGATAAGTTCGAAAGATAATGGGCAATGGTGTGTTAGGGGCTAGTTGATACCACATCAATAACCCTAAGAACCTTTTCCAATCAATTTCACTACCATCCAAAGAATCATGAATGTTACCCCCAAGCAACTCATAAAGCCTTATTCTTTCTTTCTCAATGAAGTTGAAGTCTAGGCCATTTATCCTCCATATATCAAGTTGCTGTGAAACATCAGCACGATTCACTACAGACCCACCAGCCTGACTTAACAAACAAGCCAGCCTCACATCTCCTTTAGAAGCAGCTAATTCTGTGGCAGCATCTAGCTGCCGTCCAGTTAGGAGCGAAAATGTGTGTTCTAGATAACTTGATTCATTCAAGGAGCTTACCTCCTCCTGAACTCGATGACAAACACTTTCTTGCAACCAACAACTGAACTCTGCTCTTCGGATAAGAGGCAGCGCTTCCTCATCCACTTCTGGAGAACTTTCCTTCATATCTTGCATCATCTCTTCCTCATTATCAGCAGCAATAGATTTTAATTGTCCAGTATTTTCCCTTTCTGAGAAAAGAACCTTTATCAACTCCCAGATCATGACCTGGTGCATCAAAACCAAACGTGAAGAGGATGAGAGCCCTGGTACCTCCAACTGCCTCTCAATGATGTCTATATAACTGCGACATATATCTGAAAGCATGAGACGATCAGAGACAGCTTTTTGAAGCTTCAATCTGAACGAACCGACTTCAATTTCTTTTATTTCGTGACTGATTTCCTTAAAAAGCTTTAAGGGGGAATCAAAACCAAACTCAATAAGTTCCTTTCTGGATTTGTTATTCTCGTCCCTTGCTACTTTGTCAATTGCAACTTTCTCTACATTGATCACTGAAGTTAATAATGACTTGTTGCTTCCAACAGGAGAACCAGTATGAACAAGAACTCCATTTGGTCCCCACCCTACACGAAATGACCTACCCATAAACAAACCAGCATCAACTATGTTCCGAGAATGGTTTCTAGTTACCGGTGTCTGATGCTTCAGGTCTAGCTTGAAACCTTCGGCCTTTATCATTTTTAACGGCAAGCCCTTGTTTTGTTGGGCCATGAGAATATTTCTTGAAGAGCTAGAATTTAAACTACCAGGATTATACTCAAGAAGAGGCAAGGGAGTTTTTCTTACAAGAGGAGGACTAGACCTAGGGATCATCTTCTGGTTATAATTCTGTAAAGGAGATTTCATGCTTTCCTTTCTGTAAGATGGCTTCTGATTAGAAGAGACATTGATATCTTCAAGCTCATCTTCTTCCTCAACAGGAAACATTAGCATCCTCATCTCTTTCATCCTTACAGGATCAAGACCAAGATGTGCAGGAAGAGAATGATATAGCATAGGTCCAGCAGACTCCAATTCTACTTGGTCAGTTTCTTGATCCACATCAAGGACCTCATCATCATCATTCAGCTGAACAGGATCTTGAACCGTTGGGAGATCATCCATCGTAATGTCTTCTTCATCATCATCAGTCAAACCAAATCTGCTGAAGTGGGAAACTGAGAACTTCCAACTGCTACTTGTTGGGTTGAATGAAATAAACTCAGCTCCCTGTCTCTCCATACTCGCCCTCAATTTCTTGGCAACATCATTTACCCAGTCTGTCCTTCCGTTTGATGATATCTGTAGAACCAATGTCACTTCAGCCGGCTTGTTGAGTCCCTGTCCAACCGGAGGCTTAGGACTTTCATCTTCATAAACAACCACTTCATGCCTACGAAACTTAACAATCTTATCCAAATCCAACCACCTAACATCAGTCTTACCAAAAAAACTAATGGACCCATAACCAAACCTTCCAACACTGAAATCAGGAACTCGACCACAGTAACCAGGATCAACCAGTTCACGGGCAACTAAATCCATCACACAAGGTTCCATATAATAATCCTCACCAGTCAAGATAGGTAAGAAAGCTCCAAACTTTTTTAAAATCTCACACGGTAACTCATTGTTCGAAGACAACCTTCTTTTCTTGCATTGAGCATGTAAATCTGAAGTACCCATTTCAAAACCCAATGCACTGGAACTACGCATAGAAGCACTGCTTCTTGAACTACGAATACCCCCTGCGACGAAAAAAAAAGAACATGAATACCTCACCGAGGAAGTTGAGCTCTTGAAGGTTTTCTTCGAATTTCAACTACAAAATAGAATCAAAAGCCCTTACAAACTATGTTGCTTGCTGGTCTGAAGCTAAAAGACAATAACGAAGTTTAAAAGTTCATTAACCTATTTCAGCAAACACCTTATACACAATACATAAACACAAAGCGACTAAACTTAAAGCACTAAATTACCCGAAACCGGGAGGAGAGTAGAAGATGACATTAGAGAAGAAGAAGAAGAAGTCAGCGATCCCAAGGACTTTTAAGGCTTAAGCGACTTTCAGTTGGGTTTGGGTGGAACCACCAACTCCGGTTGTCTGTCGTTTATGGAGTGGAAATCCAGAGACACCCATCACTGAGGTCCGTTTAAGAGATCGCACGGAACAAAAACGGCATGCCGTAATTAGCGAGGGTAATTTAGTCTTTTCAAATAGGGATAAGTGTTCTCTGTCGAGTTGATTTAGAGCTCGCGACTGCCCGCGTTGGCCTAGAAAGAATCCGACTCGTCGGTCGCCGAACACTTGGAAACTTCACAATCCTAACTCTCTCTGTCTAGCTTTCTTCAATTTGAGTGCTACAAAAATGGCTGCTTTTGGAGCTGCCACTTCTAATCAAAACCCTAACAAGTCGATTGAGGTAAATGAGCATTGTTCTTATCTGAGTCTTCTTTTCTTTGCTTAATGATTGATTTCTTAGGGCTTTAAATGATTTTATTCTAATATTGATTGCTTGTTGGGTGCGCGCAATAGGTACTTCAACCTCCTAGTGATTCGGTGTCGAGTCTCAGTTTCAGTCCTAAAGCCAACTTTTTAGTTGCCACTTCCTGGGACAATCAGGTTTTACTTTTCCCCCTTAGTTTTGTTTTAATACTTTGCCATCTTTTCTTTTTCTTCGCCATGGATGGATTTAAGTGAAATGGGAGCTATCTCTACTTGTTTAATGAATGTTGACCATGTGATTTTGAAACATTTGTATAGGTGCGATGTTGGGAAATCTCAAAGAGTGGAGCAACTGCAGCTAGCGTGCCTAAGGCTTCTATGGCTCATGACCAACCTGTGATGATCACTTTGCATTTACGAAGCCACCTTTTAATCAATATCCGGATTCGAATTCTTACTCTTTTGCTTTGATTCTTGCTTTCAGGTTTTGTGCTCTACTTGGAAGGATGATGGTACCACCGTCTTCTCTGGAGGATGTGACAAGCAAGTCAAGATGTGGCCTTTGCTTTCCGGAGGCCAATCTGTGACTGTTGCTATGCATGATGCCGCTGTCAAAGAAGTTGCTTGGATTCCTGAGATGAACCTCTTAGTCTCTGGGAGTTATGATAAGACGCTCAAGTAGCATTCTTTTCTTTATTATAGTGCTAAGCAATTTCCTTTTTTCTTTATAAGTTTTGAATATTACATTCATTGATCTGGGAGTAGTATCTAAATGACTCTTCGAATTCTGCCTGAAGTAACTGTGTCGCTTTGTTGATAGGAATTCAACCTTAGTTTGTTGTGGACATTCATTGATCTGGGACTAGTATCTAAATGACTCTCCGAATTCTGCCTGAAGTAACTTCGTCACTTTGTTGATAGGAATTCAACCTTAGTTTGTTGTGGGCAATGATATGCTTTTTGCTTCATTTTATCTTTGTCTTTGATTAGTCAAAATGAATGTTCTGTATTTGATATGCGTTCTCTAAAAACTTACATTCTATTTACATTTGGGTCCTTATTGATTGTTTTTTGTTGGCCATGTACAGGTACTGGGATACAAGACAGTCAAATCCAGTTCACACACAACAGCTTCCTGAGCGCTGTTATGCAATGACAGTGCGGCACCCATTGATGGTTGTTGGAACTGCTGACAGGAATCTTATAGTCTTTAATTTGCAAAACCCTCAGGTAATCTTTTCTTGTGTTATTGGATCATTCTTTCCTATGTTTTGTGTGTGCGTGAGAGGGAAAGACAGAGATAGAGAGAGAGAGCAAGTGAAGATGATTAAAACATCTCCTGAGAAACAACTATGGTTATAGTATGACATTTTGGACTAGTGACCAGAATAGAATAAGTCCAAGTGCTAAGCTTCTATGAATGATTCAACATATATTCTTGAATTTATCTCATTGATATCAATTCATTTTATTTGCACCTTTGAGTGGCAGATGTATATTGTCAAAAGCATTCTGATGAAAATTCTTCGATTTTGATGGCATCTTTTAAGCCTAATAAGTTTTAACAGTTATTTCATGCCTTATAGTGCCTTGGCTGTACATTGAGTAAAATCTTTTTACTTTAGCAGAGAATCTAACAGAGTTCTTCAGAACAATGGGTTAGCCATTACAGATTTATCTGAATTAGGATATCTAGAAAATAGAAACGTTTGAATTGGTCTGGGAAATGGCCTGGAAATGTGTATGAGGCATCAATTTATCTTGTGATTTCTTCTTTCTACTTAAATTGGACATTGGTAAGGTGATTAGGGGTTCTATGGTTTTGGATTTGAGATGATCCATGTGAAGTTACCCAGGAAATGAAGAACCATTATGCGCAAACAGACTAAAAATCAGTGATCTTCAGTTGTACCTTTTTCTTGTTCTGTATCCTTTGCAAATCATTGTTTGATTCTGAGTGTCGTGAAATGTTAACAGACCGAGTTCAAGAGAATAACTTCTCCCTTGAAGTATCAAACAAGATGTGTTGCAGCCTTTCCTGACCAGCAGGGCTTCTTGGTATGCTCTCCTGTTCTACGTATGATTTCAAATGTTTGTGGCACTTGTCATCTATAGATCTCTGTGATTCACTGACATGTATTGGCATCGATCACTCTGTAGCTCTTGCTGGCTAGTTATCATTTGAACTCAAAACTTAGTTGTTTAACATGTTTTACAATCATTCACAAAAACCACATGTAGCATCAGTTTTCCCTGGGTTGAGAGTCATCATTGTTTAGGCATGAAAATATCTGTTTTCCTTCTTCTTTTTGTATCCCATGGGTGGTAAAATAAATATAAAAATATTGGCTGTATTAACTAAATTGTATGTTTTTGGATAGGTTGGTTCAATAGAGGGCAGAGTTGGTGTGCAACATCTTGATGATGCACAGCAAAGCAAAAACTTCACTTTCAAATGCCACAGAGACGGCAACGAGATATACTCTGTCAACTCCTTGAATTTTCATCCAGTAAGTTTGGGTTGCTTGTCAGTATCCTCAATCATGCTTCATTTTTTCTTTCCTGTTAACCGTATACTCAATCCTATATATCAATTCAATTAATTGGAGAGATTGAAGATATCTAAGATCACTGTTGCTAGTTGCTGATTTTGGTGATTCCTTTAACTTAACATGTAGCTCTTTTCTGCAGGTCTTTCACACCTTTGCTACTGCAGGTTCTGATGGTGCTTTTAATTTTTGGGACAAGGATAGCAAACAAAGGCTCAAGGTTTGACTTAACCCGTCTTATAAGTGCTTACCCAAAATTTCTGGATTTCTGTGTTGTTTTTGGGGACATATCTTCTACTTCTGATCAAATAAATATATATTTGAATTTTTGCAAGTTTCACCCATATTTCCTCTTTTTGTGGAAGTATTGATAGCTGGTTTTGTTCCTTTCCTTCAAAAATGTACTTTAGTCATGACATCATGTTGGTGGAAGCGTGTCATATTCCCCTTGGGCAATACATGCATATAAGTTATGGCTTGTCCTTAAAAAAAGTTTATAAGGAACAGAATTATTTTCTACTGTAACACTTTTTTCTGATCACAGGCGATGTCGCGATGCCCACATCCTATACCCTGTAGTACTTTCAACAATGATGGCTCAATATTTGCCTACTCGGTATGCCTCAATTTCCTGATATAGATGCACTGCATCTATATACGCTTCCTCTCTACCGTCATCTTCTTCTTCCTTACCTAAAAAAGTGCAATATGCTTCTTTTATGTTGAACACTTATGGATCTTATTTCTTCATTCAGAAATGTCTTTTTTCTAGTCTTTCATGGTTTACCTAGGATTAACTAGTTTGATAAAGATGGTTGCTGTTATGCTTCTTTTGATCGTCTCTAGGTTTGCTATGACTGGAGTAAAGGTGCTGAAAACCACAACCCGGCAACAGCAAAAACTTATATCTATCTGCATTTACCACAGGTTGCAGTTTGTACCATCTTTCGGTTTTACTGAATATCTAATGCAACATAAGCAGGAAATACTATAAATAACCGTCTTCACTTTTTAATACAGGAAGCTGAGGTTAAGAGCAAGCCCCGAGTGGGCACAAGTGGTAGAAAATAAGGACGCATGTTAAGACGAGTTGGAGAAGTGTTTTGAGTTTTATCTGAGATGGGCCTCGATTATGACATTTTCTTTTTGTGTGTTGTTGTCAATAGCAACGTGGGGTTAGGAACAGAGTTGCCCATGCAGGTTATTGTCTTTTTTTCTTGCTCTTTTGTATTCCTTAGTATTTGGGTTGCAACATGCATAGCTGGAGATGTGCTAGTTTTCTGACAATTCTTTGTGCAATATAGCTTGAGATGTGCTAGTTTTCTGACAATTCTTTGTGCAATAGTCCTGCGACCTGACAGTTCTAAGAAGTTGAATTACAGTACATGAGGTGCCAATGGCAGGCAAGGTTTTGAGTTTCTAACAGTTGATCTAATTAAAATCTCAACATTCTCACAATTTTATACAGCCTTTCCTACTACATTTATCTGGATTGCTTCGTCCATTTCGAAAAGTTTCAAGCCTTGGTTGTTCAATAAAACATATTTATTCTTTATGTGGTTGAAAGCATAAGTACAAAAATAGTAACCGAAGCTTATTTTCTGGTCATTGCATAAGCGGTTTGGATTGTCTTAGGATCAATGATAGTGTGGTCCAGCTTATGATATAGTAAAGCGATGAATGCATAAGGGGTTTGGATTGTATTAGGATCAATGATGGTGTGGTCCAGCTTATCATATGGTAAAGCGATGAAGATTCTCCTGTAGACATGGTGTTATACCTAAAGGTTTAATTGTGACCCACCAAGCAACAGGCTAAGTTCCTAACTAAATTCTAGTGAAATAAACATTTCTTTTGAGTAAAAACCAAGAAAAGAACAAATAATGGCATGACAAAAGGAGGGGAAGTTTTCCTGGCAGAAAATATTAGCCTTTTTGTCTCTTGGACTTTATGCATCATATGTATGGCACGCGTTAACTTTACCCTTTTCAACAAAGACAGGATACAAGTGCCTTTGGAAGTCTGTTTATTTCCAAGATTTTGATTTTTGGTAGAAATGCTTGCATAGAAGTTGATATTTTTACTCCCTTTAAAGATTTGGATGTTGGGTTGTTTAACATTTGTTCCTAAAGCTCGTAGCAAAAGATCTTGCTGATGAAATCAAATGCCGTGTAAGGATCGCCTACGGAGACATGGTTATCTGAGACTTTCCACTTTTTATGGGATTTTCAAACGCTTGGGTCAATTTTAAACAGCATGGTTTTGGTTGTTTCCTGGTGAGGTTTGACCCATTTTGTACCATACTTGCAACAAACTTCATACTAACCATTTGCATGCACTTGAAGCGTCTGATCTGTATGTGGACACACTCTTATCAATTCAAGGTACCTTTTCCTCCGTTTGTTCTGCAAGAGTAACTTAGCTAGCTATCAGCAGAATATAGCAACCTATTAGCTATTATAATTGCTTAAGGCTCTATTAAAGTCAAAAGTTTAGCTGTTAAACTACAGGCCTCGTACTTTTTTTTTTTGGCTTCCAGTCATAATGTGGCAGAGTTGCTTGGAAAAGAATATGAAAATTCTAAAGGAAATGAAGGGAAAAAATAGAAAAAAAAAACGTAGAGAATGAGAAGTGGAAAACGTTTTGGTGTGTGATTTGGAGGATAATAGTTACCAAGTGATTATGAGTAAATCAAGCATTAGTCCACATTTCTTCCTATTCCATATTAAAACTAATGAGATTCAGGATGACAATTGGTCAGTTTATGAATTAGTTCCGTCAATTTTTTTAAAATAACTTTCCTAAAATTAAAAGTGTAAAATAACGTACTTTTTTAACAAGGACAACTTAGGTTTGCTTAAGACTCAACTGTTTTAAGTAAAACGATGTCGTTTTACTTAGAACAATTGAGTCTCGAGTCGATCTGAGCCTGAGCTTGAGTTTGACCTATAGATTAGTCCATTAAAAACATCTTAATCTAAACCCACGAGTCACTCCATTACTATGGGATAAAACTAAACAAACTCTTCCAAGGTTCTACCATAGGACTTGAATTAAAAAGTTGTTGCAATATTCAAACCTCAATTATTGATATCACTCTAGCAAGTTAAGTTATTCCTCTAAATTTAAAATCAATTAAATTTAAATTGTGTGTAATCTTAAAATTTTAAAAAGTTCTAATCATAAATAAAAATTTTGAAGATTTGAGTTTCTAATTATAATTAGCTAATTAAAAATTATTTTCTATTTTAATAATTTAAAAGTCACCCTTAAATATTAATTATATTAAATCTATCGCTTAATTTTAATTGCACTTATAAGATTATGAAAGAAGAGAAAGAAAAACTCAAATCAAGTCTAGGAGGCCCGGAGTTTATCAAGTTTCAGGGCATATGCTGCTGAGACGGATATGCTTACGTTTTTGTTCTTTAACGAATTTAAGTGCGGATTGAGTCTATATTCTCACATTACATGGAAGTGCTGTGCTGATGCGAATGGTCATAGCTAATTTCGTAACTGATGTGTGTCCTGCCTTTCTGCCTGCAGGTGGCCTAAGGCCTTATCTTGTACAGCTTGCTGGACCTGGTAAACAGGTAAAGAAATCTGCAAGCAGCAACCATCTTCCATCATCATCTTCATCCTAAGCTAAGTTCTGATGTAATGTATAGTCTCAGCTTTCGAATTTTTATGACATGCACACTGGGGTTCTCTGGATATGTCTCAGTCTGTGGTACAACTACACTGGTAGTTCCTGAACCAAATATGAATACATAGCTCATAGCTGCATGTGGCTTCTGACGTAACCATGTGTCCTGTAGTACCAAGTTTATAGAACCCAAATGCTGGGGCTCATTCAGTTGTCTAGAGCTTTGAGTTATTGAATGGAAATTAAAGAATTTACTGAATTCAGAAGAGGACAACAAAAAATAGTGAGCAGCGGGGGGACAGGGGAAGTGTAATTGATGACAACATATTCAATATGCAGAGACTCTGCAAGGCCTAATGAGGCCAAAGAATGAATGGTCAAAAATAGCAACTACAAGCGGACTGCAATCCCGAGATAGAATGAGGTTTATACTAATATTTTAATGGGATGGGCTTCAAAATGTACATGAAACGTTAGGTTTGTGTCAAATTGGGTGATATGTGCAGGCGTAGGACTCCTATGTTTGGTAACTCAATAGCAACTGTGTCTAATGCGAGCCACGAAGTGCTTCTGTACTCTTCAAGCCGCCGCAACATATATATATATGGTTTTGTACAAAACAGGAGGCATGTTTTGTTACTACTCCTGCAGGAAAACTTTAGCATTAAGAAAGGTACTTGCCACAATCCTAATTTTTCTAATCTTCTTTACCTCTCAATGCAGTCTTATTTATTATAAATATATATCTCTATTACTTAAAAAAATTTTAAAAAAATTTTCTAATGTAAAAAGGGTGAATGACTAATCCTTACCTATATATGAAGAAACAAATTAATGAAAATTTGATAATACACAACATTACAATTTACAAGCATCAGAGACTAAAAGCCAAGACCCTGATGGGTCCCAGAACTGAATTGATGAGTGGAAGCCTGGAAGGCCGCAAATGATGCTTATAAAAGCCCCCTCAGGCTCACCGCCTCTTACACTACAAGACCCGTGTCTTACTTTTTTTTTTTTTGGCCTTTTCAAGTTCTCTTCTTTCTCTCACAGGCATTTTAACAAACACATAATTCCAAAAATTATCAGAATCGTTTCCTTAAACGCCATGGCTAGACCTCAACAACGATACCGTGGTGTGCGACAAAGGCATTGGGGCTCGTGGGTCTCCGAAATCCGTCATCCCTTACTGTAATCCCCCATCCTTCAAGCTTTTTCTTGACCTTTTTGCTCACTACCGAAACGTTTCGTTTCTATGCTTAAGACACAATTGTTCTGAACTTTTTTTTTTTTGTCTATTACAGGAAGACTAGAATATGGCTAGGCACATTCGAAACGGCGGAGGATGCAGCGAGAGCCTACGACGAGGCAGCGAGACTCATGTGCGGGCCAAAAGCGCGGACAAACTTTGCATATAATCCCAACGAGCCACAGTCATCGTCATCCAAGCTTCTCTCGGCAACTTTGGCAGCTAAGTTACACAAGTGTCACATGGCAGCCCTTCAAGTCACCAAAAAGAATGTAACAAAACAGATGCATGAAGCGCAATGTACCTCATTTGGGACTAGCAACTCTGGAATTGCGGGAAACAGCTCGAGATGGCCGGAGCGGAAATGGGTTGGTGAGAACGGTCAGGTAGACAATGGACAACAACAGTTTATGGCTCTTGAAGAACACCATGTAGAGCAAATGATAGAGGAGTTGCTTGATTGTGGTTCCATGGAGTTTTACCCTCCTTCTCAAACATAAACTATATAAAATTCAGATATGAAAATTAATGTAGTAGCTAATAGCTAATTACCTTCCAATCCTGAACTTGCCTTTCCATTGTCACCTATTTATATTTCCACTTCTTTTTTGCTACAATAATAAGACCTTTCACTTAGCTTAACGTTGGACATGCAACAAGTAACTTGCATTAATTTGGCCAGTTAAGAGACTCAACCTGAACCTGTTGAAGGTAATGTGCCCGGTTCAATAAAGTAGTGTGAATGTATATGACACAAAGAGTTGAGTGTAGGCCACTAGCTAAAGATGTATGTTCTTATTAAAAAAAGTGAAGACAAAAGGGCAAAGTTGATGACGGCAAATGTTGGCATTATATGGAAGGTATTCCTTGTCTCTTTCCCTTCTCTGTTGTGAGTTTCATCTGGGGAAAAGAATCTCAACACTGAAAAGTTCCAAAGCCTCAGATGGAGATAAGAAGTTCCACAACTCCAGTTTTTGTATTGTTCAAGAAATATTTCCTACACTTCTTAGTCTTGGCATCCATTTCCTAATAGCAATTGGCACAATAGTCTAGTGACATTCAATTTAATAGTCCACAAACGAATTAAAAGTGGGCAAATTCAAAATCTAGAACTTTCACTTATGGATTTTTGTGTGTCCTAAATATGATTAAGTAATAGCATTATGGGGACAATATCCTATTAGAAGATGTTCCCTTGTCCTATATAGCACTCCCATTGTGTGTGTACAAGGATTGTTGTCACTTTCATGTCTAGAAAAAGGACAAGTTTTGCACATTTTGAGCCACTGAAGTCTGAAGCTTCGTTTATTGTGTGCTTCAGAAAAGTTGAGAGTATATTTTCTTCTAAGTAATGCGCTTTTTTGGAAGATGATAATAGACTTGACAACCTCTCTATCCTTCCAGCTGAGATCCTTTGATTTCCTCAAAAGCCACTACTTTTTGACTAGAACAAGCATTCTCACTAATCATTATAACGAAACACTTGCTCTTTTTCACATCTTTCACTTTTCTTTGAATTTCATGTATACACTGCACGAAAATAACCGATCTCTGACAAAAAATTATTTCAGAAATTACTCATGAAAATAATACCGTTAAAAATTAACAACAGAAAATTACATTTTATTAATAAAATTCTCGTAATATATGGTAATTTGCGATAGATAAAATATCTGTCGGTAGAGTTGGATAAGAAATTATCCTACTAATTTTTGTGATGAAATATGGCGACGGAATATGAATTATCGTCCGTAAAAGAGATGTAAACAGTAGGCAGCTAAATAAGTGTCGTTGTTTACCGATGGAAGTGTATTACATTGGTAAAGTTAAAAGTTAAACATCGCCGTTTGCTTCTACTGTAACGTTTTTAATAAAATGAAAATGAATCGGGGCGTACTAATGGAAGTGTATTATGTCTGTTATTTATCAACAGGAAGATTATTCTGTCGGTAAATTTAAAATTTAAACAGCACCGTTAGTTTCATCTTCAGCATTTTTGTAAAATCGAAAACGACGTCGTTACCAGACAAAGGAAGTCGTTTTCGTTAAACGTTTTATACTTACCACGAAGACGACGTTGAGGCACAATAAAAAAATTATTTTATTTTTTTAATTAATTTGTATATATTAATTAGATAAATATTATTACATTATAAGTATTTATCGAGACAATGTCCATTCCCATACATATGGGAAGATTTATTACTCACCACGAGCATGCAGAGAGACTTGTAAGTATTTACACTTTACATTTATATTCTTATTTTTTAACTTTATTGTATATCAATTTAAATTGATGCGTAAATTTTGGAATGAAAATGTGTATTATGGAGAATGATAATGTTATAAATGTCTGGTACCATATATAGTTGTGTTGTTAAGTAAATTTTTTTGTTCAACAGGGGGCAAATATCATAAAAATAGATGAAACTCTGCCGAAATTTTTATAAATTCTAGTTGACTTATAACATTTTATTCTTATACAGGAAAAATCTATGGGCATGAGACCTACATCCTGTCAGCTCTTTTTGCACACTCACATTAAGAAACATGGTGGTATGATATTCGTCAACATCCGATGTAGAGAGCTTAATGTATATAAAATTTATGCTTTAATATTAATTCTTAATAATTATCACTTACTAATACAAACATTGCCTCCTAATAGGACTAAATATAAGAAAGCATTTAGCGACAGTCTCAGCACGAACAAGCTGTTAATGAGAGTCAGACATATCTTGATGCAGTGAATGGTAGGGACTATCGTGAAAAGATCTTCGGGTTAGGTTTATTTGCGAATACATGTTATTCACAATTTTCCATGTACAGTACAACAATATTTAGTAGACGATCAACAAGTAAAGAAGTCAATGAGCTTGTTTTTAATAGTGTCTAACGCCTAATAAAAACACTATCCAATAACTTTTTTTTTTCCATTAATTTGGGGCAAAGAAGATATTTTCTTCCCTGAAAACATTTTAAAGCTGGAGTAGCATCCCCACCATGTGACTACACTTTGTCTCTTACCGTAACTCTCTAAACTTTTATAAGCAATCCAGTTGGGATGTATGAACTGACACTGATAAGCAAAGTGATGAGAATTTCCAGTTCTGTGGACCTACTCTGTCACTTTTATGGAGCCATTGTTCCAGAAAGGGACGATGGGTAATGCATGATATGTATATATAGGTGCAGTACTGATGTGAAATCTCTAAAATTTTATGGGATAGATTTGGAAGCAAGTAAACTGATGATTTGCATCCACACCTATAGCTACGTAGCCTTGCAGATTTTCTCATGTAATTCAGAGATGATTTGCAGGGAAAAATGAAAAAGAAGGAACAATTGGACGTGCTTTAAGGATTTGATTATCAAGTATTTGATATTTCATGTTACATTTAATAACAATAGGCTCTTTTTATAAGAAATATCTCTTATTATATAGTTTATAATTCATGAAATTTAATAAAAAAATTTCTCAATATATAAAACTTCCTTCTTTGAAAGAATTAGAAAAAGGACATTAATTATGCACAACTTTTTTTTATATATTTTAAAAAAAGCTGTATTTTTTAATCATAAAGTAATGACATTATCAGTTGGTCCAAGACGCACCCTTTCATAATTGAAGAACAAAGATGTACATAAAAGTGCTTGGCTTCTTTTTAATTAGTGCTATTTAAAAAGTAAACATACTCGCAAAGGTCAGAAAAAATGGCTGCAGGCAATAATATGTCTGGTTAATTATGTTTATAGATGAATCCATTGATGAGTAGCTTCCCTAAAATAAAACCAATGGTGGGATCCAGCCACCTGCTTATGGATTAATCATCCATTTCAGAGTATTGATTTTGTCGCCCGCAAGGCTTCGTCATAATTATCCTGTCTCATTTGCTCCTAATTAATCTCCATTTGTCTCTCTCAAGATAGAGATCAACAACAACAACAATCCCAAAGCAATTATACCCGATCTTCCTTTATATTTTGCAAAGAACCTGTTTTTATGTCTCTCTCAGGATATCTTAAATAGAAACTTATAACAAAATTTTACAGTGATGCTTCAATCGGTAGAACAAGACTCTCACTACAAGAAAATTATCGGTTGCCGACGAAAAATTATTGATATAAATAATATCATTAAAAATTAGCGACAGAAAATTACATTTCGTCGGTGAAATTGTCATAATATATGGTAATTTGTGACGGACAAAATATCCGTTAGTAATGATAGATGAGAAATTTTCCCACTAATTTTTGCAATGAAATATAGCGACGGAATAGAAATTTCTGTCAATAAAAGAGAAGCGAATGATAGGCAACAAAATAAGCGTTGTCGTTTACCGATGAAAGTGTATTCTATTGGTAAAGTTGAAAGTTAAACTTTGTCGTTTCCTTCGACTGTAAAGTATTTAACAAAACATAAACGAATCGGGATGTACTGACGGAACCGAATTCCGTCGGTGATTTACCGATGGAAGGGTTATTCCGTCGATAAATTTAAAATTTAAATACTACCGTTAGCTTCGTCTTCAATATTTTTTATAAATTGAAAACAATGTCGTTACTAGACGACGTCGTTTTTGTTAAACGTCTACTGTTTACCCTTCTACCCTGTTCATCGATGTTCATTTTCTCCTTGTTTTCTTTTTCTCCATTGCTGTCGGTTCTCTGTTGCCATATGTGGGCTTCAGTTCCCTTCTTGCCGTCCATCTTCTTCCTCCCGCGTCCCGATAAGTAAATAGAGTTTTTACAATTATCTTAAAATTTTAAAAGATATGAATAATTAAAAAAAAGAATGTTAAAATTTATAAAAATCAGATTAATCGAATTCGTGAATTCAATTAAAATTTAAGAAAAATAAGAAATTGAGAGAAAATATATGTTAAATTTTGTAGATGATAATTAGATTAAACTTATTATTTAATTTTGAGTTGTTAATTGAACAAATTCTAAATATATAAATTATATTTTTTATATATAACCGATATTTAATTTAATACGTATTTTAAAAGTAGTAAATATGAATTTCAATCATTAGCTAATAGTAATACTCTTAACGTATCCGGGTAATATAATTTACTATAAAAAGTTATCATTCTAGTTAGTAAAAGACTTCGTGCATATAACAGTATTATAAGAAAATTACACACACGCCCGGTGATGTCGAGGAATTGGAATAGCGCTAGAAGATGTCAATCTGCAGCTGTATATAACGCCGTTGATACTCCTCAGGTATGGCAGAAATCACCAGCTGATTTTATTAAAACTAACACTGATACTGCTATTTTCAAAGAGTCGAAGAAGGCTGGTGTTGGTTTTGTTGTTCGGAATAGTAATGATATTTGTATAGCAGCTGGTAATAATATCTTTACAGGAGTTTTGAATCCGTCAACAGCAGAAGTTATGGATATTCGTGAAGCATTAAGCTGGGTTAAAATGAAAAATTTACACTCGGTTATCATTGAATCAGATTCACAATTGGTTATTCAGAGTGTTTTATCAAATAGTCGCAATCGGTCGGAAGTAGATTTTATTGTTAATGATTGCCTATTTCTTAGTAATTTCATAAATGTTGTTCATTTTAGATTTTGTAAAAGATCTGCGAATTTTGCTGCGCATACTCTTGCGAAAAATGCTAGTTTGACATCAGGTCTTGTTTATTGGAATTTATCATTCTCTGTTTATATTTCTTCTAATTTAGCATCGGACAATTGCTTTTAATAAAGCTTTCTCCGTTTGATTTCAAACAAAAAAATATGTAAATTACACACACAACTATAGAAATTACTGAAGGTTTAAAAAAAAGGAGGTCAGAAATGATCATAGGGCGTGGAATCTCACGTCCAAATCATGGAGGAGACACTCATGTGGGCATTTAGCATGCTCGTTCAATCTCACGCTGGATTTTTTTTCTGTTTATCATTGAGTTTAGATACTTGTCTTTGAGTGATATAATCACCTAAGATCCACCCACCAAAAAGACGTACGTTACTTTTTCTAAGGTTGGTGGCCAAGCACTACTATTGGCCAATGAACTCTCTTTATACCCCATTCTTACTAGTCCAAGACTAACCAAATAGTATGATCATTTCAACTAAAACTAAAGTTGAGCTTCAAGACAAGACTAGAACCAGAAAAAATCTCTCCTCCTTCTTCAAGATTGGCATGTGTCCCTTCCTACCCTTTTGATCCTTCTCCATTCCTTCACATGCAAAACCCATGTTGCCCCAATAGCTATGCTCTCTGTTTGCATGTGCATGTTGTGATTGCACATGGTTTTAGCTACCACTTCTTGTGAAGTAGGATCAAGAAACATGGATATATGTGTTACTATCTCAATTCACATTAAGAAAAATTGCACACGTGTATGAGAAAGTGAGGTGACTAGAACCTGTAATTCACGAATTCTTAATATCATCGGTCCTCCACTCAATCTTATTCTTCCCACCTATTTAGATTGACAATGTTTCTATAGCATTTGGTCGAAAGCAATAGTTTTCTATTTATGCATACCATTTAGGATCATAAGATTTGTGGGTCACTTGGTCCAATTTCTTCTCTTCATCACATGGTCATCCTATATCAAACATGCACGTGGTTTTTAGCTACCCTTTGTCGTCTTGCGAGGACAAGGAAGACAAGAGCGAGTGGATCATTTCTTGTTTCCACATTGACCATACGCTATGCTTACTACTCAGCTCTTCCCTCTGCTTCAGAAACAGGATCACATGGGCTTCACTTGTAAGCTCCTGTCAATGCCAGAACCCAGGAGTCTAAAATCAACTGATACTTATTGGAAGTGGAAGCTTAAGGCCCTTATAGTTAACTTGTTAAACCCGTAAGGCAGACCGAAAGCCTAGATCTCCATTCAGCTTCCCAAGTCCAACACTCGTATCTACTAAACAGACAAGCCTAATAGAGCCCAGAAACATGCCCAAGGTCATTCTCTTCTTAGCCTATTCGTCTCTACGTTAAAAAAAAAAAAAAGAAGGATGCTTTTAATTATGTTATAAAAGACTGTCTTTTTTAAAGAAAAAAAAAGAAAGAACTGCAGTTGCTATATTTTTTAGATGTGTATTAAATAAATTTTTGGATTAACACAACAGTCTATAAATCATATCAACCGGGTACTCTATACTTGATAAGTCTTATACGATTGACTTAATCGAGAGAGTGTCAGTGAGGAGATTCAAACACTGAACCTTTTGGTCTCATACCCTCCCATTTCACTAACTCGACCACTCCTTAGGGGGCACTATGACCTTAATGATATTTATATAAATTCATCCTATTTATTTAGTTTATTGTTTTAAATATAAAGAGCTTAAATTTAAAAATCAATATGTATATTATATTTAAAGTTAATTAAACAACAACACCTAGTATGAATTCCGCTGAATTGCGAAATCGAAGGAGGTTTGATAATACGCGGTTTTATTCTTAATTAGTACAGAGACTATTTTCAAATAACCCACGTGTAAAAAGAGAATACAAAAATGGAATGTAAATTATATAAAAATCCACAAAACATTCCAATTTAACCTAATATTTATAATTATTATCTAATATATTATTTAATATTTATATAATATTGTATTATTTGGACGTTTCAAATTTATAAATTTTAGTATTTTGCATATATTATTATAAGAGATTATATTTTTATTTAAAAAAATTATAGATTTCTTTTATTTTTAATAAATTATTTAGGTTTTATTCTTATATGATTAATTTAAGTTGAAGATTTTTATAATAAAAAATTGTAAAAAATCAATTATGGAAGTTACATTAATAAGCGAGCATTGAACACTCTTAGCTCACTGCTTTCTTATTTTGGTTGTCCATTAAGTGTTTTAGGAGAGTCTCAATTATGTGAAGACACTTTTAAGCCATTTACTTCTAGCCTAATCCCTGCTCGAGTCGGATAAGTCCCTTGCGAGAGATAAAATTTTGACCCTAAATTTTAAATAGTTGCATACATGAGAAGGGTTTAAACTCACGATTTCACTTATGTCAAAAAAGCCCCTTATTAACTCACTAGTGCCTTGGGTTAGCTCACTGCTTTATTTAGAATCGAGCTAGAACCACCCAATCATATCACTCCACATAGACACAGAGTTTAACTTCTCTGTATAATATTATGATATTTTATTGTATCTAATGAATCTCAATCATTTATTTATGTAGATCTCATATGAGTCTCGCAAAATAAATAACTAAGATTTTATGGGATAAAGTAAGACACAGTAAGATTGAACAAAGGATATTGTCATATAGACGTAGTGCCACACGCAATTCGCGCCTTTCAATGGCAAGAATATAACTATGAACTATCCACTGTGACCTTAGCTTTGCTCTCAAAGCACGTGCTTAAGTGACATTTATATTCGTTACCTATTTGACGAGTTACCTACAATCTCGGATCCAACCAAATAGCGCCACGCGTAATATGGTTAGGGGACGAGCGTGGCAAATTGGGACCCACAAGAGTCCCAAGTCCTTCGCTTGGGTCTTGGATAGTGAGATACTGAGATGTGGTTCAATTTTTCAAAGACTGTTTCGTGGGGTTTTTGCATTCCAGTTTGTTTTGTTAACCACAAAACATCTCTTCTTATGCAGAAATTCATTCTTCAACCTTCTTCAATTCATTTCTTGGATACCCATTTCCCCCATATGTAAATAACCATTCAATAAAAATGGAAAGATACTAAAAAAAGTACCAAGTAAACCTAATAAGAGAGGGAGGTTGGTTGATACACTTGAACAGACACTTCAAGAATTATGTAAAGAAGCCAACTTTGGAGCTCAAAGAACCAGAGAGAAAAAGATCAAAGTGAAAAGTTTAATTCAACAAGATAGAGAAAGAAAATGGCAACCAAAGGCCTTAGCTTGGAGGAAATTAAAAACGAGAACGTCGATCTTGTTAGTTCTTCTTACTCTGTTTCTTCGCTTTCATTTTAATTATTAGTTGATTTATCAGTAAATGTGTTGCGAGTTGCAATACAATTTGCAGACAATACATGTCTATGTTGTAAGGAAGAGATACATTTTAATGTTGTCATGTGGGAATGTAATAATGTGTAACAGGAGAGGATACCAGTTGAAGAAGTTTTTCAGCAACTGCAATGCACCAGAGAGGGTCTTAGTACTGATGAAGGGCAAAAAAGGCTCCAGATCTTTGGCCCCAACAAGCTCGAAGAGAAGGAGGCAATTTCGCTTCTTCTTTTCTACTGTAGCTTTTTGCAAGCCAAAATTAGATTAAAAAACTTGTGTTATTGACTATTGTAAAAAAAAACAGGAAAGCAAGATCTTGAAGTTCTTGGGGTTTATGTGGAATCCTCTCTCGTGGGTCATGGAGGTGGCTGCTATAATGGCCATTGCTTTGGCTAATGGAGGAGTAAGCATTAAGCATTAATGTTATACAAATATTCACGAACAAGCGTATAAGAAAATCCACTCATGGTATTAATTCGAACTCTGTTTGTGTAGGGAAAGCCACCGGATTGGCAGGACTTCTTAGGTATTATGGTGTTGCTAGTCATCAACTCCACCATAAGTTTCATTGAAGAGAACAATGCAGGAAATGCTGCAGCTGCTCTTATGGCTGGTCTTGCCCCTAAAACCAAGGTCTCTCCGAATTCACTAGCAACGCAATCTTATATATTTATCATACAGCAATTTGATCATCAGGATCAGGAAGGAGGTTTGAGTACCTCCCTAACCCTGGATGCACGAAATGAGGGTTGTTTGTGTATTTTAGCTTTCCTATGTGCCAAAAAAAAGGGGAAAAACAAATTTATCAATCGGGTTGAAATGTGAAATATTTCAGGTCTTAAGAGATGGAAAGTGGTCAGAGCAAGAAGCTGCTATCTTGGTCCCTGGAGATGTGATCAGCATCAAGTTGGGAGATATCATCCCTGCAGATGCTAGGCTTCTCGAGGGAGATCCTTTAAAGATTGATCAATCTGCTCTCACCGGTGAGTCCTTGCCAGTGACAAAGCATCCAGGTGATGAAATTTTTTCAGGGTCTACCTGCAAGCAAGGTGAGATTGAGGCTGTTGTGATTGCAACTGGAGTCCATACCTTCTTTGGTAAAGCTGCTCACCTCGTTGACAGCACCAATCAAGAGGGTCATTTCCAAAAGGTAAAACTTTCCGCTAAAGATTTGATATCTCTTAAGTATCTGTGAGCTCTGAATCGTTCCTGATGGGTATCTGGATTTAAATGGTTTGATCAGGTGTTGACAGCCATAGGGAACTTCTGCATCTGCTCCATTGCTATTGGCATGATTGTAGAGATTATAGTAATGTACCCAATTCAGCACAGAAAGTATAGGGCTGGTATTGACAATCTTTTGGTCCTCCTCATTGGTGGAATTCCAATTGCTATGCCAACAGTTTTATCTGTGACAATGGCCATTGGATCCCACCGTCTATCAGAACAAGGAGCCATCACCAAGAGAATGACAGCTATTGAAGAAATGGCCGGAATGGATGTTCTATGCAGTGACAAGACTGGAACTCTTACACTCAACAAGCTTACTGTAGACAAGACCTTGATTGAGGTTACCACTTAATTCAATATGAACCTAATTTCATAAAGTAAAGTATGACAAATTAGTGTTGAACATTGCTTAAGGAAATCTGTTCTGAGTTTGGGAAATCATGCTCTTATTATACGACAAATTCCTACATGATATTGACATTGAGATTCTCGGTTTGATTCTCAGGTATTTGTTAAGGATGTAGACAAAGACCAGGTGATTCTACTAGGGGCCAGGGCTTCCAGGGTGGAGAACCAGGACGCCATTGATGCATGCATTGTTGGGATGCTTGGCGACCCCAAGGAGGTTTGTAACATTAGCAACTCTTACGTTACATGTTCTTTTTAACCAAATTGGGTACGTCATGCTCCAACTTTCTTCTCTTCAGGCAAGAGCAGGCATAACAGAGGTACATTTTTTTCCCTTTAATCCTGTGGACAAGCGGACAGCTATAACGTACATCGACTCCAGTGGCAATTGGCACAGAGTAAGCAAAGGTGCGCCAGAGCAGGTAATGGATCCTCTTATGGATGACTTTATTGAATTTTATTTTGCTTTGCTGTATAAAACAGACATGTACATGAACACATACTCATATCTGATGTGATTCCTAGATTATTGAATTGTGCAACCTACGTGACGATGTTAAAAAGAAAGTTCATGGCATTATTGACAAGTTTGCTGATAGAGGACTCCGCTCTCTAGCTGTCGGGAGACAAGTGAGTTTAAGTCTCTCTCTGTCATGACTGTGTTCACAGAAATTTAGTGCTCTGTGATGGCTTCTGATTCAACTTTGGGTTCTTACTATTGCAGACTGTACCAGAGAAAAGCAAGGAAAGCTCTGGAGGTCCATGGGAATTTGTGGGTCTCTTACCTCTCTTTGATCCTCCAAGGCATGACAGTGCAGAGACCATTAGACGTGCCCTTAATCTAGGAGTTAATGTCAAGATGATCACTGGTGACCAGTTAGCTATCGGCAAGGAAACTGGTCGCAGGCTTGGAATGGGAACCAACATGTATCCTTCTTCTGCTCTGCTTGGACAGGACAAGGACTCTGCTATTGCTACCCTCCCTGTGGATGAGCTCATCGAAAAGGCTGATGGCTTCGCTGGTGTCTTCCCCGGTAAGAAGATAAAACTCTACCCTTTATATTGGAAGACGAAAATTGCAAAGATCATGTTGCTTGTACAATTTTCATGGTCAAAAAACTAACAAACGGAGACGTGCAGAGCACAAATATGAAATTGTCAAAAGGCTGCAAGAGAGGAAGCACATATGTGGAATGACTGGAGATGGAGTGAATGATGCACCGGCACTGAAGAAGGCGGACATTGGAATTGCAGTGGCTGATGCCACAGATGCAGCACGAAGCGCTTCTGACATAGTCCTGACAGAGCCAGGATTAAGTGTGATTGTCAGTGCCGTTTTAACAAGCAGAGCAATTTTCCAGAGAATGAAGAATTACACTATTTATGCTGTTTCTATAACCATCCGTATTGTGCTTGGTTTCCTGCTTCTGGCTCTGATTTGGAAGTTTGATTTCTCCCCTTTCATGGTTCTAATTATTGCTATACTCAATGATGGGACAATCATGACCATTTCTAAGGACAGAGTGAAGCCTTCTCCCATTCCTGATTCATGGAAGCTTAAGGAAATATTTGCCACTGGAGTTGTTCTTGGCACATACTTGGCCATCATGACTGTGATATTCTTTTGGGCCGCTCATAAAACCGACTTCTTCTCTGTAAGAAAATGCCATGAACTTTTCGTCTCCCTCCCATTACATAGAAACGAATGTTTGCTAGAAGTGAAAGTTTGCTTGCCATACTAACACTAAACTAACAGGAAAAATTCGGGGTTAGATCTATCAGAGACAACCACAATGAGCTTACAGCTGCTGTATACCTCCAAGTCAGTATAGTCAGTCAAGCACTCATCTTTGTCACAAGGTCTCGGAGCTGGTCTTACGTGGAACGCCCTGGTCTATTGCTTGTTGTTGCCTTTGTTATAGCACAACTAGTAAGTTGCATTTAATTGTTTCTTGGAACTTCTCAATGATCATCAGCATAACTCTAATTCTAATAAAAACATGTTCATCAAGATTGCAACAATCATTGCTGTTTACGCCAACTGGAGCTTCGCAAAAATTGAAGGTTGTGGATGGGGATGGGCTGGAGTTGTATGGCTCTACAGCATTGTCTTCTATATACCACTTGATATTCTAAAGTTCATCATTAGGTATGGTTTGAGTGGCAAAGCCTGGGACAACCTGATCGAAAACAAGGTACCTGGAAAACCTAAAATCGAACACCTTCTGATCGTCATCAGAAAATTTTTCTCAATTCTCTTTTGTGCTTGAATTCGCTATGCAGACTGCTTTCACATCCAAGAAAAACTATGGCAAAGAAGAGAGAGAGGCTCAATGGGCTGCTGCTCAACGCACCCTACATGGGCTGCACCCTCCTGAAAGCTCGGAACTCTTCAACGATAAGACCAACTACAGAGAGTTGTCTGAAATTGCTGAACAGGCCAAGAGGCGCGCCGAAGTTGCAAGGTAATGTTGAACAGAAACAAAGACTCGTTCTTGTTCTTATCACCGTTAACAATTTGTTTGAGTTCCACTGATGGTCCCTCTAGTTATAATCAGGCTAAGGGAGCTCCACACGCTCAAGGGTCACGTAGAGTCGGTAGTGAAGCTAAAGGGACTTGACATTGACACCATTCAGCAGCACTACACGGTGTGATTGAGAAGACAGGAGCAGTGAGCTTTTTCCACGAGAGGGAAGAGATGTTAGTGAGAAGTAGGGAATAATCAAATGCTTATTTGGGATGATTTTGTAGGATGCAATGCAACGCAAGGGTGGGAATAAATCGTAATGATAGATAGTGTGTATTGGACAGCCAAAGGGCTTGGAACCAGCAACCGGCTCCTGTCCTCGTACTATATTATTCCTTCTTTCAATGGATTCCCCATTTTTGCTTTTAGCATATTCATATTAACAACAAGAAAAAGAAGAAAGGAAAAAGTTAAGCTAATTATATATTATTTAGATTACTTTTTATATGTTATAAACCCTTTGTTATTAAAATAATTTATGTAATTTAAATATTTTTAAATTAATCTAATTGTATATTTAAAATTTTAATTAATATTAAGCTCACTTTCATTTTAGCTGAAATAAATTTGTATATATTTTATGATAATTGAGTAAATCTAAATTTTAATTTTTAAATTCAAATCTAACTTAATATTTCTATAAACTTAGATCGAATTCCATAATTTTCAACAGCATGCCATGATCTAAGGATTCCTAATACAATATATTGACTGTAAGGAACGTAAGCTACAATATGTCTACTTCTATATATGCTTTTCATTTGTTTTCTTTTGTACGTGTACTTCAGTGTCTGCAGTTAAAAAGATTTTATTATAATACATAATAATATTATCTTACTTCACTGTGTTTGAGTTTACGTTTACTTGTGTTTTTATTTATTTTTTGAGATTTTACATTTATTTCTATCACTGGTAATCAAGCTTACGTGTGATCGGAGGGTTTTAATTTTCCGGTTTCAAAGTGTTGATTCACGATCAATATTTTTTAAATGCATACTAACTAAATTTTCAATAATGCTCAATAGTTCTTTATCTACAAATTTCAAATTAAGCTAAATGATAGGTTGGATTAAGTAATCCTCGAAGACTCTCATATAATTTTATTTTAATTAATTAAAATAGTGTTATTTTATCAAACTAACTCTAGCTATTTAAGTCTTATTAAAACAATGACCTTCAAATTGGATTTAATTCAAAGTTCAATTTATTCAATTTTTACAAGTTAATTTTAAGTTAGGTCAGACCAATTTCAATTTGCCAACCCTAGCTTAAATATGTTCACCTAAATTTTTTTTTAACAATGTATATTTAATTTTAAAGTTTTGATGATATCCAGTGCATTATTATTGGCATCGTCGCACCTAAAATCAATTTAACACATTTAATTTCGGAATTCTAATAAGATCCAATACAACAGTGATGGTATGATTCCAGAAAGAAAAGCATACAGAACCCAATCTTTGTAGGTGTCTTAGAATAACAATCTAAATAAATAAAACATAAATTTTATTCGACAATGTCTCAATAATTAATTAAGGTATGTTTCATTAGCTTAACAAAATAAAGCACAATTTTGATTCGATAATATATCAGTAATTAGTTACGCATTGATTTCCACGATCTGTGGTTAAATTCAATGAGACTCCTCAAATAGTGGCTCTAAGAGTCTCTACCTTCTACCTTGGAAGCAAGGAAAAACCAGGCTTTGCCGTTAATTCCAAATGGAAGTTAGCTACTGTATGTTCCTGAACTCGATGACTTCTAACACATAATTACCGTTCTAATATATACTAAATCCAGCTTATATTTACTTAATCCGGTACGTGTTAAGGGTTAATACTGAAGCCCGTTAGGAAGGACTTAATCCACATTAAAAGTATAATGACTTGCCAAATTAGCATATACCTTTAGGTGTCTAAAGAAAACTTTTGTTGTTGTTTCTACATCAAAAGCTTAGTTGAGTCTAATTAATTACTAATTATGATCAATAGTATATTCAATAATGTCCTCATTATGAGTATCTACACTATTATTTTCTGATTAGTGTAAGTCCCTAAGGGTATATAACATGTGTTCAGGTGATGAATGGTCTATCGTGAAAATCAAATTACGCTTTTAAGAAAATCCTGAACTTCAATTGCAGGTTTCAGGCATGATTACACAAATTTTTATTAATGAAGCTACAATCTATGTCGAAAAACCTGAAAACGGACTGTTACACCTGGAAAATGAAAACCTTATCCTTACTGGAAAATGAAAACCTTATCCTTACTAAAGGCTAGAACAAACGATAACCGGAGAATTCCACCATACCCTATTTTTCTTCTCTATTAGTTGACAAGGTTTCTGAAACTTTACACAGTTGCAGGAATATATAACATCGAACCCTTCAAATACTTGTTTCAGTAGAAGATGCATTCAGGGCATGATAGTTGCTGATTGATTCACTCTTCATATATGCGCGCTAGCCTTGGTTTCCAATGATTATTAACTGATCCTCTAGAGTCTCGCTTCCTCTTCCTTATCAGTTCTCTGGACTCTGAACAAGTCCCTGGACTGCTTGTCGTTCCTGTTGACTCGCGGGCATCACCAATTCGGATACGGGCTTTAGTTTTTAAGAACAAGAAGCAGTGATCATCAGACAGACATCCATTAGTTTTCCTATTGTTCGTTTGGATGGAGCAGCAATTAGAATACACTTCATCGTCGCTTTCCTCTTCCTCACGGGTCTTTGGAGTACCAGTGTACCTCAAAGAGCGGCGCCGGAGTTTTCCAATGGTACTTACCGGCAGAACATAGTACTTCTGGCCGAGCATTAGCATGGTGTCCGGTGAAACAGTAGCCCATGGGTCCTTGAACACTCGGGGATATGCAACAGTGGATTCTGGGTTCTGAAGCATGATTTCCGCTGCAAGAATTGGGTTTTCGTGGAGCTCTATGTTGCCTTCTGGATAAACAATCTTGACTACCATGTTGTGGGAGCTGTTAGAGCAAAACCAACTTGAGATTCCCATTGCAGCTGTGTGTGGTTGCAAAGGATCAGAAAACGTACGAGGCCGTCTAGATTCTATTGTGGAAGAATACGTTATATTATTCTTGTTCTGAGGATTCTTGTTTTATCCTATTCATTGATGATATCATGGCAGCTAGCATACATTCAGGCGTTAAAATTTTGATATTAGTTCTATAGTACTCAATTTTTATTGTTTAATTATTTAACGAATTAAGTAATTAACATTTAGGACATGTTTGACAATTAGTGAATTATATTAGGTGTTAATTAGACTCTATCAATAGTTAACTGACAGATAATTATATCAGCTGATTTGACTAACAAATAACATCATTTATTTATTTAAAGAAGTTTGGTAAAATTACTTCTTTATATATAAAATGACTTATGAAGGCATCGTTTTAAAAAAATAAAAACATGAATATCATATCTTAATATTTCTTTACATATTTGCATAAGAATTTAGATTTTAAATATTTAATTTCACAAAAATTAACCATGTGAACCAACTGTCCTCTAAGTTTATAACTCTACATAGAACATATAATAATAAATAAATATTGTTGTTGTTATTAATGCTACTACTTTCTTTCTCTATATTAATCAAGTTGAAGTTTATTTTTCTAATATATTAACTTATTAATCAAGTTAAAGTTTATGACACTAGTGTTTGATGAAAGGAAAGTAATAATAAAAGTGGACAACTTGAGTAAATTTTAATAATTTTTTGTTGCAATCGTCTTTTAGTTTTTTAATTTCTCAGCTGCTGGAGCAAAATATTCCTTATAGGAGCATTTTCAAAAATAGCAAATTGAATTCAATCTACTGACTCATTCAACTGATTACTAAACACAATTATCAATAGATTGACATAGTCAAATAACCAAATATCCTCAATTTGTTTAATTCTAATATGTACTTATTCTTGATTCTGTTAACCAATATATATCTATATATATATAATTTAGTCACCTAGAGATTAGAGTTTACCACATAATATAAAAACAAGTTACTGTAAATTTATATTAATAAAGGTGATTAGATTCAGTGCCAACTGCCAACCCTACTTGGATGTCTTCGTCAAGAATTTAGATGGAAAAAAAAAAAAAAAAGAGAAGAGAGAATCTACGTTGGATTTATCAGAATCACGAAGAAATATTGCTGAGTTGCTAAATGCATATGTACGGTCGTATATATGTACACTTTCCATGTCCAAAGTCCAAACCCTTACGTCCTTATCCAAATGGGTGGACACTTCTAGGGAAACATCGATCTTCATCAACTGAGGACGACGAGGAACTTGGTAGATACATAGTTGCGTGAACTAACGAGACAACGATATCTTGTCGTTCTATTGTGTTCGTTCTTTTTATACCAATGGCTGCATGTTTCGACGACACCACCAAAAGTGGTGGCTTAAATTACTAGACCTACTCAATGTTGATTAGCGTGTTTCTCATTGTATCTTGCCCTTTTCATTTACTATTATCATTGTTACACACAGTAAAATTCTCTTTTGTCCCAATTAGTCTTCTAACTGCAAAAAAGGAGCTTTGGGTGACTTTGGATCGGACTAGACGAGCTCTTTGCCAACAAATTCTCTTACCAACAATAATAAAAGGTTAACATAATTTAAAAAAAAAGTTGATAGCAAGTTGAAGATGACTGCGTCTATGCTGTTAAACTATAAAATGGTAAGAATATGTAATGAGAAAGATGAACATTAAGAGTTTTGGCATACTATTATACACTTGCCAGATAAAGGCCGATGTGCGGTAGAAAATGTTGGGCAGATGCAGTAGTTGACAGGCAGCTGAGCTCACAATTCCTGAACTTATTGGAACCATCATTGAGAAGTAATAGTTCAAGTTAAAATGATCTAAAATCCATGTTATTAACCAATGTCATCAACACCACAGGTCAAGCCTACAGAGAACCATGATCACCATCCCCTTCCTTCTATCCAAAAAATGCTGTAAATATCTCCCCCCTTCACATATGCGTTACGGTACTCTAAGCTTCAATGCCAATTGGAAGTCAAAAAAAATCAACAAATCTGCATGTAGGAAATTACATTAGATTGTACTCATCATGTAACTGTGACAATAAGAAACAAAAAGAATTGACGGATAAACACTAAACAGAAGCAAGAAGAGATGACCAACGATTTCAAGCATCTAAATGAAACAGCCCTCTAAAATTAAAGATGGAACAGTAAGACATATAAGCTGTGAAACGTACTTCTTCATCAGTTAGAGAGTAGGGGCAGAAGGTAAAGGTTCTGTAACTCTTAGTGACCCTCCAAGCTCTAGAGGTACAAGAGGTATGAGAGAGTGAAGCACATCCGTTATCAATGGCCTATAACTTGGTTCTTGTTGTACACAGAGTATAGCCACCGCGGCTACCTACTCAGTTCACGCCATACAGATTCTTCAAGCAGAAATATTAATAGAAAACAGATTAAAAAGTTTTCCTGCATATTTACCTGATACAAGTGCTTCAAGTCCATAGTCTCTTTAATAGCAGGATCGATAATTGCTGGAAGCTTTGGTCGATCCATCAGCTGAGGCAAGGCCTGTCAAAATAGTCGTATAATCATGTTTCCAATCCCAAGATCCATTTTAGTAAACATTAAATCAAAATGACAAAGAACGTCGTTTTTTATCATACCCAGGTGACTAAGGCCGGACTTCCTGGTGAGGCTCTTTCAACTGGTTTTCTTCCAGTCAGGAGCTCCAAAAGCACAACTCCAAAAGCATAGACATCACATTTATCAGTTAGTTTTCCTAGAAAAAGCAGAATGCAATGGTTACGCATCTTTCTTCAAAAGATCACTTGGAATTACGCTGTTATATAAGAGAACAAATTACAGGATATAATTCTGTCACAAACCACTTGGCAAGATTAAAATTTCGAAACAGCACAGAAAGGAAAAAGAATGACACTGTGTACTAAATTTTTTTGTGAAGTACTCAATCTGATTCTACCATCTCTTTTGACATCAGAGGGAAGTTCAGTGATAATGTTTAACTACTTTAAACATCATTCTGATAGCCAAAAATCTTAGTCAAGCCACGAGACACAAGTCTTCATACTTGAACCTGATAAATGGGATTCCACTTTCTTAGTCTCTTAATCGGAGCAAAACCTAAGATGAGAGATAGGGAAACGAAAATTCCTCTTGAACTATTATTCTTCAAAGGAAGAACTTAAACAAGGACACACTTGAAGAATATGTTCCATTTTTAGCATACATGTGGGAATACCATGAAGATAAGACAGAAATGCTGAAGTAGATCATATGCGTCTAGAAACCTTTGACAAATTTTGCAAGTTCATAAAACTGAGTTCCAAGAGAAAATGAACATATAAGTTCCTTAAGATAATCTAAGCATTTAGAATCTCCATTCTCAAGCTAAAGCTGGAACGTGAAAAAGTCTATTGAAAAGGAAAAAGAAAGATGTATTTCATATTGCAGAGGTAGGAAATTTTATGAATTCACCAAAGGAGAAGCAGAAGCTGCACTGACAGCTGATCAAGCATTTTTTATCTACAGAAGCATATCTTATAGACATCAACAATACGTAGAAACTCCCACTCACCATCCAAAAGGTACTCTGGTGCTACATAATCTAAAGTTCCTGAGAGCTTTACGTTACTGTTACGGATCCCAGAAGGTGCAGCAGTGCCAAAATCAGAAAGCTGAATCAAGAAATAACTGATTAAAGTAAATATGCTAGTTGCAAAATAGAGAATGAGAAAATAAGTCCAAGTAAGCAACCAAAAAGAGCATGTGAGTCCTTGCGCATTGTTGGCTGAATTAAAATCAAGAAGTCTCACAACATTCCTCAAGTGTTTTTCTACCTTTGCATTGAAGTTGGAATCCAGAAGAACAGTAGATGACTTCAGATCTCCGTGGACAATGGGAGGATGACAATGCTCATGAAGATATTCCAGTCCCCTATTACACCATCACACAGCTCGGTAAGTTATTGAAACTAAAGCAACTTTCATCCTCAGGAATAAAGTTAAAGTATAATATAGGGTTCACCTAGCTATGTCAACAGCGATCTTCATCCTCAGCTGCCAAGTAAGTATTGATCCCCGAGTAGGTCCTACAATTTTTGTCAACAACATGATCAATATTACAGAATCGTAGATCACATGTCTATTATTTCGCTTAAAATGAGAATAGAGGAAGTAAGCGTACCATGCAATTGACCCTCTAAAGAACCATTTTGCATCATCTCATACACAAGAAACTTATTTTCACCATGAGTGCAGCATCCCAAGAGAGAGATTATGTTCTGATGCTGAATTTTTGTCAGCCAATTCAGCTCATTCTGCACTTTCCATTATCATTTGAGGAAAAGGAAAAGGAGAAGGATGCAAGGAACAAGGAAAATCATTACAATCTAGACTGAAAGCAACATATATCCACCTAAATTCTTAGACATACCTCATATTCCCTTTGAACGTATTGCCCCCTACCCTCCAATCTCTTCACTATTACAAGGAGTTTTTCATCGAATTGGGCTTTATAGACACATCTATGACCACCATCACCAAAAATGTTTTCTTCTCCAAAATTGTTCGTTGCAGCCTCCAACAACTGATAGTCTATAACTGTAACTGCACCATGTTCATCAGCTGTCTTCAAGGATCTGAATGAATCTGAACCTTGCCTCAAGGAATGCTCTTCCTCAGCATCTGTAAATTTCAAAGAAGAAACAACAGAGCTGAACAAGCTTTACAGAGAAGAATAAAAAGCATTATAGAAATTCACCAATCCGAGGAATAATCTGCAAGCATTAGTAAAATTACCAGGGTTCTGTGTGCTTTTGACGCTACAATTCTTCGACCTTTTTAATCTATAAATGCAAAAGCATAAGAAAAAGAGCAAGATTCCACCAAGTATAGTGGAAGCAACAACTAGTGCTATGAGAATTCTCTTGTTTAATTCTTTGTTGTCAACGCTTTTAACCGCAAGAACCTCAGTCGTCCCTGCATAAACAGTGAGCCAGAAACACACTAAGAAATAGACAAGCTATGGAATGTCTGATCAGATCGTCTTTGGAAAAGCATTGGTAAAGATACAATCAAGTCTAGTTCCGAAGTGATCAATTCAAAGTAGAGATACAAAAAGACTAATGTAATTTTCATCTACGATTTTTGCTTCCAACTGACGGTTTAAGGAGAAAAGAAAAACTTGTAAAAGCTAAAGTCTTGCTGCTTCCCATCTCCAAAACAGACCGAAATCAGAAAAAAGGTTAATAAGAAATGTAAAATTTCCGGTGCCACTTTGCTGATCTGTATTAAAACAGACTGGTACTCAAGAATTTAACTTGGAGTATTTCTCTCAATTCTTTTGCTGAAAGAATTCAAACTTGAGCACGAAAGCCAGTACATTTGCTCGTGGAAGTAAATTGAAACGTGTAAAACACGCATCGAAAAGGAAGCTCATGAATTAACTAACAGATCATCATGAACACCAAGGCCCCAGATACTGGAAGAGAAGGGAAGGCAAAGTGCATTGTCAAAATACCTGGAGACTGAGCTTCCATTTTTGGAGTCAGCACAGAACTGGGTTCCTTCTGAGGAAGAAGAGAAGACCCAGAAGCAGTTGACTCTTCTACCGCATCCACCAAGAAAAACAAACATTTGCTTGAAAATGCCCACATGGGAAATAATATGAACAGAACAGACAGATTCATGTTCTGTTCGAGAGAGAGAGAGGAAAAGGAATAGTCTTTGTACTTAAAAAGTAAAGATTCTGTGGTCTGCCTGTGTTGTGAAAGCTTGGAATCTAATAACAGCAGTACTAATTTGCTTTGCTTTCACCAACTAGTGGACACCAAGAAAGCACTTTTCTTTTGCCTTTTCTTCTTTAGATTTTGGAGATTTTTATTGTTGGAAACAGGGGGAGAGAGAGAGACAGAGCATGAAGAGGGGAACAAGTGAACATGAAATCATGTGGCAGTTAAATGAATTTTGAATGGTGAGCGTTTAGGAGTTGTTTGAAGGGGACAAAAACATGGGATGTGGATTGTTTGTTTTGTTGGATAATGGATAGTCTCCAGATTTCTTGGAATTTTCCTGGTTAGCTAATATCAGCATAATAATTAATGCTTTGGTCTAAATAACAAAAACATACTCTAATTTTCTTATCACTAAATCAAAGTCTAATAATTTGTTAAATTTGAACTTCGTTAAAGATAATTGAGCTTCACGTGTGTAAAAGGAAAAAACAAAAATAAAAGAAGACAGAGCGGTTGTCTTGTGAGTTCCATTACATCGCTCCACCGCTAAGCCAACATATGCGGTATAAAAATAGTCACGTTTTAAGTCTAATCACGATTTAACATAAATGATAATTAGCGCAGGATGACAATGGTTTTTAAAATATTTTTTAAAATTAAAAATATATAATAATTTATTTTTTAATTATTATATATTTTGTATTCATTAAAAATTAGATAGAAAGATGGAGTAAATATTCATTAAAAATTAAAATCTATAACAACACAAAATAATAATAAAATCTATAATATTATTGAATTATTAGTTAAAAATTTAAAAATTTGAACTGATCAACTTTTAAATTTGATTTACTTTAATAATTTTTGTTATTAAAAAACAACCAATTTATTAATTAACAAATCAGTTTTTGTAAATTAGAATAAGTCGTTTGATTTTTATTTAACAGTTTTTCTTTAATTAAAATTTAACTTCTTATATAAATAAGAATAATCTTCTTCTTTAATTTTATTTTAATTATGTTTAATATTTAATATTTAATCTTTATTGATTTTATGATAATCTAATATTAATTAAAATTTTAAACTTTAAATGACAATTTTTAAAACATTAGCTTCAATTAAGTTCTAAAGTTAGGAAAAGGAGCAATAGGATTAGAGGTGCTATTATGACTCCATGATTCAATCCACCCTATTAAATGGGCCATCCCAAGCCTACTGTATAAGAAGGAAGACATAGAGCCCAACTAGAGTACTATGGTGGAAGAAAATAATGAAGACCCAATGATTAGTTATCAAGGCCTAACTAACCATACAATATCAACAGCTATGGTTAGAAACATTTTTATGAAATCCTAAAGGTTGTGTCAGTAAAAGCTCTCTTAGCTTAAGTGAGATTACAGGTTCGAACCACCCTCATGTATGCAGCTGTTTAAAATTCAGGGTCAGAGCTTTGCTTCCTATAAAGGATCCACCCAGTTCACGCAGGGATTAGTCTGAGAGGGCGACTTTAGACAAAATATCGGTCGGTGCTCTCCAATTTCGGCGGAACTCTGAGAAGTCTATTCGAGGCTGAATCTAGCTTGGGCCCTTGATTTTCGGCACGTGATACTTAAGCTGGATTTTCTTGTGGTCAAGGTTCTTCTATTCGACGCAACACACCAGAGAGCGTCGTTTAACCCTCTTGTCATCGGCATCAATGAATTACTCACTCGCAATTAAGTTGTTCTTACGTGGTACACGTACAAAGAGGGAAATTAGTGCGCTGATTGGCTTGTCAACTTTACTGTTAATCTAGATCTCAAAATCATCACTTTTGATAATGCACTTTCTGAGTATACTACTATCCTCTAGAAGATACGACGGGGTTACCCTCCCTCAAAGAATCATGAAATTTTTGTTTCTTTTCCTTGTAAACCAAAAAACAAAAGTCCAGCAGTGGAAAAACCCCCTCTTGTGTAGTAATTGATGGCAATTGTCGACTATTTCTACTCCCAATTTCTTCTATTAAAAAAAACCGATGATTCTCTGAATTAAAAACAAACCCAACAAGAAAGTATACCAAATACTAAATACTGTCAGGAAAAGATGTTTATTTTTTTACTTTGTTCATACTAAATACTGTTTAGTTAGTTAAATCCATTCCACCACCATGTTTTGATCATTCAACAGATTGGATTATGCAGAAAATAAATGCTGCATGGTGATCAGCTATTGCATTTAAAGTTCTTCTTCCTGTCAACAATGGCACGTAAAATAAGACACACACACCAATTACCCTTCACTTCTTAAACTAGGTAAGGTCAGGCAAGTTGCCTCCAAGAGCAGCAATTAACACTCTCCATTTCTATTGAAACTCGTAAATATTAGCTGGCCTCTCTCTGTTTTAATGCTTCTCTCTAGCCTTCTATTTTTTAAAGTTTGCCATAGTCGATGGAACAAAGGCAGCTATCGAAGGAACCAAACATGGAAGTGAACATAGTGTTCACTGTTCTTTTAGCTCTGCTTGTTATCACCACTACATTCACAGAAGCTACGCAGCCTCACCATAACCAACACAAACACATAATATTCCGAGAAGAAAGAAGAAGCAGAAACAGTAGTGGTAACAGAGGCAGTAGAAGAAGCAGAGGTGGTGGTGGTAGGAATAGAGGAAGAGGAGGATCGCCGTCGTCATCCTCCAACTGTGACCCTTTATTTAGTTTCCTCTTTGGAACATGTGGCCAATGGCCTTTTCCTACTACACCTTCTCCAGACAACCCCTTTCAGCCCTCACCGAGACCCTCTCCTCGCCAGAGACCCCCACCACTGCCACCGTCTTCTCCTCCTCCACTTGTCTCATCTCCACCTCCAATCATCGTGCCATCTCCTCCACCTCTTATTGTTCCATCGCCACCACCTTTAGTTGCCTCGCCACCTCCATCATCATCCTCTCCTTCTCCGCCACCACCATCTCAATCTCCGCCACCACCATCTCCATCTCCGGCACCACCACCCTCTCCATCCCCGCCTCCGCCTCCCTCTCCATCCCTGCCGCCACCTCCTCCATTGGTTCCTTCCCCTCCACCACCTTCACCTTCTTTTCCACCTCCTGACCTGCCAATTATATTCCCATCACCACCACTAGTGCCTTCACCACCACCGCCTGAATTAACACCATCACCAATCATTCCATGGCTAACACCTCCTGATGCATTCACACTGTCACCGCCTCCTGTTCCAGTGTTTTCCCCACCAGTTGTTGAATTTCCACCAGCACCTACGTTTTTTGATCCTCCACCTGATGATCAGTCCAGCACACCAATACCATTTTTCGATCCACCACCTGATGATCGGTCCGCTACACCAATACCATTTTTCCCCCCATCATCACCACCACCACCAGAGCAAGTTTTGCCGCCATTTCTACCGATTGAACAACCACCGCCGGAGCAAGATTTGCCACCGGCTGAGGGATTTCCATCGATACCCTTTGTCCCAATACTGTCTCCAACACCTGACCCTCCACAATTGCCACCACAGGAGCCGTTTATATTTACACCACCTGCACGGTCAATTCCTGCAGTACCTGACGTTTTTCTTGCGCCTCCTCTGGTGCCGGAGCAGCCAGAAAATCCGCAAGAATTGCTGCCATTTTCATATGCTCCACCTACATCAGATGTGCTCAATGAGCCTGTGACACCGCCAAGTCTAGAATTGCCTCCACTTTAGCTTCTACTACAACCGTATCTGACCGTGCTTACGATCGAGTCCTTTAATCCTTAAAATTAGATATATATATCATAATCTGTCATCAAATAAGCAGAAGACAGGTTGGTTTGCCTCGGGTGTCGATTTGCTTTTGTCTTTTCTTAAATTAAGTTGTTGAGTACGTTTGGCTTGTGAGCATGTTTTGGTCAGTCAACTGTTGAACAGTGTCTGTTGTATATTCCTCCTAGAATTTTCTTTGCGAACAGTACTAGTGCTTGGGTTATTTGGTTCATTTCAAATTTTATATTTTAAAAGCAACACACGAAGGAAAGAAGAGACCAATCATGCTACATTTCAAAAAAAGGAGTAAACTTTTTTAGCGTACCACTGAGTGTAAAAGGTCTATTGTGGGCTGAGATTTGCTTTCTGAGTGGTTTTTCTGTTCTGTGGTTCTGTTATCCGACGAACCCCAGAAGGGAAAGTTCGTCCCCCGAAAGACCCTAATTTCAAATAAAGCCGTTATGATGTGGACACCCATCAAAAACTTGCCAAATCCAAAAATTTCCGTTCATTCTCCTTCTTTTGAACACTAACGTTCCACAGATTCCTTCACTTGCTCTGGCCATTCAAACACCAAATGGAGCAAGGTAACAACAACAACAAGCCTGCGCACTTACCAGAAGAATGCTGGGAACTGATCTTCAAATCCCTAGACCACTATCGCCACTTAGAACCCCTCTCTTTAGTCTCCACTCGATTCCTCTCCATCACCAATCTCCTCCGCCGCACTCTAACCGTCTCCTCTCTCTCGGCCCCCTTTCTACACCGTATAATACCCAGATTCCCTAATCTCAACCACGTCAAAGTGTGCGACTTTTACGGAGACCTTGATTCTGTTCTCGACCTAATCTCTCTATCTGGATTAGATATTGAATCCCTCGATATTTCCGGCCAATCCCACTTCCCTTTGGTCGGTCTGCGAAGGTTGGGATCGAAAGTGAGGAATTTGAAGAGACTTAACTGTTCAAAGATGGGCTCTTTGCGAGATAGTGATCTTTCGGAAATTGGGTCGTTGTTTCCGATGCTTGAGGAGCTCGATATCGGTTTTCCGATGTATAATTCGCGTTTTAACCCAACTGGGTCTTTGAGTTTCGAGCGATTTGCTGGAGTTGTGACCGATGAGGGGGTGCTTGATTTGTCATCGAAGATCAAGAAGTTGCGTAAGATTGATGTTTCCGGTAATCATTTTATTACAGATAGGTCGCTGCTTGCGTTGTCTTTGAACTGTGGGTTACTTAGTGAAGTAGTGATACGTGACTGTGATTTTATATCTCAGAATGGGATTGGTATGGCTATGCGAAGTATTTCTGGGTTGAGTTCAATTTCGTTGGATGGAATTGGAATCCCTTCTATTGATTCCTGTTTTGAAGCATCGTTTGCTTATGCAAAATGTTTGAGTGAGCTTGATCTCTCAAATTCGATTATCTCTGATGAATTACTTGGTTTAGTTGCAGAATCCTGTCTTCCACTCAACAAGCTGACTATCTCCCATTGTTATGATTTCTCGTTTGTTGGAGTCTCTTGTTTGCTGCACAAGTATCAGTCACTTGGATACTTGGATCTTGAAGGGGCTAATTTCCTTACAGACGAGTCCATTATTGAGCTATCCAATTATCTTTGTAACTTAAGCTTTATAAACCTCAGTTTGTGCTCTAGACTAACAAGCTCAACCTTCTTTACCCTTGTGGGAAACTGCCATTCATTGGAAGATCTCAGATTGGAGAGGACTAATCTTGGTGTTGAACATATAGTGAAATATTCGATCAATCGTCGAGTTAAGTCTCTAAGCTTGACAGGGAATAATAACTTGAGTGATGAATGCATAAAAGATATTGCCTTGTCTTGCCCTGGATTAGAAGTGCTAAAGATTAGTTATTGTCCTTCTATCACAGAAGAAGGGATCAAAGAAGTTCTGAGAAATTGCAGGGAAATCATTCATTTGGAGATGAACAGATGTTTGGGGATAAAGAATACTGATTTAAACTTTGAACTTCCTAAATTGGAGATATTGCAAGCACAGGGACCAGGAATAGACGATGAAGCATTGGCAGCGATTTCAAAAAAATGCCCTGGATTGTTGCAGCTGGACCTGGAAGGTTGCCCGAATGTGACAACAAAAGGGGTGACCCAACTGGTGCAAAACTGTAAGAGATTAAGGGAGATAAGTTTGAAATGGTGTGATAATGTGAAAGTTGATATTATATATTTCTTGGTGTCCTCAAGGCCGTCATTGAGAAAAATAGTCCCACCACATGGATTTTCTCCATCTCATAATCAAGTAACATTCTTCTTGCGACATGGATGTTTACTTTGCCAAGGGTAGCTTCTGGAGCACTTCGAAATCTATTTGGCTGAACTGTAAAGAGTTATTATTTTCTTGGATTAAATTCTTTGTGATGTTCAATTGTACTATCTCGAATTGATACTATCCTGAAGCTTTTTCCTTTTGGTTTTCAATTTCATTTTTCCTAAGTTTGTTTGATCAATTGCAAAGAATCTTTATGGTGTCCACATCGGCCTCAAACATTTTAAACATCGGCCTCAAACATTTTCCTTTAATTTTTATCTTTTCTTGCACATTTTGCAGACTAGGCTGATTGAAATATGTGCAGGAAGGGCTTACAACTTTTTGGGTTTTCCACTGTAACATGTCCATTTTCTTCATTGATCAATTTCCGTTTGGTGACAAGCTCTATACTTCAGCTAGGGTAATGTTTGCACATGCCCCAAGTGTTGACGTAATCAGTAAATATCTAAGCAGCCTTATGAGTTCTCCTGTAGAAACCCATGGTTATGTCAGCTGTTCAATAGATTTCTTTCTATTATCTTGACAATAAACTCCTGCATTTATCATACTTTATGCCAAGGCTTTTGGTGACTGGAGTTTTATCCAAGTGATTAAGCTGTTTCTGGAGAACATATTCTTTCAGAATCATGAAATCCCTGATACCTTTCAGCCAAGCTGACTGCTGTGGAAGCAAGGTTAAGCACATATCTCCCTTTTCCTTGGTTAGTGTTTCCAGCTTGTTAGTTGTTGGCATTAATCATAAGATCATCGTCATAAATTGGATACCAGTTATGCCGGCAGTAGCAATATCGATCATCTTTGTATGCATTGTTCCCGTGCTTAATCTTTAACAGGTCACGTGAGTGTGGACTCATTCATCTCATGTTATAATGCAAGTAACCGATTGTAATCTGGTTTTGGTTATATGACAACAAGGTGTAGTCAACTGTTTATCTTGGATTCTTTGCTCTCTTGTCTAATGGAACTGAATCTCCACTCATTTCAGAAGCCTCTTCTCTATCCGAACGTTACCAGAGTTGCTGATACAAAGCTAAAGCACTTAGATATCTCAGTTATAAAAAGGATGTGCACTACGTAGTACATTGTTCAATTATCAGAATGGACTCTACATCATTTCTAAAGGAGAACAGCTAGATAGGTAAACCAATATCAGGATTACACAAAAACCACGATGATATGTCCTGTCATGTCTGCTTCCAGTAAAATTCAGGCTGCACATGCCTGTTTGACTCAAAAGAAGAAATTGGCAGTCGTTGATTGACTTCCATCAACTGAATTCGAATAAAAGACGAGGACTTAAAAACATTAAATAGGGCCAATTGTTCACTAGATTGATCTTTGACTGGAATAGAGGTTATGGACAGAAATTGTGGAGGAGATACCGTTCCAGGAACACTTCTGACTAACGCAGTCCATTCTTCATTTTCATATCTAACCACCTACCGGCGTCTTGAGTTGATTGGTGTGATCTTGTGGACTTCCAATTTCTTGACTAACCCGGACCAAAAAATTCAAACTAAAGCTAAAGCACCATAAAAGAATAAGTATTTTAATTAAAATAACGGTATTTTAGAAAAAAAAATCAGATGATTTGATTCTAAATTTAATTAAAATTTAGTTGGTTAAATTAAAATTAATTTGATTTATTTAACATAAATTAAAATTTGTAATCATTGAGAACTTATTATTTAATTTGTTAAATCAGATTATTTATTTAAAAATATTAGATTAGATTTATTAAATTCTACAGATAACATGGTCCCCAGTTCTTGATTTTCAGCTTCAGCCATCTTAGTCAAACTTAACGTGCATTGAATATTTGAAAACAACACCAAAATGAAAAGATGTTTAGTCAAGATTCTTTGCCCTCTCTAGAAGCCTGCCTTTACTACGTAACCTGACATCAGTATCTGCTTCCTTTCAAATTCTGTGCTGGCACGAGCACACTAGAGCTCTGTGTAAAAAAAATCATCCAAACCTTCAAATTAGAACAATATGGTCTTAGATATCTACAACTGCAGAAATCACTGAGCTAACTTTAAAAGGCTTTCTAAGATTAATAATAACATTACCCAAATGTACCTCTCGCTCTGAAGCTTATATTGTATGACAGGGAACAAATAGCACTGCAGAATAACTCCCTTAATATTTGAAAAATCGAACCCACGACTTGAGACAAACTTAGGCCGTAACTTGGTAGCTCTGCCACCACTCGTAAGAGTGGCGTAACCAAAACGACTAAAAATGGTTCCTAGCTTTGTTTTGTTTTGGCTCTAATACTACTCGTAAGAGTGGCATAACCAAAACGACTAAAAATGATTCTTGGCTTTGTTTTGTTCTAGTTCTGATACCACTCGTAAAAGTAACATAACCAAAACGACCAAAAATAATTTCTAACTTTGTTTTGTTTTAGCTCTGATACTACTGAACTAATCTTAAAAAGGCCTTTTAAAGTTAACGATAACATTACCCAAAGTCCTCCTGGCAAATTTGGCTGCTTCTCATGGATATTTGTTTTGATTAAGAAATTTCAGGGAAAAAACCAGAGCCCGCCTTTTGACCAATTCGGTTGGAACGACGATTACTTGTTCTATTTTGATAGAAATTTCAGGGAAAACATTAGAGTAATTACAATTTTCATTTTTATTAGTCAAGATCACAATCCACCTTGTCGGAGACAGGGACAGGACGATGGCTTTAATTTTTTTTATTTACGATGGCTAATAAACAAATAGCGAATATTACCGGATCCAAGCACAACTTTGACATTTGAGGCCAAGAAGGATTGGTTTTCTCTGTGTAAAGATACCAAAACGGAATGTGATGGGGTCTGACAATCGACTTCGACTTGGTTGGCAATTAGTTGTGAATAAAACAGAACAGGAAGGAAGAGTGTTCATGTTCATCCCAATAATAGACATTTATTAAATCAGTAAATAATTGCAAAGAGTGCGTATTAAAACATTATTTAATATTTGTGATAAAAAATAAAATTGATTCGGCCGATTTAATTATAAAAACTTTGAATTAGTTAATTTTTTGGGTCAATTTTTTGTTAGAATCCAACCATGTTCGAATCACGGGCGTAGTGGAAAATAAATTTTTTTACAGATTCTGAGTGAATCCCGATAATTGATTAAACTTGAATAAAGCACAAATTGATTTAGAAATCGTACCTTATTCGCTTTCCTTTGAAAAATCTGTGAAGCTTTTCTCTGATTGATTAATCACGAGCTATCTAATTGTCCAACCTTTGATGGTATTCACAGAGCAATTCTCAAACTGCTTTAAGAGGAAAAAGACAAAAAGTGCTAGCTTCTAAAAAGCTATTCCTTTTAAATAGAAAAATCATGATAATCTTTTATTAAAATTAATTCTCTTTAATTATAATTAAAATCAAAATCTAATTCTAATTAATTTAATTTTAATAAAATCAAATACCTCATATTTGATTCTCAAAGTTTCTCAAACTTTATATTTAAGTCCAACTTAATTAAATTGATTTTTTTTCATAAATTGCTCTTTGATGTGTGACCAATTAGGTTCCTAATAATTTGACAATGACTATAAATTCTAATTCTAATTCACAATTAGAATTAGATAAATAAAAACTCATTTTAATTTATCTTTAATTCTCTAATTAAATTATTAATAATCTTAAATCATGATTAACGTCTAGCAACATGTCATGAGTACCCAAATATCAGGAATGTCAAAGTGATTGACTTAACCTGTCCATGTATTACTATAATGTATAATTTAATCCTTTTGTCATTCAATATTCTAATTGGACAGAGTATAAATACAATGTCTACTCTTACCATCCAATCATGTTCATTCTTGTTAATTAGTAATTGATTTATAATTGAATTTGAAAACTCCTTTTCAAATATCAATTCACTCTAACCAAATAATTCCATCAATCATTACTAATCAAGAATAGCATATTATTCTCTCTAATTACTTTAGAGTGACGAATCCTATATTAACTTACTCAACTATCTACATATGGTTCATACTGTATCTAATTAATACCAACTGAATTATCATAGGACGATTCATATGTAGCATCAAAACACAGTAATTCTCATACTAGATACCTTGGTAATCTCAAGTCTGAGGATCAATTATACAATCATCATTATGAGATAATCCATAGACACATAAGTAATATTCTATTTAGAATTCTCATAATCGGCTCAGTTCAGTGATTTATTCTCTAATAATCACCCACACATTAGTTTAAGTATCTTTATACTTTAATTTATGAGATCAATTACTTTTTTCATAAGAAAGAAACATAATGTGTGCTAGTTTTACCGTTTCAACAATATTCAGTCTTGATGAAATTACAACTAGGATCATTTAGGAATAACACTTAAGTGTAAATTGAATCTCATAATTATGATCTCATCATAATTTCAATTACACAGTAATTATTTCAAGCATTTTATCTTTAGTATTAAAACATAAAATATTAATTAAATTAATACATAAAGATAAATACAACCTTTCTATTAATTCAAAACAATGTCATACATTAATTTGCATCCAATTGATTGACTGCAAAGGCATAAACTAACAATCTCTCATTTGCACTAAAGCCAATCTACTATGAATCTAATACCATATCCATCCATATGACGATCATGTCTCTTTTAAGACAATAGCTTAGTAAGAGGATCTGCTAGATTCTCTTCAGTGGGAACTTGCTCCAATGTTATGTCTTTCCGCTCCACTATCTCCTTGATCAAGTGAAGCTTCCTGAGTACATGTTTAGACCGTTGATGAGACCTGGGTTCTTTTGCTTGCACAATAGCACCGTTGTTGTCACAATACTATACTATGTGCTCAACAATGCTAGGAACCACTCCAAGTTCAATGATGAACTTCTTGATCCAAACTGCTTCCTTTGCTGCCTCTGACACTGAAATGTACTCTGCTTTGGTCGTTGAATATGTGATGGTTGGTTGTTTGGAACTCTTCCAACTAACCGCAGCGCCATAAAGAGAAAAAATATATCCTGACTGTGATTTACTATTGTCTTGATCAGACTGGAAACTGGCATCTGAATGACCCTGAACTCTCAGCTCAGCTCCTCCATAGACCAGAAACACATCTTTAGTCCTTCTTAAGTACTTCACGATGTTTTTCACAGTCGTCCAGTGACTCTCACCGGGATTAGCTTGATATCTGCTTGTTATGCTCAAAGCGTAAGCAATATCTGATCTAGTACATAGCTTCGCATACATGATTGATCTAATTGCCAAAGCATATGGAATACAACCCATTTTATCTCTCTCCATTTGTGTCTGTGTACACATACTCTGTGAGAGAGAAATCCCATGCGATATAGGTAAGAATCCCCTCTTGGAATTCTCCATGCTAAACCTCTTTAGCACTTTATCTATGTACGTGGATTGAGATAATCCAAACAACCTTTTTTATCTATCTCGATAGATCTTTATACCTAGTATATAGGCTGCTTCTCTCATTTCCTTCATGGAAAAAATCTTAGATTACCATATCTTAATAGACTGGAGCATTGAAATATCATTTCCAATAAGCAATATGTCATCCACATAAAGCACTAAGAAAACGACTGCACTCCCACTACCTTCTTGTAAACACAAGGTTCATCCACATTTTTTATAAAACCAAAATCTTTGATTGTTTCATCAAAACGGATGTTCCAACTCCGCGACGCTTGCTTAAGTTCATAAATGGACCTTTGCGACTTACATACTTGATCAGGAAATTCTTTGGACTCAAAACCTTCAGGTTGTGTCATATACACATCCTCTTACAAATTCCTATTGATAAATATTGTTTTGACATCCATTTACTAAATTTCATAATCATGGTAAGCAGTTATAGCCAATAAAATCCTTATGGATTTAGGTATTGCTACCGGCGAAGAAGTTTCATCAAAATCAACTCCTTGTTTTTGTCTGTAACCTTTCACTACCAACCTTGCTTTGTATGTATGTATATTTTCATCCATGTCAGTTTTTTTCTTAAAAATCCATTTGCATCCAATAGGTACTATACCTTCAGGTGCATCCACCAAAGTCCATACTTAGTTAGTGTACATGGATTCCATTTTGGATTTCATGGCTTTTTGCCATTTTAAAGAATCAATGTCTGACATTGCTTCTTTAAAAGTAGTAGGCTCATCATCTATGAGTAATACGTTATCCTTTCCATGCTCAATATGTAGATCTAATCTAGTGGGAGGATGACCTATCCTACTAGTTTGTCACAGACTATGTGTCTCTTGAACTATTAGTTGTGCATCATATGTATCAACTTGAGGTTCTTGTTCCATGTCGATGTGAATTTGTGGTTCTTGGACTTTTTTAAGTTCAACCTCACTCCCACTACTTTCTTTGAGAATAAATTCTCTTTCTAAGAATGTAGCATGTCTTGAGACAAACATCTTTTGCTCAATAGGATGATATAATTGATAACCGAAACTTTCTTTTAGATACCCCACAAATTTGCATTTATCCGATTTAGCTTGAAGCTTATTAGATATAGCACACTTCACATAAGCATCACATCCCCAAATCTTTAAGTGTGATAATCTAGGTCTTTTACTAGTCCATATTTCATATGGTGTCTTATCACTGATTTAGATGGAACTCTATTTAGAAGATATATTGCGGTTTCAATTGCGTATCCCCAAAAGGATATAGGAAGGACTGCATGACTTATCATGGAATGTACCATATCTAATAGTATACGATTTCTCCTCTTAGAAACTCCATTATGTTGTGGAGTTACAGGAGGAGACCATTGTGAGAGAATCTCATTCTCTTTTAAGTAACCAAGAAACTCGTGGTCTAAGTATTCACCACCTTGATCTGATCTAAGTGTTTTAATACTTTTTCCAGTTTGTTTCTCTACCTCTAGTCTAAATTTTTTGAACTTTTCAAATGATTCAGACTTTTGTTTCATCAAGTACACATAACTATATCTAGAATGGTCATATGTGAACGTATTGAAATATAAGTGTCCACCTTTAGCATTTGTGGACATAGGTCCACATACATCTGAATGTATTAATTCTAGTAACTCACTAGCACGTTGTCCCTTTTCCTTAAATGGTAGTTTGGTCATCTTTCCCAATAAACAAGATTCACAAATTTCATATGATTCATAATCAAAAGGATTCAAATATCCTTCTTTATGCAATTTTGTGATTATAGTTTCATTGATATGACATAACCTACAATGTCATAAATAAGATGGAGTTTGGTTACTTAATTTACTTTTCTTACTATTTATGTTAGGAATTGACCTTCTAGATCTAACTCATACAAAGCATTTGTAAACAATCCAGATCCATGATAAACATCATCTTTATAAAAAAAAAACAACTTTTATTCTTAATTATAAAGACAAATCCATTCAAATCCAAATAAGAAATGGAAATGATATTTCTTGTAATAACAGGAACATAATAACAATTATCAAGTTCTAATATAAGGCCAGAAGGCAAAGCCAAACTATAAATCCCTACAGCTAATGCAGCAACTCTTGCTCCATTGCCAATTCGCAGGTGCACTTCACCTTTCTACAATGATCTACTCCTTATTAACATATGCATGTTATTACACAAGTGAGAACAACAACCAGTATCTAATACCCAAGAATGTGGAACAGAAGTAGAAAGATTGATCTCAATCATAAACATACCTAGAGAGACAGCTTCCTTAAGCCTTTTATCTTTCAGGCTAGCAAGATAAGATGGGCAGTTCCTCTTCTAATGTCCATTGACTCCGCAATGAAAATATGTGCTCTTGTCATTGCTCTTCTTCTTCACACCTCCTTTGGCTTTTACTACACTAGTAGAAGCCTTCTATTTCTTGCTATTATTCTTCTTAAAGCCCTTTTTCTTACTTTTAAAAGAACTAACAACAAGTACATAACTAGGTTTCTTCTTAAGGCACCCTTTCGCAGTCTTAAGCATGTTCAACAGTTAAGGCAGTGTCATGTCCTTCTGATTCATGTTGAAGTTCATGATGAACTGTGAAAAGCTCGAACTCAGAGACTGCAACACCAGATTAACGCTTAACTCGTAGTCCATGACAAAATCTAATTGGGCCAATTTTTCAATACACCCAATCATCTTCAACATATGAACGTTGACTGAAGATTCTTTTGTCATCTTGCATTAAAATAGTGGCTTGGAGATTTGATATCTCTCCGCCCTACTTTGTGCACCAAATAACTCCTTAAGATGCAGTATCATAGTAGGTGCATCCATGTTTTCATGCTGCCTATGAAGTTCAAGAGACATGCAAGCTAACATCACATATGTAGCTTATTCAATGTCATCAATATAACGTTGATATTTCTCCCAATCTTCATCAGTAGGATCTGAACAAGATTCAGATAGAGCAGGAGTATCAAGAACATACAATTTCTTCTTTTGCCTAAGAACTATTCTTAAATTTCATAGCCAGTCCAACAAGTTGGGTCCGGTCAGCTTGTTAGCATCCAAGATGCTCCTCAATGTCAGGTTGGTACTCATCTTCAAATTCAATAACTGGAAAAAACATAAAAGGAGCATATATAAGTTTATATCTAAAAATCAAATAAAATAAAGACTTTAAAATTATTTGATTACTCCCATTATTTTATACAAAATAATAGTCTTCACTATTATATCAAATAATTTCTTAGTGAGTTAGGATCCTATTTAAAATTAATTGATCTTGAGTTTGCTCAATAAACCAACTAAAAATAAATTAGGTAGAAAATAACTTTTCAATCACATCTCATGTGACTCTTAGTACTGTTAGGTGGCAACTTTTTTCAAAATTTATCAAATATATTATTCCTAACTCTATCTCTAAATTTATAAGATCATGAGTTTGCTCATTCAAATCATACAATTTTAGTTCAGTAGAACCCATTAATTTAAGATAAAACATATCTGGGTTAAAGTGACCATAGGTTTACTCAACAAGCCAAACAATAAACAAAATTTAGGTTTTATTCTCAAATAATGGAAGACAACTATCACGTTTATAACATGTACTTAATATTTTATTAAGGAATTTAAAATTTCAAAAATTTTCGGTCTCATCAAAATAATAAAATCTCATTATATTTATAATTTCAAACATAATCCAATTATGAAAGAAATTATTTAAAAACTTTTGCTCGATTCTAATTGTTGATTTAATAATAAATTTAATTTAATAATTCAACTCTTGAAAAATTAAATTAAATTCCAAAACATTTCCTAATAAATATTCCTTTGAAAACAATTTTCAAAATTAGTAAAACATTTTTCAAGTTTATTGGGAGTTGAAATTAATTTAATCCCTATTAAATTAATTAAATCACCATTTAGGGTTTTAAAAAACATTTTTAAAACACATAAAAGGGGTTGAGAGGGTGTCAAGCACGTGCACTTCACGCACCAGATGAGGACATGTGGGGAGCGTGCACGGTCAAAAGCGAGTTTGACTGGCGCTTGCACGCCTGCGGCAGACGCTTCTCGAAGATGGTGGGCGCGTGTCTTATATGCGTCGATCGTCTTCTCTAGAAGCATCTGCCTACGTCTCCATCTCCCTCCCACGATCTTAGAACCGCCCCCATGTTTTACCAACTGCTGGGTAACGTTCCCAACACGTCAGCCCACGTCGCTTACCACCTAACCACTTTGTTTCATTCTTAACCATCGGGTCTCCATCCGACGATTAGCAAATCGTCGCCCCATCAGCTTCTCTGTTTCTCCTCACCGTCGACTCCTTGCCACCATCTTTCCATCCCCGCAACCACGGATAGCTTAAGCGATTAACGCCGATATGGCGTCACCTACGATGGGCGATTAACGCCCATCGTCTTCTTTAGTGGGACAATTGCCCCAACAACGTCATCGATCGAAGGAGGTTTCCACAGATGGGCGAATCACCCACATGGATTCAGCAAACGTAAGGTAGTAATCACAATCAAATGGGAAAAACAAGAATCAAGGACACAAACCCAGAAGCAAGGCATCGCTCACGATGTCGCTAGGCGACTGTCCGATGGGCGATAATCGCCCATCGTGTTCATTCAACACATAGCCAGTAAACACAACCCAAAATAAAACACACACATTTTGGAAACAATTTCCAGAAATATCGCATAATAGATTCAAATCGTAGGTGTTCAAATGCAGCAAAATAGGTGCGGTAGAAAATTAGGGATTTAAACTATGTAGAGTTCAGAAACACTAACCAATAAAAAAAAGGTAAGATTCCCAAAATAGTGATCATATATGCTTAGAGAATAAAAATCCAGATGTAAATGGAGGCAATCGTGGATAATCAATTAACAAAGGGATCAGAAATCTCATATGTTAGTTTCGGCAGAACTCAAAATCCATAAGCAGTAGTCGAGGAAAAAGTTCCAGAGCAAACAAAACCAGAACAGTCATGAATAAGCTTCGAAAAAGACAAAACCCAAAGTATAATAAATCAAATCAACAATAATCAAGCCTCTAATTCAAGATTAACAATTAAAGGAAGCTCTGATATCATTGTTGGAATCCAACCATGATCAAATTAGGGGCGCAACGGAAAACAAAAATTTTACAGATTCCGAGTGAATTCCGATAATTGATTAAACTTGAATAAAATACAAATCGATTTAGAAATCATACCTTGTTCGCTTTCCTTTGAAAAATTTGTGAAACTTTTCTTTGATTGATCAATCACGAGCTATCCAATTGTCCAGCCTCTGATGGTATCTACAGAATAATTCCCAAACTGCTTTGAGAGGAAGAAGACAAAAAGTGATAGCTTCTATAAAGCTATTCCGTTTAAATAGAAAAATCATGACAATCTTTTATTGAAATTAAATCTCTTTAATTATAATTAAAATAAAATTATAATTATAATTAATTTAATTTTAATAAAATCAAATATATCATACTTGACTCCTAAAGTTTCTCAAACTTTATAATTAAGTCCAACTTAATTAAATTGATTTTTTTTCCATAAATTGCTCTTTGAAGTGTGACCCATTAGGTTCTTAATAAATTAGCAATGATTATAAATTCTAATTCTAATTTACAATTAGAATTAGATAAATTAAAATCCCTTTTAATTTATCTTTAATTCTCTAGTTAAATAATTCATAATCATAAATTATGATTGACTTCTAGCAATATGTCATGATTACCCAAATATCAGGAATGTCAAAGTGATTGACTAAACCTGTCCATGTATGGCTATAATGTCTAATTTAATCATTTTGTCATTCAATATTCTAATTGGATAGAGTATGGATACAATGTCTACTCTTATTATTCAATCATATTCGTTCTTGCTAATTAGTAATTAATTTATAATTGAAATTTGAAAACTCCTTTTCAAATATCAATTCACTCTTATCAGAGAATTTCATAAATCATTACTAATCAAGAACAACAGAATATTATCTCTAATTACTTTAGAGTGATGAATCCTGTATTGACTTACTCAAATGTCTATATATGGCTCATACTATATCCAATTACGACCGACTGAATTATCTTAGGACGATTCATAAGTAGCATCAAAATACAGTAATTCTCATACTAGATACCTTGGTAATCTCAAGTCTGATGATCAATTATACAACTATAATTATGAGATAATCCATAGACACATAAGTAATATTCCATTCGGAATTCTCATAATCGGGTCAGTTCAGTAACTTATTCTCTAATAATTACCTACACGTTAGTTTAAGTATCTCTATACTTTAATTTATAAGATCAATTACTTTCTTCATAAAAAAGAAACATAATGTGTTCTAATTTTACCGTTTCAACAATATTTAGTCTTGATGAAATTACAACTAGGAACATTTAGGAATAACATTTAAGTATAAATTGAATCTCATAATTATGATCTCATCATAATTTCAATTACACAATAATTATTTCAAGGATTTTATGTTTAGTATTAAAACATAAAATATTAATTAAATTAATACATAAAGATAAATACAAACTTTTTATTAATTCAAAACAATTTCATACATTAATTTGCATCTAATTGATTGGCTGTAAGGGCATAAACTAACATTTTAAACTTTCAATTAAATTTTTTAAATTTAATTCAAACTAATAATTTATTATAATTATTAATTTAAATCAATATTAATTGGTTCTTTCGTATTTAACAACAAAGTTTAGCTATCATGTTAGTAATATTAATTAGTTCACATAAAATATTTATACCATTTATATTTTACCGATATTTTTTAATTAAATTTAAATTTTTTTTAAAGTTGTATTCCACTTACGTTAATTAAACAGAAATACATTTAATTGATAAACTGTTCAGTCTCCCCCACGAACTGCGGATCTAGAAGCCGTAGAAAAAAAACCTACAGAAGCTTCTAATGTATACCCATGTAAAAGTCTAGGGAAAGCGCATTAGTATGCATTCATACGCACTGAACGAGAAAATTAACTTAACTACCACATAATTTCCTTCACGCATGCCCCTTGAAATAATTTAACCACACCACTTCTAGAGGTCTACCATTTATTATTTATGAAGTTTCACGTTATATTTTCAGGAGAGACAAATGCCAAGAATGCTGACTTTAATCAGGCTCGTGACTTAGCAGGATTATATAGAGATGTTCACCATTTTGTTACCAAAAAAAAAAAAAACAAAATAAAGTGTCAACGGTATATAAGTTTATTTTATTTCATTGTTGATTTTATGAGATCTAGGCAATAAATAAGTGTACAGAAGTCCTTTGAATTGATCCAAGACATTGCAAACGGCCACAATTGGCCGCTACTTGAGTGTTGACTTTTGGTTAGACTTTGTGCTCAGCCAATCATTTGTTTATTGAAGAGAAGGATAAAGGAAAAGAAAACGGGCTCAGAGTGGTTGTTGCCGATTCTCAATGTCAGCCAGTGCCCTATTGATTCCATATAGCAGAAGGCGTAGGATGGCACTGAGAATGGAGTACGGGGGAATTGATCCTAAAGAAAATGAGATTCTCAATCATTCCAACTTTGTTTTTTTCCCCCCCCTCCCTAATCACATGCCTTAACCCAAATAATTATTACCTAAACCACTTTTTAAATTGGTTATTATAAAACTAGTAGCTGGACCCTATCACTTCAAACCTAATTCTTTGTTTGATGTCGCCGCACTAAGTATGATGCATATTAGTTTAAACAAATCAATCAAACACATGCAGAATTTTATAAAATTTGAGGAAGCTGCTAGGAAGGAGGATGGGAAGATTAGTCAATAATACGAATCCCTTTACCACTAATTAAATTTTCATTTCTTCATTTTATAATATCAAAGCATAGGATTTATAAATTACTTGTCGTACACTTAAGAATATACCAAAATACGTTTATAATATATATTGAACACAAAAAGACACTCTTTCCTTTCATTTTCATTTTCAAGTTGAAGTTCAATTTTTCTGTGTGTTCATCTGTCTTGATGAGCATGGACATTCATGGTTATCTAACTAATACGATCATGATGTGAGCTTGACAATTCTTGATAAACTGGCTTGGACTTTACAAAAGAAAGGACAAACTAATATAATAATAATAATAATAATTTTTATAAAAATGTTTCAGATGAGTTAAAACATCCTATTTGTTTTATGTGAGCAAGAGTCAAAGAAAGCCAGCATTTTTTTTTCTTTTTTTTGGGTCATGTAGCAAAGGTGGTGTCTTCAGATTCCAGATAACGTGGAGACTATATTGAAAAATCTTCAAAATAACTGTTCTAATGCCATCTTGGTCAAATAATGTTAACAGTAACATAATTGTTCCTCGCCCCCTTGTTTTTGATTTTCTTTTTCTTTTAAATGTTAATGTCTGCATTGAAATGGTACAACTTTGAACGTTCAACAGCCGCCAGTTTTAAACATTATGTCCTTATAAACCAGTGTTTTGGTTCCTTCTTTCCAAGAAGCCACCTTGGTGAGCTTGCTCTTTCAGCTCTCGAGCTCAAAAAATTAAGTTTTTGAGCACCAAGATTGGAAATTTGTAGAGAAAGAGAAAAGACTGAAACTTGGTTTTGTTGGGTTTTAGTTGTTGTTGCGATTGAAACAGAATTGTTTTTCCATGGAGGCTTCTGATATCTACAGAGCCAGTTCTAGTTTGCGAAGAGGAGGCTCTTCAATATGGAGAAACAATGGCTTGGAAGCTTTCTCTACATCTTCACGTGAAGTAGACGATGAAGAAGCTCTAAAATGGGCTGCTCTTGAGAGACTACCAACCTATGATCGTTTGAGGAAAGGCATATTGATTAGTGCATCCAAACATGGAGCCACCGAGATTGACGTTCAAAACCTTGGTTGGCAAGAACGAAAGAACTTGATCGAGAGGCTGGTAAAGGTCGCTGAAGAGGATAACGAGAAGTTCTTGATGAAGCTCAAGAACCGTATTGACAGGTAAATTTGTCACCTTGTTCTTCTTTGATTCTTTAATATATCCCATGTGGTTACAGTCTTAGAGAAGCTTGGATTCTAAAGAAAATGTGAAAAGGCAAACTTTTCTTCTTAGTTGAATCTTCATTTGTTTCATCTGCAACTTGCTATAAGATGGATGTGTTTCTTTCTATTGTATGTTCTTTCAGCTAAAAGACGTAGATGTTTATATTTAAATGTATATTCTCGAAGCTAATAGAGGTCTGACTCGAGTGTTTCTTGGTGCTTCAGGGTTGGTATTGATATGCCAACAATTGAAGTCCGATTTGAGAATCTAAACGTTGATGCAGAAGCTTATGTGGGAGGCAGAGCTTTGCCTACCTTTGTTAATTTCTCCATTAACATAGTGGAGGTAGTTACTTGTCAAGATTTAGCACTAGTCATTTCTAAGTTGATGGATCCGTTTAAGTCCAGTTTTTCTGATCTTACTAATCATCTCTTTTTCTTGAATTTTGAAGGGTTTCTTGAATACTCTCCACATTCTGCCAAGTAGGAAAAAACACGTCACCATCCTTAAGGATGTTAGCGGAGTTATTAAACCATCCAGGTACGATAAATATAATTAGAGATTTCAATATTTCATATTTTCAAAGTAGTGCTTGGAATACATAGTATCCATTTCTGATTTTTTTTATTTATTTTTTGGTTTGGTTACAGAATGGCTTTGCTGTTAGGTCCTCCTAGTTCTGGAAAGACAACTCTTTTGAAAGCACTGTCAGGAAAGCTTGATTCTGATCTTAAGGTGGTTATAACTCCTTGCAATATATTCTCTTAATGAGCATGTAACTATTATCCCTTAAGTTTTGCTCTTTGGCTCCATTTACAACTTAATTTTTATTTTGCAGGTCGCTGGTCGTGTGACTTACAATGGCCATGGGCTGGATGAGTTCATACCACAAAGAACAGCTGCCTATATCAGTCAGCATGATCTCCACATTGGAGAAATGACTGTAAGAGAAACCTTGGCATTCTCTGCAAGATGCCAAGGAGTTGGATCTCTACAGGGTAAGACCGATGAAAATATTCACACATGATTTTGACCAATTAGTAGTAGCTAGTCAAAATCTGAACATCAACTGGTACTGACATAAAAACCTACTTGCAGAGCTCCTAGCGGAGTTGTCCAGAAGAGAGAAAGCAGCTAATATTAAACCTGATCCTGATATTGATGTCTACATGAAGGTGAGCCAGATTTGTGTTAGTTAAAACACTAGTCTAGCATTCCCTTAACGAACATCCGTGTTGAAATTAATGGTATGTGTTTAACCAAGCTTTAATTTTGTCACATCTGGTCACAGGCAGCAGCAAGAGAAGGTCAGGAGTCCAGTGTTGTCACAGATTATGTCTTAAAGGTAATTTCACCAAGGAGTTCACTAATGTCATCAATTGTTTATCACAAACACAATTTGGCCTAATTCATTTATTTCCTTCTCTCTACAGATACTGGGATTGGAAATTTGTGCTGATACCATGGTTGGGGATGAAATGATAAGGGGTATATCTGGAGGACAGAGGAAGCGTGTCACGACTGGTGAAATGCTGGTTGGACCATCGAAAGCTTTGTTTATGGACGAGATTTCTACAGGATTGGACAGTTCAACAACTTTCCAAATTGTGAACTCGCTCAAGCAATCCATTCACATTCTCAATGGAACTGCCCTTATTTCCCTGCTCCAGCCAGCTCCAGAAACTTATAATCTGTTTGATGACATTATTCTCATATCAGATGGACAGATTGTTTACCAAGGTCCTCGAGAGAACGTACTTGAGTTTTTCGAATATATGGGATTCAAATGCCCTGAAAGAAAAGGCGTGGCTGACTTCTTGCAAGAAGTATGCATAAATATGGACTTTACATTTATTTCCATGGAGTCTTCTTTATGTGAAGAGAAACTTGATTACATAAACTTCCATGACGCTTATGAACCATGAATTTGATTTTAGGTTACGTCTAAGAAAGATCAACGGCAGTACTGGGCACGTAGAGATCAGCCCTACCGCTTTGTAACGGTCAAGGAATTTTCAGAGGCATTCCAATCATTCCATCTTGGACGGAGGGTTGGAGATGAACTTGCAACTCCATTTGATAAAAGTAAGAGCCACCCTGCTGCCTTGTCAACCAAAAAGTATGGCATTGGAAAGATGGAGCTGCTTAAAGCCTGCATGTCAAGAGAGTACTTGCTCATGAAGAGGAACTCCTTCGTCTACGTTTTCAAGATTAGCCAAGTAATTTTCAAGAATATTTACATTATCTTGGCTTCCACTTTGAACATAAAACATAGTTCTCATGACCGTTAATCTTTGTCGTTTTTCGTCCAGCTTTTAGTAATGGCATTCATGACTATGACACTTTTCCTGCGAACAAAGATGCACCGAGACACCGTTGATGATGGAGGAATCTATTTTGGTGCTTTGTTCTTCACTGTCATCACTGTCATGTTCAATGGTATGGCTGAGATATCCATGACCATTGCAAAACTTCCTGTGTTTTACAAGCAAAGGGACTTTCTGTTCTATCCTGCGTGGGCCTTTTCTATTCCACCGTGGATCATTAAGATCCCAGTTACATTAGTAGAAGTGGCTACCTGGGTGTTCACAACTTATTATGTCATTGGATTTGATCCAAATTTTGGAAGGTAATACACAAAACTACAGAAACTTAAACTTATGCTCATAGAACCATGTATGTAAATATATATATACATCCTTAGCTAATACAAACTGTGATGGAATTTCTACAGGTTTGCTAGGCAGTACATTCTGCTTGTACTTGTTAATCAGATGGCCTCCGGACTATTTCGGTTCATTGCTTCACTTGGAAGGGACATGATCGTTGCAAACACTTTCGGGTCATTTGCTCTGCTTATACTATTTGCATTGGGTGGCTTTATATTGTCGAGAGGTATACTAAGTGTACTGCTATGCTTTAAAGTTTCATTCTTTGTTAAGTCAAGCCTGACATTGTTCCTTTTCTTGATGTTTCAGAGGACATTAAGAAATGGTGGATATGGGGTTACTGGTCATCTCCTTTGATGTATGCTCAGAATGCAGTAGCTGTTAATGAGTTCCTTGGACATAGCTGGAGCCATGTAAATTCCAGGAACTGTCCATACAAATTCAATGTACTTTCCCTGGATCGCCAACTTACCTCGCAATTTATTTCTTTAAATGCAGAAGCTAAACTCAAACAACGAAACACTAGGTGTTCAACTAATGAAGGCTCGTGGTATCTTCCCACAGTCAAACTGGTACTGGATAGGAATAGGAGCAACCGTCGGTTTCATGTTCGTATTCAACTTCCTTTATACCTTGGCTCTTACTTACCTCGACCGTAAGTGTCATTCACCTTAAGTTTTCATGGTTTCAGAATGTGAATTCTTGTGTTAATGACTTGAACTGTATACGATGCAGCACTTGGGAAGTCTCAGGCTATTACTCCTGAAGATTCTGAATCCCATGATAAAACTGGAGGAGCTATTCAGTTATCAAATCGTGGAAATGGTGAAGGAAACAGGTCGTATATAACCGAAGACAGTGATGAGGCCGATCGTAATAAGAAGAAAGGAATGGTTCTTCCATTTGAACCACATTCCATCACCTTTGACGATGTGACGTACTCTGTCGACATGCCACAGGTATTGGCAGTTGGAAAGATCAGATTTATCTTGAATAATTGCAAATTTAAGAAGGCATAGGGTCATTTAGTTGATTTTGAACTCTGCAGGAAATGAAGAATCAAGGAGTTGTGGATGATAAATTGGTACTTCTAAGGAGTGTTAGCGGCGCTTTCAGGCCTGGTGTTCTCACAGCTTTAATGGGTGTCAGTGGTGCTGGAAAAACCACTCTGATGGATGTGTTGGCCGGCAGGAAAACTGGAGGTTACATTGATGGCAACATAAAGATTTCTGGGTACCCAAAGAAGCAAGAAACTTTTGCTAGAATCTCAGGATACTGTGAGCAGAATGATATTCACTCTCCACATGTTACTGTTTATGAATCCTTACTCTATTCAGCTTGGCTTCGTCTTGCCCCTGAGGTCGATGCCAAAACAAGAGAGGTAGGCATTCAAGTTTAGAATTCTGTTCAAGTTTCGTGTTTTCTAGCAAACAGTTAGCTTGACCTTGCGCTCTTTCTTTTTAGATTCTTCTGAATGAGAAAACATTTAGCTACTCCTGGCAAAACCAATAATCTAAAACTTTATTGCAGATGTTTATTGAGGAAGTCATGGATCTTGTAGAATTAAACCCATTGCGTCATGCACTAGTTGGGATGCCTGGTGTAAATGGTCTATCTACCGAGCAACGCAAACGGCTTACTATTGCCGTTGAACTAGTAGCCAATCCCTCTATCATTTTCATGGATGAACCAACTTCAGGACTGGATGCTAGGGCTGCTGCAATTGTTATGAGAACCGTGAGAAACACTGTGGACACAGGAAGAACAGTTGTGTGCACCATCCATCAGCCAAGTATTGATATATTTGAAGCATTCGATGAGGTAAGCAATGCTGACAGATCATGGGACTCTGGTTTATGTCACAACATACTTACTTTACCTTTTTTATGAACGCTCAATTGCAGTTGTTTTTGTTGAAACGAGGAGGACAAGAGATATATGTTGGACCACTGGGTCGTCAATCTTGCCATTTGATCAAATATTTTGAGGTGAATGTTTTGATTCATATTCTAAATGTAAAAATTTGCATTTGAGTTTACTGGCTAATTTTGTATCATTCTTTCTTAAAGGATATTCAAGGAATTAGTAAGATCAAAGACGATTACAATCCAGCAACTTGGATGTTAGAAGTTACAACAACAGCACAAGAAATGGCTATGGGGGTTGATTTTACAGACATTTACAGGAATTCAGACCTATACAGGTATGTTGTTGATTTACTGAGTAACAACTTAGATGGTGAATTTGAGTCCATATTTAAAAAAAAATTTCAAGATGACCTTGTTCTTACAATAACTGAAATGAAAAAGAGGAAAATTGCTCTACAGATTTTACAGATGTCTGGCCTTTTCTTTTTCAGGAGAAATAAAGCAATGATAGCAGAGTTAAGCAAGCCTGTTCCTGGTTCAAAGGACCTTTATTTCCCTACACAATACTCCCAACCATTTATCACACAATGTGTGGCTTGCTTATGGAAGCAACATTGGTCATACTGGAGAAATCCGCCATACACCGCTGTTAGATTCCTCTTCACCACATTTATAGCCATCATGTTTGGAACAATATTTTGGAAGCTTGGCTCCAAGACGTAAGTTGCAATACATTAGTGAAAATCCACAGACAAGCACTTTATATCCCCCCTGTAATCATGTTCATGTGTCCAAAACTGCAGGTCCAAACAACAAGATCTTTTCAATGCTATGGGTTCCATGTATTCAGCTGTTATCTTCCTGGGTGTGCAAAATGCATCATCGGTGCAGCCTGTTGTGGCCATCGAGAGGACAGTCTTTTACAGGGAAAGAGCTGCTGGAATGTATTCAGCTATGCCCTATGCCTTTGCGCAGGTAAGTGATTTCCTGATTACATCTAGTAGACTGCCAGAAAATTCATGGACTACTCCTTACCAATCATTTCACTCCTTCTTCAGTCTCTTATTGAGCTACCACATGTCTTCGCTCAAGCCGGTGTCTATGCTGTTATAACCTATGCAATGATTGGATTCGAATGGACTGCAGCAAAGTTCTTTTGGTATTTGTTCTTCATGTACTTCACTCTGCTCTACTTCACCTTCTATGGAATGATGGCTGTTTCCATAACACCAAACCACCACATAGCAGCAATTATCTCTGCAGCATTTTACTCAATCTGGAACCTCTTTTCAGGATTCATAATGCCCCGTACTGTAAGTATTGAAAACTCTTATGCAATACCAATTCACTTTCTTACAAATGCTTTGAGCTAATTATATTCATCATTTACTCTGCTTGGTATATAATATAACAGAGAATGCCAGTTTGGTGGAGATGGTACTACTGGGGATGTCCAATTTCGTGGACATTGTACGGTTTATTTTCAGCACAATTCGGAGACATTCAGACTAAAATTGAAAGTGGTCAAACAGTGGAGCAGTTTCTGAGAGATTACTATGGTTTTAAACATGATTTTCTTGGAGTAGTTGCAGTTGTGGTTTTTGGTTGTGCTGTCCTGTTTGCCTTCATTTTCGCATTCGCAATCAGGGCGTTCAATTTCCAGAGACGGTAGAATTTTGTTTTGTACTTTGATTCCTGCATATGCATATATAGAAGTGGTACAAGGTATTCATTAACTGTCACATGGGAGGACTGAAGAACAAATGGTATAGAGTACGTATATATGTTCTTATCAATGCAATTTGTAAGAATTTAGTATAGATACTTGTGTTGTAGTGTCGCAAAGAAAATTGTATCTTGCAGAACCATTTTGTTCATGGAAAGTTACAGTACATTATTTTATCAAATTACATATTTGCTGCGTCTAACAGGGGTTGTTGGAAATCATTAAACAGAACTTAGAATTGGGAAACAAACTCTTAGACAGTATAAGTAAGCGGTACTCTTCGCCACGCTTGTACGTTTGTAGTTGTGCGGACAGCATAGAATCAGACATTACGATAAGCATCCACCAAATATTTGTATCTTCTCATGGCGTCCTACTAAGTCCTCAAAGATAAATGGCTTAAAAAGCGAAGGATGTTCTTCATCCACAAGTTCTTCTGGTGCTTTTACTATGAAGCCCTGCTCAAATACTGAAAAAAACCCTGCTGAGTATCTTGGCCGATTTCCACTCATCATCACCCGATGTTTTGCAGCATTCAGACGACCGTTTGTCCAGGCCTACAAAATCGTTTCTTCAGTTAACAAGAAACAATTCGAATAGTGCTTGTTTCTAAGATCATTTGTCCAATTGAATTGCTTGGAAGTTGTAGCAGAACTAAGGAGACTTACGCGCAAGGCCTCACCAAACATTACAATGAAGGAGCCAGGGAGAGGATTGATCTTGATCCATTCTCCGGATTCGGCTTCGGCTTCGGCTTCTATTTCTAGGCCATCACCCTCAATTTGATACAATATGCTGATGACATTCGGGTCCCGATGAGCAGGCAGTCCTACCTCATCTCTTTCACCATTTTGGGGTGCCTCATATTTCATAACTCTAATACTGTAGGCAGTTGAGTCCTTGAGCTCATCCAA
>JAOTAX010000005.1:6103607-6114861 GCA_025629825.1 Erythroxylum guanchezii | reverse complement strand
TAACCTTGCTCAAATAGAATATTAAACACAATCATTCAAATTCATAAATTGTCTTTTTCTTTGCACATGACTAATTCCCCACAAAATCCTCACTTAATGCTATTTTATAATTCAAAATCCCAATAAAAGATTGGGGTCCAACACCACGTGCAGAAGCCCAGGTGTTGATGATCAGAAATGCAAGGCGCTTGCTCCAAAAGGAACCAATCAACGCCGAAGACCAGGCCTTTGTGCCTGCTTGCAAAAGTTCAACGAGAGGACACACTCGCCCATCTTTTATGACCTCCTGGAAATGCTTCTTATTCCATGCTCCAGTCCTCTACAAAGGCATCGGAGATCCGATCGAGGGAGACCCGCTAGAAGAAATCACTCCTTTCCCATATACGTGCTGGTTTTGAGAAAGAGATGGAAATCCTCCAAGTGCTTGCTAGAAGGGTTGTCATTGACAGAGGTGTCAAGGCTAGTCTTTGAAAGGCCCTCCATGATGGAAGGGGCCTCTATCAGGTTCGAATCAGTAGGTGTAATCAGAAGCAGAAGAGGAGAGCAGGGACCAAAACAACATGTTAAAAAAATCATTTAAAAAATTGGATGATAATTAAAAACCATTTATATTAGACTTGATTGAAAAAAAAGGAGACAAAACACATGCAATATGAATATTGGACAATGATTAATCAAATGTCACTGATATAGTAACTCAACTCACCTCTTAAACCTGACTAAAACTAATTAAATTTAACTTAAATTAATAATTTAAGATATTTACAACAAAATATTAGTTTGAGTTGGATTTAATTAATTTAGTTCAAATTTAAGAGCTAAGTTAAATCATGATATAAACAACATTTGATTAATTCATATATGATATTCATACTGCATGTGTTTCGTAGTTATCTTTTAACTGAAGTCTAAGAGAAGAATTTTTTTAGAAAACTAAAAACTAAAAAAAATTCAAGAATTTTGAAGAGTAGAGAGTTTTTTTTAAAAAAACTACAGCGATATTTGTATCTATGATTATAACAATTTACTTTTGACTAAATGACTAAAAAACAACTTATTAATTTATGTATTAATATCTAATATACTCCCCTTTAAAGCAAAAATCCTTTCACTCCTAATTTTTTCTAGCTAAAATAAACTTCTCAAAGAGAAAGTGGTTTGTTGGACACATCAACAACTTATAGTTTGGTGGACATATCAACCAATTGATCATTAGGATTGCGATAAGTCATTTGTATGCTCCTTTGTTGCACTAACTCAATAGTAAAATGATGCCATGTCTCCATATACCTTATATGCTATGAAAAATATAGTTTTTGGATGTGACAATAGTTGATTGGTTTTCATAATAAATTGTTATTGCCTCAAGTAGCTTTTGTTTCATAACTTCTGAAATTATTCTCAACTAGACTATTTCACTAGCTGTAAAAGTTGCAACCACATTGACTTTGGAGGAAGATAATGAAATAGAAGATTGTTTTTTAAACTCTAGGAGCAACATATCATTGTACTTCGTTAATCTTCAATTAAAACTACATGATCATTGTCACAATATCCATTCAAATTGAGATTCATAGTTCTGCCACACCAAATTCTATATGATCAGGTTCCTTTTAAGTATCTCAATAATCTTTTAATAGCACCATAATGTAATTTATTAGAATTCTAAATTGTAACAAAATACTAAGGGCTAGAGCATAATATGATATGTTATTTGTCAAACAAAGCATGCTTTTATTCAAAGGGCTAGAGCATAATATGAAATGACTATCCAACTTTTCTTCTTCATCATTCAAGCTAAATTTTTTATTGGTAATTGTGAGAGTCTTCACTGGGTTGGACTCTAGCTTTTGAAACCCTATAATAACATCAATAATGTTTTTTTCTTTTGAAATAAAAATTCCATCGTCATATTGCTTCACTTCTAACCCAAGAAAGGAGTTCATCATCCCCACATAAGTCATTTCAAATTCAAAAATCATAAGTTTCTTAAATTCATTCATGAAGAAAACATTATTTTTTGTATAGATCAAGTCATCCACATAAAGATAAACAATAAACAATTCATCACTTCTCCTAAACTTGACATATAAATGTAGACTCACTTGTACTTTGTTGAAATCAATATGAGTTGAAATGACTATTGATCCCCTCATAAATGGCCCGTAAACCTTACTTTAGGTCTTATAGTACTTTATTTAAATAATATACTTTATTCTCTTGACTTGCCACTTTAGAACCTTTTAGTTGTTACACATACACCTCTTTATTCAAAGCACCATAAAAAAGCATACTTCATATCAAATTAATAGACATTCCATTTTGTTTAAGATTAAAAGGGTGCCCTTATTATCAAGCTATGTAAAAAGAGTAAATGCCTCATCAAATTCAACACCTTTATGTTGAATATAATCTTGAGCAGCTAAGCTGGCTTTGTATTTCTAAAGTAACCCATTTGATTTGCATTTCATCTTATAAACCCACTTCAGGTAAATGATTTTTACTCTATTTGGAAGTTTAGTCATCTTTAATGTCTTTTTATTATATGACCTTGATTTCTTCCTCCATATAAACATGTCAATCATTTAATTTCTCATATTCTTTAAATAAGTTGGTCTCTTATAATTGTACAATATGACATCTCTTTGTAATTGTATAAATGTCTGTCAAACTCCTCCATTTTTGTAGCAAAGTTTTTGAAGAGGGAGGAGAGTCAAAATTCTTTGGAATTTTTGAATTAAGTGAGTTGGTTGGGTTATATTGTAATGCAAAAGGATGAGAGTCATCATCCTCACTGTTTACTAATTGATTTTTTCCTTGATTATCTTCTAACAAAGATCCTAGAAAATGTTGTTTCTTATCCCATTTTCATGCATTTTTTTCTCATCAAATACAACATCACGACTAATTAGTAACATCGTGATAAGAGGATTATAAAATCTATAACCTTTAGTTTCAATATTATATCCCAAAAAATTGTCCTACACGTTATTTTCATCGAGTTTTGTTCTTTTTAAAAAACGAATATGCACATAAGCAATGAAACCAAAATCTTTAAGATGAGTTACCTTAGGCTTCCATCTACATCATCCTTCAAAGGTGTTTGGTGAGGTAGTGTCATTGTGGGGCTTCGATTGAGAATATAATTTCCTCTGTATATTAGTTATGCCCAAAATTCTTCGACAAATCCTTAACTTTAAGTATGTTCTTTGTGAAATTCTATTCTTTCACCCCACAACTCTATTTTATTGTGGAGTATAATAAACTATCAATTATCTTTGGAGGTCATATTCAACACAAAGTTTCCCAAACTTTTTCGATATAAATTCTCCTCTACGATCAACATACAATACTATTATAGATTTTCCACTTTGCTGTTCAACAAATGATTTGAATTTTTTGAAAAGAAATAACACATTTGAATTTTTTTAATGGACTTAAAGAAAGTACCTTCTTCCATTTAGTGAAAGAGTGCTCATTGGCTTATACACATTTACAATTTTCCATTTTGTCATTGTTGTAAACCTTTTTGACTATCCTTTAAAAAAAGAATCTTGATATTGTTTTCCATCTAAATAACTTTCACAAACATCATCCATGTACTTTATCAAAGACAAACCAATTACCAAATATTGCTCATAAATGCTTAACTTTGAACCTAAATGTCCATATTTATGATGCTAAAATCAATTATCATGATGCAAAGACACTTTCAATAGAGATTTGATATAACAATCTTATTTCAAAGGAAACAATTCATTTTTACAAAGATGCTTCTTCTTCGACTAAAAGTTCTTTTAAAAGTAAAATTCCTTCTAAAAGGAATTGACTCATATTCAACAAGTGTGATTCTAATCAGGTACATAAAGTATATTTTCAATGCAATCTAAATCATATGCACTTATCTTAATGGTACTTTTTTTTTAGCCTCTCAAACCATTCCATCACTTATTATAACTTGATTATGTATTGATTTATCCAAAATAGTGAAAAAACAAAGTTGACTTGCTATATGCACACTATACCCATTATTGGCAAACACATATGTAGAACACATTCTCTAGTAAAATAACATATAGTAAGGATGGTCGTACATTTTATAATAGTAACATTGGTTTGAGCTCAAAAGTTCACTTTTCTCAACTTTTATTAAGTGTTGATTATTTCCACCAGATAAATCTACTTTAGCATATTCATGTATAGAAATGGTACAAGTTATTCATTAACTGTTCCTTGGGAGAAGTGAAGAACAAATGGGTATAGAGTATGTGAATATGTTATTATCAATGCAATTTGTAAGAATTTAGTATAGATACTTATGTTGCACTGTCACAGTGAAAATTTCATCTTGCAGAATCATTTTCTTCATGGAAGGTTACAATACATTGTTTTGTGAAATTAGATATTTGGTGTGTCCAATATGATTGCAGTCTGGGCAAGTGGTTCATCTTCTAGAAATCATAAACCAGAACTGAGATTTAGGGAAAAAAAAACTCTTAAACAATATAACTGGTACTCTTAGACACGTTTGTATGCTTTTAGTTGTGGTTGACAACATAGAATCAGACATTACGATAAGCATCAACCAAATATTTTCATCTTGTCATATCATCAGAGTGGGACGGTTTTACTAAGTCCTTAAAGATAAATGACTTAAATAGCGAAGGATGTTCTTTAACCACAAGCTTATCTGGTGCTCTTACTATAAATTCGTGCTGAAATACTAAAAAAATCCATGTTGAGTATCTTATCTTATTTCCCCTCACATCACCCAATGATATACAAAATTAAGAGGTTTATTCGAAACACGTAATTAGCAGACTATTGCACATACTATATTTGAAAAATAGCAATCATGATAAAAAGGATAATATTCATGAAAGAAGTAGACAAAGCTAATGAGCCCACTTCATTAAAAGAGGTTTCGTTCTTATTGTAAGTTAACATTGAAAGAGTTTCACTAATGAAGAAATTGCATATTCTTTTTTAAATTAGTCAATTAGTACCCTTTCTATTTTGTTGAATGACCAGTACTCTCTAGCATATGATTTGTATAGCTAATGTCACTGTAATAATTTTGAACATTTTTTTGGATGGTCGCAAATCATCAATTTGTAATTTCTAATTAATGCTTATGAATAAAATGTTTTTAAGAAATTTGCCACGAAGAGGATAGTTTAGTTGGTGAAAAACTTTTAGTGAGAGAAGGTTTTCTTCCCCATTTAAACCATCCTATTTGTGGCAAATTTCTTTAATTGGTGAAGCAAGTCTTCCGAGGAGAAACCTTCTCTCACTAAAATTTTTTCCTTTAACTTTTGTCTACCTAACTTTACCTTTTTACCCTTGATAATTTCCATTTTAGTAAACTAGATTCTTGCCCCTAACTCCTTTCTCCTCTGATAAAGTTCTTCTTCCTCATCTTCTGAGGTTCATACTCGCAACGGGGTCTCTCGAAGGCCAGGAAAATGGAGAATGAAGGGCCTCCTACCCCTTCTAACATGAACCTAGCTAATTTCCCTGAAGTTACTAGCTCGTTAAAGAAGAAAAAAACCTGGAGAACACTTAGCTATAGTGACTCGAGAGGATAGAGTTAAGACTAATTCAAAATAACCTAAAGGAGCCTAGAACAATAAACTTAACATTCAACACAATGAAGTAAAACTCAAGCATTTTCACAATGCTTTGAATGAAGGATTATTGAAACTTCTAATGGGACTTCTAAGAGTAGGAGCAAATGTCTGGTCCTCGGCTTTGGTAGTTTTTTTTTTTGGCATAAAAGGCTAGCATTTCTAGTTATTTAATCTTGGGTCAATGCTAGATGGGACGAAAAAGGCTTTGAGAAAATAAAGATGATGGATGATGATTCTTTTCTCTTCAAATTCTCTACACAAAAATTCTTAAATGAGATTATTGAACAGGGACTATGGCACTAAGTGGCTAACCTATGTTCATTCAAAAATGGAAACCAAGTTGAGAATATAACAGAAGTAACATTAATGTGTTTCCATTATGGGTTAATTTTCATAATGTGCCTCTTGAACTGTGGACAATTGAAGGATTAAGCTACCTTGCTAGCTCAATTGGGAGACCATTATACATGGATGCTCAAACTATAAACATGGAACATTATTTGTTTTGCAAAAATTTGCATCGAAATAAAAAGAAATATTGAATTGCTTGATAAATTGTCTATTATAAAACTTGGAGAAAATTGAGAACTATAGAGGGTTGAAGTGGGAATTACCTATCCTTGATAACTAAACATTATGAGCAAAACTTGAAAACCAACAGGAAAATTATTCAAAACTGGCCGAGATGATGAGCTGATAGGGTTAACTACTTTGGAAAGCAATAATGAATTTGATCAGGTTAGCTAGTAAAGCTCAACAGTAACCATAAATCATGAAGTTGAGACATTGACTGGTAAGCAACCAGTTAAACTGACAGAGGATCAGAACACTCTTGCAAATCCTGAAGTCCAAATAAATGAAGAGGTAAACAACTAGACAGACAAGGAGAATAACTCTGGGAAGGAGACCCTAGCTGAAATTAAAGCATCTGCTTCCACTTCCAAAAGAAGATCAGCTAAGAGAAAAGGTAAGAACAAATCTAAAGGGGACCATCTCCCTGATGATCTTGGTATGGAATGCTAGGGGGTTTAATGACCCTCTTAAAAAAGAAAGGTAAAGGAAATTGTTTTGGAAAAGAATCTTTGGTTGGTAGGACCACTTGAAACAAAAATAAAAGCTCCTCAACTATTAGGTGTCTCTAAGTTTTTGGGTGCAGCAAAGCATGCTATCTCTTATCACTTTTCACATTAAAATGGCATAATTCTATGCTTTTATAACTTAATTAAGATCTAAGTGTAAATGGAAGGAGAAAGTGACCAGTTCATTCACTTGAAATGCCAAATTAAGGGCTAAACTCAATCTTTGATCTTACACTGATATATGCCTCAAACTTTTAGTTCCAAAGAGAAATACTATGGAACAATCTTCAAACCATCTAAGCAAAAAACACAAACTACAATTGCATATATATAGATCATGAAGTAAGAGGTAGAAGGAGATTTCATACAGCAATAAGGATGGAATTATCTAACTTATTTTAGAGAGTGAAAATTACATACCTAAGATTCACTAGAAGGCTCTTTACTTGGTCCAACAAATAACAAAGGCACATGCTACTAAGGTAAAAACTTGATAGAGGTTTGGTCGATCAAGCTTGGTTAGATTACTTCTCAAATTCTTTTGCTTATTTTAGGGAAAGTTCATTCACAGATCACTTATATATTCTCATTCAAAACATCCAAGCCATAAAGTTTTATGGGGTACCCTTTAGACTGTTTAATGGGCTCACTCAATAAGAAGGCTTCCTGGAACTAGTGTATGCCTACTGGAATTATAATGTTAATGGTTATAAATCCTACGTACTAATGCAAGAACTGAGGATGGTTACATAAGCTATTAAATCCTTCATTAACTCTCATATCGGGCATAAAATAGAGAACAAACTAAACCTAAGATAAACTCATAATGAGTGTTACAACTTTCCCTACAATTAAAGGCAGTGGAGGCTCAGAGACTTAGAGAACATCAAGAGGCCCTTAAATCGCATAACTTTATTCTAGAATAGAAAGATCGAATAGATTGGTTAAGGGATGTGGATTCAAATACCAAAATTTTTCATGCTACTCTTATAACAAGAAGAAACTTAAACAAGATTATGGAACTCAAACACAATAATGGTAGCTTACTCACATATCAACCTTCCTTATTAAAACTCACCAGGGATTACTTTTTGCAGTTAATGGGAACAAGAATTGATCCACCTCATGTTGACAACATAAAAAGATTCTTTGATTGTACATTAACCCAAGACATCAAGGAGATACTAACAGCACCATTCATAAATTAGGAAATCAAAGAAGTGTTGCTCAACTTGCACCCTTCTAAAGCACCTTGGTTAGATGGATTCACTACTTGGTTCTTTCAAAAAACCTAGGAGATCACAGGTAGATTGTTCATAGAAGCAATTCAAGTGTGCTTTTTCTCTTGCAAACTACTAAAGGAACTAAATCACACATATATCTACCTAGTTCCAAAGAAACATAATCCTTCCTCATTGGTGGACTACAGGACTACAGGCCTATCTTATGCTGCAATATAACTTACAAAGTGATTGCTAAAATCCTTGCTAACATGCTAAAAATAACTTTAAAGGGAGTGGTTAGTTCAACACAAGGAGCCTTCATAGCTGGAAGATCTATAGGAGATAATATTCTCCTAATATAGAAGATATTGAAAGAATACAACTCAGTGAAAAATGTCGAAAGTTGCTTTTGGAAAATTGTTTTTTATAAAGCATTTGACACAATGAATTGGAACTTCATAAAATCTTGTTTGGAAGCACTCAGATTCCTTACACTCTTCAAGGATTGGATAATGATGTACATTAAATCTTCTTTAACTAGTATATTGTGAATGGTACCGTTACTAAGCCTCTCAATTGTGCTAGGGGAATAAGACAAATGGATCCTTTATCCCCTTATCTTTTCACATTAGTAATGGAGGGTTATCTAAAATTCTCTACAAGTTCACTCAATGTAATGGCATATTTCACTTTCATTATAAATGTAGAGATTGTAAGTTAACTTACTTGATGTTTGCATATGGCCTTATACTACTATCTGTGAAGGTAATTCAGGGAAGAGTCTTAATGATCTACTCAAGATGTGCTCCTGAGAGTAAATTATGAAAAAAAAAGTAGCATGTTTTTTCCAAAAATGTCAAAAATTAAGGAGAATTATTAAGGATTACAGGGCTGCAGCTACACTCTCTTCCATTCAGGTATCTTGGAGTCCCAATTTTTCATGCAAAGCCTAAGTATTCATATTGCATTTCATTAATTGGGAGATTCAAATCTAGAATTAATGTTTGGAAAAATAGGCATCTATCTCTAGCTACCAAAGTTACTTTGATAATATCAGTTCTTGGTAATCTATATGTGCATTGGATTACTCACATTATCTTGACAAGGAGAGTAATTAAGGAGATTGACTGCATCATAAAAGCTTTTCTATGGTCTGTGAAAACTGAAAACTCAAAAACAGCCAAAGTCAAATGGAGTAAAATTACTATCCCAAAGAGGCAAGGAGGCCTGAGACTAATTTATATAACTCAAATGTAGTAAGAGCTTTTGTGCAAGAGAATTTGGAGGTTGTATATGGATAAAAATGCTATCTATATCAAGTGCATACATGAATCATATCTTAGAAATCAGAACTTTTGGCAACTGCCATTCACCAGAGAGTACTCATGGATATTCAATCAAATGCTGAAATTGAGAAATTTGGTATCCCCCTAGATTAAACAAAATTTAGGGAATGGAGATAATATATTGGTATGGTTTGACAATTGGTCTAACTTTAGCCCTCTTTCCCTAAAGGATGAGATACTTGAGTTAACCAATTGAGTCCCACTTGATACTGAAGTATCTTCACTTATACATGATGGAAGATGGACTAGCAATATGGGAGGATTTGGTACTCCCATTGAATTTTTCCCATATATCACTCACTGGCAATATGAGGACTCTGTAATTTGGAAACATGATCCAAGTGGTGTCTTCACCAATAAGTCATGCTATAAAGCACTACAAGTTGAAAGAGAGAGTATGCCTTGGTTTAAACTGCTATGGAAGAACTCACTGAACCCTAAAGCATCAGTGATTACTTGGCTAGTCATTAACAATAGAATCAAAACCAAAAGCACATGGTTTGAGTCATTTGATTCCATCTGCATCTTGTGTAAAGAAACTGAAGAAGACAAGGACCATTTGTTCTTTCAATGCAGATATTTCAAAGCTATGTGGAGTAGAATCCTGCACTTGTTGGCTGCTTATTATTCTTCATATGTCTAGGATGTAACTCTCAACTGGATAATCAGAATTGCCAGGAAATAGAAGCAAGATAGAACTCTTAACAAGGCAACTTTCACAACCACAATCTATTCATTATGAAAAGAAAGCAACAAGAGAATCTACAAAGGGGAAGAAGCAAACAAACAACAATTAGCTGAGGAAATTATTAATTGGATTCGAGCCTTAATGATTGCAAAATCAACCTAGTATAACTTTTCTCTAAGAGACAAGAACAGATGAAACTTGTAACTTACTGATTATGTTCTTGTCACTTGTATCTTGTTAAAAGTATTATTTTGGTGATTAAATTGTGTAGTTTTACTTTAGTTAATAAAAATTTTATTTAATTCTAAAAATAAATAATCTTCCAAGAATTTTCAATTTTAAGAGGCTGAAAATTTAAGTCACCGTAAGGAGTTTGCGATTTACTTAAATTCTTGAAAGAATGTTTGAGTGGAAGTGAAAATATGTTAGTTTTATAAAAAAAGAAATACATTAAAGTATAAAATATTACTAATTTATTAAATAATTTATTCAAACAATGTAATTTATAAAATATTATGTATCCGATAATTTATTTAGTATATATTTCAAAATTAAAGATGACGAGTTTTACCATTATAAATTTTTTTATCACGATTTTCATGCGACTTGTCCACTTCGCTTGTAGATCGGACTGCTGGATTGGGAATGCTAATTCAGACTCCTGCAATTCTCATTTTCGCATTCAATTTCCAGAGGCGGTAGAATTTTGTTCTGTACTTTGATTTCTGCATATGCATATATAGAAGTGGTACAAGGTATTGGGGGGACCGAAGTACAGATGGGTATAGGGTACGTGTATATGTTCTTATCTATGCAATTTGTACGGTCACAAAGAAAATTCTATCTTACAGAACCATTTTATTCATGGAAAGTTAACTGTACATTATTTTATCAAATTACGTATTTGCTGCGTCTAACAGAGATTGTTGGAAATCATTAAACAGAACTGAGAATTGGGAAACAAACTCTTAGACAATACAAGTAAGCGGTACTCTTAGACACGTTTGTATGTTTGCAGTTGTGGCGGACAGCATAGAATCAGACATTACGATAAGCATCGACCAAATATTCGTATTTTCCCATGGCGTCCGTGTGGGATAGTCTCATTAAGTCCTCAGAGGTAAATGGCTTAAAAAGCGAAGGATGTTCTTCATCCACAAGCTCTTCCGGTGCTTTTACCATGAAGCCCTGCTCAAATACTGAAAAAAACGCTGCTGAGTATCTTGGCCGATTTCCACTCATCATCACCCGATGTTTTGCAGCATTCAGACGACCGTTTGTCCAGGCC
>JAOTAX010000005.1:6057594-6076833 GCA_025629825.1 Erythroxylum guanchezii | reverse complement strand
AAAATCCTGGGATTTCTGGGCACGTTCCAAAACAAATTGTTTGTTCTTCCGCACCGCGTGCATGTGATGCATGCAACTGGACGCGCACCAACAGTGGCAACATCTGTGTATTTACTAAATATGTCTCCAACAAGGGCAGTTCTGAATCAAACTCCATATGAAGCTTGGTATGAAGTTGATCCATGGACATATGAAGATGCTGTTAAAGACGAAAAATGGTAGCAAGCTATGCTAGAAGAAATAAAAGCCATTGAAAAGAATGACACTTGGGAGTTAGTAGAGCTTCCTGCAGGGAAAAATGCAATTGGCTTGAAGTGGGTGTTTAAAAATAAACTTGCTGCTGATGGGAGCATACAAAAGAATAAAGCTCAACTTGTGGCAAAAGGCTATGCACAGCAACATGGAATTGATTTCGAAGAAACCTTTTCTTCGATAGATCGTTTTGAAACTGTGAGGATTGTTCTAGCATTGGCTGAGCAATTACAGTGGCCTATTTATCAATTTGATGTGAAGTCGACATTTCTGAATGGAGAATTAAAAATGGAAGTCTATATAGCACAACCAGAAGGTTTCTTAATTGAAGGAGAAGAAGCAAATGTGTACAAGTTGAAAAAGGCATTGTACGGATTGAAGCAGCCTTCTCAAGCATGGTACAGCAAAATTGATGGATATTTTCAAAAAAATGGTTTCATAAGAAGTGAGAATGAGCCGATTTTGTACGTAAAAAAGGAAGGTAAAAATGATTTCATCATTGTTTGTCTTTATGTGGATGATATCATTTATACAAGCTCTTCTACTTCTCTTATTGCTGATTTTAAGTTACATAAACTGAATGAATTTGAGATGTCGGATATGGGTTTGTTGCATTATTTCCTTGGCCTTGAAGTGCATCAAACTAGAGATGGAATTTTTATTGCTCAAAGAAAATATGCTAAGGATTTACTGAACAAATTTGGCATGCTTAACTATAAGTCTGCAGCTACACCTATGAATATAAATGAGAAATTGCAGCATGAAGATGGAGCAGAGATGGTTGATGCTAGAACGTTTAGAAGCTTAGTTGGAGGGTTAATTTATCTAATCCATACTCGACCAGATATTGCATTTTCTATTGGGGTTATTTCCAGGTTTATGAAGGAACATTCAAAGATTCACTTTGGAACAACAAAGCGAGTCTTGTGTTACATTGCTGGAACTGTGAATGATTTGGTACTTGAAAATTTCTGATTTTAAATTGAGTGGCTTCACAAATAGTGATTGGGCAAGTTCGTTGGATGATAGAATAAATGTTTCAGCAAATGCTTTCACTTTTGGATCAGGAGTAATCACATAGAGCTCAAAGAAGCAAGCTACTGTAGCTTTATCCTCCTCATAAGCTGAATATGTAGCAGCTATTTCAGCAGCCATATGGTTAAGGAGAATGCTAGCTGATCTTCAACAAGTGCAAGAGGGAGCATTAGAGATATTTCGTGACAACAAATTAACAATCTCTATAACAAAAAATCCAACATTTCATAGCAGAACAAAGCATATTGATATACGTCTTCATTTTATTCATGATCTGGTTGGGAAGGACGAGATAATCTTGAAGTATTGTAATACTCATGAGCAGCTGGCGGATATTCTTACAAAATCTCTATCAAAAGAGAAGTTTGTTTATTTCAGATCATTGCTTGGAGTCTGCAACTTTGAATCAAAAGGGCGTGTTGAAGCATGATTCAAAGTCTTATCTATTTGACTTGGTCTGTGGTTTGTTATTAAGTTGAAATAGTGTGCTGATTGTTTTGTGATTTGATTAGTTAAAGGGCCCAATTGTGTTGTTTACGTTGTTAGAGTCGTGAGTCCGTAAATTTCTAATTGGTCGTTTGATTGTAAACCTATATAAGGTAGGTCTATTCTGATTTTTAATTAATGAATAAATAGCCTACTTTCAAGTCATAATAATAATCTTACTTTGATAATCGTTTTTTATTTTTTCTTCTCCAACAACATCCTCTGAGAGAGGTTGAATTAGGAATACTTTAAGTTTCATAAGTAGACAATGTTGATTGCTACATGATGATTAAAAATGAGATACATGATCAAAATTATGTTAAAGTTTTATTGTAATTTAAATTTTTTATTCTTTCTATATCCAAATTTATTATAATGATAATTATTTAATTATTATACAATTCTTTTATCATATTATATTGATTATTTATTTATTTATTTTTAGCCAAGGCTCCATATTATTAAAATTCTTAAATTCAATGTGGATTTGAAATTATAAATGAACATAAACAACAAATGAATAAAAATTCTGCTAAAATATAGGATCTAGGAAGATTCAACAATGCATAACTTTATCCTTAATTAATAGAGAAACTGTTTTCGAAATAACATAGCAAAAAATGAATGATAAATGACAGAAGGGAGATAAAATACAACTAAATAATATAAGGATTAAGGGTATTTTAAAAACATGATAATTAAAATAAAAAATGTCAATGTAAATAAGAGTTTAATGCAATCACTCGTACCCCTTTTAACTAGCCCTAGATATTATACTCATAGATACGAGGAAAGCCCTTCTTGAACTTATAAGTTGATATGGCAAACGGTTCGGAGTGGCGTTTTGGAATAAAAATATAGGAAATAACTAATTAACTCGTTCTGAAGATTTGCCAAAGCTTATTGTCTGTCTGTTTGTACGGGCTTTTGGAGATAATAAGAATTTTTCTCTATTATAAAAATCTTTTTTTTAAATGAGTGTTTGGCTGTAAAATAAATTTTTTTAAATAGATATGACTTTTTTAGCAATCAAAATACAACTTTTTAAAAAGCTTAAATTTAAAGAGTCTCAAAAACGTATTTTTTCAGGTAGATTTTTCAGATCAATTAATGAGACTATTTTTTAATTCATTTTATCCTTATATTTTACACATAATTTCCACAATACCTACAAACTCATCTTTACTTTTATTTTGAGATTTATATAATATTATTTGACTATATATATATATTTTACTATTTATTTCTGATATTAGTTTTACTTATATTATAATCCATATAAAATATTTGGTTAAATATATTTTCATTTATATTTCGTATGGTTTAAAATTATATAATAATTAATATATTGTGTTTTGCATATTGTTTAATATATTTAAATAATATTTATATGCAAAAATATTTTTTATTATAAAATAAAATATAATTAAAATTAAAAATAATTTTTATTTTTATGTTGTCAAACAATCAATTATACAGAACTCTTTAAAAAAAACTTTTTTTAAAACAATAGTCAAACAATTAACTAGTTTTTTTGAAAAATCCTTTCTAGAAAAAAAAACTACCAAAAATAACTCTACCGATTCTATTACTATAAACCCAACCAAACGTAGGCTGAGGCTGTGAATTTGTGATAGTTAATTGAGGATGAGATCTTGAGAACTCAACACTTCCGGCAACATAAGTACTTCTCGAGCTTAAAACATTTGACATTGTTTGATTCTCTATATTTTGACTTTCTTCTTTAGCTCCCGAGACGTGGCAACTTCACATTTTACCAATTTCAGTCTTCTAGCCACGTCTCCCTCACCCACTCGCAGTTCAGACGCGTGAAGACCCGAGCAATAATTCTTGACTAATCCAAAAACACAAGGAGAGGTCCAAAGAACGCAGAGACCACAAAAACCATAACTGCCACGTGTCTCACGGCAGTAGGGCCCAACCACAAATAATGAAGCCATAACCTTAGAAAAATAATTTTAAAAATCATCGAACCGATGAAAATACGATAGAAAAAGGGTTATTGTCCTGACAAATCATATGAAAGAAGCATCTATGTCACTCAAAACTATATATTCCGTTCTCTCTCTCTTTCTCTCTCTCTATATGCCCGTGTTCAGATAAGAACGAAATGGGTTGTGAAGACGAGTGGGTTCGAGTTGCCATGTCCGATGACGCCCTCGTCGTCGACATGCTTTTGAAGCTTAACCAAACGGCGGAAGCAGTGCCATCTGACCAGCCGTTGATTGGTGCTGGTGGTCAGGGTTTTGGAGTCGAGTGGAGCACTAGACAACGTCGTTCTAGACATGTGTTACGTAAAAAGGGTGACCAAACTCGTGCGAGCCCATCCACGCCTCTCTCGTGGAGCGGCGCCACCTCCGTCAGCGGCGGCGGAACTGGTGATGGGTTCGAGGAGTCCAGCGTCGCCGTCAACGTCAAGCCGGTCAACACCGCTAGATCTAAGGTTCGTTCACGTTGCTTCTTTGTGTACAAGCAGTTTCAGTCGGTGACTATTTCCTTTTTCGTTGGTATTTTTCCTTCCACATCACCATATATATTTTTAAAAAAACATTCTTCTGTCTATTTACACTGAAAAGACGATCTCATCCTTTTCGTACGGATCTGGGTAGTCTCCGTCTTACCGCCGGACGTGTTTAATATTTCTCCAATCTCATGCAGTTTTGGTTTCTTCTACCTTTTTGTAGATTTTCTTTTTCATGGCTCTGGTTCAACGCATCGTTGGATATTCAATTCAACGATACGTTTCCTTTTCTATTAACTCTGCAAGGGCAAACACCGACCCTTAGTCCAAGGGCAACAGTGTCCATGGACATGGACTATGTTCCACAATCAAACCTCTCTGTCGAGCGTCGAGACGCTTCCCTACCCCAAGAGTCAAAACCCTACGACTTTATCTATAAGGGCATTTTGGTAATTTGGTACTTCCACCTTTTTGTGTAAATATTTTTGGAAAAAGACTGTTTATTCGGTGGCGTGTTTTTGTGGCAAGATATGTCTGCCTGTCGTCTGGTGACAGTGTCGTTAGTAGTTGGGGGCCGCTTTATTTGGGTTACCGGGGAAGGAATGATCCAGTGTGGTCGCAGCAGCTTCACACTTCATGCGGGCTCATCAGGATCTTGTCTTTTCTCACGTGGCAGATGCTGATGGTTCCATCTGAGCCAATGAGAATGAGCTGGAAGTGTGAAAGTCACCTCAAGGGTTGGAGAATTCAGGAAGTTATTTGAAGTGTATTGGTATTTGGTAGTTGGGTGCCAAATGGGAGAAAAAGAGTGGCAACGTCAAGTGGGGACCATTAACTGTTACCAAATTTGTTGGTATGAGCTGACTTGTTGGTTAGCTCAATTGTGCTTAACTAACATTATACGTATCTAAAGTCTAAGCCACTGTATATATAGCTCTGTGTATGTACTAACAAACCATATACGTCGCGTACCAACTTAAGAACTCTGAAACGGGGAAATGTGGGGTTCAAGCTGATATAGACAAACTAAAGTTAATTTAACGTGTTTTAGGAACGCATTGTCAAGCCTATACGTTTGGTAGATAAATGTGTTTGTTGTGTTAGTTCTTGGAAGGGAGCTTATCAATTGTATGAAGGGTCACGACTATACCGTGCACATTTAATATACATGCTTCCACACATTGTAGATGCATTTGAGTATAATGAAGGAGTTTTTAGTTGGTATTTAGCACTTTCATGCCAACAAAATGAGCCAGGCTTTCTTTATTAGGAAAAAAATTTCCTATTTCTTTATTCGTATAGTTTAACTAATTACTACTGTTACCAAATGGCTGGGAAAAACTTTCTGTGCATTAATCTGAACTATCCTATATTGGGGTATGGACAGGTCACTGTTAAAAGTGAAACATCTTCTGTCAAGAAGTCAAGGAGGAGGAAGGTTTGTAAATGAACTTCTCTTGCATCTTGTTAAGACTAGTGTAGTGTTTTTAGAAGTCCATTGGTCTCTCTCTGAACTTTGTTTTAATATTTGCAGACTTTAGCTGAGCTTAAAGAGGAGGAGAGTTTTCTGCTGAAGGAAAAGCGAGATTTAAAAAATGTATGAAGTCCAGTGTTTATGTTTTCTCTCTTCACCCTTTACCTTAATATAGGATTAAATCTAATCTATTGATAGGTTCACCTATTTTAATTTTCTATGGAGCAGCAATTGACAATGTTACGAGTAACTTTAGAGACACAAAGAGCTAGGAATGAGAGCTTGAAGAGGGTGAAGGTAAAACTGCAGAACCTTTTTCACATATCTCAGGTGCTTCTATGTTCTGTATCTGCGCCTGTTGATCACAAATACTTTCTGCATTACCACGATCCTTTTTAAGATAGAAAGTGATCCCTTATCATCTACATGCTAACTATATCAAGTGCACTCTTGGTTTGTCCTTTTCTGTGTGGGGGTTGATCTTATGACCAAAGTTCCATTCTCTTAACTTTTGAAAGGTTATTATGATACTTAATATGATTCCTGACAACTAAGATTGCTTCTGCTCATGCAAAAGTTGCAATTGATTCTGAGAGATCAAGTAATGCATGATGAGGAAGTTCTCAGGAAGATGTTTGGTCTTCTGATGTATATTGCTTTGAAAATGTTAAAACAACCCCACCCCGATTACCTGATTTGAATTGCATTAAATATAGATAGCCTTGCCAACCGACCGACCGACCGACCTGACAGTGATTCTGTTTCCATTCACAGCTCGATTTGCTATCTCATCATACTCCAGGAGTTGCTGCTTTTGTTAAATCAGAAGATGAGAATTTGGGTCAAGCTGAACCAGTAATTGTAGCCAGTCAGTCCTCAAGTTCTATCATGTCAATAGCTGCTACATGCAACGAGATTGTTCCATCTCCTCAAGCACCTGAGGTTGGAAGTGCAAGGCCCTTCTTTCTGGTACCTGACCTAAATCTTCCAGCAGATGAAGGTTCAGGCTCTGAACTTTTATATGGAACGAGCTGAGAAGAAATAACAATCTATTCCGACCATCTTTGCCCTGGGGCACTGATGGATAACACAAGATCCAAAAAGGTCTTAACGGTATAAAATTGGAGTTAAAGTAACTGCAGATTACCAGAAAATGCATTTTACACATGAAGGTGAAGGGTAGTGTAGAGATACTAATCTTTAGTTACTGTTGACGTTCTCTTACTGAGCAGATTTCTACATTCATCCAAATTCTTTGGGGCCAAGCTAAATCTCATTCCCTTTGTTGGTATGTAGGAAATAGTATCAAATATGGTGTAATTACTTGATAGATATCACATGTTATGGTACCTATATATATGATGTTTCAAATTTTTGCTGATCTTTATTCTGTGTCTGTTGTTAAAAGATAACCTATAACCTTAATAGAGATTAAGCCAAAGACTTAATGACCGTAGGAATCGTATTCATTTAAAATAAAATCTTTAGTTGGAGCCCGTCAATGATGTTATAAGAGATCTGCACCTCCGACTTTCATGGGTGACCTGTTACAAACCACTGTTGTTGGTTGCTGATTGATTATATCTCTGCGCTAGAGAGTCTAAAAATTTGTGTACTGCTGCTTCCAGTTCCAGGTGCATAAACTGCTAGTTTGACAAAGACCATGCATGTACGTTCATATCAGATTTGCGGAGATTTTGTAATCACGGTGACGCTAGTACTAGACCCTATCTCGCTTTGCCTCTCTCTCTCTGGATGTGAAGTAAGAGCATACTTTAGGAAGATGATGCAGATTACAAGTTCCAAATTATTGGTAATGTTGGTACTTGTACTCCGTCCAGGACATTAAATTAATTCATCCCTGGAACTTCTGCAAACTCTATTCAGCCATGGAATACATCAACAAATTATACTGCAACACACCCTGATCATTTGTCACTTTCCATTTCTAAAGTCAAATTATAATGCGGAAAGTTTGTAACTAACATGCAACAAGTTGGAAGACTAAAGTGCTAGAGAATAACTACACGTAGTCTAAGTTTCAATATATATGTAATATTCGTAAAGTTCTTTCACATCTTTCGAGCACTGACCACAGAAGGTATCTCCAGTCTAGCGCTTGCATTGCCAAAATACAGCCCCAGTAACATCCTACTCTGCCATGCACGATCAAACTAAGCAAAAAAGCACTATGCCAGTACCCATTAACATTAGACAAACCAACCTAAAACTACTCAGAAAACCATAGATGGAGTGTTACTATTCCTGTTGTTATTAGCACCATATCCAACCTCCAATTTCAAGTCAAGTTCCACATGATCGTCTTTATACGTCCCTTTCTTCCCAATGCCAGAAGCATGGTTACTAAAATCACTGAACAAATCAGTCATTGAAGTAACCACCGCACACTTCCTGCTACAATTGCTATTCCCTTTACTCTTCCTCCTCCTCGCATCTGTGGATGACGTCCCCGAAGAAGTAGGCAATGATAAAGGCAAAACCGAAGGTATTTCAAAGTTTGTTCTTGCCTTTGCACCTCTAAGCCTCCTAGCAGCCGCGTCATACGCACGCGCCGCCTCCTCCGCAGTGTCAAACGTCCCAAGCCAGTGACGGCACCGCCCTATGCGGTCTCGTATCTCCGCTGACCATCTTCCCCAGGGCCTCTTCCGCACACCTCTATAACTCCTCTGCGACAAAACAACACCGCCATTATTCCCATTGCCATCCACTTCCTGTTTTGACGTTTTAGACAGAGAAGAGTTGTTGGAGCTTGTTCCGAAAAGAACGTCCCGACCAACAACAGCCGCGATGCCGTCGAGAACCGGAGGTACTTCGGATGGGTCATGGTGTTTTTCACTCTCGTTGTTGCAATTATCAGTAAAGGACCTAAACCCTGAGACATCAAAGACGGGTTTATAAACCGAAGGGCTTAGGAACCGAAACATTTCTGACAAGGGAATGGTTTCGGGCTTGGGTAAGAACGGAACGGGTAGCAAGTTTTGGTTGTTCATGGTAGGTAACATCAGTGAAGCTCCAAAGGGTTTAAGGCCACTAACTAGTTGCTGGGGAGGAGAAAAACATAGACGAGTTTTATATTATATAAACAAAATGGTATTCTTAATTTTGGAGAAGAAGATATCATTTAATAATTAGAGATACACCTGTCAACTTTGATGAGACCGTAATCCGTCTCATAGGTTATTAATATTATCCCCTATACATAATCTTAGGCGTACCCCAAATCCTATCCACCATTGTCAATCACAATAGTCAGGACCTGGAGCTTCAGCTCATTCATGGTCAGATCCCGTGGAGCTTTTTTTTTTTTTTCCCTCTCCTTTTCAATCCAAGAAAAAGTTTAATTAGGATTGTCTCTCTTTGTTTTTACTTGAATGACCATTTGCATGAACTTGTTTAATTGAGCTGTTTTTATTTGAAGTTGCATTGAGTTGTAGTTGTTTTCAACTTCTTTATAACATGGTTGTGTTGGTAGCTTTGCTTTAGCATACAATGCAGAAGAAGAACAGGGAAATCTTTGATAAAATGTGGAAACAAAGGTGGATTAATCATGTAATGAAGAAGCAGGTGATTTGATGGGGGGGTTTTTTTATTAAGGGGAGTTGAAACAATCGAGGAGGACTTCCTTGGTAGTGTGTTTTCAATAGCCGTTGGATTACGTGAAACCTGTTACAGCATCACGGTGTCGTCAAAGGAAAAGATTGTTTTGACTCACATCCTGCTTGCCCTTTATTGCATTTTGCTTCCTTTTTAAGTTCTGGTGCTGCTCAGGGGCACCAAGATAACCATGTGGTGCACTTGATGGACCAATATGTAAGTAGGGTTTTGTGTGATTTGGTGATGGAGGATTGAGTCATTTGGCTTATATTGACACACAAATGGTCCTGATCGTGTCAATCACAACCTCGTGGACCCAAGACAAAGCATCAGGAGCATTTGAATTTTGAGGGGTTTTAGGTTCAGGGTGAATATTTATGAAGGTGGCCAAAGATCGGTGATAGAAATGTTGATTGGACTGTAATCTTTTGGGTGAAGTAAAAGTAAGCTGTGAGGGTTAGTGGATGCCAATTTGTTAATGATATTTTGTTATTCCATATCAACTCTAATATATATTAGGATTTTTCAATTAAATTCAAGTTAAGTTTAATTTTAAGAGCATGGATATTCAAATTAGTTAAAGTTAAATAATATTATTTTAACTTTAATTTTAAAAATATATAGCAGAATGATCCTTTAAGAACACCGATGAAAAGAATATACAAATTATTAGTGGAATTATTATAACATTTAATTTATAGGTAAATTTAGAAATAAAAAAATAATTTTTCTATTAATTTTCATATCATGAATATCCCTTAAAATCCCATGAAGTGAAATTTTCATAGGGGAACAAATTCCTCAAAAAGTGGGATTTTAATGGTCCTATGAGAAACATATTCGGCCTAGGGTAATGCCATGCAACTTGTAAACCATTTTTTAAAAAAACTAAATCAAAAATATAAAAAATTTAAGGTTTAAAAGCTTCAACCATATTAGACCATATAAAATCACTTAAAGATTAAATAATATTTAAAAGATAATTAAAGAAGAATATTCTTAAATATAAAAAATTTAAAGTTTAATTAAACAATAAACTATTAAACTAAAAATTAATTAATATATTTTGGTTTATAAAAATGATTAGTCTACAAAATTTGATTGATTATTTAATAAACTGATCAGTTTTTAACAAAAAAATTTAACAAACTAAATCGAATTAAAAACTTAAAAATTAAACAAAAAAATTGACCGATTTAAAATTTTTATTATAAAATCTGCCAAACTAATTTAATTTTCAAAACATTGAATATAAATTATTAAATAGAGACATTTTTAAGCATATATCTTACTAATAAACTTTAGTTCTTTTCGGTTCATTTTCCAATAAAACGGGAAGCACAACATAGAACAACATCATTGGTTTCTACACAAATAATCAGAGTTAAACAACATTGATCGTATACATGTACTGTATTTGTCCAAACTTTGGAGTCAATCTTCTATATTCTCGCATCAATATAAGTCCATGACTCCATGCAAAAAGCATCAAGCAACACATCCTAACACAAGCTACAGAGAAAGAGGGAGAGAGAGAGGGATGTTGCGCTTGTGCATGTCCATTAATAGTTGGGAACTGTTGTTTGGCTTCTTATGGACATATCTCAAGGTGGTGGATGAACTGCCTTTGCTTTTACTATGATATTTGGAGAAACATTCTTAGAAAGAATGTCCGTCTATAAGTCTCTAAACTAACTCTACCATAAAGAGTATATATATATATATATAAGAGATGACATTCCCAAGGGAAGCTTATTAGCTAGCGAGATGCACGGGAAAGGTTTGGGTGTTCTTCAATGTGCACTCTTTAGACTGACAGAGAAGATACAGAAAAAGGAGCTTTTCTTTATCTGCGTGAGGGTTCGTGGGGATGAACAAAGAAAAAAAGACAAATTCCCAAGAAGGAACTACTAAAGATAACAATGAGCCAAATCAGACTGAATCGAAAAGCATATTTGTCCATTGATTCAGATCGAGTTTCAGTCAACTTGCCAGAAAGTAAATCATCATCATATCTTTATGATTCTTAAATCGTCAAGTGCAAACCAAGCCTTAACTAGGCCCAGTTTTTGGGGAACATGAATATGTCACTGGAACAAGTTGTTTAATCTCTTTGATTCGGGCATCCTCTAGTTTTTGAGTCCTAAATTACATGGAAATTGAGATCAAAATTACTACATTTTACTATAATTCTATTGAGGAAACACAATTGATTATTTGAAAGAAAAACCATTAAGATGGCCCAGTGTAAATTTATTAAGGTTCTTGACCTATCCAAGCCACCATAGTTTAGTAATCTAATAGGAACTGACTAAAACTGCGGGAAAGATCAACTTACACTAGTCCCAGGATGATAGGGGATATTTGGACAAAGAGTTTTTTTGCTTATCATCAATTGTTCTTATCAAGTACTGGCAAACATTTAAACAGAATCTCAGCTGCTAGCTCCAATTCTTTTTCTGAGATTATCAATGGAGGCACCAGCCTAACTCAATTGCCCTTTCCCGCAGTTAAGATTAAGAGACCGGAATTTCGACAGGCATCCACCAGAGGTGAAGCAGATACATCCAACTCAATTCCAATTATGAGTCCCAGACCCCTTACTTCTTTCACATGTGAATTTCCTCCAAGCTTTTGCATCAAGAGTTCTTTGAAGTAGTGACCTTTCTTAGAGACACTGGCCAAGAAACAAGGCTGTGATATTTTATCTAAAACAGTAAAGGCAGCATTGCAAACAAGGGAACCACCGGCAAAAGAACTTCCATGGTCTCCATGCTTTATGGCAGCAGCAACTCTTTCGCTTACTAAAACAGCTCCTATGGGAAGGCCTCCTGCGAGAGGTTTTGCAAGTGTCATAATATCAGGGAACACTCCGTATGCTTCATGTGCCCATAGTTAACCAGTTCGACCCAGCCCACATTGAACCTGAAATCACAAGATGCCTGTGAGTTATCTTCTGTCCCCTAACCTTACGGTCAGGAACTAATGTACAAACGAGAACTTCAACTCAACAAGAACAATGTAAAAGATAGTAAAATATATTTTCTCTACTGCACATCCTGCTGATTAACTGCTGGAATTCAAATGCACAGAAACTCAACCTAACCATTAAAAGTAGTAAAATCACAGAAACGCATAGCATTCATGAATAATGAAGCCTTTCCGATGAAGAATACTAGGAAAATCAAGTTCCTCCTCAATCTTGCAACTTCTTTACTTTCTCAATTTAACCATGGAAATTTGTACACTTGTTATATGGGAAACTGATAAAGTCGAATATAAAAGCACGTGAAGAGTAATTCTTTACTTCCCCAGAAAAAACAGTTAAAATACAATCAAGTTCAAATTTAGAGCAAATGTAAACCCTATTCTTGATTCTCTTGTCAAGAACTTCTTCGAACTTTACAAACTTGAACTGTCGGTCAAATGCAGAAGAAATATCCATAACAACAGATGAGCACCGATTATGATTAAAACAACATAAATATAACTAGTTTAGTTAATAAGACCTTTTACAAGCACGCTAAACTTTGTTACTTATTTCATCAATGAGATGACATAAACAGGCACAACATCACAACAAATCAAGTATACAATGAAGGAAAGTTGGTATCATCATACTTAAAAAGTAAAAGGTCTTCAACCTCATCAAACACCAGCAGAGCCCCAGCTTCGTGACAAGTACTACGCAAAGATTGCAAAAACTCCTTTGTTGCACTGTAGATACCACCTTCACCCTGAATAGGTTCCACAAATACTGCGGCAATTTTCCCTTTCAGTATCAAATCCCTGGCCTCTTGGATATTGCCATATTCAAGGAAAGTAACTCCAGGCATAACAGGCTCAAACGGAAGACGGTAATGCTCTTTGCTTGTCAAAGCAAGGGCTCCCATGGTACTTCCATGGAAACTATTACTAAATGAAATGAACTCTGTTGGATAGTCTTTCTCATTTGGATGTGAAAATTTTTGGAACTTCTGTCCGAACTTAATAGCAGCTTCATTCGCTTCGGTTCCAGAGTTTGAGAAAAAGACACGATCAGCAAAAGAAGAATCCACAAGACGCCTTTCAAGTTCTACCTAAATTAATAATCAACCCAGAATTACATTTCTCTTCCACATTCAATTCCTCAACCAATACTTACCTAAAAACAGCTTAAATCAGCCACTACCCGTTAAGGAGGAACATTCCCTAAGAAAGACACCATTAATGGATTTTCGTGATGCTGAGAATTAGTCATACCCAACTTTGTTCCCACTAAAATCAATCCATAAACTTACCCAATAAATAAAAGGCTTCAACTTCAAATGAAAGAATAAGCCTTTATAACATCAAACCAAAACCAAACACAAAGCAACAGATCTTTTCAGTATAAAGACAGAAAAAAGGGCAATAACACTTACTTGGGGGATTGACTGGTAGACATTACTAACATGAGTGAGCACCCCAGCTTGCTGTGTCACCGCTCGCACCCAATCGGGATCACCATGACCGAGCAAGTAAACAGCAATGCCGGACGTGCAGTCCAAGTACTCTCGCCACTCAGGATCGTACAATTTACAGCCTTTGCCATTGGAGAGCACTAAAGGGGTCCTTGCATATGTCCCCACCATGACCTTCCCCTCCATCTCCATAACCTCATTACTCTTTAGACTCAGCTTCATGGAATCCGCCGGCTGAACATTAATGCCAAGACACGCGCTGGCGTGGAACGAACGGCGAGCATCCAACGGCGGGTACAGAAAGTGACAGGACGGTTGGGGAAAAGCTGGAGAGAGGCCATTGGTCTGGTTTTATTGAATAGCAAATGTGTTATGATCAAAAAGGTTGGTGCTTTGGTGTTTAAATAGGGACTTATATCTCTGTTTGGGCAATAACTTTGAAGGGAATCGATTCGAATGGGAATGGTCAGAAAAATTTTGGAGGGTTTAAGGTTTTGTGTTACGAATAACAGAAAAGTAGTCTTTAAAAGACGAACATGTCATGTGAGACACGGCTTTCAAGTTTGGATTTCTTTTCTTTCTTTTTTTTAACTTTTTCTTAGATAATGGAAAGGGTATATCTTTGTTTAGGATTACGTGTAAAATTTATACATGCTGTTTTGTGGGTTTTACGGTTTTAGAGTGGGTTGTTAGAATGTCTCTGTTAACGATTTCTTTTCTTCCCTTTCCCTCTTAAAACTTCTTGTGTTATTAAATACCAAAGGAATGAGTTCTAGTTTGTCTCTGATTTCATCTACTTTCTTTGAATTTCCTTTAAGCAAAGTTAAGATTTTGAGTTCATGAAACTCATTTCGCTAGTTATTTATGGCTTCCTTTTGTTTCAAACCATTAGGTATTGAGTTTGGCTTTCAAGAAATGCCAATGGGGGAGCTCTGCTGTAGATTTAGTTGGAGTTCCATTGCTTCAGGAAACTCTGTCTGCAGCGAAGCAATCTGATGCAGTTCTTCTTGGTGCCATTGGAGGGTAATTCACCTTACTTGTTTTTGCTCTGTATTGTTCACTTTTCCGTTCTTTTTCGATATTTTCATAAAATTGACACTCAAGATTTTAATGTTTCCTCTTTCTACAAGAGGCAATCTCTCATGATTTTTCTTCCCTGGTTTTTATCTTTAAGGCATAAGTGGAATACAAATGAAAAGCATATGAAACCAGAGACTGGGTTGGTTCAGCTAAGAGCAGGTCCTGAGGTCAAGGCAAGCAACTGTTTTACCACAGGTAATGCGCTTTATACACTTGTATACACAAATATGGCCATGGCAACTTATCTTCTTTTTTTTCCTTCTCATTTCATTAGTTCAGCTCTTTTGATTAAGGCACATCTCAAATAGAAGTATACTTGGCCATGTCATGGTTGCAGCGGGAAAATTGGAGACACCAGAATCTAAGCATTTTAATAGTGAGTCTACATATTTTTTAAAGACTTTTATAAGCTTGTGCTAATACCTGACATGGTTAGAAACTAGTGAAAAAACATCTTTTGCATCCTTTCAGCAAAATCTTCGAGTTCAATGAAGTAGAAATTATTTGCTTCTATTATGAGTTCAAGATTTTACATTGATGAAAATATACTTCAGTGATGTTGAAGAAGAAATTTGGATTTATTAACATAATGGCTGAGTCCCTAAGTATAATGTAGTTGTGTCAATTAATCCTTTCAAACTGTGATTTAATTTGAGAGGCGGAGATCAATTTTTAGTTACTTCAAACTACCATGAAGCAAGAATTATTCCTTGAAAGGATATGCCTTAAGATCAGATGCCCATTGAGCTGACTGACGTTGAGCTCTTTTATTAGCAAAATGTTGCTTTACTGTCCTTCGAAATATATTTTTAGCAACTGCCCATCAGTGCCCTCTGTGTTCTTTTGTTATGAGCATTTGTTTACCTTCTATCTTGTTCATAGATAGATCATCTTCTATACCTCTCCTTGATGAGGTTTTGTCGCACAATCTTGCTCACTGTAGTTGGTGGATGCTTCGACTTTGAAGAAAGAGGTTGCTGAAGGTGTTGACTTGATGATTGTAAGGGAGCTTATAGGAGGTCAGTGTTATTCAAGTTGTTACACAGGGATTAGATCCTTCAAAGCATTGCCTTCCATCCTTCCCACCTTTTTCTATCATTCTCATTTTTTAAACTAGAAAAAACAAAGGGATATTTTCTGGAATAGGTATCTATTTGGGAAGCCAAGAGGTTTTGACACTGATGATACTGGTGAAGAGATTGGCTACAACACAGGTGTATGCTTCACATGAGGTAGGTCCATTGATATCGATTCTTGTGGTAGCTAACGTCGATCGTAAATGCCCCGATTTGATCCTTTTCTTTTCCTATTTTTATCCCTTTCCCCCTCAGCAGTTGTATCTGTGTCCTTTTTCACTTTTATTGAACTTGAAAATTGCAGATGCTATGGTCATCAGCCCTCACTATTAAAAATTTTGTAAGGTTTCCAGCTTCTGTTTATCCGTTTAGTGATTTAATGTTTATTTTTATGTGAAATTTGTCTAGGTTGATCACATTGCTCGTGTTGCATTTGAGACTGCTAGCCAACCACACGGAAAACTTTGTTCTGTTGACAAAGCAAATGTCTTGGAGGTGGATTATATTTGTAAATTCAATATAATGCTTTCACGGTGTACCTTTAACCCCCTTTCTTTCCTCTTCTTTCTGAACATTATTTTAATTTTGTTGACTTCCTGCCATGCTTTATGTTGATTGTATAGCATGTGAAAGACGGTACTAATCCTTTTATTCTTTAATGATAGTAAGGAATCACATGAATTGATTGCTGTTTATCTCAAAGAACATATTTTTATGCTACACAAAAGCATGCCAAGGATGATACATTGATATGCCATTTAAAAAAGATTATAGGCATCAATGCTTTGGAGAAAGAGGGTAAGGGCCATAGCCACTGAATATCCTGATGTTGAGCCCTCACACATTTATGTTGACAACGCTGCAATGCAGCTTTTTCGAGATCTGAAACAAGTTTTTAGCAAGCAAATTATTAAGAAGAAATTTAGAAATGTGGGAAAATGAGGTGGTGGTAGAATTGATAAAGCCTATCAATATCTGATATGTGACATTTGCAGTTTGATACAATAATGACTGACAACATATGTAGCGATATACTCCCTGAAGAATAGTTTAGTCTTCTTTATGCTCAACAACTCTAGGGAACCATCCTTTGTTTCAGGGGCCGGCCTGGATTCTTTGAAACAATACATGGCTCTCCGACGAATATTGCCGGACAGGTTTGGTGGACTCTCTTTACATTTTTTGTTTAGTTTAGTGATAGATATTATGTCATTTTAATTGCTTTAAAAGCAAAAGTTGCACTGCTCATGATTGTTTAAACAATTGGTTTCTGTCCCCTGACTGACACTTCAATCCGAATAAATTCCTGAATCCACTGGAATAAGAGTGGAACAGTGAAGAGGAAATTATGTTTTCCTTTCCTTTAAAAAAAAAAAACAAGGAAGAAAATGCATTAATAAAGAATGAAAGTTAAAGCTTACAAGAGGGTCTAGGGAATACCCTTTGAAACAAGAGAAGTTTAAAGTTTTTAACTACTCAAAACATAAAGAGAATATGGTAGTAATAATTGAAGAAGGTTGGAGTTGCTAAGTAATCAGTTTATAAATCGAGCTCTTTGATGCTGTCAAAGGTTTTGGAGATGAGAATATCTATTCATTTGGACTTGAGTTCAAACTGCCTGGCATTGTGTTTTTTCCATATTGTCTGAATACACATACTAACAACTGCAATATGTGGTAATTGCAAGGGAGTTCTCTGAGTAGCTAGCCATTGGATTGGACCGGAGAAAATAGTAAAATGATTAGGCCATTGGCAACTGAGTTGCATTGCTTTCCAAACCCAATGAGTCTCCTCACACATGAAGAATAAGTGGTCTCGTGTTTCTTCCTAAGTTAAGCAGAAAAGACAACATGTATTAATGTTTAAGTAATTGAGCCGATTAGTTGTATTTAATCTATTTTGTATAGTGAGCCACAAGAGAAAGGGAGTTTTGGGGGGATAATCTTGTGCTAGATGATTCGGTGTCATCCCACTTCAGGTTTCCTCATTCGTAACAGGTCCCTGATTTGTTTACTTGAGAGGAGATGGGTGGGCCTGTTATACCAGTAGGCTGGTTTCTTATGCAGGATAAGGCAAATCCATTAGCAACAATCCTCAGTGTTGCAATGCTTTTGAAGTATGGCCTAGGAGAAGAAAATGCTACGAAGAGAATTGAAAATGCAGTTTTGGGTGCCCTGAATAAGGGATTTCGAACTGGTGACATAAATTCAGCTAGAAATGTACGTGCCTAAATTTTATACATCACTAGTAGTTGAAGTTTAGATCCTTTTCAAGTTTCTTTGGAAGGTTTTATTTTATATTTTGCAAAAGTAGCTATTGATATTCATCCCTTGTCACTATCAATCATATGGATTTGTTTCAGTTGATTCAATTGCACAGAAATTGGTGGGTTGCAAGGAAATGGGTGAAGAGATACTAAAGTCAGTAGAATCTCAGGTTCCTGTTACTCTCTAATCTGAGGAAACATGAGCATCTCTCCTAGAGCATTATGATCAGTCTTATAGATATGTTCTTGCAGTTTCTCGTGACCTCGTGAAATTTTTATAGTTTGCTGTAATTTCACTGCCTACGGCAGAAAGGAATTCGAATGCATAGTGTACTATTGTCTTGTAAGTTTTTATTTTTAATCTTGAAAGATTTTGTTAATATGAGTATGATTAGGACAAACCAAGGAAATTAAGAAACAACTAATAAAATTCCTAAGATTAATGAAAATAGAATCTCGGCTTTTATTGCAGTACATTTCATTATTATTATTATTATTGCATTTCATTGATTGATTCTTATAAATTTAGATCTACCCCTTATGTATTACTTGAAGTTTCTACGATCCTTGTTTCCTTCTTTGCAATTGCAGAGACGATGCTTTAATTTTGGCTATTCCTTTCAATTCACTACGGAACAAAGCTTTCATTCCCTTCATCACCAAAGTCCTACAAATTCTTCAGCTCACATGCAAAAATTGTCTATCCCCGAGTTAATCATTACTTATAATCATCACTCATCTTTCACTGCAATATTTTTGAGGTTCTGTGTCTGTCAATATGATTTCTGGTAATGTCATTTACAATGTTCTTTTAGCAACTGTTCCAGCCAATGTTTTTAAATCCGGATCGGACCGGTCGGTCCGACCGGTCCGACCGGTGACCGGTCAGTGGTCCGGTCCGGGTTATATTTCAAAACCGGCTGTCAATTGACCCGGACTAAACCGGTTTGGTCGGACCGGTCCGACAATTATTTTTTTTATTTTTTTATTTTTTTAAATTTTTTTAATTTTTTTTAATATTATATATAATT
>JAOTAX010000005.1:6018984-6044256 GCA_025629825.1 Erythroxylum guanchezii | reverse complement strand
CGGTGAGATCTGTGTAAGTGCGTCTTGTTTGGACTCGACAGGTAATGATTATGCTCCTCAATAAACTGAACCACACAAAGTTGTCCGCCTTTTCGACGACTAACTCTCATTTTAGCTTCACATTCAAACCTTGTTTTAGGGCGTGATGCTTTCACATATATATGTCGTTTGTCTTTTTCTCGTTTACCTTCAGCACTACAACAAAACAATCTGTCAATGAAGTTTTCAGATTTATCTTTGTAATTTCTACTTCTCCTTATCCCAAACCCGACTTCTTTAGCATATGCCAAATAGAATTGGTAAGCATCTTCTTCTGTCTCAAATTCCATTCCAATTTTTGGTATTAATCCTTTTGATGCAAATGAGCAGGTACTTTGCAAATCTTGATTACTGTTTAAACTCATGATAACTATAAGCTTATCTTCACCTTCACTCCTGCCAACTTCATTACTATCCTCAAAATTTAACTGCCAACAAGACGAAGATGCACCCGCCATAGAATTATTACGATTGATCTGAAGCAAAAATCCAAAAAAAAAACAAATGAAAAAAATTGAAAATTATCTGTCACTTTTATGAAAAAAAGGGAACATCTGTTACTTTTATGAAAAAAGGGAACCACACTCTTTTGGAACACGTAAAGGGAAGAACCACACTTTTTAACTGCATGTTTAAAAAGGGAAGAACCACACTCTTCTGGAACACGTAAAGTAAGTAGAGGGATTTTTACCAATAAAAAATAAAGTAGATCTATAATTGTTTAACGCCAAACTCACATCTGATCAAAGAGGAGACAAGCGAGTGTTGCGCGTAACTCTAAAGGCAAACAGTTAATGAGATTGTTCGTGGGAGAGCCAGTGTGGACTATGCATAATCGTCCACAGGAAGAACATCCAGTAAGGAAGGTGTATATTTGATTCAGTATAAATGGTATCACCGTAAAAGAATAGGCGCAACATCGACGTTTTAATTTTATTAGATCAAATAAATGAAGCGTGAAGCAGAATCGAAAGATAGAGGAGCATCGGCTTGGCTTAAAGCCGAGAGGTTTGATTTAATAAAAAACTTTGACGTATTTATTACGGAATAGAATAGGAACAACGTTCCTGGAACAACAGATCTGAAGCCTACAGATTCACCGTCTCCTACCGTTCTTTTTCTGGGGTGTGATCATCTACAACTACATCATCAGGCGCTAGTTTTATGGTCAACGTTGTTTTTTATAAAACAGTGTAAAAGTCATTTCACTTATACATGATAAAGTAGGATATGTACGAAGTATATGATTCAATACTTTAAGATTTTTAATAAAATGTGCTGGTTAATTATATTTTTATATATATCACAAATATTTTTATTAATTTACACTATTTTAAAATGCTTTGTAGCATTAAAAAAGTGAATTATTGAAAATTAATAAGAAGAAGAGGCAGAAGAAAATTAATAACAACAACAACAACAACAACAATAATAAGAAAATTAATAATTATAATTATAATTATAATTATAATTGTAGGAATAAGAATAATAATAAAAAGAAAATAAATAATAATAATGATGATGATGATGATGATGATAATCATTATCATCATTGTCGTCGTCATCATCATTATCAGACTTTTTGTTAATTGTTACTTTGTTATTCTAAATTTATGTTTTTAAACCAAGCATTAGCATTACATCATCATTAAAACTTCTTAGGATAAACCGAACTAAAGAATAAATATTCTATTCTATTCCTTATTTATTATATTCCTAAATAATCATCATTTCATTCATTATCTATTGTTATAGGTTAACCAAAAGCCCTGTAAGTTACATGCTACAATGAATTTGATCCATCGGTGCATGTACTCCTTTAAAGTCTGACCTGACAGGTAGCATATGTGGTGTTAGTAAACTAGACTTTCGATTGATTATTAAAATTTTTAATAGTAATAATGTCACAACTTAAACAGGAATGTGAAACTTAGACTGAAGTCCTCAAATTACACATAAGCTTGACCATCAATAGCAGAAATACTTGTAAAATTTTCAAAAAAACAAAAAACAATATGGAATCATATAAGTGCAAACACAGTGAAGTATAATATTATTAGCACGTATAAAAAAAATTCCACATACTAAATCATGTTACTATAGATGTTAGAGTGCAAGTCAAAATAATTAAAATAAACACATAGAAGTATATATGTTGTAGTCGACACTATTTGAAGTCACTACATGGTAGCTGGCCTAAAAAATAGAGTTGATGGGAATCAAAATTCACTAAGTAAGCTCTTATCTTCTTATAACACCTAATGACATGCTCACACAATATATAGTTTATATTAGTATAAACACACATATATGACGTATGACAAATTACATGCAATACATAATAAATCGTGGAGAAGGAATATTTGTAGGATCCTAGTCTCCAAAGGTAAATCTTCATAGTAGTACACCTCGAATGACTGCGTGGAGCTAAACATCACCAACAAACCAGTCGTACACTTATATAGTCTTAAGGCTCTCTTAGTCCAAAGGAGCTACGAGGAGCATCACCAACGGACCAGCCATTACTCAATATGTCTAAAGTCACAATCATATCGTAATATACATATCAAAAAAGAACTCGACCAGAAGCCAAGCATCAACTATGATCGGTCTGTATCATATCTCAATATCATATCATAATCATCTCTCATGATCAAACCAATGTGTACTTTGTCTTAATGTATACTTATCAGAATGTTATAATTTTGTATACAAGATACAAAGAAGACTTAATATATGGGCTAGTAAGACTTTATCTGTTGGGGGAATATTGCAACTTATAGAATTTGTGCTAAATTGTTTACCTATTTACTAGTCCTTTAACATGTTTCTTGCAAAAGGAGTTATAAAGACTTTGGAAAAATTATTTAGAAGATTCCTTTAGTGAAATCTAAATTCTGAGAGGTATCATGCCAAAGTGAAATGGACTCGGGTTTGTAAGAGAAAGGATGAAGGAGGTTTGGGAATAACATATGGGCCATTTTTATCAAAACCTCCTTTTCTTGCTTCCTGACTCAATTACTCGAGCTGAGGGCTATATTAAAACCAACCGTGCTTTGTAAGATAAGAAATGATGTCTAATACGACTCTAAAATGCCTCTTCCTTGTAGCCTTCAATAATACCATTTATAGTAAAAACTAAAGTTTATAGGACATACATGATTGCTTACACAATTACGTAGGTGACCGTGTATCTCAAAATACCTCAATTCTTGACTTTACATCATTGCTGGAGCCTACACGGGTAACATACACAGCCGTGTATGTCAATATACATAAACATGTATTTATACATGGGTAGAAACAGTGTCCTCAAAGCTTTACACATTTACGGTGACTTGCACAGTCACTATACACGGTCGTGTATCTCCAAAAGTTGCTTTAAATCTTCATTTAACGTCATATTTCACTTGAATTCTTCTCCTTTTGGTTTATGAAGGAAACTAAAACATAAAAAAGAAAGCATTTTCTCTCACGTTTAGTGTCCTTTATAAAAAGCCTTCTTTATAGTCAAAGGCCTGTTCAATCTTTCTGATGTGGGAAGAGTTCCAGCTCTTCAATGGAATCCCTTCCTTTACAATGGTAGAAGTCAAAGTGTCATACTCTCTTGGGGGATAAATTTAATATGTTTTAAACTCTATGCCAATAAAACAAGTTAGTAAAGTAGCTAAGCTCTGCCAAGGGGAATCTAATACAAGACAAGTAATACTTGCACTAGATATGGGTATGTAAATATAGTCAATTAATCGTTTATCAAACATTCTTACACTTGAACTTTTGCTTATCCTCAAGCAAATCATAATCTAAATCATTAAACTTACAAACATTCATCTCTTATTAACCTTAGCTCGTCTATCCACACCCTAAATCATCATGTTGTATCAATCAAATTAATATACAATTATATTCATTCATCATAAAACCATCCTTCATAAGTTAATATCAATAATTATCACATAGATAATCTTTTGAAATCAAAAGCATAAGTTTTCACGCCCTCACTAAGTATTCACTCAATACAATCAAAGTGTTTATGGTGGAAAGTGTAGAAACCCTCAAATCAATACATAGGTAGTTTCTTAACCATAAGCTTGTAATAAAATCATGTCTCTACCACTTATAAGTAAACTAGAAACAAAAATCAAAAGGTCTTGTCACAAGGTTTTAGTGAGCTTAGGTAAAGGTACGATAAGGATAATAAAAAAAGTGATAATATTGAAGAAAATTTACATGAACTTAGTTATTCACAACATAAGTCTTTCACAGCATAATTCCATTAGTACAATAACTTTAACACTACTTTTTTTTTCAACCATGTTTGCAATATATATTATTATTTTATTTTATTTATTTTTTGAGCATTCACCATGTACCAACAATTAAAGAAATATTGGACAACTTTAAAATTCTTCAATATAATCTAGGTCTGAAACAATCAACTACATTTAAATCCTTTAGGGTTTAAAAATAATGAAAATGCTTTCAAGAAAAATAAAGTAAAGGCTATTGATGAGGTTATAATCAATGAAAAGCTAAGTCTCAAAAGTGGTTACTATTAAGGGGTAAAAGATGATGGGTTAATAATCAAGAAAATAGACTAAAACAAATGTTAAATCTAAATATCTTTATCATTTCAATGCTTATAATTTAACAAATGTAGTCTTAATGTGGATAATAAAACTAGTTCTAAAATTATCTAACTAGCATGATAACACTTATGAAATAATCAAAGAGCTTAAAATAGCAATGTGTTTGCTTTTTGACTCAAAATCTCACAAAAGTGTCTTATGTGTGTAAATAATTTGCAATTTTCATTCAAATTATTTATCTCAATGATTAGTAAAAATATGACTCATAAAAACAAGTTTATTCTAACTTTCATCTTTTTACATATTAATTCAATTCAATAATCAATAACAATTTATAGTTTGGATATATTTTAATTAAATCAGGATATCAGTTAACAAAATTAATAAAAAATTACAAAAATCTTTTTTTTTTAAAGCATTTGAAATCCCTTCTCCACGCTTAAAATTATTTAATGTCCCTAATGCACATAATAAAAGCACGAATAAAAAGGTATCAACAAAAATACAAAAGGTGAAAAGGTATGACTTGGTACTTCTTTGAATAATAAGATTTAGAAGAGTCTATCAAATATATCTAGGGTTACCTCAAGTCTTGCCTCTCTCTCTCTCTACGAGTGTAAGTGTTGGTCTTGCCGTTCATATGCAAGGTGAGGTCTAGGTATTATCTCTACGTTGGTCTCTCTTAAATTTTCGTTTTAGCTTCATAGATTTAGGGTTACAATGGCTCTCTATTCGGGAGAAAGAAGACAGCGAGTTCGTTGTTTCTCCAGAAGATGTTCAGACGGAAGACTTTGCCGCGGTTCTTAGGGACGCATGAGGTAGGTTTGTGACTGCTATTTTAGGTTTTTTCCCTACCCTGTTTGACCCAGTTCTTGCCGAAATTATGTCTATAAGGGAAGCTCTTTCTTGGCTAAAAGACCAACAGCTTGCCAAGGTCATTGTGGAGTCAGATTGTTTGGCAGCTGTTCAATTAATATTAGTTCATTCGCCAAATCGGTCTGAGATTGGAATTTTGATCATTGATTGTTTATCATTCAAGCGATATTTCCTTTACTTGTCCTTTCAATGGACGCGTAGGATTGTCAATAAAGCGGCTCATGCTTTAGCCAGGGTAGCCTTATTACATGCAAATCCACATTACTGGACTGATCGTCCTTCTTGTTTTAGTCTCCATTTTAAATTCAGATTGTTCGGTTTTTGTTTTTGTTAAGGAGGAAAGACTATTAGGTTCCGGGTGTACAGGGTAAGCCTGTTAGCTTGTGTTAGTTTTCTTTGCCTTCCTTACCTTTATCTGTTTTTTGCGCTAATGTTGATTTTATTAAAAAAAAAAGAGTCTTGTCAAATATTATATACAACTATCCTTGCAGAATATAAATAAAAATAGATAAAACGATAAAAGAAAATAGAGAACATGAAAATAATAAAATAAAATAAAATTGCACTACTAAGGGAGTACTATTCTCTGATGTACCCAGTTCTTCGCATCTCAGATGGCAGCTGCTTTGGAGCTTAAAGCCAGCCCTTTTACGGCGGCTGCTTTGGAGCTTAAAGCCAACCCAGTTACGGCAGCTTTCCGTCTCCAACTGCGGGCGAAACAGTGCCTGAAACCGTGCGGAATCAGATGCGCCGCCGCCACACCATCCAAAAGCTACTCTATCACCCTCCTTCCCGGTGATGGCATTGGTCCTGAAGTCATCTCCGTTGCTAAGAATGTCCTCAAAATCGCTGGTTCTCTTGAAGGTTGTTTCTTTTCATTAACTTATCTTCTCCTATTTGGTTCCATTGATCGAAGTTGAAAGTTCTGAGCCTTTATTGCTGTTTCTTTTCTTCTTACTTTTTCTTAGATGGTGGAAATGGATATCTTTGTTTAGGAGTAAGTATGTGTAAAATTTATATGTGCTGTTTTCTGGGTTTTATGATTTTAGAGTGGGTTGTTTGAATGTCTCTGTTAATGGGTTTTTTTTCCTTCCTTGTCCCTCTTAAAGTTGTTGTATTATTAAATACCAAAGGAATATTTTCTTTTACCTTTGTCTCGGATTTCATCTATTTTCCTTGAATTTCCTTTCCGCAAAATTAAGATTTTGAGCTGCTGAAACGCATTTCTCTAGTTATTTATGGCTTCCTTTTGTTTCAAACCGTTAGGTATTGAGTTTAGCTTTCAAGAAATGCCTATGGGGGGCTCTGCTTTAGATGTGGTTGGAGTTCCATTGCCAGAGGAAACTTTGTTTGCAGCTAAGCAATCTGATGCAGTTCTTCTTGGTGCCATTGGAGGGTAATTTACCTTACTTTTTTTTGCTCTGCATTGTTCACTTTTCCCTTTTTTTTTTTCCCGATATTTTTATAAAATTGACACTTGAGATTTTAATTTTTCCTCTTTCTGCAAGAGGCAATCTCTTATGATTTTTCTTCCCTGGTTTTTATCTTTAAGGTATAAGTGGGATAGAAATGAAAAGCATCTGAAGCCAGAGACTGGGTTGCTTCAGCTTAGAGCAGGTCTTGAGGTGTTTGCAAATTTGAGGCCAACAACTGTTTTACCACAGGTAATGCGCTTTATACACTTGTATACACAAATACGGCCATGGCAACTTATCCCTTTTTTCCCCTCTCATTTTCATTAGTTCAGTGCTTTTGATTGAAACACATCTCAAATAGAAGTATACTTGGCCATATTATGATTGCAGTGGGAAAATTGAAGAGACACCAGAATCTTACCATTTTGATAGTGAGTCTATATATTGTTTAAAGACTTTTATATGCTTGTGCTAATACCTGACATGGGTAGAAACTAGTGAAAAAACATCTTTTGAATGCTTTCAGCATCTACGTGTTCAATGAAGTAGAAGTTATTTGCTTCTATTATGAGTTCGAGATTTTACATTGATGAAAATATACTTCACTGATGTGGAAGAGGAAGTTTGGATTTATTGACATAATGGCTGAATCCTTAAGGTCTCGTTTGGTAACTAGTAATGAAAGAATCGGAATAGAAAAATAGGAATGGGAATGGAAAGTGGGAATCAGGGTAGGAATGAAATTATTGATTATGCATGTTTGGTATAGTATTAAACAAAGTTAATAGTTATGTCAATATTTGGTATTAAATATGATAATGAAATTTTTTTTACTCATATTTAGTTATTATATAATTTATTTTGTCCATAATTAATTAAAATATTTTATTTTTATAAATAATTAGTCAAAAAATTTAAATGATTTATAAAATTATTAATTTAAATAATTATGAATGATTTTTATGATAAGAATAAAATTATCAATGAAACAAAATAAAATTATTATTAAAAAATTAATATAAAACATTATTTTGATGATAATATTTTGATAATAACTTGATAATATTCTAATTATATCTTTTATCTTTTATTTCTTATTCCTGATTTTTAATTGTCAAGGATTGTTTAGGATTCATTCTAGTTTTGTCATTCCCTATTTTATTTATTAACAGTTACCAAACAACTAAAAGTTAGGGAATAAAGGTTGCATTACCATTTCCACCTTTTTATTACTGATTACTAAACATTACCTAAGTATAATGTAGCTGGGTCAATTAATCCTTTCAAACTGTTATTCAATTTGAGAGGTGGAGATCAATTTTTAGTTACTTCAACATGAAGCAAGAATTATCCCTTGAAAGGATATGCATTTAGGTCAAATGCCTATTGAGCTGACTGACGTTGAGCTCCTTTGTTAACAAAATTTTGCTCTACCTGTCCTTTGAAATATATTTTAGTAATTGTCCATCAGTGCCCTCTGTGTTCTTTTGTTATGAGCATTTTTTTAATTTTTATCTTGTTCATAGATAGATCGTCTTATATAACTCTCCTTGATGAGGTTTTGTTGCACTATCTTGCTCACTGTAGTTGGTGGATGCTTCCACTTTGAAGAAAGAGGTTGCTGAAGGTGTTGACTTGATGGTTGTAAGGGAGCTTACAGGAGGTCAGTGTTATTCATGTAGTTACACATATATTAGATCCTTCAACCATTTCCTTCCGTCCTTCCCACCTTTTCTATCTTTCTCATTTTTTAAACTAGAAAAAGCAAAGTGATATTTTCTGGAATAGGTATTTATTTTGGGAAGCCGAGAGGTTTTGACACTGATGATACTGGTGAAGAGATTGGCTACAACACAGAGGTGTATGCTTCACATGAGGTAGGCTTATTGATATTGATTCTTGTGTTAGCTAACATCGATAGTAAATGACCCAATTTGACCTTTTCCTTTTCCTATTTTTATTCCTTTCCCCCCACAGCAGCTGGCTCTGTTGTCCTTTTTCTCTTTTATTGAACTTGCAATATTGCTGAAGCTATTGTCATCAGCTCTCACCATTTATAGATTTTGTAAGGTTTCCAATTTCTGTTTATCATTTTAGTTGATGTGAAATTTGTCTAGGTTGATCGCATTGCTCGTGTTGCATTTGAGACTGCTAGGAAACGACATGGAAAACTTTGTTCTGTTGACAAAGCAAATGTCTTGGAGGTGGGTTATATTTGTAGATTCAATATAATGGTTTCAGGGTGTACTTTCAACCCCTTTCTTTCCTCCTCTTTTCTCTTCTTTCTGAACATAATTTTAATTTTGTTGACTTCCTGCCATGCTTTCTGATTGTATGGCATGTGAAGGACAGTACCAATCCGTGTATTCTTTTATGATAATAAGGAATAACATTAACTGATTGTTGCTTATCTCAAAGAACATATTTTTGTGCTAAACAAAAGCATGCCATGGATAATACTCTGATATGCCATTTAAAATTGTTTTTAGGCATCAATGCTTTGGAGAAAGAGGGTAACAGCCATAGCCACTGAATATCCTGATGTTGAGCTCTCGCACATGTATGTTGACAATGCTGCAATGCAGCTTATTCGTGATCCAAAACAGGTTATCAGCAAGCATATAATTCAGTAGAAATTTAGATATGTGGGAAAGTGAGGTGGTGGTCAAATTGATAAAGCCTTTCAATATCTAATATGTGACATTTGCAGTTTGATACAATAGTGACTAACAACATATTTGGCGATATACTCTCCGATGAGGCTTCAATGATTTCTGGAAGTATAGGGATGCTTCCATCTGCAAGTCTTGGTGCAAAGGTATGCAAAATCATGTCGTTAAAATTTGAAGCTTTTCAGGGGTTTTGTTCAGGTCATTTAGCAAAAGTTTCTTGCAGCAATAGCATTTTTGTTCTGAAGAATAGTTTAGTTTTCTTATGCTCAAGAATTCTAGAGGACCATCTTGTCAGATATACTAAATACTTTAATTGTTTCAGGGGCCCGGACTCTTTGAACCAATACATGGTTCTGCGCCTGATATTGCTGGACAGGTTTGGTGGACTCTCTTTAAATTTTTTTGTTTATGTTAGGAATAGATGTTATGTCATTTTGATTGCTTTAAAAGCAAAAGTTGGACTGCTCGTGATTGTTTAAACAATTGGTTTCTCTCCCTTAACTGACACTTTATTCTGAATAAATGCCTATATCCCCTGGAATAAGAGTGGAGCGGTGAAGAGGAAATTATGTTTACCTTTTCTTTTTTGTTTGTTCAAAAGGGTGGTTTCTTATGCAGGACAAGGCTAACCCATTAGCAACAATCCTCAGTGCTGCAATGCTTTTGAAGTATGGCCTAGGAGAAGAAAATGCTGCAAAGAGAATTGAAAATGCAGTTTTGGATGCCCTGAATAAGGGATTTCGAACTGGTGACATATATTCAGCTGGAAATGTACGTGCCTAAGTCTTATAAATCGCTAGTTGTCGAAGTTTAAATCCTTTAAGTTTCTTTGGAAGGTTTTATTTTATATTGTGCAAAAAGTAGCTATTGATATTCATCCCTTGTCACTTATGGATTTGTTTCACTTGATTCAATTGCACAGAAATTGGTGGGTTGCAAGGAAATGGGTGAAGAGGTACTAAAATCAGTAGAATCTCAAGTTATTGCTACTGTCTAATCTGAAACATGAGCATCTCTCCTAGAGCATTATTATCAGTCTTACGGACATGTTCTTGCAGTTTATCCCAACCTAATGAGATTTTTATAGTTGCAATTTCACTGCTTACAGCAGAGAGGAATTTGGATGCACAGTGTACTATTGTCTTGCCCAAATCTCGTGTCAGCATGATTTTTACTGGGTGTTGTTATAGTGTATTATTGTTATGTAAGTTTTTATTCATAATCTTGAAGGATTTTTGTGACATGAATATGATGAGGACGAACCGAGGAAATTAAGAAACAAATAATAAAATTCTTCAGATTGTTGAAAGTATAATGTTGGCTTTTTACTGCAACGTTACGAATCAACTTGTTGACATTGATTGATACAACTCATCCACATTTTATTGTTTTTATTATTGATGTTATTGCATTTCATTGATTGATTCCTGCAAATTTTGATATACCACTGATGTATTACTTGAAGTTTCTAAGATCCTTGTTTCCTTCTCTGCAATTACAGAGATAATGCATTAATTTTGGCTATTCCTTTCAATTCACTAATGAACAAAGCTTTCTTTCTTTCTTTCTCTTCATCACCAAAGTCCTACAAATGCTTCAGCTAACGTGCAAAAATTGTCTACCCCAGAGTTAATCCTTACTTATAATCAGCTCTAGTCACCACCCGTTTCTCCCTTCTCTCACTGCAATATTTTTGAGGTTCTATGTCTGTCAATATGATTTCTGGTAATGTCATTTACAATGTTCTTTTCTTCTTTTAGCTATTGTTCCAGTTCCAGCAGCTAGGATTAATACGCATCTCCAACCCATTCTTTTGAAACAGTTTTCTTCATTTCAGAGATGTTGCAGAACTTTTGTATGTAAATTATTGTTATATTTTTATGTTAATAAATAATAAAATTTCAATTAAATTATAAATTATTATTTAATAATACTAAATGAAATAATATATGAGATATATTGCACTATTTCATATTATTTAAAGATATATTGCACTTGATAAAGGGTTGGAAAAATTGGAAAAAAAAAGAAGAAGAAGAATGGACTGGAGATAAGTTACAGTTCCACATCATGAAAATTTTGGATTTTTCGATATAACAAGTAGATTTTTCAGCGGTCCTGGACCTGGTGCCTTGAAAATGTCAGAAAATGAGTGCGTTTTTATCTAGCATGTTTTTTTACATTCGAATATTGTGCCATGTGCCGCACAAGAATGCGACTGTTTGGGATGTTACAGCACGCGATTTTTTCTTTCGAGGTAACCCCTATGAATGTGAATACGGAGAATTGAGAACTAAAAACAAAAAACCCCTTAGGCAGATGCTCAAGACCAAAAGTAGTCTAAGCTTTTATTGCTTTCTAGGACGAAGACACAAGTAGAAGACTAATCTTCCAAAGATACACGTCTCATATGAATAGATGAAAACGCAATCCCCACATGTTATTTTTAATTGAATGGATGATAAAAACCCTTTGCTCCTCTAACTCCTCTCATTAATTGATTCCATACAGAAACTGCTTCATTTACCAGTAGCTTTCCCTCCGAGCAACAGACATGTCATTCCAACACACCATATCTTCCAATTCACTTCCAAGCTTCGACGAGCACCAATGGCTTATTAGTATTCAACAAACTCTGGAAGAAGAGCTAGAAAATGACAATGATTTTCCGGTTTCCATTTTTACCGTCCCAAAGACACTGAGGGCTTGTGATCCTGACTCGTACACCCCGCAACTTGTTGCAATTGGTCCTTACCATTATTGGCGTCCAGAGCCGTACGAGATGGAGAGTTACAAGGTTGCTGCTGCTAAAAGGACTCAGAAACAGCTCCAGACTCTTAAGCTCCAACACGTGGTTGATCACTTAATCAAGCTTGAGCCAAAAATTCGGGCTAGCTACCACAAGTTTCTGAATCTCAATAAGGAAACTTTGGGTTGGATGATGGCTATTGATGCTTGCTTCTTGCTGGAGTTCTTGCAGATCTATGCCATTAAAGAAGGTGATGTGACAGTGACTAGAGTTTCGTCAGGAATGTCACATTTGGTCGATTATGCAGGCATGAAATCAGGTCATAACTCAATTCTCAAGGACATGGTGATGCTTGAGAATCAAATCCCACTCTTTGTGTTGAGAAAAACGTTAGAACTTCAGTTCTCCTCGTTGGAGATCGCTGACGAGAGGCTGCTTTTGATGCTAGTGGGATTCTGCCAGGCGCTTTCTCCGTTCAAGATGATACAGGATCTTCCAAAGATCCAGGTCTCACAGTGTGCACACTTGCTTGATTACTTGTATGACACGATTGTTCCAAAGCTTGAATCATCTATAGATATAACTGAAGCTGAGGATCTTCCAGGCGACGAGAACAATCCAAAGAAAGAATCATCTTCTGGGAATTCAAGTTACGTCAAAGATTTTTTGAAAAAAAGTTACGTCAAAGCTGTTTTCAGTGAGATTTGGAAAATGCTTTCCAAGCTAAACAAGGGTACAATAAATATTCTTAAGCCAGTGCTATTTTCCAGACCTGTTAAAGTCTTACTTAAACTACCATTGAAAATCCTCTCCAATCTTCCGGTATTTTCAATCCTGAAACAACCTGTTCAGAACATTTTCTTCTCTCAGTACAGAGAAGGGGTTAAACCCGGGAACGAGAGCTCGAATAAGGAAATCAATAAGCCACCACTAGTAGAGGAAATCACGATTCCTTCAGTCACTGAACTCTCCCAGTCAGGCTTCATTTTCTCACCGACAACGAGTAACATCTTCAGTATTACGTTTGATCCTAAGACACGAATACTTTACCTTCCCACCGTCAGTTTAGACGTGAACACGGGGGTGGTGTTAAGAAACTTGGTAGCATATGAGGCATCAAACGCGTCAGGACCGCTGGTTTTCACAAGATACACCGAATTAATGAATGGGATTATCGATACAGCGGAGGATGTGAAGCTGCTCAGAGAAAAAGGGATTATCATGAACCATATGAAGAGTGATGAAGAGGCTGCCAACTTGTGGAATGGCATGAGCAAGTCCATTAGACTCACTAGAGTTCCTTTCTTGGACAAGGTGATCGAAGATGTTAACAAGCATTACAATGGGTGTTGGAAGGTGAAACTTGGGAGGTTTCTTAAGGTTTATGTCTTCGGTTCTTGGAAATTTCTGATATTGATTGCAGCAATTTGTCTCCTGTTCCTGATGGGATTACAAACCTTCCGTTCGGTCTACAACCGCGCTCGCACATTCAAAATCGACGGCCTTAATACTACCCTCACCTGAAACATACTTGGCTTCGGTTGTCATGTCTTCAATTTCTTTCTCATCCTTTTATGACTTAAACTGGTCTTTGTTAATTGTCACAAGACTGAATCCATTTATTATATTATATGGTGAAATTGTTTGGTGAATTAATTATACATTCTTCATTATCTTTTAGATTTTTATTTATAACAAAACAACCTCTCTATTAGTTACGGGTAAAGTTGCGTACTATTAGACCTTTTCTGACCCTGCACTTCAGCGAGATTTCTACAGCTATTGTTATTGTATTTATAATAAAACAATTTATAAGAAATGCTATTTAAATGTGTATTGAGTAAATATCTAAGTATATAAATTATATAATTTGAATAAAATATTTAATCAATTAATAACTTAAAATTAAATTAATTAATTTGATTAATTTGATTTTAGTGGAATATAACACAGAAATAAATCCTTTCTTTTTAAACTTTGCTTTAAAGGTAGTATTGATGTAAAATATTCTTTCTTCTTTAATCATATGACTAGAAATTATCAAGATTTAACTGATACATATAAAATATAAAACTAAGACGTAAGTTAGGCTCCAGATTCAACTTCTAATATCAAATTAAGCGCATTGGACAAATGACTGTGACCAGATATAATTCTTTTAAACAAGATTACGATCAAGTGTATTGGTTAGTGCAATTGGCCTACTATTCTTGTTGCCTTATCTAATAGATTTTATTGCTTATTGTTTATTGTTTATTGTTTATTGTTTATTTTTTATCTTTTTATTCACTTGTCAACATAATAACTTTTACCAAGTCTAGATGTTATTAGGCTTGTAAATTATGTACTCAATCTTATGTTTCAAGAATTAACTACTAGTAGTAGTTGTTGTAGTAATAGTAGCATTATTATTATTATTATTATTATTATTATCTTTTAATCTTACTTTTAATTATTTAGTTTATTAGAATCGTTTAAAGGCTTGTTAGAAGTGTCTTCTTTAGCTTGTATTAGACTTTAGGACATGAGTGGTGACTTTGAGCTCTGATGAGAGTACAAGATTTAATTCTTCAGTGAATTTAGGGTTTAGAAGAAGAAAAGATGTTTACATAGTACGAACAGATTCTTGAAACATTAGGTATCTTACGGAGTAGTATTTAGAATTAGTGGAGATTTTAGTCAAGTATAAAATTCATAGCATGCGTTCAAGAGACAAGGTGGATGGAGGCTAAAGCAAAAGAGATTAATGAGTTTAAACTTTGATATTCGAAGGGCCAGAGGCAACATAATAGGGTAGGTATCTTGGTTGCCAAGGAATTCATACAACATGTTATATGGATAAAATGACTAATGATAAGATTATGTCCTTAAAGATTATGGTGAAGGATGGTGTTATAAATGTGGCATGTACTGATGCACCTCAAGTAGGGTTGAATGAACAACTTAAGTGTCATTTTTGGGAAGTGTTAGATGAGACGAAGAAAATATCTCTTAACGAGGGAGTTATTATAGGAGGAGACTTTAATGGTCATATAGTAGTAACCTCAGAAGGTTACGTAAGAACTCATGGGAGTTTCGGGTATGGTGAAAGGAATGTTAGCGGGACCACTTTGTTGGATTTCGCGGTTGTGATTGAGTTGGAGATAGCTAACTCTTTTTTCAAGAAAAATGAGGAACACCCAGTGACTTTTAAGAACAAAACCACGAAGACACAAATTGACTAATTCTTCATAAGGTAGAGTGATCAATCTAGTTGCAAGGATCGCAAGATGATACCTAATTCTTGTGAACCAACTCAACATAGATTGCTAGTTTTGGATCTTTTTATTAAGGGTTGGAGAAAGAAGAGAAGTCCCAAGAGTGTACGAAAATCACGTGGTGGAAATTGAAATGGAATATGGTGAAACATTTTAGGGATAGAGTAATTTATGGAGAAGAATGGAATTTAGTAGGAGATGCTAACTAGATGTGAGAGAGAATTACAACTCTTATAAGGAATACAACTTTAAAGACCTTAGGTGTTTCTAAATGGCTGAGATGTAGTAATAGGGAGTCTTGGTTGTGGAATGAAGATGTTCAAGAAAGAGTTAAGTTCAAGAAGGATGCCTACAAAGCTTTAGTGGATAGCACCATAGAGGTGGAGATAGTTAGTAATAAAAAAGGGTATAAAATGGCAAAGAAAAAGGAGAGGATGATAATCTCATAGGCTAAAAGTAGAGCTTATGAGAAACTATATCAATAATTGGATACAAAAGATGGATAAAAGAATATTTTCAAGTTGGCAAAAGCTAGGAAATGAAAAACAAGAGATTTTGATCAGGTTTGTTGTATAAAAGATGAAGTAAGGCGGGTGCTTGTCGCTCAAAATGGTATCAAGAGAAGATGACGAAGGTACTTTTATAGCCTTTTTAATGAAGGCATAGAGGATATCATCTTTTTAGGTGATCATAGCTCGTCCTAGAGGTTTCGTAATTTTACTTGCTACCAACAGATTACAAGGGATGAAATTAAGAAAACGTTGAAGGAGATAAAGAGTGGTAGGGTAGTAAGGCCTGATGAGATACCCATAAATGTATGGAAAAGCCTAGGTGAAGAGGGTATTACTTGGATAGTCAAACTTTTTAATGGGATCCTTAAGTATGCTAAAATGTCGGACGAATGGAGATGCGGTATAGTAATCCCTTTATATAAGAACAAAAGGGACATCCAAAGCTGTAACAATTATAGAGGCATCAAATTACTTAGTCACATCATGAAGTTATAGGAGAAGATGATTAAGAAGAGAGTGAGAAAGGATGCTTCTATCTTGGAAAACCAATTTAGATTCATACTAGGAAGGTCCACAACAAAAGCTTTGCATCTCTTTAGAAGGTTAATGAAATATTACAGAGAAAGATAATGTAACCTACATATAGGCTTTATTGATTTAGAAAACGTGTATGATAAGGTACCAAGGGAATAATATGGAGGCGTTTAGAAGTCAAAAGGGTTCCTATGACTTATATACAAATTATGAGGGATATGTATGAAGGTGTAAAAAATAGAGTAAGTACGGAAGGAAGAGATACAGAACATTTTTCTATTTACATTAGGGTACACTAAGTCTTATCTTTGAGCCCCTTTTTGTTTGCAGTGGTGATTAATGTTGGACCCCACTTCTGGAGCCCAACATTCAGAGTCATTACACTGATCATATTATCCTACAGGGTTATTTTCATAAACCCTTGTTAGTCATCGTCCCCTAAGGGTAGTATGCTCACACCAGTCAAACATCAGAATAAACCCATTTCTTCAACTTCAGGACAAATTTTGGAAAAACCTCAAATCAGAATTTCAATATGACTTCTTCTGAACATGTGTAGCTCTATTTTTAGTTTATTTAGAAACAAGAATAATCTCATTGGGAGGTCGGATAACAAAGTTATGACCGATAGAATCAAACAAGGTTTTGTCCTCAATCATATTGAACCTATTTCGGAAAAATTGGCATAACTTTCTCTATAGATGTCGAATCAAGGTCATTCTCGGATGGTTCGAAAGAGGACTTCAAGATCTACAACTCTAATGAAGATCTTGAAGATAGATTCTGTCACTTACAGGATCAAAATTGGACCAGACGATAGACCAGATGAAAGGTCAGACGAAACCAGACGAATCGGAACAATTGTCATGACTTTGTCTAGAGATACCGGATTAAGGTTATTCTTAGATGGTTTGAAAGAGAACTTTAAGACCTACAATTTTCATGAAGACCTTGAATATAGATCCTATCATTTAGAGGGTCAAAATTGGACCAGACGATACAAGATGAACAATACCCATAAGAAGATTATAAAAAGTACACATAAGATACACGTCATCAAAGACAATACACGTCAGCACAGACGATACATGTCATCACAGACAATATACGTCAGTAAAGACGATACACATCATCATAAATGATACATGTCAGCACAGACGATACACGTTATTACAGATGATACACTTCACCATAGACGATATACTCTATACTCCTGAGCATCTCCACTTAAAAGGATCATAACTTTCGACTCCGATGTCCAAAAATTTCGTACTATATACCGTTGGAAAGCTAGAAAAATGATCTATAACTTTCTAGAGACAATTTTATCTAATTTAGACTAGATCAATCCATAATTTCCTTTGAAGCCAGTACATAATTTTTACCCCTATGAAAGACTTGGAATAAGAAATGTACAACTACTACATAAACATGCACATGCACCTCAGAAACTTCTTCGATTCTCAATTCATTTCTAAATCAAAATGGAGTTCATACAAAGCTTTAATTAAATATCAACATTACATCAAAGATTTAACATAAGATGCAAAAATAAATGGATGCTCAATGTTTGACGTGCTTATAAAGCTATCTAAAATCACTAACTTAGTTACAAAATCTCTAACTATCTTGGAGTATCCGAATGCCTTGCAAGGATTGCTAATCGTCTCTTTCTGCACCTAAGGAGGGAATAGTGGGGTGAGCTACACAGCTTAGTGGCTAATACATTTATAGCCATTGGCAATTGACTACAAACTCAAGCATATGTGCACTTATATATATATATATATATCCAACAATTTAACATTTATCAATTTAGCTTCAAACTCATAAAAAATAACACTCAAATGCTTTATACTTGGCAATTCAATTATGCAATACACAACCAATTAGCTCGAGGGTTCCATGGGAACAGAATCGAGAAACCAAAGTTTAGCCCATGAACAGAATGAGTACATTTTTCGGAGCTCATATGCCACAAGTGGGCAACCGAGAGAAAGCTCTTGTCGACGTACACGTGACAAACAGAATGGTTCCACTCTCGCTCGACCAGAAGTACATAATCATGCTCAAAAATTATTTTATCAAATGCTCATACTTTCATGCTTTTACTTCTTTTTGTTTACACAAAATGTTATAACCTTTTTCAGGGTATAACAAATCAAGATCGTCATACTTTACCAAATCCCCTCAACATCAATTAAAATTTATGCATTCAACATATACACACTCATAGGCAAAAATTTGCCCAATTACACAAAACTATAAATACATTACCCATTTAAGTAGCTTGCGAAAATTCAAGTCAAGCTTGCCTCTCCCCTTACCCATTTAAGTAGCTTGCGAAAATTCAAGTCAAGCTTGCCTCTCCCCTTGCTCTTGGGTAGGATTCTATTGGTTTCTTACAACCAAGATTCCATTCAAAACAACATTCCAATAAAATTCATAAATATTCAAAAATCACAAAATTTGCAATAAACACAAATTAAGCTCAAACCTAACCTACCCATAGTCCATCTAGATTGGAAAACCCAAGACCTAGTTTAGAAACCCTAAAATCAGTTGGGTTCTCTTAATTCATCTTCCTCCAACACAAACCTTTCATTCTTTCCATAACCCCTTCTCTCTTTAACTCCTTCATCCTCAACACAACCCACTTCTTTAATAAAGCAAGAAGAAAAGATGGTCAACTTACCTTAAGAAGCTTGATTTCTCTTCTTTTCTTCTTTCACCGAAACCTCTCTTCTTCTCTCTTATTTTCGTTTTTCACTCTTCTCTCCCTTCAATTTATGTTTTTCTCTTCTTAACAAGGAAGACAACATATTCTTCTTCCATTTCTACCTTTAATGAGCCCAAAAAGTCCTTTTTACCCTTCCTTATAAGCTCATGTTCTTTTAACCTTAAGTGATCTTCCAAAAGTGCCCTTGAATATTTTTATTACGTTAGTGATTTAATTCCATTAATCCATGCAATAAAATCCTACTAACCTTGACATAATAATTAACTCCAAAAATAATTAATCCAATAAACCTTAAAATATTCTAAATCATGTTTAATTTAAAGAAAAATTTCGGGATCCAACAATTAATGAGCTCATCAAGAATTAATATTCAAGGGAATGTGCCTTGCTGTATGTTATTTGCTAATGACATTGTTTTAATGAATGAGACAAAAGAGGAGGTCAATGTCAAGCTTAAACTTTAGAGGGATATGTTAGAGTCGAAGGGCTTTAGACTAAGTAGGACCAAAACTGAGTACGTGGAGTGTAACTTTTTGGGATATAGGGTGGTTATTGATATGGAGGTAAAGATCTGTTCAGAAGTTATATTGCAAAAGGAGTGTTTCAAAAATCTAGCATCTATCATTCAGAGCAATTGAGAGATTGATGAAGAGATAGTTCACCAGATCAAATTAGGGTGACTTAAATGGTGAAGTGCTTCAGGAGTTTTGTGTGATAAGAAATTCTATTGTTTAGTGATTAGGCCAGTTGTGCTCTATGGGGTGAAATGTTAGCTCATCAAGCAAGTGCATAGTCATAAGCTAATGGTGATAGGGATGAGGATGCTTCGATAGATGTGCAGCCTTACTAAAAGAGATAAGGTTAGAAATGTAATGGTATGGAAAAACTTAAAGGTAGCTAATATTGTTGACAAATTAAGAGAGATAAGGCTTAAGTGGTTTGGATATATTGAGAGGAGAACCTCAAACGCTCTAGTAAGAAGATAAGAGAAGATCGTACTTAGAAATTATAAGAAGAAAAAAGGGAGGCCTATGAAGAATTGGGAGGCAAGTGATCAAGAATGATATGACAATGTTGAAACTTACCGTGGACATAAACTGCAATAGAAAACTTTGGCGAATTAGAATTCATATAAAGGATCCCTCGTAAAACGTTCTTGTAGTTAGCATTAGTCTTTTAACTATTTCCTTTTGTAATTAGCCTAAACTTGTAAGTAGGTAGTGCTTACCTCTTAACGATTTAGCCTAAGCTTGCTTTGGTTTTTAGAGGAGGAGGAGGAGGAGGAGGGGGAGGAATAGTATTATTATTATTATTATTATCATCATCATCATCATTTTTATTTACTTATTTATCTATTTATTTATTTGTAATTTGTAATTTTTTTTATTATAATTATTTTAAATAATTTTAAATATTATTTTATTTTTTCCTCTTCATTTGGATCATTTGCAAACAATTTCTTTATCAGTTAGAAATAAGGCTGCATACTATTGGACCTCTTCAGATCTTATGTATTAGCAAGATTTCTACTAGATGTTGGTGTTATTGCTGTAATCTTTTTTTTTGTGTGTGTGCATGCAATTGAATATGTTTGACTTTAATTATTAATATATTATGTCTGACCTTTGGATAATTGAAAAGAAATAACTTTTAAAGATTGTGAGTATTTTTGGAATGTATACAATGGCGGACAAAGTTAAGCGGAAGGCAGAATGATTTATGTTACTCTTCCTTGTCATGTAATTGAACAATCCACTTAAGTTTTGATACGACTTGATGCTATAAGTTGAAGTTGAAATTTCCCTCTACGTTTTAACAGCTTAATAAAAGTGGTTATATTATGAATACATTATTTCGCCATGATAATCAAGAAAAGGAAGATGATAATTGTATTTAAACAAAAATTAAGAAAAAATAATTGGTACTTGTTAATTGTTATGAAGGCAAGCAAGCAAAATAAATGGATAAGTGGAGACCGTAGGTGCAACTTGTTAATAAATTGAATTCTTATTGTGCAAATAATTAAAACTAATCTCTCATATATAATTAGAAGAGAGTGAAATTAAATTCATCATATAAACTTGTTGCAATTTTATGTTTTAGTGACATAAACATTGATTTGCAACAAAAACCCAAAGTTACATGCTACGATGAATTTGATCCATCGGTGCATGTACTCCTTTAAATTATGACCTGACAGTTAACATATGTGGTGTTAGCAAAGTGGACTTTCGAAAATGTAAAGTGTGATTATTAAACTTTTTAACAGTAATAATGTGGCGACCCAAATGGGAAAGTGAAACTCGAAAGTCAAACTCCTCATAGCACACATAAGCTTAACCTCTAATGATAGAAATAAATGTAAAAATCTCAACAGATAAATAACAATACGGGCACGAATAAGTACAAACAAAGTAAAGTATAATAATATTAGCATGCATCAGAATTTTTTTTTCAACATATTAAATCATATTATTGTGGATGTTATAGTGCAAGTCAAAACAATTGAAAAGCACACATAGAAGTAGATATGTTGCAATTGACACTCTTTAGAGTCACTTATGTAAAGTTGGAGGTAGCTGACCTAAAAAATAGAGTTGATAGGAGTTAGACCGCACTGACTAAGTTCACATCTCCTCACAACACCTAATGACATGCTCATACAATATATAGTTTATATTACTATAAGTATACATATATAATGTATGACAAATTACATGCAATACACAATAAATCATAGAGAAGAAATATCTGTAAGATCCTAGTTTCCAAAGGTAAATCCCCATAATACTACTAAGCATCACCAATGTCTCAGTTATACACTTATACTCATATAGTCGCAAGGTTCTCTTAGTCCAAAGGGGCTATAAGGAACCAAGCATCATCAAAAGACTAGTCATCACTCATTATGTTCAAAATTAGAATCATATCGATAATAGACATGTCAAACAAGAACTTGACCACAATTCAAGCATCAATTAAGATCGGTCCATGTCATATCTCAATATCATATCATAATCATCTCTCATAATCAAAAATATGTGCACTTGGTCATAATGCATACTCATCATGTGGCACGTCATACATATTTCAACCGCTTCCAAAATCACAACCAAATATCAATTACCAAATTTCATAAAACAAGTACCCAATCATGTAAGAACCATCATAAATGTCTATAGTATGTCATAGGTACTCAATCAGTATTCATATACTTAGATATTATAGAATTATTTACATAGACATACTTGTATAAGGATAGAGCTTAGCATGTCATCAGTTATATTAATCTAGAATCATACTTAATAGAGGACATGAATTCGGTATCGATAAATAGGTATGAACTTATTTGATTGAAGTACTTATTAATTTAAACTTTGTGATGTAGGTCCCACTCATGATATAAAAGAGATTTATATATATGGCGGTGTTTGGTAAATGATTGATCAGCTATTTTTTGACGAATTGAGTGGTATTTGACTATTTGACCATGTCAAACTGCTGATAATAATGTTTAATAATTAGCTTACTGGGTTGACGGATTGAATCTAATCTGTTGTTTTTGAAAACATTCTTATAAGGAGCGCTGAGAAATTAAGGGACAAAAAGACGGTTGTATCCAAAAGTTATTATAAATTACTCAAGATAAAAGATGAGAGTGAAAGAGAGATAGAGATAAAGAGAGAAAGAGAAAAAGAGAAAAAGATAGAGATAGAGATAAATAAACATAAAGTGTAAGTTTAGTTTACTCGAACTCGAAAAAAATACTTTGGTTTATTCAAAAATTAAAAGTTGAATTTTTCTTTAATAAAATTTTGTGCTTCCTATCAATATCATTATTTTTAAAAATAATTTCTTTTTTAATTAAATAAAATAAGTATCATTGGATTTGGTATTGTACAATACAAAAACCACTACCAAATTATTTTATAATAACCAAAATTTTCTATAATGTTAGATTCAAAGATTGGGTTGGGCAGGAAAGTTTTAAGTTACATTCATTGTACTTATTAATACTTGGATTAAATTGTGTAATTAAGAAGAATTAAATCATTAAATTAAAAATATATTTAAATATTTAAATATTTTTAAATATAAAAATATTTCTACAAATAGTTATCATATCTAAAAAATTATTTTAATGTTAATTTTAATAGATAAAATTATTAAAAATCTTTTTAGTTTTATTTATAAGATAAGACTAATTTTATTAAGGGGTTACATTTTTATATAATTAAAAATAAGTTTTATGCTCATTAACTATTATATTTTTTTAGTTTAGTTTAGCTTCTAACATTAATTTAACTATTTTTTTTAATTTTGAACATAGGTAAATAGGTTTTAATTTATTTAATTTTGAATGATTGACTGAAACAAATTGAAATGTAAGCATAAAATTGAGATTGAACCAATAATTTTTAATTCTAGTTCAACAGTATAATTGCTTTGCAGGAATACATTCATAATGAAAGCAAAAAAGAACTTTTAAAAGGATTTCAAGTGCTTGTTTTAAAGGCATACTAAGAAAAATCAAATGAAGTTTATTAAATTCTTTTCTAATTTTAAAATTTTAATCAATTGTTGTGATTAGTAACATTTAAGCAAACAAGTTGATGTTACATTCCTTGTACATCCTTTTTTTTTTGCGTATCCCAACACCACTATAATATGAAATAGATTCCCAAATTATTTTCAAATAATAAACCAATGTTTTCATGTAAAATTTAGAAACTATTAGTTCTAAGTTCTTAGTATATATTAAAGTTAATTTTTGCAAAAAATATTAACCTAATCAATTAAATCCACGTAGGTTGATACCAAATAATAGACAAAGAGTATATAACAAACATATGCAAAGAATCATGCACGACTTTTTATATAACAAGAAAACTATGGATGAATGGTCATGAAAAATAGTGTTTTAATATATTTAGGATGAATCAAAATACAATTTGTTAATTATACATGGTTTTAGAAAACAATTATGATTTGATGTCAATTATGCATGGTTTTAGAAACCATCTTTTTTTTTATAAAAAAAATCATGTTCTCATAAGTTATTTTACGCATAAATTGTTAATATTAAACAGTTAATTTTACCAAACATCTTCAAATAAACAGTTAATCTTATCCGTGGGTCAAATCAGCTATATTAATTCATTGTTAGTTAATCGCTCAGAAAATCAGCTAATAGCTAATGTAATCTGTTGATTGTCAAACAAAGCTTATATATATTATAAATAAAAAATATTACTTAGTATTTAATGAAAAATTTTGATTAAAAATCAATGAATAAAATTTAATTTTAATTAAAATCTAATTAAATTCAAATATAAATAAAAAATTAGATTGATTGGAGATACTAAATTTTATTGTGAACTTTAATTTTGACTCAAAGTCTAATAAGTTTTAAGTTTAACTCCACTAACCAATTGAACTTTTAAATAAATTTGAATTTGTAAAAAATTTTGGGCTAAAATGCTACTGCATCGTCTATAGCATTAAACCCCAGGGATTTAAGTAAGGTGGTAAGGCGCGTACAAAATCGGGTGGACGAGTGAATGTGATATATATATATATATATATATTGAAACTTTTATTTAATTTAAATTCAAATACTTAAATCTTAAGAATCTAATCTAATCTAATTGAATCTATTAATTTAAGATTAGACCAATTCAAATCAAAATTGTTATTCATAAAATTAAGTGTAGTGACCTAGAAAATTTTAATTATGTATTTCCAAAATATGGATTATAATAACTTCCAAATTATTAAGTCATGTTATATTCCTAATACCAGTCAAAAAAAGATTTTTCCTTTTGAACTCAGCGTGACAAAATGATTGTCACACAAGTTTATTTGTTATACATGTGGAATATAGAGACG
>JAOTAX010000005.1:5991694-6013058 GCA_025629825.1 Erythroxylum guanchezii | reverse complement strand
AAATGACTGTAAATGACTCTGAATTAAGTCCTAAACATGTATGAAAATATGAGTGTATCAAACATCATTATGTTTTAACTTTTTGTTGCTATTATGTATGTGGTGGTCACTTTAGCCCCAAATGAACTACTAGAAAAGTTTTGGGTATTGGATTATATTGGGAGACTTTGTTTAGAAATGGTTATGTGTTTATAAAAGTTGTGCTAGATGCCAAAAAGGAGTTACGTTATCTCACAGAAATAAAATGTCTTAAACCCTAATTCCTATAGTTGAGATATTTGATGTATGAGGTATTGATTTTATAGGCCTTTTTCCTTTATCTTGTGATTTTTCTTATATACTTTTAGTTGTTAAAAGCCACCAAGATTGATGATTCTGCAGCTATTGTAGGTTTTATAAAGTCTAATATTCTTTAATACATTTGGAATTCCATGAGCCATTATTAGTGAATAAGGAAGTCATTTTTACAAAAGAGTTATGGCAACATTGTTTAAAATGTATGGAGCACATCAATGAGTCGCTACCGCATACCATCCACAAATGAATGAATAAGCAGAAGTTTTGAAAAAAGAAGTGAAAACAATTTTGGAAAAGACTGTGAATCCTGGTCGAAAGGATTGGAGTTTACGTCTAGACGATGCTTTTTGTGTATACCATACAACCTACTTATGGGAATGTCTGTTTATCATTTTTTTTTTTTGTAAAGCTTGTCATTTACAGGTAGAGATTGAACATAAAGCTTATTAGACGGTGTAACGTTGTAACATGGAATTGGCAACAGCTAGGGAGGAAAGGAAATTGCAATTGTAAAAGTAGAGGAACTAAGGATCTTTAAATCCACGCACTATCACAATGCATTAGCATCTAATAACTTCTACTTATGCACAAATGTCCAGCTCTAACATGTAGACATCTTCTACGTTAGTCCAACTTAACCACCCAACACGCATCTAATAACTACAACAACCAATCCATAACCGCTTTAGAAATAATCCTTAAGTTAGGATACAATCTTTGTTTAAGTTACAATACATGAGAGAGATGAGCATGATTAATGTTTTTCATTAAATTACTTTAAGTATCTTATTGGTTTGTTGAATCAAAATGTGCAAAACTTAATGCATTGTAACAACCATATGAGCTTTTAAGCCTAAGAGCATTCATCACATTTGTGCTAATATACTTTTCTTTGTGATGTTTGTTACCAAACATAGTTTATTTATGATAGAACTTGCTTTTGGATACAGGTTGAGGCTACATTTTTATGAATTTGTGCATAAAGATAGTAAGGGCACTTAGGATAACCATTGTTGATCTAAATAAGTCTAGCTTACTTTTTATCTCTAGAAAGCCAATTTGAGCCATAATCTTTCTTTTCTTGTATACTAACCTCATTACAAGCCAATTTTATCCTTCTTTTTGTTGACGTCCTTAATAACTTTGAGACCCTAAATTAAAGGGATTGTATCAATTTTATTCGCATAGGATTTTGACTATTTCCATGGAAAGTAAATTAGTTTATTTGAGTTACATTGTTTAAATTTTTCATTTTTTATATAATGGGGAAAAGTATAAGAAAATAGAAAGAAAAAAGATGAGGTGAATAAAAAGAATGTTATTTGAATCAAATGAATTTTGGATTAAATTGAGTTAAAACTTTTGTGGATAAGTTCGTATGATTTCCTTCAATTTATTTAACCTAAAACTTCTTTTTTCATACCTTATCTAAGTCACGTTACAACCCTTATAAATTCCTTTAATTTATGCATTAAGATCATTTTTTATGGTAGTGAAAATATGATTCATAAGCAAGCTTATAGAAATAACTTGTTATGCTTTGATTTAAGAGCTTAATGAATCCTAAACACTTTGAGTGTATAAAGTAAAATCCATAAGAGGGTGTCAAATCTTATTTTATTTGATTTTCATAGAGATACTATATTTTAGTTCTAACAATATGTCATATGAACACTTGTTCCCTCAATTGTTATTTTATCCTAAACATTTGATGTGAATTAGCTTTTGAGATTTTTTGGATAACATGAAAGAAGATGAGAAATTGTTATCAGGATGATTGATATATTGAATTGATGTATGCTTAGGGACAAGCATGAGTCCGGTATGGGAAAATTTAATAAGATACTATTTGGTTATGTTAATTAGAATTATCTCTTTTGCTTTGGCTATATTTTGATGCTTAAATAGGAAAATTACTATTTGTTTTGTTTAAAGAGATGACAAGTGAAGATTGAATCAAATTGGATTAGTATTGGTCAAAATTACGAATTTTGGAATAAAAAAAGTGGACAAATTACTGCAGTGGATAAAGCGAGATCACAACTAATTTTAGATTTACCTCAAGAGCTTAAATCCAATCAAAAAACTCTTTTCCAACCCTTTTATGTAGGGAATTTGATTTGTTTAGATATGAACCTTGACAAGATGGGATATGGGTAGTTTTGAGTAAGAATAAAAGGGAAAAAAACATCCAATAACTTTTATACATTATTCTCTTTCGTTTCTTAATAGTTTTCTCGTAATCTTTTATTTTCCATCTATTTTTAGTGTTAGAACTAAAACCACGTGTGGCTAAATCCAAATTTTCAAATTCAATGGGATTCAAAACTCTAGTTATGACCTTATAAAGTTTTGTTCTAAACTTAGGTTCATATTTTAATTCAAGTATTTCTTGTTTTATATTTTATGAATAATTAATATAGACTGATTTCACAAATTAATTTGATTATTCTATAGCTATTCACGAATTCAGTGATTTGTAATTATCATGATGGATTGATACAAGTAGGAAATATGTTATTTATGAAATTGCATATTTAACTTAAAAAAATCAAGAAAACTAAATTAAATAGTTATAGGTATCTCAATAATCTAATTTAAGGTTTAATCATCTTTACTAAGCTTATTACTATCATTTAATTGATATGAAATGCTATCATACCCAATCAAATGATGGTAAGTTTGATTTAAACGTTGGGTTTGAATTAATTAATTTAGAAAATTTTGAGACTTATTTTCTAGAGTTTCTTTGGAAGGTTTTATTTTATATTTTGCAAAAGTAGCTATTGATATTCATCCCTTGTCACTATCAGTCGTATGGATTTGTTTCAATTGATTCAATTCCACAGAAAATGATGGGTTGTAAGGAAATGGGTGAAGAGGTACTAAAATCAGTAGAATCTCAAGTTCTTGCTACTATCTAATCTTAGGAAACATAAGCATCTCTCCTAGAACATTATGGTTAGTCTTACAGAGATGTTCTTTCAGTTTCTCCTAACCTAATGAGATTTTTATGGTTTGTTGTAATTTCACTACTTACAACAGAAAGGAATTCAGATGCATAGTGTACTATTGTCTTTTTGTGATATGAGTATGATTAGGACGAACCAAGGAAGTTAAGAAACAAATAATAAAGTTCTTAAGATTGATCAAAAGATAATATTGGCTTTTATTGCAGCGTTGTGAATCCACTTGTTGAAATTGATTGATACAACGCACCCACATTTCATTGTTATTGTTATTATTATTGCATTTTGTAGACTGATTCTTATAAATTTTGGGAAACAAGTGATACCCAAAATCTCCCTAATTCAGAAGGAAATTTTTGGAGTTTACGGGGGATATTTCTTGTGGTGCAAGTAAGTCGTGCAAAAGACAAGAAATATCTCGAGTCACAACAAATTGTACCCTCACGAGATATTTCTTTCAATTCACTAAAGAACAAAACTTTCATTCTCTTCATCACCAAAGTCCTAGAAATTCTTCCGCTCCCTTGCAAAAATTGCCTACCGTAGAGTTGGTCATTACTTATAATCATCACTAGTCACTACCCGTTCCTCCCTTCATTCACTGCAATATTTTTGAGGTTCTGTGTCTGTCAATATGATTTCTGGTAATGTCAGTTACAATGTTTTTACTTCTTTTAGCAATTGTTCCAGCAGCCAGAATTAATACCTATTTCTGACGAGAAGAATACTTAGGCTCCTTTATCTATTGAAGACAATATAACAAATAGATGTTTCAGTGGTCCTAGTGCCTTGAAAATGTCAGAGAACGAGAAGAGTACTTCTATTGAAGACAATATAACAAACAGATGGTCCAGTGGTCCTGGTGCCTTGAAAATGACACAGAACGAGAAGAGTACTTCTATTGAAGACAATATAACAAACAGATGGTCCAGTGGTCCTGGTGCCTTGAAAATGTCAGAGAACGAGAAGATTACTTCTATTGAAGTCAATAAAACAAACAGATGGTTCAGTGGTCCTGATGAGAATTGAGCTTGTTTTTATTGCACTTGTTTTTTTTTCGGATCTTTTTGTCATGCGTTGGACAAGAATGCGACTGTTTGGGATGTTACAGCGCAGGATCTTTCTTTCCGGGTAACTACTATGAAATGAATATGGAGATTTGAGAATTAGAAACAAAAAACATGTTTCAATTAACCCCCTAGGCAGAGGCTTAAGAGCAAAAGTAGAGTCTAAGCTTTCATTGTTTTCTAGGACTAAGACAAAAGAAGAAGAGTAGGTTCTTCCAAAGATACACATCTCATATGGATAGGTGAAAACGCAATCCCTATGGAGTCAAATAATTGTTAGCTCAAGGTTTACATTTAATGGTTTTGATAATAACCTTATAATATTTTAATATTAAAATTGGATTTATTTTCTTGTAAAATTAACGGTCTAATTTTTTAAAAAGAAATAAAATCATAAGAAATATGCTTTCTTTCTTGCAGGAACTCTCTTGATGAATTTACCTTATTAAAAATGGTTTATCTGAAAGGATCCTACTAATTATAAAGGTTATATATTAGTTTCGTGATTACTAAAAAAAGTTTGGCAAAGATGACATCAAAGTTATTTAAGATTAAATCTATCCAGTTGATTAAAGATGCGAGTGAAGCAACAACTAGTTGAAGAAATTGACTATTTAAGGAAGACCAACAACACTTACGAAGTAGAACGAACATATTCAGACTGTCGAAACATTTTGAGCAGCATCTATAATCTTGAGAATCACTTCATTACTATTATACTTTAGAAAGTGAGATCACTCTATCAAGAGAGAAATTGTTATTTTGTTTTTCTGTGAGCTTTTTAGAAGCTTGTTATACATTTCAAATGTGAAAGGTTGGAAAACCTTAAAAAATATATACTTATGAGCTTGAAGAGGCTCGTCAAAGCTAATACTTGATTTTTATAGTGAAACACTCGAGTTGGATAATTGGGGACTGAACGTAAGCTTGGGTTGTAAGTCAAACTAGTATAAATCGACGCTTTCTTCTTTCTCTCTCTAACTTTTAAATTTTCACATTATATTGTGTATGTGTGTTGTTTTTAACAAGAGGCTCCTTCACCTTTATAAAAGGCTCTTTCTGTTTTCAACTTGCAAGACGTTCCCTTCAGTTTTAACAAGTGCCTTCTATTTTTAAATTGTTTTAATAGGATTTATCATTCCGTAGGCTCCTTTCATTTAAGCAGGGTCCTATCCCACAAAAGGCTCCTATTGCATAACAAGTTCTTATCGTTTAAAAAGGCTTTATCGTCTGATAGGCTCCTATTATTTTTTATCTAGGATCTGTTTATTATACGAATCGAAAGAACTTGCGAAAAATTTTATACACACAATTCACTCCTCTCTTGCATGTGTTTGCTTCTATCATTTGGTATCAAAGCGAGGTTTCATATTTTATGTTTTACAACACATGATAGATCATGGAAAACACTGAAGTTTTGAAGGACAATTCGTCTCAAAGCCTCCTTACTTCAACGAAAACAATTACTCATACTGAAAAGAGAGAATGACCATATATCTTCAATCTATAGATATCAAAGTATGGCAAGCAATTAAAGTTAGTGTTATTATTCCCACTTCCGATAACGTAGAATTATGGACTGATGCTGACAGGAGAAATGTACAACTAAACGTTAAGGCAAAACATCACCTGATATGTGCGTTATCTCCAAAAGAATATGAAAAGATATCCTACGATTCTACAGTTTAAAAAAAAAAAAGTGGGACAAACTTCAAGTCACGTTTGAAGGAACAAATGAGGTAAAGAAGTATGGAATAAGTCTTTTAGTGCATCAATACGAAACTATTGCCATAAAACAGGGAGAGACCATAGAGGAATTCTTTAGATGCTTTAATAATATTATCACGACCCTAAAGAACTTAGGAAAGATATATCTCAGTGATGAGCTCGTAACGAAGATTCTGAGGTCACTACTAAAGGAATAGAGACCTAAGGTGACAGCTCTAGAAACGACAAAGGATCTAGACACTATTTCACTTGACTAGCTACGAGGAAATCTGATGATCCATGAAACCAAGCTTAGGCAAGATGAAGGATCTTCCTATAGAAAAGGAATGGCACTGAAAGTAATTGACAAATCAAGCAGTGATGAAAGTGACACTGAGTTACAAATAAATGGAGATGATGAGTTCAACTTTATAATCAGAAATATGTCTGCTTCTATAAGAAGACGCTGATGAAGAAAAAAGAAGGAAACAAGAAAGTTAGAAACAACAGATTCATATCAAAAGGCAGCAACAACAATGGCAATACATAAAACAATCAAATTATATGCTATCATTGCTAGAAGCCTGGACACACAAGACCAGAATGTTCTCTTCTTCAAAAGGACAAGTCAGAGAATAGAAAATCCAGAAAGTAAGTGATGATTGCAGTTTGGTTAGATGAGGATTTTGAAAACTTTGAAGAAGAAGAACCGGAAGAAGTCAGCAACGTTTGCTTCATGGCTAAATCAGAAGGTGATGAGGTATATTACTCTTACTCTAATACTGAAGGTGATGAATTGAAAAATGCATATCATGAATTATATGATCAGTACAAAAGGTTAACGGTGAAGTATTTCGAAGAAGTTGAGAAGTTCAAAAGCAATGATACGTTTTTGAAGAGTAAGATCAAATCATTGGAATCTGTGAATGAAAATTTAGGGACCAAGAATATGTCTCTTGAGATTGACTATAAACAAAAGGTTTCTGAAAAGGAAGCTCTGGAGCTAAGCTGGAAAATATGCTACTAAAAAATGTTTCTGATAAGGTAAAACAGTTAGAAGTAAAAGTCGCCGCCTCAAAACTTGAAAAGGAGAAAAATGCTGGAAAATTTCATTGATGGAAGGAAGAATCTTGATGCATGAGATTCGGACATGTCAGCACGAGCATTCTATCAAAATTATCCAAAAATGAGTTAGTAAGATGACTACTAACCTTAAAGTTCGAAAGCAATCAGGTTTGTAATACTTGTTTAAAAGGTAAACAAGTTAAAAGCAGCTTTCCTCCTAAAAATATGGTGTTTACTAGCCAACCCCTTGAACTTGTGCACGTGGATTTATTCGGTCCCCCTAGGTCTCAAAGTTTTGGTGATAAACATTACGGTTTTGTTATAGTAGATGATTTCTCTAGGTTTACATAGGTTTATTTCTTATCAAATAAAGATGATGCTTTTGAAGTGTTTGAGAAGTTTTGCAAAAAAATTTAGATAGAAAAAGGGCACTGCATCTTTTCAATTCGAAGCGATCATGGAAGAGAATTTGATAACAGAAAATTTGAAGAATTCTGTGACAATAATAGTATAACTCACAACTTCTCTTGTCTATAGATGCCTCAACAAGATAGAGTTGTAGAGAGAAAGAACAGAACTTTGGTTGATATGGCCAGAACCATGCTATATGAAAATGAACTAGAGAAAGAACAGAACTTTGGATGATATGGTCAAGACCATGCTATGTGAAAGTGAACTACCTCGTGGATACTGAGCAGAGGCAGTATCCATGGTAGACTATGTTCTTAACAGATGTCGTATAAGAACTATTCTGAAAAAGACCCCCTGTAAGCTGTGGAAAGGAAGAAAACCAAATGTTGCTTACTTTTGAGCTTTTGGATGTAAGTGTTTCATTTTAAACAATGAAAAGACAACCTTGGAAAGTTCGATGCGAGATCAGACGAAGCTATTTTTCTGAGCTATAGTACCGCCAATAAAGAATTCATAGTATCTAATAAAAGGACAAAGAAGGTAAAAGAATCAATACATATGGTATTTGATGAAGCATTACCATTGACAACGACAACTGATTCAGATGATGAAGAGCATCTTTTGATCCCTAAAAATGCATTGGATAATCAAACTACTCCAATAATACCCTTAGAATTACAAAATCAAGAAGGCCTTTCTGAAGCTAGAATAAAGCAGTCTCCTTCATCTCAGCAGGAGTCTATGTAACGAAAAACACCGAGAGAATGAAGAGGTCTTGATACACATCAATATATTCTTAAATATCCCTCTCAAAGTCTAAGAACAATATCATCGTTTAAGAACAACTTTATGGCTCTCATCTCACAAATAGAACCAAAGACCGTTGGAGAAGCCCTTACTGACGAAAACTGGGTATCATCCATGAAAGCCAAACTAAATCAATTTGATAAAAACAAAGTCTAGAATTTAGTACCTCGTCCTCAAAACAAGTCAATCATTGGGAGTCAGTGGATATTTCGAAATAAACTTAATAAAAATGGTAAGGTGGTAAAAAACAAAGCTAGACTTGTGGCTTAAGGTTACAATCAACAGGAAAGTATTGATTTTGTTTAAACTTTTGCACATGTTGCTATATTAGAATCGATTAGAATTTTACTTGCCTTTGCATGCTATTGAAACTTCAAGTTATTCCAAATGAATGTTAAGTGCATTCTTAAATGGTTACATTAACGAAGAAGTATTTATTTAGCAACCTCTAGATTTTAAAGATGAAAATCATTCGGATTACGAGATGAAGTTATCCAAAGCTCTGTATGGTCTAAAGCAGGCTCCTCGAGCATGGTTTAAGAGGTTAAGTAATTTTCTGCTTGAGAATAACTTTGAAAGAGGAAAGGTCAATAAAACCTTACGTATTAAAAGAAAGGAGAATGATTTACTCATAATGCAAATATATGTAGATGACATAATATTTGGTGTTATTAATCCATCCTTCTGTGAAGAATTCTCAGCATTAATACAGGGGGAATTTGAAATGAGCATGATGGGAGAATTATCATTCTTTCTTGGATTACAAATCAAACAAACAGAAAAAGGAATCTTCATTAGCCAAGACAAATATACAAAGGAACTTATCAAGAAATATCATTTTAAGAATGCCAAACTGATGGATACTCCCAAATACAATGGAACTAAACTTGATAAAGACGAAAAAGGCAAAGCTACGGATGAGACAAAGTATAAAGAAATGATTGGATCACTATTATATCTTACAAGCTTAAGACCAGACATTATGCTTAGTGTGTGTCTTGTGCAAGCTTTCAATCAAATCTAAAAGAAAGTCACCTTCAAGCAATCAAAAGATTCTTTTGATATCTTCACGGAACTATAGACTTTGGAATATGGTATCTAAAAACTTATTCATTTAACATAGTGGGCAATTGTGATGCAGATTATGCAGGTAATAAAGTCGATCGAATAAGCACAAGTGGTCACTATCTATTTCTTGAAGGATGTCTAGTATCCTGGTCCTACAAGAAGCAAAATTGCATAGCACTTTTGACGATTGAAGCAGAATACATAGCAATTGTCAGTTGTTATGATCAAATCTTATGGATGAAGCATCAACTACAGGATTTTTCTCTAGATTTTCTCATATTCCTATATTATGTGATAATATGAGTGCTATAAATCTTTATAAAAACCCTGTGCATCATGCTATGATTAAGCATATAGAAATAAAACATCATTTTCTTAGAGATCATGTTTTAGAAGGAACCATTAATTTTTTGCATATTAGTACTGAAAATCAAATAACTGATATTTTCACTAAGCCACTTTCTGAAGATAGATTTTGTGTGTTAAGAAAAGAGCTTGGAATGTGCAAACTCTATGATATTATTCTGTGCTACTTGTCTTTGCATTTCGTTTAGCAAGATCCTTCTATTATACTCCTTTAGAAACTCTCTTTTGGTTTAGTAGGCTCCTTCTAGTTTAGAAGGCCCCTTAGTTTTAGGAGGCTCCTCTCGGTTTAATAGAACAAAATTACACATATACTAAGAAGGTAATTTCCTTTGTTTTGTCGTTACAATATTTAAAGACAAGAGTGAAGTTCTAACAAGCGGCAATATGGATCTATTAGAAGATACGCAAATGATCACGCTTCTTGTATTAGCGTACGATCATTCATCTTCACACGAGATCAACGCTCAAGAAACACCTAATATACCATAAACAGACTTCTCTCCTCTACTCACCCTTATTGTTCTTCGAAGCGCTACTCTTGACTCTCTGCATTCCAACTTTTTGGTTTCATCTCAAATCTTCTAAACCTCACCCATCTCTCTTACAATGGCATGAACTAGATCACAAGGACAAAAGAAAACTCCAGCTTCTATTGATAGTCATGGTGAAGCACATGTTACAAAACCCCAAGTATCGGAAGTAAACTAGGTTATAAACGATGATGATTCAGATGAAGAACCTTCTCGTTAATAAGACAACCACGAGCTAAAGGAAGTCTTGCAAAGCATGTTGAGAAATTTTCTGAACAAAAAGAAACCGCTGATGCTGAAAAGAAAGATGGAGAAGAATCCAAAAAAAAGAAAAAGGGAAGAAAAAAAAAAGGAAAAGCACCTGTGACTGAAGAAACTATTAAGGACTCTATTGATAGAAATGAGTTGTTTCATGAAAAGATGATTCCTAAAGAAAACATAGCGAAGAAGATTAAAAAAAGTTGCATAAAAAAGAAAGACATCAATACCACCAAAAATATTTCAAAATTCATTACAAGAAAGGAAAGGTGGTTGTTGGGAGAGTCTTGCCTCTAATGATGTTTAATAACATAGGTATACCTATCTCTCCTTACTTTGTTGGAATGGGTTGGGAAAATTTCCTGAAATTAGATGAGATAGTATGTGATGAGCTAGTCAGGGCACACACATGAGAAAGGAAGTAATTGATAGAAAGCTAGCTAGCCATTGTTTCATGGGTACATGAAAGCAAGATTCTAATTTATGAAGAGATTTTGGGAGATACACTAGATATAGCTCCTATAGGGAGAACTGATTTTCCTTGTCATAAATGGGATGTTGATGATCTGGATTTAGGAGAAGTTGTTAAATCCATCTGCCTTAATGCTGAAAATACCCAAGATGTGAGACCTTAGAGCAAGCAATTTGACTTACTAGCTACTTCTATTTTCCCCAAGAGTAGTAATGTTGAAAGGTGCAGTTTGCTAAACACTTATATAGTGTATAATTTATTGAAAAGAAACAGAATGAATCTCCCTACAATGATCTTAAGGTTTATGGTGGATAAACAGAATCACAAAAATACAATATGTTGCCTACCTTTTGGAATGTTGCTCACCAAGATTTTCAACCATTATGGAGTACCTTTTGCAAATCTGAGTTGGTATGCACCGGCTAAGTTTCACCCTTCCATTCCTTATCAGTTTGGATACAAATTGCAAAACAATGTCTGGGTGGAAAAGAAATCTGAAAGAGAAGCAAAAATCCTAAGTTCTTCTCCAGATCAACGAGCTAATGTTCCTCCTCAAAATGAAAATTGTGCAAATCTCCAACAACAACTAAAGAACATTTAAGCCAATCAAGATCAAATGCAAGAACAAATAGACAGCAAGCAGAATCAACTTCTTGACATGCTAATTTTGCTCAGAAGAATCCATGAATCTCTTCAATAATTCTGTGAATACTTGCTTTTTGCTTGGCTTATTTATACTGATGGTTTTGTTTGATGCATCATTTACTTTTTTCCTCTATTTCATTATGTTTTATTTCCTCTCTATACTCCTTAGTTTTTGACAATGGCAAAGGGGGAGAGTTTATATGATATATTTTTGCATATATGATGATATATTTCTAAATGCATATTTCTCAATGCTACTCGAATATATATATGATTGATTATGCTTTTGAAATTTATAAAAATCTGTGATATATAAACGATAGGTTCCTAAAGACAAGCTACTGCTAATTATGACTGAATATATAAAAGACATAGATATTTTTCGAAATCATTTATAATCTCTTTAAATTTTGAAAAATATATCTATTATTGCTTGTCATCATCAAAAAGGGGGAGATTGTTAGTTCAAGGTTTATATTTGACGATTTTGATGATAACTATATAATATTTCAAAATTCAAATTGGATTTATTTCCTTGTAAAATTAACGGTCTAATTCTCAAAAAGGAAATAAAATCATAAGAAATACGCTTTCTTTATTGCAGGAACCTTCTTTATGAATCTACCTTATTAAAAATGGTTTATCCGAAAGGATTCTACTAATTATGAAAGTCATAAATTAGCTCCATGATCAGTGGAAGATTTTTGGCAAAGATGAAATCGAAGTTATTTAAGGTTAAATCCATCCAATTGATTAAAGATGCAAGTGAAGTAACGACTAGTTGAAGAAATTGACTATTTAAGAAAGACCAACAACACTTATGAAGTAGAACAAACATATTCAGATTGTCAAAATATTTTGAGCAGCATCTATAGTTTTGATAATCATATCATTACTATCATGCTTTAGAAAGTGAAATCACTCTAGAGAAATTGTTATTTTGACTTTTTGTGAGCTTTTTAGAAGCTTATTATATATTTCGAGTGTGAAAGATTAGAAAACATTGAAAAATAAGTACTTGTAAGCTTAGAGTGACTCGTCAAATTTAACACTTGGTTTTTATAGTGAAACACTCAAGTTGGATACTTGAGGACTAGACGTAGGCTTGGGTTGTAAGTCAAACCAGTATAAATCGACAACGTTTTTCTTCTCTCTCTTTAACCTTTAAATTTCTACATTATGTTGTGCGTATATGTGTGTTGTTTCACTTTTATAAAAGGCTCCTACTATTTTAAACTTGCAAGAGGTTCCTTTCAGTTTTAACAAGTGCCTTCCGTTTTTAAATTGTTTTAACAAGAACTATCATTCAGTAAACTCCTTTCGTTTAAATGTAGTCTTATCCTACAAAAGACTCTTATTACCTAACAAGTTCCTGTTGTTTAAAAAGATTTGATCGTTTGAGAAGCTCTTTTTTTTAACTAGGATTTATTTGTTATACGAATTGAAAGAACTTGCAAAAAATTTTGCAGGCATAATTTACCCCTTCTTGCTTGTGTCTTTTATCAATACTGCCACATGTTAATTTTAATTGTACCGATAATAAAATCCTTTGCTCCTCTAACTACTGCTCATTAATTGACTCCATACAGAAACTGCTTCATTTACCAGTAGCTTTCCCTCCGAGCAACAGACATGTCATTCCAATACACCATGTCTTCCAATTCACTTGCAAAGTTCGACGAGCACCGATGGCTGAGTAGTATTCAACTAACTATGGAAGAAGAGCTAGAAAATGACGATGATTTTCCGGTTTCCATTTTTAACGTCCCAAAGACACTGATGGCTTGTGATCCTGCCTCGTACACCCCACAACTGGTTGCAATTGGTCCTTACCATTATTGGAGTACAGAACTGTACGAGATGGAGAGGTACAAGATCTCTGCTGCTAAAAGGACTCAGAAACAGCTCCAGACCCTTGAGTTCCAAGACCTGGTTAATCACTTAATCAAGCTTGAGCTAAAAATTCGAGCTAGCTACCACAAGTTTCTGAATTTCAGTAAGGAAACTTTGGGTTGGATGATGGCTATTGATGCTTGCTTCTTGCTGGAGTTCTTGCAGATCTATGCCATTAAAGAAGGTGATGTGACAGTGACTAGAGTTTCGTCAGGAATGTCACATTTGGTCGATTATGCAGGCAGGAAATCAGCTCATAACTCAATTCTCAAAGACATGGTGATGCTTGAGAATCAAATCCCACTCTTTGTGTTGAGAAAAACGTTAGAAGTTCAGTTCTCGTCGTCGGAGATCGCTGACGAGAGACTGCTTTTGATGCTAGTGGGATTCCGCCAGGAGCTTTCTCCGTTCAAGATGATACAGGATCTTCCAAAGATCCAAGTCTTACAGTGTGCACACTTGCTTGATTACTTGTATGACACGATTGTTCCAAAGCTTGAATCATCTACAGAAATAACTGAAGCTGAAGATCCTCCAGGCGACGAGACCGATCAAAATTCTGGGAATTCAAGTTACGTAAAAGATTTTTTCAAAAAAAGAAGTTACGTCAAAGATCTTTTCAGTGAGATTTGGAAAATACTTTCCAAGCAAAGCAAGGGTCCAATACGTCGTCTTGGAGCAGTGCTATTTTCTAGACCTATTAAAGTCTTACTTAAACTACCATTGAAAATCCTCTCCAATCTTCCAGGATTTTCAATCCTGAAACCTGTTCAGTTCATTTTCGTCTCTCGGGACAAAGAAGAGGTCAAACCCGAGAACAAGAGCTCGAATAAAGAAATCAACAAGCCACCATTAGTAGAGGAAATCACGATTCCTTCAGTCACTCAACTCTCCAAATCATGCGTCATTTTCTCACGAACGAGTAACGTCCTGAGTATTACGTTTGATCCTAAGACAAGAACATTTTACCTTCCCACCGTCAGTTTAGACGTGAACACGGCGGTGGTGTTAAGAAACTTGGTAGCTTATGAGGCATCCAACGCATCAGGACCGCTGGTTTTTACGAGATACACAGAATTAATGAATGGGATTATCGATACAGCGGAGGATGTGAAGCTGCTCAGAGAAAAAGGGATTATCATGAACCATATGAAGAGTGATGAAGAGGTTGCCAACTTGTGGAACGGCATGAGCAAGTCCATTAGACTCACTAGAGTTCCTTTCTTGGACAAGGTGATTGAAGATGTTAACAAGCATTACAATGCGCGTTGGAAGGTGAAAATTGTGATGTTTCTTAAGGGTTATGTGCTCGGTTCTTGGCAATTTCTGACATTATTTGCAGCAATTTGTCTCTTGCTCCTGATGGGATTACAAGCCTTCTGCTCGGTCTACACCTGTGCTCGCGTATTCAAAATCGCCAACACTGATAGTACCACCTGAAACATGCTTTATTTCTCTTAGTCATTTCTTTAATTTCTTTCTCATCCTTTTATCACTTAACGTGATTTTTTTCTCTCATGATTACATAATTGTTCTACATCTTCATTAAGCTTGTTTCTTAAGGGAAAGACTGGTTGTAATTGTCACAAAGACTGAATCCATTTCTTATATTATTCGGTGAAATTGTTTGGTTAATTAATTATACATTCTCAATTCTCTTTTAGATTTTCATTCATAACAAAACAATTTACAAGAACTGCTTTTTAAATGTGTACAAAATATTTAATCAATTATTATCTTAAAATTAAATTAATTTGGTTTCAGTTTCTTTTTAATCTTTGCTTTAAAGATAGTATTGATGTTATATACTTTCTTCTTGTGACTAGTAATTATCAAGATTTAACTAAAAAATGTAAAATATAAAAATATAAATTTAACGCGCCATAGTCATGTTCAGTTATACTTTATTCTTGCGCCTAGTTGGGATGGGATTCAATGCTGACTATTTTGAGCCCAGTCGAGTTTCAACTAGACTAGGGCCCCAACAGAAACTGTCGAGTTGGGCTTGTCGAATCTGGTCCAACCCATTGTCATGCCTACTCTATCATATGCAAATAACTAAACTAATCAACTCTTAATTAAAACTAATCTGTTGTATATAATTAAATAAGAGTATAATTTAATTCACCATGCTAGGCCCGGTCCAACCTATTAAATGCCTAGCCTATTATGCGCAAATAACTAAATTAATCAACTCTTAATTAAAAATAATCATTCATATATAATTAAATGGGAGTGAAATTTACTTCACCATACAGACTTGCTGCAATTTATATTTTAGTGACCTATACGTTGATTTGCAACCTAAACCCGGAGTCGCGTATAATTGGTGCTTGTTCTCCGCTTAATTCTGGCCTAATCGGATGTGCGGTGTTAGTGAAATGGGCTTTTGAAAATGCATAGTACTGTATGTGATGTAATCATTAAACTTTCTTAGGTAATAAAATTATTATTTAAAATTAAATCTAAAAAGTAAAGCCTGTTGAATGTCGATGCCAATTTTAAATGATCAGAACCGAGTTTGGCACATCCTTTTAGAGATCAAGTGAAGTTGCTGTTGACATTAATGATTTTGAATTCGAACCCAAATTACTGTTCCAAAATAAAGGAATTTTTTTTCAAGATGAGAATTAAGGGGATATTTTTTGAAATTGGTTCGCAGTTGGTGGTTACGTTAAAAGAAGAAAATAGCACACCATCAAAGAATAAAGGAGGAAGAAGCCAAAAAAAAAAAAAACCTCGATTGATACCTTATTTAAATTTTAAAGATGAGTTATAATAAAATATATTTTAATAATTTTTATTTGAAACTAAATTAAATTTATTTTTGAACTTATTTAAGATCTAAGTCTTAAATATGGAAGTTGAAGAAGACCCATTTGTATAAATGTTCAACATGCACCAGATTGTCACACTATATTTTGCGTTGTGAATATAATTTTGGTATTTAAGTAATTAATCACATAAAGTTTTAAGATATTTAATTGTACTTAATTATTTTAGTATAATAAATTTTATCCCATTGAAAATTTTATTATATTTAAATAATTAATCAAGATAAAATATCAAATTATTTTTTAATTTTCCCACAGGTATTAAATTGGTATATAATTTGATAGTTTTATTATAGAATTTAGCATGCATCTGTTTGAATTAAAAATTTAGCCCATAAGTAATTTTTATGTCATTTGATTTATATCTTTCAAGATATATTTTACATTGGCAACACATATTTATTGTTTGTTAGCCTCAATTTATTAATAAGTAGCTTGGTTTCCTCACCTCAGTAAAAAGCTCCTTAACCTGCATTTTAAACTCTCAAATTTTAAAATAAAACCAACTCTTACACAACCTTCGTCTTAGTTTATGTGGATAATATCTTAGTCCCTGGTTCTTCACAATCCTTCATCATAACACTTATCAATGATCTCAACTTTGTCTTTTCCATAAAAGACTTAGGTCCACTTCGTCACTTTCTTGATATTGAAGCTCACAACACTTCTCAAGGCATTCTTCTCAGCCAAACACAATACACTAAAGATCTCTTCTTTGAGCTGACTTTGATAAATCTAAACTAGTTCATACACCTATAACTCCATCTCTTCTATTGTCCAAAAATCATGGTGTTTCACTTTCTAATCCTACTGAATATCGTAGTAATGTTGGTACACTCTAATATATTTGTCTCACTCGTCCTGACATTCAATTTGCTATCAATAAGGTGTTAGGAAACCAGGTTGAGATTCGATCTCGACTACAACAGAATAATCATGAAAATTTTTCGTGACTTTTGATTTCTCAAAAATCAAGATCTATTTAATTCTATAAAATGATTAACACAAATCATAATAAAGCGAAAATTTAATTTGTACTTTATTCCGAAACTTAATCTTTGTCTTGTTGTATCCGTCGAACCGTTTCGGAAACTGATCCGTCTCAACCACCGTAGCCGCACAAGTATCCGACCTCTAACGGCTTCCACAGAACAGGTTGAGAGAACTCTGTAACTCTTAGAGAGAAGGTTAAGCAAAAAGTATTAACTCCATAAAGTTTAAGCCTATTTATAATAAGCTTTGGACGTTTTAGTAATTTAATTGAAATTAAAATTCTAATTTCAATTAAACTTTAATTAGAATTACAAATAATTCTAATTAAATACATATTATACCCATATAAGATTCAATATCTCATATTGATCCTTATTTATTAAATATCTCATTTTTAATCATAAAATTTCTCAAACTTTACAATCAAGTCCAACTTGATTAAATTAACTTTGCTCTCTTCAACCCATTCTATATGTGAGACCCATTAGGTTCCCAAATATGTTGGCAATGATTATAAAATCTAATTTTAGATAAATTAAAACTCCTTTTAATTTATCTTTAATTTTCCAATTAAAAAATCCATGCATAATTTTCTGTATAATTCAATTCTTTTATTATACAATGTTCCAATTAGACATAGAGCATGAAATTAATGTCTACTCTATTTTGAGTCTAATCATATTAGTTCTTCGTCATTAGCTATCGATTCAATTAATGATATTTGTAAACTATTTACAAAAACATCATTTCATCTTATCTAAGGATTTCTTGAATTAATACTAATTGAGAACAACAAAATATTTTCCTTAATTACTTTAGGGTGATGAATCCTATCTTGATCACTCAACTACCTCCATATAGTTTATGCCACATCCAATGACTACCGATTAAACGACTTATGATTAAATAGATCATAAGTAGTATCAAAACATAGCAATCCCCATACAAGATAACTTTGATGACCTCAAGTCAAAGGATCACTTATACAATCATTTTACAAGTAATGTTTCAAATGGATTTCTCATATCGGGTTTGTTCAGGAACTTGTTCTCTAGCAAGCACCCACAAGTTTGTTTAAGTATCTTTATACTTTAGCCTACGAGATCGACTACTTCCTTCATAAAAAAAAAAACAAAACGTGTGCTAATCTTTTTACGTTCAATTAATTTCCAATCTTAATAGAACAATGATTAGGAACATTTAAGAATAATACATAAATGCAATATGAATCTCATATTTATAACCTCATTATAATTTCATTTGCAATGGATAATTTTTCCATGGACTTTATCATATACATCTAAACATGTATAAGATAAAGATTGCCTTTAAATAATTTGTCACTAAACTACAACCAAAGCGATTGGCTGTAGAGCAACAATCTCCCACTTGCACTAAGCCAATCGTTTAAGTATCTCATACCATATCACCATATGACGATTATTCTACTGCTGTGGAAAGAATTTTTCAAGATTCTCTATAGTGAGTACTTGAATAAATCTTACAACTCCCATCTTAATTATCATCATAATTAAGAAAGTTTGCCTAAACACATTCTTGGATCTTTGATGAGACATTAGCTCCTTATGGATCCCCAATGGCTCAAATGTTCTATAGTACATTACTGTCTTAAACAATGCAAAAAATCTATATCAAACTCAGAACTTATTGATCCAATTAATCATTTCCACTAAACGAAAAATATATTATGGCTTAATTAGCAACCAATTGCTACATTGGAACCTTTCCAATCCTAAATGATATTGTTTAATGTAAATGAACCTTAATTAGGATTTACTTTTAAAGTTATATCCTTATCATCTTGAACTCAAATATCAACTCACACATAGAGTAATGAATATCTTTAATACTTCACAAGTATATGATATTTTAAATACTAAACATCTTTAGTACGTTATCTATGCACTTGGACTTAGAATAAGTTAACAACGTCCAATCTATCTCTATAGATTTAATTCCCATAATTAAGTTGTTACCTTTTCATATCCAACAAGAGTTGTTCTTGGAAAATTATGTTTTTAACAATTAAAAGTTAGAATTATTATTCCCTGTGAGTAATATGTCTCCACATACTCTCATTTAAAAGAACAACTATACTCCCACTAACTTTCTTGCAAATATGATAAATTCACAATCATCTTCAAAATGAACTCTTTGAATTCATTGTGAAAGTGAATCTTTCAATGTCTCGTAGCCTTTCAACTATACATCAAATGTATCATTAAAGGCATTAGTTCCAATTAGATGTAATGTTATGAGATTTGAACCTTTCAAATTCCTTCTTACTCCCACTACTTATCTTGAGAACCATTCTCCTATAAGTATACATTGAATCAAACAATTTGTTCAATGGGTCTGTAAGATTATATCCAAGCTTTTGGATATCTCATAACCCTTTATTCAATTTAGTTCTAAACTAAATGGATAATATATGCTTTAGCTAAGCATCATTAAATCATTAGCTTTAATTATTTCAAAGACTTAGCATTTCATATCTAATATGAAATCTTGCTAATTGATTTAATTGGAACTATAGAAGGTAAGTCATTATACTAGGCATTGCTATAAAGGAAATATTGTTGCATCATATAATATCTCATATTGTATTTTACTCCGTACATAAAACCATACTCTTATTAATTTAGTTATAAAGGTATTTACTAGAGAATCTCATTCCCTATAGATAACCGAAAATTTAAAATTTGCCACAAAAATCTCATTGATGTGCTTCAACATTCTCAATGCTTAATTTTTACTTAGATTTAAACAGTTTGAACCTTTCAAAATTTTAAATCATCATTTCATTTAATACGTATGAATATATCACATAAAGTCATTAGTAATCTAATGAAATAAATGTATTATCATTTTTATGAATTGTTATCCTATCTAATGCATCACATGTATAAGATTTAACAGTTCAATACCATATTCTTCAACTTTACAAGTTTCACAAGTTCCATACAATTCATAATCAAAAGGATACATATATCCTAGTATGTAACTTTATGATTCTTGTTATGTTGATTTAACTAATATGGCATAAAAGGATAATCTCGGTTAGCTAACTTTTTATTCTTGCCATTTATGTTTAGCATAAGTCTCTTTTGATCCAATACATATACAAACTATTTGCATACACTTGGATCAACTACTTTTACTTAACAATCTATTTCTTATCATACTTTGAACATTACAATAATGTTGAAGCGAAATTCAGTATCAAATACACATAAGCATGAACTAGAAAATCATATGATCTCTATCATATCACATATAGGCAACAAAAATTATGCAATTGTTTTCTTTTAATGACAACTATTATCATACTGTTGCTAAGCTTTTAATTGTAGTCCACAATTATGCTTTTAGTAGGCTAAATTAAGTGAAATAATTCCAACAAGATACTATACCTTTCAGCCCTATTTCATGCAACCCTTTGCATTTTGTTATCATGGTGTTAACATACATCTTACATGTTGTCGTTAAAGTTTACGGGACATTAGTCAACTCAAAATGTCAATACATTTTGTCATCTATATGATTTTGACATATCTCTACAACTTTGTCGCCATATCCTCAATGAGGATTATAACAAAATTGCATAATCAACATACAATTTTCTAACTTTTGAGAACTTTTCTCAAATATATACTATGTCCAAGAACTTGGATTCACTAACTTAGCATCAAATATACGAAACAAGGTAAGTTTCACTAAGAACAAAATATAAATGTAAGAAAAGCAAGTAATCAATTATATGCCATAACTACCAAATAATATTAGGACATTAATCATGCATTTGGTTACTCTCACTATTTTATTCAAAATAATAGCCCTCACTACTATTCGGAAAGATTACTCTAATCTGTCTAGCGGGCTAAGATCCCATTCAAATATAGTTGACCTTGAGTTTGCTCAACAAACCAACTAGACTTAAATTAGGTAGATAACAACTTTA
>JAOTAX010000005.1:5948405-5975870 GCA_025629825.1 Erythroxylum guanchezii | reverse complement strand
GTACCCATTGGAAAATGTTAATAAGCTATCATTATAATCCAAGAATCAGTTTTATATTATCCTTTTCTCATTCTTTCTCTTAGTTCATTTATTTACTCTTTTGTTGGGGTATTATTAACTGATGACATGATCATCTCTTGTAGTGTTAGTAGCTGTTATTTCCCATTGATTATAGCCTGATGGATACCAATAATTGGAGACCTACTGCTCCAGCAGGGGAACCTACCATGGACACAGTTGATTGGAGAGCTCAATTACCACCAGACTCGCGACAAAGAATTGTCAACAAAATGTAAGAACCTTGAATTTTTTCAGGCTCAGCCATCATTATGAAATTTTCAATTTTCATTGAAGAGTGTAAATTGTTTTATGCATTATTATCAGGCAGGAAACTAGTTAAGAACATTTCTAACAATCCAAAACTTTAGGATAATTAAAGAATCTTCCAATTTCCTCATACAAAATTTTCTTGATGAAATTGATAAGGTCTTGTATTATATTTAGCTTCCAGTGTAACATGGAAAGTATTCTTTACAAGATAAGGTCTTGTATTATATTTAGCTTCCAGAGTAACATGGAAAATATTCTTTACCACATGTTAAAAATAAGGGATGCGGGAACGTTGAATTTAGGGCTGTAATAACAACATAATTAAATACAAGGACAAGGGTCTAGGTATCAGTCTGAGGGCTATTAACTACTCCTGACAGAAAGCTTTACACTTTCAAACCTGAAGAATTCTTTAAAAAACCCTCAACCTCCTAAAACTTAATATACAATGCATTTAAATAGACATTGAGGGAGTATTTTGGGTTAACTATAACTCTATTTCTTAATAATTAAAACTAGATTCTGACTAGAGATTAATTGATATTTTGTATCTGAATGTTATAAAATTGGATGCATAGAATGGAGACTTTAAAGAAACACCTTCCATTTTCTGGGCAAGAGGGGTTACAAGAACTCAAGAAAATTGCTGTGAGGTTTGAGGAGAAGATCTACACTGCTGCCACGAATCAGGTAATTCTTTGATGAATATCAACACTTTTGTAGCGCCTTCCAAATTCAGCTTGGAGTTTTGCATCCCATATTGACTTGTTATCTGTTGTTCCCCCGGATATATTCCTCTCTTCAAATTGTGCTGACAACCATTTTCTTATCTGAATTTCTAATTCAGCCCGATTACCTGCGGAAAATATCTCTAAAGATGCTTACAATGGAGACCAAGTCTCAAAATAACATTTCGAATGGTATGGCATCCAATAATGTAAACAATCCATCAGATCCAGGAGGTAAGAATGTGACATCAATCTAAGGCTTATTTGACTGTAAAACTTGATTCATTAATTTCACTGTGCTCCTTCTTTTTCTATTTTATTCTTTGAATGATGGTTGTATGCAGTTTGTTCAGTATCTTGTGATGAGAGCATGTTGTAACCTGTAAAACTTTCCTCAAAATTCCTTCCTATAATCATCTTGCTTCATTGAATTTATTCAAGACCTACACGTTTTCTCCATTTAAAATACATTTCCTAATAAACCCACTGAAGTTAAGCTATTCTTTGACTTTTGTCTTTCTTCCTTGATGTGTGTCTCTTTCTAACTAGGTTTCTATTCCTTCTTGTGCACTGTTCAGCTTCACACAATATGCAGCCCCAGGTTCACAATCCAGGACAGTCACTTCCTATCACCTTATCGGCTAATCAATCTCAGAATATTTCAGGGCGTCAGCAGCTATTATCCCAGAATGTTCAGAGTAGTATGGTGTCTAATGCAGTTCAAAATTCTGCTGGTTTACCATCTGCATTACCACCCGTTTCGGGGTTAAACCAGACTCCTATTCCCGGTATCATTGGTCAAAATCCTAATGTGCAAAATGTTACTGGTGTTTCACAGAACTCACTTGGCAATTCAATGGGACAAGGGATATCTTCTAATATTTTCTCCAGTCAGAGACAAATTCCTGGTAGGCAGCAAATGGTTCCCCAACAACAGCAGCAGCAGCAGTCCCAAAATCAACAGTATCTTTATCAGCAGCAGATGCAACAGCAACTTATGAAAAAACAGTTTCAACAAGGAAATATCCCTCACACACTTGTTCAATCTCAACTCCAGCAGCAGCAGCAACAGCAGCAGCAGCAAAATCTGTTACAACCACCTCAATTACAAACTTCTCAGCCATCCGGTATCCAAACTTCATCCGTCGTGCAGCCTTCCATGATGCAGGCAGTTCCACCCTCTGGTCTGCAACAGTCATCACAACATGTGCTTCAACAGAACCAGCCATCTCAGCAAGCCACACAGTCAATGCTTCAGCAGCATCCACAATCAGTTCTGAGGCAGCAGCAACAGCCACAACAGGGTTCTGGTATTCATCAACAGCAAGCACAACTGATGCAGCAGCAACAGCAGCTGATGGGGCAGCAACCAAATGGCACAAGCATGCACCAAGGCCAATTGATTGGACAACAAAATACTGTTGGTGACGTGCAGCAGCAGCAGCAGCAGCAGCAGAGGTTGCTTAGCCAGCAGAACAACCTTCAAAATATGCAGCAGCAACATCCACAGCAGCAGCAGCAGCAGCAGCTAATGCCCCAACAAAATAACATATCTAGTATGCATCAGCAACAACTTGGATCTCAGAGCAATGTCTCTAGTTTACAGCATCAGCAGCAGTTGCTCGGTACTCAGGCTGGTAACTCGGGCATGCAAACTAATCAGCACTCAATGCACATACTGCAACAGTCCAAGATTCCACTGCAGTCACAAACACAGCAAAATTCAACTAATTTGTTGCCAAATCAAGGACAGCTGTCACAAACACTACCTCAGCAGCAACTAATGTCGCAGATGCAGTCACAACCGGCCCAGTTACAGCAGCAACTTGGCTTACAATCACAGTCCAATCAGTTTCAACAAAGGCTTCAAGCACCAGGTCAACCAACTGGTTCCTTGCTTCAACAACCAAATGTAATCGATCAGCAAAAGCAGCTATATCAATCTCAGAGGCCCCTTCCAGAGACATCATCAAGTATGCTGTTATATCTTTGGGAGTTTCTAGTGTTACTCCAACCATACTTTTTCTGTTTTATGTCTTACTGATTATAAAATATGTGGCCCTCGAATACAAATTTAAGTTCTGTTCTATCACGTTCACCTCCTCAAGTTCAGAGTTGATGCCCTTCTCGGAAAATATACCAATTTTCAACTCATGTGCTGCATTTTTCGGCAATGTTTCCCAAGTATTTACTCTATTTGTGCTTGCATGTTTATTTAGACTGTTTTAGATATGGGTAATAGTTTATATAGATTTATACTTTGACCATTTTGATATGTATGTGAATCTATGAACCTACCCAAGATATAAGAAAAATTAGGAGGGTTTCTCTAGTCCTTCTGCTGCAGCTATCTCTTGCAGTATTCTTGTTGTTGCTATTGGAACAACACTTGCATCAATGATTTATATAAAGGGTCTAATTACTGCTTCTGCCATTGCCTTATGGCATGGACTACAACATTGTTCAATACTTCACATTGTCACCTAGGGATAGATTATTAGCAGATACTAGAGGTTTGGCATAGTAACAAGTCTAAGTTTCCTACATCAGGTTCCTGCCATAGTTCTGCTATTTGTGTGATTCATCCCATTTGCTTCAAGACTGGCGCTTTCATTTCTGAGAAGAGGACATTCATCTGTATGACTTATCCGGTATTTGTTTATTTAACTTTTTTTAGCTTCCCTTGATTCAACGGCACAGACAGGACATGCAAATGGAGGAGATTGGCAGGAGGAGGTTTACCAAAAGGTAATTTATGTAATGTTTGTTAGAGGAAATTGAATTAACTATATTTTTATCAGGATTATAAGGTTTCTAATCCATGTATGCCATTGTCGACTAATTATAACTGTTGCATTAATATGCTTTTCCGAATTTTCCACCCATTATTTATACTTGTGGTTGAAGAATTTAACAGTTTTATTGTCCTTTTGATAATTCTAGATCAAAGTCATGAAGGAAACTTACTACCCGGAATTGAATGAGATGTACCAAAAAATTGCTGCTAAGTTACAACAGGTAGGTTAAGTGTGGATCTCTAATCTTGACTTCATGATAGTTTAGATGGTTTTTGAGCTAACTGTTCCTTGGAATGTGTGAAAGAGTTGTTGAATCTCTTCTTTTCCTTTTATCACTTGTCAGCATGATTCTCTTCCACAACAAACAAAGTCAGAACAGCTTGAGAAACTCAGGAGTTTTAAGATGATGTTGGAGCGCATAATGTCATTTTTACAGGTTGCAAAAAGTAGTATAACACCTCTCATCAAAGAGAAATTGGGGCATTACGAAAAGCAGATTGTAAATTTCGTCAATACAAATAAGCCTCGAAAGCCTATTCCTTCCATGCAGCAAGGACAAGTGCCCCAACCTCATATTCAACCTGTGCAGCAAACACAGTCTCAAATTCCTCAAGCACAGTCCCATGAGAATCAAATGAACCCTCAGTTGCAGCAAATGAATTTGCAAGGTTCCATGCCAACAATACCACATAATAATATGTCAAGCTTGCAGCACAGTTCTCTGTCCTCCTTGTCTGGAATTTCTACTTCACAACAGAACATGATGAATTCGATTCAGTCAGGCTCCAATTTGGATTCAGTACAAGGCAATACCTTAGGTTCCGTGCAGCAGGTGTCTATGGGATCTTTGCAACAGAATACTGTTAGCACTCCTCAACAAACCAACATTAGTTCCTTGTCATCTCAAAGTAATGTGAATATGCTTCAATCAAATATTCCCCTGCAGTCAAACTCCAATATACTTCATCATCAGCATCTGAAACAACAGCAAGAACAACAGATGTTACAGAACCAGCAGCTCAAGCAACAGCTTCAGCAGCGCCACATGCAAATAATGAAGCAGCAGATTTTGCAGCAGCAGCAGCAGTTAAACCAGCAAGGGAAACAGCAGCTGCCTGGGCAGATGCAGCAGATGCCACAGCTACATCAAATTAATGATGTCAGTGAAATGAAGGTTAGATCAGGTATGGGGGTAAAGCCTGGGGTCCTTCAACATCATCTTTCAGCAGGTCAGCGTGCTGCTTATTCCCACCAACAAATTAAACCTGGAGGTTCGTTTCCTAATTCTTCACCACAACTGCTTCCTGCTGCATCCCCACAACTACACCAACATTCTCCACAAGTTGACCAGCAAAGTTTACTGCCACCTAAAACTGGAACCCCATTACAATCTGCAAGTTCTCCCTTTGTTGTCCCATCTCCTTCAACTCCATTAGCTCCATCTCCCTTGACTGGAGATTCTGAGAAACCTGTTTCTGGTGTTTCCTCTCTGGCAAATGCTGGAAGTGTTGGACACCAACAAATTACTGCTGCACAAACAAATGCTCCATCCCTTGCAATTGGGACTCCTGGTATATCTGCCTCACCTTTGCTAGCAGAATTTACTGCTCCTGACGGTACTCATGTCAATGCTTTGACAACTGTTTCTAGCAAGTCAACTGTAACTGAGCAGCCACTTGACCGCTTGATCAAAGTGGTTAGTTATTCTCTCTGTTTAATTTGTGTATGGTATGCCAAGGGAAAAAAAATTGTGCAAATTCCATCTTGAATATGTATTATTTTCCCTACTTGATTTTGGATATAATGAAAAAGACGTAATTTCATACCTTTCAGGTCAAATCAATGTCTGCTGAAGGGTTGAGTGCAGCTGTCAGTGATATAGGGTCAGTAGTCTGCATGATGGATAGAATTGCAGGATCAGCCCCAGGGAATGGATCTAGAGCTGCTGTTGGTGAAGATTTGGTTGCCATGACAAAATGTCGTCTTCAAGCTAGAAATTTTATCACACAGGATGGAATTACTGGCACAAGGAAAATGCGGCGCTACACAAGTGCCATGCCTTTGACTGTTGTATCATCAGCTGGCAGTGTGACTGATAGTTATAAGCATTTGGGTGGTCCGGAGGCATCTGATTTGGAGTCAACTGCTACATCAAGTGTCAAGAAGCCAAGACTTGAGGTACTTAGTGCTCCCTGGTTTTATGCTACATGAACTCTTTTCTGCTAGCTATTTTCCTTTCAATCTATGAGACCTTCAATTATTTGATTGGTATATCTGATCTCTACTCAATAACTTCGCCCTACCACATTGTTTTCTCAAGAACTTACATACTAATAGAAGATCTTACTTTCTCAATGGAGGATTCATTCGCCTATAAAAACTTATACTTTGTTTCTAAAAGCAACCTTCACATGATCATTTCTGAACTATGTGCCTTAAAGCAAAGCAATGAGAGTGGAAAGAAGTACTATATTATTGTAATTCTGGATGCATAGGTTTCCAGATTCTAAAAAGAGGATTATACCTTTTCCAGTTTTAGTTATGGGTCATTTTTTTCCTACTTCCTGAAAGTTAATATATAACCTTATACTAAATGGAGAAAGAAATGTGACCTTTGCAGGCAAATCATGCCCTTATGGAAGAGATAAGGGAAATAAATCAACGACTTATTGACACGGTGGTTGATATTAGTGATGAAGATGTGGATCCCACTGTAGCAGCTGCCGCTGCTGCTGAAGGGGGTGAAGGAACTATTGTGAAATGCTCATATACTGCTGTTGCTTTAAGTCCCAACTTCAAGTCACAGTATGCTTCAGCACAAATGGTGCGTAATGAGACATCATGTGGGGCATTTTATTAACCTACGTGCATCATGTCTTACTATGTTCTCAGTACTTTTTTGTGTTTAATCCTGTGCAGACACCTATTCAACCCCTTAGATTGCTTGTGCCTACGAATTATCCAAGCTGCTCCCCTGTATCGCTAGACAAGCTTCCTGTTGAAGTCAGGTAAAGGGGAATTGGCGTTCTGATCTTTGTTGCTTTTCTCTCCTCTTCTCACAGCAATATGTGCTTATATGATGCGACACATTTATGGTTTATTCCAAGCCATTTTTTGAAGGAAATACAAGGTCAGAGAAAGATAAAAGCCTGTATGTCTTGACTGGGTTTTGGATTGAAAACAGATAAAAGCTAGATGGTTTATGATTACTTCCGAAACTCAACTCTTGGGGTTATCACAATCATACATGAAATCACTTTTACATTATATAACAGATATAGTCTGAAACACTGTTAACAGTTAGGGTCCTGTTACACAGAATTGGAATTGTAACAAATTTTTAGTAATTTAATGAAGATCGTGTTATCCAGAACTGGAATTTCTTATCGATACACAATTAAAAATTTGTTACAGAGATGAGAATTGAATTCCAATGTGGCCAAATGCAAGCTTATGATAATGCATGTAGCTTAAGTGCTTGCTTAGACAGAAGACTAACTCTCATCTCATCTTCCATTTTTACGTTTGCTGATTTGGGTATTTGTCACGTAATGCAACAGCAAGGAGCAAGAGGATCTGTCGGCAAAGGCGAAATCGCGGTTCAGCCTATCTCTTAGAACTCTTTCCCAACCCATGTCACTTGGGGATATAGCATGGACCTGGGATGTGTGCGCACGTGCCGTGATTTCTGAGTATGCTCAACAGAGCGGTGGAGGCAGCTTCAGCTCCAGATATGGAACCTGGGAAAAGTTTGTGAGCACAGCTTGATTAATCTACCTCTCAGAAGCCCCAAGAAGAAGCTGTTAATAGTAGGTTTGGTTTATATTCCAATATCAGTAAATCCGCTCTGGAATAGCTGCTCTGATGAAGTTTGACCCAACAAATGCAGATATGGATATGTGAGTTCTGATAATCCATATCAAACTCAGGAGCATAAATTTTGTTTATGTAATTAAGGGGTGATTTGTGTAAAGTTAGAATAATGTTCCTTTTCGAAAGGTGTGTTGTCTGCTATAACATAACACTTGAGACTCCTGTATTTGGTCGATTAGAAAGCTATTTGCATTTGCATTGGCCTTTGTTTTATATATGTATATTCAGGACTGGAAGAGGTTCCACATTGTTCTTGGACCAGCCCAAGATTTTAAAAGAAAAAAGCCACCTGGCGTGGCCCTGTATTCAGATTATTACAATAATGCATCTACTTCCATGCTTTGCTCCAGGGTAACCTTTACCCAACAATCAATGCGGGTAAATACATTTTAGATAGTCATTTGATTTTTTATTTTAATTATTATATCTTTAAAATTATTATATAATTTTCTATCATATTTAATTTGCTTTTATTTACTTTTTTACTCAAAATAATAGCACATTAGATAAAATATTAATGAATATAATAAAATAAAGGGATAGGCAATCTTAAAATGCTCACTTTTTTAGAATTTTAACATTTCAATTTAGTAATTTATTGAAGATTTAGATAACAAAATTGTTATTGTGCATGATAAATAAGTGTCTACTTTAAAAAAAAGTCTCTACACCCGTCACTAATTTTTTCAGTGAACATCTATATGGCATAAAAAGTAAAAATTTTGTTAGCTAAATCAGCAAATCATCGACGGGACTAAAGTTTTTAATTAAACGGTTAAGGTTTTAAAAATTAGTTATTTAATTGAAAATTTTAAAATTTTAAGTATTAAATTAAAATTTTCAAAAGGTTGAACATTTTAGAATTAGTTATAAATTATATGATAAATAAATCATAATATAAAGGATAGTATAAGTAAGATTGCGAGTTCGAATTGCCCTCATATATGTAGTCGTTTAAAATTTGGTACCAGAGTTTTGCATCCCGCAAGGGACTTATCCGGTTCGAGCAAGGATTAGTCTAGGTGTGAATGGCTTAAAGATGCCTTTCCATAATTGACACCCTCGTAAGGCACCTCGTGAGGAAAAAAAATAATAATAAATTTTAAAATATAAAAATCAAAATAATAAAATATCAAATTATAAAAGATCTAATATAATTTAACTTCAAACAATAATATTACTACAATAAGATTATTTGATTTATTATGTGTAAGACATTTTAACAATCATTTGAATAAAATTCGTGACAACGTCAATGATTTTAAAATCGGACCGAATTGATTAATTTGACCGGATTAATTTCAAACTAGCTTGATTTTCAATTCGGTTTTTATTACCAACTGTTACGAATAAAAATAGGTCGGTTTATTATTAAACCTACTAATTAAATCTGAATCGTAAAGAACTATAAATATGATTCTTCTTCGCGATGAGTCCCGACGTACCTATGTTGGTGTAAAGGACACTTGCAAAATCAGCCATTTTAAAGAAAGAAAGAACACTGTTACAACATTAAGTACACAAACAAGTAGGAGAAAAGGGATTAAGTTTGTTCCGATTTTTTTTGCTTATCCTATTTTATTAGATAAATGAATATGGTAGAAAAAGAGTAATAGAACAAATGATCTATTAAGAAGAAAAGAGACTTAATTTGTCCAATTTTTTACTTTAGGTCTAATTTGATGAGACCTTAAATTGGACCTTAAGCTTTTTTTATTTTAAAAAAAGGACCTACCCAAGATAAGGTTGGAGATCGGACTGTTCAGGTCCAGTCTGATCTGTTTGGAGGAGAAAAAGAAAGCGGAAGAGAGGAGAGATGGGTAATAGGCCGAATACAGACGAACTCCATCAATCAATGAGCCATAAAGCAAAGGCCGAGAGAAAGGAGACGTAAAAGAATCCCATCGTTCTCTGCCAAGTTGTATTGAGGCCTGATGTGATGCGGGAGTTCAAACAAACATAAACTATATGTTACGAAGCCTTATGATCTGGATATTCTCTCCTTCACTAAGCCCTCTTTAATTTGATATACCTAAAATGAGTGGTGTCAGACTTCTTTTCTTTCTTTAGAATAAAACATCGCTGCCTAACTTTTGAGAGGTTTCATGCGCCGCCAAGAAGGAGGGAGATCGTCTGTTCCTCAAAGCTGTGCTCAAGTAATTCTACTCATACAATTTATTTGTAGCGAATGGCTGAGATAACTTTAACACAGGGTAACACGAGATAGAGGAAACAGAGGATATTTTCCCTACTAATACAGCATATCTTTTTAATATAATTTAAATTTTGTAAATATAGGTTTATATGTTGTAATAAGAATAATTACAGAGAGTAGATAGGTCTTCTAATCTCAAACCAAAGTGCCATTGCCATTTGTCCAATTCAGCACAAGATAAAGACAAGACAACCACACTGTTACATAGTAAATTACATTATTACATCATTGTATATGTTTTGTTTTTCCTTTTATATTTGTATCAATGTGATACAAATTATACAATGCATGTAAAAGGGCAAAGAATCATTACATGAAAAATAAGGACACTAAACCTCAAAACAGAGAATTGTGTCTCTCTTTGGAACCTCTCCTTATATTCTCTCTCTGTTGCAGGAGTGATCAGACAGAAACAGTGACGACCAATACAACAGGTCCACTTTGATCACAAATCATTAGTAAAGTTCCCAACTTTAACGATTAAACGCCCCCAGACACCTGAGAATAGACTGAAGATGCCAAATCTGGTGCTGAAAGCAGGGAGCAGACCACCATGGGTGGGATTAGCGGCAGCAGTTTGGGTTCAGATAGCATCTGGAAATTCGTACAACTTTCCTCTTTACTCTCCTGCTTTGAAATCAGTTCTGGGTTTCAACCAGCAACAGCTCACAATGTTGGGAGTGGCAAATGATATTGGAGAAAATGTGGGGTTGCTTCCTGGTATTGCCTGCAACAAGTTCCCACCTTGGGCTGTTCTCTCTGTTGGTGTTCTCACTTGTTTTTTGGGTTATGGTGTCCTTTGGCTGGCTGTTAGTCAGACTGTCGTTGGCTTGCCTTATTGGCTGGTGAGTATGTGATTCATGGAAGTGGTTGTGGCCAATGTTGGATTTTAATGGTTTTGTTCCGGATTTACTTATTGTTGTTGGAGTTATTGCTTGCTAGCTTATAGATCTCTCAAATTATGGAGTCGTTCAATATTTGCTGCAAGTGTCTTACTATTCAGTTTCTTTGATCTCTATATTGGGTGTTTTTCTTTTCTTTTTTTTCCGAGTGAGTTCCTGTATGAATTTGATTGATCGGAATTATCTCATGGACAGTTAATTTCAGATTCTAGCACTAGAATTTCGTGTCAAGACGTGTGATTTAGTGATTAGAACAAAAAATGATTTGGCTGATTTTGAATTGTTTCATTCAGTTCTAGGCAAAATGTTTTGCAAAGCTTTTTTAGTGATATAGTGTCTTTTGGTGGAATTGATTTTGCTGCTATCATAGTTGTTGTGTTTCCTGGTGGGTTTATTTCTGTGAGTACTCAAGTTTTTCCTTATTAGCGGGGCATGAACTACAATTGTTCGTGTTGAAGACCCGTACTTATACCGCAATAGATATAAGATTCTGGCATTTAGACAAGCCAGCGAGAGTTTAGCTTTTTATCTAATTATGGGATGAATCTAAATTTAAGTGTGATTAATGACGGAAAAAAATTTGATGAACTTTGTTTCTGATCCATTCTAACGCAATCTGACTTATTTAACTTGTTTCTTTCAAGTACCTGTATGGAAAGAGATATGATTCCATTATTTAAACAGCCAAAAACAGTCTTAACGTCTTTATCTAGTGAATAGATGAATCTAAATGTAACTATGATCAATTAAGGAAAGAAATTTAAGATCTTTTTTTTTTTTCTGAGCCAGTCTAACACAAATTGACTTTGTTCCCTATCCATTGCTTCTTTTTGGTTGGTATAATTATCTACAATTTGCTAGTGTCATGGAAAACTTTAATTGGATTACTGATCTAGACTTAAAAGGGCTATTGTTGCAACAGATTAATTTTGGAATTTTTTAATTTACTTGAACTTATCTGTTTTCCAATTTTTAAAGCAATATCACGAGCTTCCGTTGTTGAAGCTATGATAGTCCAATTGTCAGAAAACTCATTAACTCTTGATAAAGCAGGTTGTCTGAGATTTTGTTCTGTCATTAAAATGTAATGAATGAGGCCAGAGCACCTCTATTACGATATTGAATGCCCTCTCAGAACTGTTTTATACCCATTCTAAATGATGATGGTATTGTGCAGCCATTTAAAACACTCCCATCTGCAGTCCAAATATTTCTGGAAGTGCTGTGTTGATTTTCATCTTTTAAAATGACACGCACAGCAAACTTTGTGCCTTTGTGTTTAGGTTCCTGTTATTTGAGACTTTTTTTTATAACTAATTATTTGAGACTATTTAGTTGAGCCAGAGAGTTAGTATTTAAGAACTACTGAAAGCTGTATACAGGGATATCACAAATTATCTTTTAAAGAACTCGCTTTGATTTGATTGTATTTATCTACAATTTACCAGGGAAACCCATAAGACAATTAAGAATAAGACAGTTTGTATCGAAAACAATTGATGAGTTTCGTCTCCAATTTGTGAGTTTTGCAATTGTGATAAATTAGTTTTCTGTAAGCTATGGAATCTGATTATTTTCCTTTATACTTGATGAGGTACACTTGCAGAAAGATCCTGGTCTCAGTTTACTTTACTTTTTCTTTTTGATAATAATTTTAACCTTGTACTATTGTATTGCAGTTGTGGCTTGCACTTGTCGTTGCCACCAATAGTAATGCATGGTTTGGCACCGCTGTGCTTGTCACCAATATGAGAAACTTCCCTCTCTGTAGGGGAACTGTTTCTGGCATTCTCAAGGGCTATATTGGGCTTTCTGCTGCAGTGTATACAGTGGTGTATAGTATGGTGCTCAAAGAATCTGCCTCCAGGCTTCTGCTACTTCTTACCATTGGCATTCCCATTCTGTGTCTATTAATGATGTACTTCATACGACCATGTACTGCAGCTTCAGGGGAAGACTCTTCAGTGCATGTTCATTTTGTTTTTACTCAAGCTGCAAGTGTTTTGCTTGCTGTATATCTTCTCTTAATCACAATATTAAGTCATGTAATTTCCTTTAGCGAGACTATTTCCTACATATTAATTGCAGTAATGGTTGTCATTTTGATGTCTCCTCTTGCAATTCCTCTCAAAATGACTCTTTTCCCTAACAGACCTAAGAATCAAATTCCCCCAATTGATTCTTCTGATAATTTGATTCTGCGAGAGGGTGAATCAACCCCAACAGATCCATTGTTGACACCATCTTCATCAGCTGCTAATCTCGGAAGCTTTCATGAGAGTGGGGATGTTTCAGATGTAGAAATACTTCTTGCTGTTGGGGAGGGAGCAGTGAAGAAGAAAAGGAGACCTAAGAGGGGGGAAGACTTCAAACTTCGTGAGGCCTTTATCAAGGCCGATTTCTGGCTTCTTTGGGCAGTATATTTTCTCGGGGTTGGTTCTGGTGTTACCTTCCTGAATAATTTGTCTCAAGTTGGGGTTGCATTTGGTCTTAGTGATACAACAATATTGCTTGCAATCTTCAGTTTTTTCAATTTTGTAGGACGTCTTGGCTCAGGGGCTGTTTCAGAGCACTTTGTCAGGTCAGTTCCTGTTTTTGCGTTTATTTATAGATTTGATTACGTGATAGAATGTCAATTCTCCCCTAAGATGTATCCAATTATTATCTTAGTTCTGGTTCAACATCGTTTCAATACCTGTACGTTCGCTCACTCGTCCTAATCTTTTTAAATGTGGTCTTTCAGTAGATCTGATACCCACTAATCTACTATGAATAACACACACTATGCTGAATTTTGTTGTACAGGTCAAGAACAATTCCTCGAACCGTGTGGATGACTTTTGCACAAATACTAATGGTTGTAGTGTTTGTGTTGTTTGCATTAGCCGTTAATGGTATTCTTTATACTGGAACTGCTTTGCTTGGCATCTGCTTTGGAGTTCTATATGCTGTGATGGTGCCAACTGCCTCTGAGCTATTCGGCTTGAAACATTTTGGTCTTATTTACAACTTTATCATGATAGGCAATCCCATTGGCGCACTTCTTTTCTCAGGTATTCTTGCTGGCTATGTGTATGATGCGGAAGCTGCTAAGCAAGGAAGCTCTACCTGTCTAGGCCCTGATTGCTTCAAGGTCACATTCCTGGTTCTAGCAGGAATTTGTGGGCTTAGTAGCATCTTGAGCATAATCTTGACAGTCAGAATACGGCCTGTTTACCAAATGCTTTATTCTGGTGGTTCTTTTCGCCTGCCGCAAACTTCCGGTCATTGATTAACTGACGAAACCATTCTCATCCATTGAAGTTCAGAGTTACCCTTTTTTCAGAGATCTTTCCTCTAATATTACATTAGGAAGTAGAGGCGCAAATTTTGTAATGGATCTTCCCCCAAGTATGGATTTGTCACTGTAGACAATATTTAGCGGACTTTGCTTTTGGTAATTCTTGCTGTAATGACACTTAATGATCAGGTTCTGGGGGTTATCCAAATTATTGTAATACCCTTTGATGGGTATCTATGTATGAAATTATACTTAAATGAAATCGAGGAACACGCATGAGAATTGAGATTGATAATAACACTCATTTCCGTTTATACTTAATGATGGGAGCTTAAAGCGTGTGAAGTTTATTATGTATAATGAATCATTGAGTTTATGTATATTTGAAGGGTAGAGATCTGTTTCAGCCCTGCAACTTTCTGTTTTAAAATGAGAGTTTTATTAATCAGCGTTACTTCTATAATTAAGAACAGTGAAAAATGAGGGAAAGGAGATTGCAATTATAAAATGACCAATGGAGTGAAAGTAAGGGAGCAGCCATCTTTCTTTAAGTTCCTACTCTTTTAAAAGGGATGCCCGTGCAGCTATTAAATTGTATCTGTTACCAGTGCAATGATAAAGTTCTGAGACATGTCCCCCTCCAATGACTGAATTTGAATGCTAAAAGTGAAAAAAACTCCACCACCCATATTAACATATATGAGCTGAAGAAAAGAGTTTGAAAACACAAAAGAAGTCAAAAGAACAAATCTGATGCTTTGTAAATGATAATAATTTAGGCATCTTTCTTTAACAAAAGAAAATATGGATACAATTCTTACTAGTTACTATGTATTTTCGTGTACCTAAAGCCACCCATCTCCTCACACTGACACTAAAATTCTATCAGTGCTTTCTTTTCTACCCAAAGATGAAAAGATTGCACCACACAAAAGCAGAAAGGAGACAATCTCATTACTGAAACCGACTCTTGATGCCAAAGTGTGTCCTCTATCTGACCCACCACTAATAAGAAAATAAGATTACAAATCTCTCTTCTGAAACACACAACCAATCTTATCTCTGGAGGAGGAAGCTAAAAACCCCACCTCTCAGGATTGAAATTAACAAAGTAAAGCATTGAAGAAGAAGAAGAAGGTTAATTGAAAACTAAGGAGAAATTGACCAAAGAACTAAAAGCCACGGTAGTAGCGTCTTCATGTTGGTTTTAAATTCTGGAACATGGTATCCCACCTGATCTCTTCAACACCAGTTGACCAATAACAATCATGCTCTTCAAAGTTCTCATCTTTGTGAACATCATAAATCATGGGACTTGAGAAACTATCGTGTTTAGGCCCAGATATCAGCATAGGACTGCTACCATTTGTAAGCAACAGCCTTCCAGACTTGGCCGTCAGCAAGTTCTTGTTCCTCTTAAGCATTGCCCCTCTCCACCTGCTGCTATAACCAGGCCTTGGAACAAGAACAAGAGCAGACTCGTCTCTGCGAACCCATGTCTTTATGTACCTGGCAAGAGATCTCTTTGTTCTCTTGATTGCAACCAGAACTCTTGACATGGCATGTAGGTTAGCTCCTTTCTCTTTTCTTGCAAGCTTGAGGATCTCCAGCCTGTGTTTAGCTATGGCAATTCCCATACTTTGAAGAAACTCGTGATTGAAGTAAGCTATATCCTCTTCTTCAAGCTCATTCTGCGCAAAAGCAAGACCATATTCATAAACAAGAGAAGGGTCAAGACCAGTTTTTGATAGCCAAGTGAACCAATCCATTGCCTTGAGTGTGTAAGTGCTTCAAAGGGTTTGAGAGAAATATGTGTATATAAGGTTGGAGGTTGCAGATTGAAGAGAGAGGCTGTGAAGTTAGATAGGAGACTTCGTCTGTTTCCCAAGGAAAGACTTTCACGTTGCTTTATTAAATTGGCGGTTTGGTTACTATTGGTTGTTGAGTCTTGAGACTGACTAAAGAAAAAGATTAAAAACTCCAAGCTGAAGGTGAATTGGTAAGGGAATTTTTTTTTTTTTTTTTTGACTTAAGTCAGGTTGTTGGTTCAAACTTTTCTTATGTATGTAGCTGTTTATTTGGAGTCACAGTTTTGCCTCTCACAAGAGACTTACTCGGCTCGAGCGAGAATTAACCTAAGTGTGGATGATTTAAAGGTACCTTCTTATAATCGAGACCCTCCTAGAACACCTCGTGAGAAAAAAAAAAAATAAATGTTGTTGTGTCCACTAAGAATGGGACTATACTATGCATTGTGGATTGTGATCAAACCCTTGGGAGTGTGATCTAAGAATTCCTTGTGGAAATGCAGGCGCATCAATCACGGCCATGGGAAAACAGTTGTGAGTAGGGACACCGCCACCACACACTAGTCTTTCATGTAGTGAAAGCGTATGTATGGTTAGGGAAAAGGGAAAGGGTGGAAAAATATTGGTCCAAGTCCCTAAGTTTCAAAATTGGCAACCCTTTAATTTGCTAGTGCTAATTAAAGATTAAGTTAAGCCTCATGGTTGTGCTTTCCAAATTGATCATATCTTAAGTTTGAATTGGGTTACTTAAAATTTTAATTCAAAATTTGAGAAATTTTGGGATGAATTAAAAACAATTAAAAATAACCGAATCAATAATCCTAAATTAGTTTTGCTGATATTACGTACCAAATTAAGAAAAACGATAAAGATGGGTTACATCTTGTTTAGAACAAAATCGACCATCCCTAAACCGTTTAACTATTGAGAATAGCTGGAAATTCGTGATTAATTAAAGTGAATTTAACCTTATAATTTGATTATCTAGAACTAGTTTTTACTTTTAGGGTCCGTTTAACTAATAAGGATGTGACTTGAAAGTGATAAAGGAAGGATTAATTTACACGTTGATCTAAAGCCTTTTAGTGTGAAAGTGTTTACAATCATTAGTGTGTTAAGGGGACGAAGCATTAGATTCAATTAAAGTGTGGAAATTGGCTACAAGACCAAAGTTTTCCTCCCCATGGCTCGTAACTTCCTGTTGAAGCATTCATAATGCATAAAAGGGTTTTTTTTTTTTTTTTTTTAGAATCTACTTTTATTTTAATTGGCAATTGAAAAAGAAAAAATAAATAAATAAACTATATTTGTGTGGCTAAAATTAAATAAATAAACTATATTTGTGTGGCCAGGCAACTTCAAACATAAAGTATGGTTTAATTACATTAGGTGTCATCTTCCATCACAAACTAATAAGCCATTACTGGGGCAGTTGAAGCCATGATTAAGCAAACACAAAGTGAAATGAGTTGAGCACTTCAAAGCTCTCTCGAAATTTGTGGCATGGACTGCTTAACATTTCATGAAATAATAAATCAAAGAACGAGAATAAGGGTTGACCTATTTCGGATTATGTTAATAAAATAATAACTCCAAAATGAAAAAAAAAAGAATTGGAGGGGAAGATAATGTATTTGAATCCATAATACATGCATTATGTTGTAATAATGTGCAACTAATTGCTCCTCTGGTTGGTTGTGCTTGTATCAGTAGAGCTTTTGTCAATAGAGCATTTTTTTTAAGATCTTTTTTTAGAAGAATTTTTTTAAGAAATCAGTTGACTGTTTGATTGTTATTTAAAAAATAACTTTTTTAGAAGAGCTTCATACAATAGACTGCTTGACAACATAAAAATAAAAAGTACTTTTAATTTAACTATATTTATTTTGTAATAAAAATTATTTATGAATATAAGTATTATTTAAAGTATATTAAACAATATGCAAAGTACAGTATATTAATTATTATATAATTTTAAACCATATAAAACGTAAATGAAAATATATCTAACAAAATATTTTTATATGGATTATAACATAAGTAAAAATAATATAAAAAATAAATACTAAAATATATAAAAAAAAAGTCAAATAATGGGTTTGCAATATAAACGTGAAGATAGGTTTGTGGGTATTATGGGAATTATGTATAAAACATACGGACAAAAGGGACTAAAAATAGACTTATTAATTGATCTGAAAAATTCACCCGAAAAAGTCATTTGAGAGGCTTTTTTGAAAAGCTCCAAATTTAAGCTTCTTAAAAAATTATATTTTGGCTACCAAAAAAGACATATCTATTAAAGAAGTACTTTTTTATTTTACAGTCAAATAATTTTAAAAAAAAAACTTTTATAGTAAAAAAAATATTTATGACCTCTCAAAAGTCCATCGAAACAGTCACAAAGACCGGAGTAATTGGCAATTAATGTTTTGGACTGACATTTGATATTGGATTGTGTTGTTTAATTGAACGGTAATAGTTGTGGTCGGCCATCACTAACTAATTACTCCTTTTACTTTACATTATCTCATCAGCAAATACGTATGACCACAATAATTTAGGATTAGGTTGCATGATTAGTTTATACAATTGACTGATTATCTATATGTCATTTATGCAAATGAGTTTTTTATAACGATAAAATCACAATCATTTCGTATGTCTTGACTAAATTGTTAGCTATGCATAATAATAGATAAATTAATAATTTAAAATTAAATAATAAACATAATTTAAAACTCTATATTAATTGAATAATCACCCTTTAAAAAGTATTATATGCAATTGTATTTGTTTGTCAAGGTTAGACATGAACTTGTTTGAAATGATGACATTCTATATATAATTAATAATATTACCTCAGTAAATTTCATCACATAAATTATTTTTTGGTGTATTCAAACTGATGATCAGGTGTTCATGCCTCCTCATCCCAATTTTAAGCAGATTAAAACCATAAATGTGTCTCCACAAACGCTAACTACAGCATGCCCTCTCAAACGTGGTAAAAATCATATCTTTTGTCCATGAAGCAACTGGCAGACATGCTTTACCATCTTTGATAAAAGTTAAAGCTAGCATGCAAGTTTAAGTGTCGTATTAGGGATAAAGTCTAGATTAAACGCATGGAAAAAGGACATCTTACAATATAAATAGGATAAACTAACCATCATCATGATATTGGGGGAGACGCAAATTATCACAGACCTTTGGACATACTTGTTTCCAATTGTGTGCAACTACAGCGAAGATTCATTCTGCATCCGATGAACATAAAGGAAGGGCAAAAAACAAAGATGTAGGGGCCATTAGACATGGTCTCACATTGTCGTTAACCATAACCTGTCACGTGCAACATTCGGTTAAATGGCTCTAACACTTTAAGTTTTGTCTTAAAAATGGAGATTACCAACCAGACTTCAACTAGTGTCCATATTCCATTTGCCCTAAAACGACATTACGTGCGAAACTTCTCATCAATTACCCTTTTGAACTTAGGAAACACACTGGTTCACGGGCCTGTGTGGGGTGCTATTGCAGTTGTTGCCATGTGAGTACTGATACATTCTCAGCTTCAGATCACTTGAGGTTGATGGTGAAATGTCCCTCTTAGGTTACCTTGGAATATTTGATGCGAACAAAATTTTTCGAAAGATTATTCGTCACCACACACATGAATGTGTCAAATTTTGAGAGCATCCATGTTACTGAATTATGTAGTCCCATGTCACTATCATGTTCGTAAATGTCTTTGCAATTTAAAGTAAAACCCTTTTCTCCATTTTTGTTATGGCACAGGCACAGTGTTATGTAACATATCCTATAGTAAATTGTTTTAATAGCTCTGACATTGATAATTATTAATAGTTCTAACTAGTGCATGTCTTAACTAGGGAGGATTGTTTAAATCCATGAACAGAAAACACTTGGAAGTTGGAATAAGAGTTCGGTGTTGAAGTTGAGAACTACATATACATGTGTATGTATATATACTAATTTATTATACACATTACGTTTTCAAAGTTTCAAACTTTAAGTGAGCTACTCTAGCTAGCTAGGTCACACATGGGATGATATTCGTGACCGATATAATTAGGTTTAGGAGTTTAAATTAAACAGTCAAATCATCTTTGCCACTACCTAATCTTGCTTTTGCTCACCTAAATGTATAAAAAGTGTACATAAAGTTGTTGAACGAGTGATGACGATGTGCTTCTGTTCATCCTATTTCTATATATGTATTTGCATGCGCACCCAAAGAGCAAAACTACATAGTAAAAGTCGGCAACTTTGGGAAGCTTTGAAAGGGTTTTGAGTGAATTGATTACTTAAGAAATACAATGTGTGCATGATTGACTTGTTTTGTGGTGTAGGAGGATGATGATGGCTTCTAAGCTTGGTGAAAGTCTAAATGACATCACATGAAGGTTTTGGGACAAATCATTGGTTTAGCAGTTTAGGGAAGTTTGGTGTGAGTTTCTATAATTTAACTACTACATTCTACACTATATTTTGTATGTGTGATTTGAGTTTTTCTATTTTTATCTTCCATCATTTCTTGTCCTTGCGATTAACCTTTTCATTAGTACCAAATGACTCTAAAGTTATGCATAGGTCTCCTTTGTAATCTGTTGAGGTAAGTTTTATTTTATTTGAGAGCATTGAGTTATTAAAATGTAAAAAGCTATAAATTCAAACATAGATCATGAAGAACAAAATGAATAATTCTAGATCATCTTAATGTGATATGAATTAAGTCAATGATCCTGTAGCTCAATTGGCATTCCACATGTATAGCCTTTCCTGGGGTAGCTCATCTTCCCAGCCTAAATTGAAAAAAAAAAAAAAGTAATTGATAGAGCTTGGCCTAGTAGCTTATCCATTTAATACAACATCTTTCTACCAATTTCAAAGAAAAAGACAAATGCCCATTTATCCCTGTGTACATGACCACTTGAACTAATTTTCTTACAAAATTCAACGTATTCAGTGCACAAAGCTTCTCATTTTGCAAGAATTTAGAGAGATCATAATGTACGCAACATTTCTTTTGTTATTTTATAAAGAAATTATTTCCGTGACTTAAACTAATTTTCCTAAACCATAATATATGTTGACATTACAAAGTTCACATATTATTGGAACCAATCACTGCATGGCAATGCTCAAAACCTAAGAAGAGTGAATTAGAAGTAACGACCTCAGTATTATTTTGGGCTCAATAACTAAACCAAAAGCCTTTAATAATTGGGTCTAAACTAAATGGTGTCGAATTGGAAATCTCAGTATGGTACTCTTCACCTTAAGCTTTATAGGTGTTTCCCTCTCTGAAAATAGGAAAGCTCTTGCTCTGCTATGCTCTTGTCTCTCTTCAACAACCATGCAAAGACCAGCAGTTCCCATCACCAATGATCCGCCGTTGCCCCCGCAACCTCCGCTGCTTCTGCTCTATTCCTTTCCCACAGAATATCTTGTTTCAGTGCAACAAAAGGATTCGAGAACTAGGTCAACTGGGTCGAATCGAGGAAGCACGCCAACTGTTGGACACAATGCCTCATACGGACACTGTCTCGTGGAATTCTATGATTTCGTCTTACGTCCAAAATAACTGCATTCAAGATGCTAAACTGCTCTTCGACGTTTTTGAGTACAAAAATGTTAGAACTTGGACAATTTTGCTTTCTGGGTACGCGAAAGCTGGCTATTTGGAAGAAGCCGAGGGTATGTTTCGAGCAATGCCGGAACGTAATGTTGTGAGTTGGAATGCAATGTTAAGCGGGTATGTGCAGAACGGTGATATAAGGAAGGCTAGGAAGTTGTTCGAAGAAATGCCCGAGAAAAATGTTTCTTCGTGGAATTCATTGATAACAGGGTATTCACGAGGTGGATTGATGAAAGAAGCTAGGGAGTTGTTTGATAGAATGAGAGTGCGGAATTGCGTTTCTTGGATGCTGATGATTTCTGGGTATGTTGAGATATACGAGTTTGGAGAAGCGTGGAGCGTTTTCTTGATGATGATGAGAAGTGGAATGAGGCCTGACCAAGCTATTTTGGCGGTAGGATTGTCAGCAACAATGGGTTTAAATAATTTAGATTTAGCCAAGAGTCTAAGGACTTTAGCCATTAAAACAAGTTACGACAAGGACGTAGTGGTGGGGACTGCTATCCTTAATGCTTATGCAAGGAATGGGAGCTTGGAAAGTGCAATTAAGTTTTTCGAGGCAATGACAGTGAGGAATGAATATGCATGGACTACGATGATTGCTGCCTTTTCTAGGTGTGGGAGATTGGATGATGCAATTGCATTGTATGAGATGGATACTGAAAAAGGTGTTGCTCTCAGGACTACGATGATAACAGCATATATGGATTGGGCAAGGACCGATGATGCTAAACGTATATTTAGTGAGTTTGTCAACCCAAATATAATCATGTGGAATACTATGGTTTCTGGATATGCGCAGAATGGAATGCTTGAAGAGGCTTATCGTATATTTCTCCAGATGCCAGTCAAAAATGCTGCTTCCTGGGCAGCCATGGTTGCTGGTTTTGTGCAAAATGGAAATGATGAAGAGGGTCTGAGGTTGTTTTCTGAGATTCAGAAGACCGGAATAATTCCAAGTCATTCGAGTTATGCAAGTGCTTTATCTGCTTGTGCCAAAATTAGAGAAGTTCAAATGGGTAAGCAAATACACTCATTGATAATTAAGATGAGATGTCAATGGAATTCTTATGTCGCAAATAGTTTACTTTACATGTATGCTAAGTGCCAGGAGATGGGAGATGCTTGTCAAGTTCTCAACGCAGTGAGAATCAAGCAGGCTGATACATGGAGCTCATTAATGTCAGGGCTATCAGAGAATCAGTTGTTGAATGAAGCACACAATACTTTTGACAAGATGCCAATTCATGATCTCGTGTCTTGGACAATCATCATATCTGCACATGTGCAAGCTGGCAATGAAGAGATAGCCTTGCAACTGTTCTTTGACATGTTGTCTAATGGAGTTAAACCAGAAGCCTGTGTAGTTGCTAGCCTGCTAAGCGCATGTGGCAGTATGGGTGTAATCAAAGTCGGAGAACAAATCCATTCCTTGATATTGAAACTTGGGTTGAGTTCATGTTTAAGTGTTTGTAATGCTCTTATTACCATGTACTTCAAATGCGGCAGTTTGTGTGGTCTTTGTGTCTTTGAAGAGATGCCTGAAAGAGATATAATCTCATGGAATGCAGTTTTAGTTGGAGCTGCACAAAATGGACTTGGCAGAGAAGCCATTAAGATTTTCAAACAAATGGAAACAGCAGGATATCAACCAAATGAAATAACCTTTACCGGTGTGTTATGTGCCTGTAGTCATGGAGAATTGGTGGATGAAGGGTGGGCCTATTTCATTTCGATGAGTCAAGACCATGGGATTATCCCCTCAGTTCATCACTACACTTGCATGGTTGATCTCCTTGGGAGAGCCGGACAGCTTTTAGAAGCTGAAGCACTCATTAGAAACATGCCCGTAGAAGCAGATTGTGTGATTTGGGAAGTGCTCCTTGCTGCTTCTAGGATCCATAAGCACATTGAACTTTCCGAAAGAGTGGCTGAAAGGCTATTTCAGATAGGTACCAAAAATTCTGGGACTTATATCGTATTATCAAATGTCTATGCCTCTCAAGGCTTGTGGGGTAAAGTAGCTGAAATAAGAGAATTAATGAGATACAGGGGAGTGACAAGAGAACAAGGAGTAAGCTGGATTCAGATCAAAAACAAGCTGCACAGATTCCTTACTGGAGACAAGAAACATGAGGATATTGAAGAGATATGCTTGGCACTAAAGGAATTTTGTGAACGTTTTAAAGCATCGGACTATGTCCCAGATGTAAACTTCGCACGCCATGATGTTGAGGAGGGGGAAAAAGAGAATGAACTTCTTTACCATAGTGAGAAACTTGCTGTCGCTTATGCAGTTTTGAGAACACCAAATGGTTCGCCTATTCACATTATGAAGAATCTCCGCATTTGTATTGACTGCCATTCTTTTATGAAATTTGTGTCAAAGGCTACTCAACGTGAGATTATTATTCGAGACAGGGGCCGCTTTCACCATATCCAGGATGGTTCATGTTCTTGTAATGATTATTGGTGAAGAATATGGGCAGCCAAACTGTATTACTTTTGCAGATGCCTCCAAAAGGTGGTTCATGTAGCCAAAGTTGTGAATCACCAACCTTAGCTGTTCATTTTAATGTGGTAATCGTAGAATTCATGATCTTTTGTCAGGCAAAACACCTTAGGCTTAGCTACTAATATTCTTATGACTTATGAGGGACAGGATTAAGTTTGAAGTGTCCTGATCAAGTGCATAGCAAGATTTTTACAATGCACTTAGTTCATCTGTATAGGAAACAGAAGAAACCAGCAAATTGGTTAGCCTTTATATTTAAACATGTACCATAGGGTTCACTGATTTTGAGCACTCCCTGAGGGACTTGATTCTTTTGTAACCATTGACTTGTTTGAGAGTCGTTTTATGACCGTTGAATTTCATAAATCTAATAGAATTTATTTTTAGTTTCATGAACCATGTGTTTGGAATGATAAGATCAATTATAAATTATAGCCTAAGATTCGTTTGATTCTCAACAACTATGTCAACCTGTGCGTTGCTAAAGCTCAATGCAAAAAGTCAGGTAAGGGGAATGGTTTGAAGACGAAGACACAAAGACAACCAAAAGGGGTTTAAAGAAGAATGCATAATTTTATTTCAAAACTATTGCTCAAGTTACACCTTATAATCAATACCTATTTCAAGAGAGCAAAAATAAGATATGTTACTTACAGGGTGTTGAATGGTGTACATATTAAATCAACTTACACATTTTTGGCGTTTAAGAAGCAGAGTCGCCAAGCTTGTCATAGTTGCCGGAGAAGTAGTAAACAGCCCTAGAAGTGTGCATGCCTTGAGGTTTTCTATGCTCCCTTTCTGAGTATCCTCTGATGTAATCACCAACAGGTTCAATCTATTAGTTCAAGCCGATACCAACTGCAGAATTTGATCCAGGGCAACCTGAAAAGGTTGAATTTCTCACCCACCATCATTTCTGAATTGAACCCATAGATCACCTTGTAATCAACTAGGAGAAAGTTACTTGGTCTGGCTTTTGAGGCCATAAATATTGCCAATCACTCCAACAATGCTGACTATCACAGCCAAGATTAACATCAACCATGAGAGAAGTTTCTCTCCGCTGCTTAAGCTCTGCCCTTGTCGGCTTAAGCTCAACGCAATAAGAGATGGGAATGTAAAACCTAAAGAAACTGCTGTTGTGGCTCCTGTAAACTTGAAAGCTGTCCAGATATTCGGAATCATAGTAGAGCCAAAGTAAATAAGCACCAGTAGAACTGCTGTTAAACTCAAAGATCTCTTCCTACTCTCTGAAAGTGGAGCTGATCGCTCAAACACTAAGGCATCAACAGTTTGCCTTAAGGAGAAATGAACAACAGGAAAAACAAGAACCAAATGAAAAATGTAGCCTACCCTAACAATGTAATTCAAGGCAGAGCTAAAAGGAATTCCAAGATCCTTGTCAAAATTGGTCAAGATATCAGATTCAGTATCCTTACCAAAGAGTAAGTAACCTGATATGGCAGTGGCTATGTAAACACCAATGCAAAGCAAAGTCGTGAGCCTCCCTACCCGGTTCATCTTTTGCGGTGACCGCCCTTCGAGCTCATTATAGATAGGCTGTACATTGAAGTGGCATACATAAGCATTGGACATGATTGGAATCACCACAAGCAAATCCAAAATAGCCCTTTTTGAACTAAAATCAGGAGTCATCCTTGGAGCCTCAATCTTTCCTTCAATCAGCTTAATAAAAGCAACAACGAAACACACAATAACAAAGACAATAGCCAAAGCCACTGAGGCAGCTGAAGTCAAGCTCAAAGAATCAATCTTCTCCAATGCACAAAGAGGTGCAAGAAAAAATATCACAACCACCAAAATGAGCAATTTCCTGTGATCCCACACCCCATGTCCAAGCCATTGATCAAAAACTCCCAAATGATGGAGCGATCCTGACATAACATCCCCCATAATTATCAAATACACAATCAAAACACCAGCATTGTTCACAATTATACAAATTTCGGACAAAATCTTCGCGTTTCTCCCTAAAGCACATTGAACAACTTCACCGTAAGAAGAAGCCTTGCAAAGCACTGAAAATCTAACTAAGATCTCAACACTAATCTCAGACAAAATACCCATCAAGATAATCAATAAAACCCCTAAAACCAGTCCAAGAACCTTCATCGTAGCGGGCAAGGCCATGATCCCAGCCCCAATAATCGTTGTGGTAAGATTAAAAACAGCTCCATGAATGCCAGAACCATTGCCATGTTCAGAACCAACTAACGCATAATCATAAATATCACTTTCATCACCCGCATCATGCGTCAAAGTTCCTAAATCTCCAGTCTCGGGATCTACAAAGCTCTCTACATCATCAAAAGGAAGCAACTTGAGGTGGGATTTTTCTGGGTTATGAACGTCATTGCGTGTTTGTAGCTCCACGTACGAGTTCTTGGGAATGGGCGTGTACTTGCTGCCCATTACATACAAACAACAAAAACTCCCGCAAACCTATGTGTAAAGAACGCGTAAAAAGGAAGATGAATACGAAAAATTACAGAGGAATAATGGGCATTCTCGTGATATGGATTTGAGGGTCAAGGTCAACCTCTGTTCTCTCTTTTTTCTTGTACCGTATGCAGGTAGAGAGATTAAGATGAAGAGAGCGAGAGAGACAAGGAGCCTGCTATTGGTAGTACATTGCGAATTTGCGATGACTTGAGTTTGGCTTACGTAGGACAATCCGAGACTTTGTTTGGTTCCTTGTAATAATAGCTTTAGGGGGCGCTTGGTTAATAGAGGAAAATGAGAATGAGAATGGGAATAAATATAGTAAGGAATGAGAATGGATATAATCATTATAATTATGATGGTTGGTTAAAACGAAGAAATGATTACCATTACTATTGATGGTGGTTGGTTTGTTAAAAATGTTAAGAAATAAAATTTTGTTTCATAACAAAATTTAAATATATTTTAAATGTTTTTTAATTTATGCATCCTAATTATAATGACAAAATATTTAAAATAAAATATATTGCGAATTTTCCTTTTCAATAGCTTTTGAAGAAAAAAATTGCATCAACATATCATCAATTACATAATATCTTCAAAATATGGATTAATCATCTAAAATATTGTGCAATTTATAAACATAACCATAATATTGACCATTTTATTGCTATAGTAAAATCAAGTAACATAGTTTAACACAATTTACATTCCTCTGGTAATGCAAATGGTGATATATTTTAAGTAATTAATGAATAATATTTTAATTAATTACATTATAATTAACTAATTAATTAATTACATCTTAATTAGATTTTAATTATATTTAATTAATTAGATTTTAGTTAATCATGTAATTAACTATATTTTAATTAACTAATTATATTT
>JAOTAX010000005.1:5924872-5948305 GCA_025629825.1 Erythroxylum guanchezii | reverse complement strand
GAAATCTTTCAATGACACATCCAAAACTATCAACATACCGAATGACGACTCCCATTTGCTCTTTTACTGACACATCTTGACATTCATCCACTAAAATAGAGAACAAATCATCACCTATATCTAAAATAATGGCCTTTGTTGTCTCAAATACAGCTGCATTAATGATATCACGTTGAATATCGGGTGATGTAAGTTTTAGATTTTCAGGAGTATTCCCTAGAACAGTATTCCTAATTTCTTCATTGTTAGAAGCTATGAATTTTAGTAATTCTAGAAAAGTCCCTTAGTTTTTTGAATTCTCAGACTCATCATTCCCCCGAAAAGGCAGCCCTTGCGTCAAAAGATAACGAAGACACCTTATTGATGCATTTAGCCTACACCGATATTCAATTTTTGATTTCTCTAATTGCCTTGAAAAAAATGACTCAATAGATTGGAATTGATTCATTAAGTTTTCACAAGCAATTCGACATCGATTATGATCAGAGTCATGATTTCCTACATGTTCTCTTAATCTTGTTTTCTTTCGCCAAACACTAAAACCCTCATATACAAAATTAGTATGTTTTCTTTCACGATCAGCTAAAAAAAGATATCAATATAAGCAGTATGCAACATCTTTTTCAACACTATATTCCAACCAATCCTTGAAATCATCAAACCATGATACGATAAATCTCCGCTTACGATCTCCATCCATGGTTTGAGGAAAGTTATGATTTCGAGGTTGACAAGAACCTTTTAATAAATAAATTCTACGCACCTGATCTCGTTTTTCAGGAGGATACTCCATTATATTAGGTCTCAATCCTGGATCGGAAGGAAGATTTTCTAAGTCAACCACAAGTTCTTCAATAATAACCTCCTTCGATGTTAGAGATGCTTTATTAACATTCTGATTTAAATCACATGATGATGACTGAATAGTCAGTCTTAATTTTTTAAAGTATTTTTCCATAACTGCAAAATAAAAAAAAATAGTTAGAACCAATATTTACTAATTACGCTGGAGTAAATCTAGTTTAGCTCGATCACATAAGAAAAAGGCAGGAAAACATTGATGATCCAGATTTGAGTTCCGAAACTACCTTGAAAGCTTTATGTTTTTCCTATTGTTAATCTCTTTCAAGATTGGAGCATCAAAAATTTCACTATCTAATTTACAGGCAATCTCAAGAAGCGAAGGAAAAGCAACTTGAAAGTCAATTGGCATGTGCGCAGGATCTTCATCCTCAAGCTTGTGTAAGTTATTTTTGAAAGTTATTCTTGTAAGCTTGTGCCATTAAACCACATCACTTGGGAACGTTATGATAGCTTTAGGTTAAGAACCACACCTTAGTTGTTTTCTTGTGTAGCCGTCATGAGTAGGGAGATTTTAGTTTCAATGAATCCCCGGATTTTCTTAGCAAGTAAACAAATCCGTATAGACATTAAAATCCTATTTGGGATGTGAATGTAGATGGTGGGTAGGAGTCATAGGACGGTAGTTCAAGACTCTAGAAGACTCTTTAGTCTATTATGGCAAGATATATATTAATTAAAAATTAAAAAATTTATTTTTTAAAAATTTTGAAGGGCTCAATACACCACTGGGCCCATATATCTTCGTCATTGATTATAAGATTTCTGTATTTCAATAAGATTTTTATTGAGTTGTTGTCCGTCTTTAATCAAAATGAAATTGAGAGAACATAATAAATAGAATGCTCATTTTACACATTTAAGCAGTCACGCTAAATGCTAAAGGTCACATATAGACTAGTACAAGCCGAAAATGACTACTTTTTGTATTTGCCTTGAGTACTACTCCATCCATTGCTTTTATTAAGTTGTATTGCTGAATGGTCCCCAAAGAATTAGGTCATAAAAGCCATCATGCCATGTCAACCACAAAGTCAATGCCGACAGTATTAATTTCATGACATATATTATCACAATAGATGCATATTTTATTTAAAGTGTTGATATAGTGTATTTTAAATTGTTTTATTTTTAATTTAGCTTATTGTTAAATTTTCTAAAAATTTAATTAAATAATTAATTTTTTCAAAATTTATATAAATTAAGTCAAAAAAAATTATTTTTATTGATGTAATTAATAAATACATACCTATATTATTGATAAACAGACATGACATTTAATAACGCATCAGTCATCACATAAAAATAATATTTTAATTTAATTTATAGAAGTATAAAAAGTTAGTCAAAACTTTAAAGAATGATATTAAATTAAAAAAATTTCAAAACATTAAATACTTTTAAATTTGTTATTTCTAAAACGTACAAGTAATCCAAGTTTAGCTCGAATTTAATAGATTTGAGTCTATTTCTAAAATTTCGAATTGAACTCAAACTTTGAACTATCTAAACCCAACTTGATTTGAAACTTTAAAAAATTCTACAAATGCAACTTGTTTAAATAAAATAATGTCATTTTTTATTTTTATTTAATAAAATAAAAAATTAAGGCTTTTAATCCGGGCCCCACATTTCCAAGCCCACTAAAAAGTTAGGTCCTCAATTTCAGAATTTGAAACCTTCGGGGAGGGACCTTTTAGAAAGTCTTATATAGACTTCTTACCATTCAATATGGATGCGCTTTTTGCTATAATTTACTCATTAATTGACTTACGATTAACAGATTTATGTAATTTTTATTAAATGCATATTTGAAGATTAAATTTAGGATTTCTATATAAAAATAAAAGAGAAATCAATTTGCAGGTAATAATAATATTCTTATTGTCACGTTGAATTTTTTTCTTTTATAAATTATAAGATTAAAATCAAAGAAAATCTTAATCAGGAACAAGCCGTACCTAGAATACATGTGTTTCTCCTTACATGACATCACAATCTTGAACATCAACTTCATGTCATAATTCAGAAAGGGACATACATGAAGCACAGGAGAGGTTGAAAAGTCCAATCAGTGGTCCATACCTTTGAATAATGTGGCCTTTTCTATTTATTGAAAACATCGAATTCTTTTTTTTTTTCGTTTTTCTGGTTAACGTCTTCATCAAGTACAACCTTATTGAAAATACGTATGTCTTTCGTTTCTTCCTCGTCTTAATCCGACATAATTTACCATTCCTCTGTGGACTCCTGCACAAGTAGAGTTTCGTAAATTGACGTTAATCTCTCCTTTCATGTGCATCACATCCTCTGTTTCGTACCCTATTTTAACCATGTTTTTGCTCATTTTGGATAAAAATTAGGATTAAAACATCATTAAAAAATGCTAACTAATCTAAATTCAAATGCCGCAAAGGATGGCATGGCGGTGCTTATTTAAATTTATTTATTGGAAAATAAGTATTTTATTTTTCTGAGTAATGAATGGCAGATGCCAAGAAGCATACGTGACATGGACCACCACAGGAAGTGCAAAGTCATTATGTCTACCAAACCCTTTTTTTCGTACTTTTTTCTTTCCCCAACAGTAAAGTGGTTATTGTCATAAATTAAATATAGATAATGGAATTCCCCTTTTTTTTCTAAATATTACGTCAAATATATCTTTTTAATTTAATAAGTGTTTGTTTTAGTCAAAAGAGACTCATAAATTATGATAAACACAAAATAATAAGACCTATTTGTTATAGTCAGCACTCACTACTAATATTCAAACACGTCAACGTTTGAACTTGTGAATTATTACTCACCGCTCATTTCCATCACTTAGAATTGAACCATACAATGACTTTGACAGGCCAGTGGATTCACACCACCGACTCTTTATCTTCTCATCTTGACCACGTCTTCCAAATCCAAATTATAAAATACATTTGGCATGTTCGGCGAGCTGCATTAGATGTTAATTGATTTTATTAGAGGTTAGTCAATAGTTAATTATGTCAACTAATATCAACGATTAGTCGATAATTGATTATATCAGTTGATTTAATCAACAGATAATATCAACTATTTATTTAAAATATATGGTAAAATTAGTTATTTACTATTAGTTGTTGATGTATGAAATGACTTATAAGGGTATGATTTAAAAACAATTTAAAAGACACGAATATTATATTTTTTAGTATTTTGTTAAATATTATTATAAGAATTTAGATTTAAATATTTAATTTTACAAAAATTAAGATTAAAACTTTAAATAATAATAATAATAATAATCAAATGTTAAATTTTCTATTAATATGAATGATGTAGCGAACTACATCATATTAGTATTTTTTCATATAATATGTATGAAATTTGTTATTTAATAAATTACAAATATCTATAATTATAATTACCAAAAAAATATCTATAATTATAGCATGACACAAATACGATATATAGTAGTTATGTGCTAAAAATATTAATTTGACGTGATTCTTTATGTTCAAAAACTTAATATTATGGTATTTTTAATTGTAAACTAATATTATAAAATTAAATAAAGATTAAAAAAATTTAATTAACCTCTTTATTATATTCTTCCAGACTTCACGACATAATTGTACGATTAAAAAAACCAACTTTAAAAACACAAAAAGCAAAAATAGAGAGTAAAGTGAAAGACAATACTATCATTAGGTAAAGTGGAAGGTAATATTGTCATTAGGCAGACAGTTAACTCCAAAAGTTGCTCTTATAAAACTTTTAAAAATCAACTTATTAAGATTAAACAGGCTAACCAATAAGTTATTTACTAAACATATCAATAATTTTTTAAAATCGTCAAAAAATTAAAAAACAGTTGATAAGTTAACTACCAAACACCTCCCAAAGAGATTAAGTTAAACTTGTTATATCATATAACACTTTTAATTCTTGTTTAAATAATCAGGAAATTAATATTTTTATATTCAAAAACTATTTTTCCTAAAAAGAAAAACTCAACATACGTGTTAATAGATATATCCTTTCGAAAGGTTATGATTAGCATGTTACATCACAATCATTCAACTCAAGGGACGCATCGTCCAAAATTTAGGTTTTCCATATTATTATGTGAATCAAATTCAATTAAGATGTGAAAGCAATCATGAAATGATACATAATGGCTGGCCCAAGAGGTGAGCTATTACAAGACAAAACGATACATATTTTGAAACAAAAGAAGAGAAAGGAAAACACAAGAATGGTTCGAGCAATAGATTGTAACCAATATTCAGTGGAAAATCCGCTAAATTAAAATTTGATGTCTAAAGTCATTTAAAATTTATAAGAACTATACAAATTTGTCTATAATAAAAAATATTTTTTTATTAAATAAAAATAAGATAGCACTTTCTTAAAATGATAATCATAAAGAATGTACAGATTTGCATGTGATGGCGTAGTTGCTTGATTATGTAAGTATGAAGAATGTGTGACCAACGACCCACAAAGTACAAAGAAATGTCATAAAATCATTATCTTCAAACAAAATTCATTGCTATAACAATCATTTTATAAATAAAAAACAACACCTCGATGAGTTCAAGGAATCTGTTAAAATGTCAAACTGTCAACAACTGTGGGGCGAAAGAACAACTTCTCTTTCTGTCGAGTGTAGTTAACTAATACGATGTAGCTTTCTTTCTATGACTAAACGCAGTCTAGACTATGCGTGCGGGTTGGTGCAGACTGTTTCAGATAAGATGTTTTAATCATGTTTCCTTTAATATGATCCCCGTATATGTATAGATCTCACGTAAATGTGCATTTACGGATAAAATTTAATAGAATAAATTAATTAGAATTGATTAATTAGAACAGAAAATCTAATTTTATGCTTTTTTATTATTTTTAACTAATAATAAAATGCTTTTTTAAAAAATAATTTTCGCTGATAATGTCACATGCAAAGTTACAAACTGATGTAAATTCTTGATATTATATAAATAATATTAATTAATTCCAGAAATTCGAAAGTGTCTTTAATTATTGATCGGCTTGTTTTAAACTTTAAAGGATGATTAATATCAAAATCACGTTTAACGAGACTTGTTGTCCCCTTTTGACTTTTGGAGGCTAGCGACAAGGATTTGATTACACTTTTCTTTATTTCAAATTGAGGAAATTAACAGGATGCACACATAGAGTGGATCCTCTCCTTTTATAAATTATAATGTTCTATTAAATCTTTTTCATATATTTATATAATTTAGGGGACAAAATTAATTAGAGCAGAGTTAAAACACTGTTTATGGGACAGAAAAAATAAATCTTTTGCTCTAAATAACTTATTTTTACTCTGTTTTATATCATCTCATTTGCATATTTATGTGGAATCTAAAAAAATGTATGAATGAGATAGTATGGAACAAAATAATAATAGATTAATCGGGACAAAATATCTAATTATAACAACTACTAATATATTAAATTAAGAACTACAATACATTCATTTAATAATTCAACTCCATTACTTGCATCTTGTAATATGACGAGTTTTTTTTACTAAAAATAATTTTTCAAAAGCTGTTACTTTTTTAATTTTTGATTTGAAAGTAAGATTTTGACATTTGGATATTCGATTATAAATAAAATTTTGAGTATATACACAGTTAATTATATTCGATAAATAACCCAAGTGGTGTGGTTGAGTGGCAAGGCACTCATCTACCCTTAACCAAAGGTCAGGGGTTTGATCTTTGGTTTTGGGTATGGAGCAGTTTTAAATTCTTGAGCCAGCTATTCTACCCTGTGAGATGCCTTCTTATCAACGAAAGGATTAGTTATTAGGTCCGCCGATAAATACCCTGGTCAAAAACAAAAAAAATTATATTCGATAAATTAATAATTAATAATAAAATTAAAACTTTATTTCATTGTTTTAAATTCCGTACGCAAGTCACGGTTATCCTCCGCATGTGATGACAAGTCATGTCATATTCCAATAGAAATCGCATATAGGAAAAAGAAAACATATACTACAAGATAAAAAAGAGAAGTTTAAATTTGTGCATACCAAAACTAATTTTTAATATTAAAAATTAGGAAAAGGAGCAAGAAAAGAAGTTAATGATAACGTAACATAGCACCACTTTGAAAATAAAGGAGACCCACTGTCCGACAACTGACAGGAGACGGGAAAAGTAAGGCGACCACCCAACTTATCGCGATATCACCGAGTTTAGCACTTTTCTCGCGATACTTTTAGTATCCAACGTCTCGGGATCCGGTGGGCTAACTTGGGTTGGCTTGACTGGTGGTTTGGATTTAACGAGAAAACATTTATTAAGGAAACTTTTTTTGTAACAATTATTGAAAGCGACATGTCATGCAAGTAATGGAACTCGTTGGGTACGTGTACTCGCAGAACGTGGCGAGTGAAGTGCACGGACTAAGACGGAGATGGCGCAAGTTGGGGACTGGCAGTCGCAGATCTGGGAGGAGCAAGTCCAGATGGAGACCCATCCAATTTGGTAGTGTGACCAAGCTGTGTTGTGAGACTTAAGAATTTATGGTTTGACGTTGACAGTTTTTTTTTTCAGTTAAATTTCTTTGAGTTTGGCACCATTCATGGTTTGTGCTAGTCCCATGTACGGTTGGATGTTGCTGACCAAGAGGATAAGGTTATTGATAGGTGTGAAGAAGTCTCATTTCTTTTTCTTTTATTGTCATATTTATATGTAAATTTATTAAAAATAATATCTTTATTATATAGAAATAAAGTTGTATATTATTAGACTTTTTTAAATTTTAGATCCTATTTTATTACGAAATTTCGAACTGAGTATGATGATAATGATGATGATTTAGGAATAATAAATTAAAAAATTATAAATCTTTTTGAATATTTTTATTTTTATTATTTAAAATCTTCAAAATTAGATAATCTAATTTCAAAAAAAAATGATATGATTAGTGAAATTAATATTTAGAGAAAATTAAGTAAAATTAACCAATTAGGAAATTCAGAATCCTCCTTGAAACAATAACATGTGTTCTTACATCAGTTTGCATTTAATCCCAAGAAAGTTATGATTTGCCTGTAGTGGAAAATTATGGTACCTCTCTTTGTATCCCATCCCTGTTCTCAACCTTTATTCTTATTTCCTAGTAAAGGGACACTTTCACGTCCTTTTCATTCTTTTTCCGTGTAATGCAATTAACCCTAATCTTCCAATATTAATCATCTTCAACGAGAAAAATATGTGATGTCTTTTCTTTAAGAGCCTTAAATGGAAAAGAAGAGGGTACCATACGAATAAAAGTTGGAAAGCTGTCAGGAGCAGCTTCTACTTCTGGGCGTGGTGGGAGTGGAGTGGGGAATGGACATTCATTGAAAGCACTTCCATTACTAGCAGTTAATGCATTCTGCTTTTTGCAACACTAGACAGAATCAATCCACAGGCACTTTATTCTGATTGAATCTTATTGGGTTTAAAAGCTTCGTATAAGAACAAGTTTGAAACCTGGGAAGATTGATTAACCCAAATGTATACAGAGAAATATGATACGGGCAGTCACCACCTTTTGCTAGGGATAGCCTCCACTTATAAGATATTGCAGCTTATTTAGTTGATCTTAAACAATATAGGAAAACCATGTTCTTAAATCTTTTTTTTTAATTGTAACTGACATCGTTGATAATACCCATATGTAAATGTCTATATTAGACAAAAAAGAAAAAAAAGACTAATATATGAGTCTAATGGGCTACTTCAACTATTGTTAATTAATATTAGAATTGAACCTTACTTAAATCTGTGTGTGTTCTAATTTTCCTTTTTATATAGGCCCGTCATGGACGGAGCCATGTGAGGGCCAGTGGTATACTAGCCCTCACAAAATTTAAAAAAATTAAATATCTTTTATTATATATATATATATAAAGATGGAGTTATTTAAGGTTCAGTGATTTACTGACCCTCTCAAGATTTAAAAAAATTAAATGCTTGAACCCTCTTATCTTAAATTTCTGACTCCGTCACTTAGGCCCGTAATAAAAGAAAAAATAAATATATAAGTTACAATAAATATATATGTTACGTGTAAACTAAGCAAAATACTGTTTACATGACAGTTTAATTTAAATGTTGAAAACGAATTCTTAAAAAAAAAAAAAAAAAGAGTTGAAAACGTGTAGTCTGGGATCGCCAGCACCACACATCTGACATCTCTCACTTTCTCAGATGAGGAAAGAAAGACAAGCAGAAGAAACACGGCACACGCGCACGTAACTTAAGATCTCGAGCTTAGCTCACGAAAATATCCAATTCCAACCACTCGCTCACTTTAACAGCTTTCTGTAATAACTACAATCGTCTTGGATTGGTGGGGCGTTGTTGTCAGCATAAAATGGATGGCTCAGATTCAATCTCCTTCTTTTATCATTCAACAAGGAACTGGAAAATTAAGGAAAGTGTCGGACTACGCAGACCAGCCTTCACGACCAAAACCAACTAAGTTAGTTGGACCAGAAAAAGAAATAAGGTTTCCAGTGGTTTATGCAAATATTATCTTTTTATCGGACATCACAAGTTAGGTAGAAGTGTCTGATTTAATTATTAAAGTGACTTTATAGTTAATTAAAAAAGGAAAAAATTGATTTAAGCTTACTATATTGTATAATATTTATAGCTTGAGAAAGAATTGGGATATTGTGGATATTTGTAGATAACGTTTAAGCTATATTTTAGCTGATTAAAGAGTATTAGCTACATGACAAATGCTACATTTTAGCTAATTAAAGAGTATTAGCTGCTTGATAATGTCAAACAATTAGTATATTAGTTTGGTTAGGAATTGATTGGGTTGGCTGATTTAACTCAACTATTTATTTTTTGAAAAACTACTCCAAGTAACGTTTCAATCTATCATCTAATAAAAATTTTACTTTGACAATTGTGCCCTCAAACTCATTTCTCATTTTAAGCAACTGGTAGCTCTTAAGTTTTTCACTTTAAAAAGAGAAAGTTATGATTTGTGTGTAGATTTTCTAGAATCTCCTCAAACCGTCTTCTTCAAAGACTTAAAAATCATCGACTTGTCAATTATTATTATTTTTAGAATTATTATTATTATTATTATTGCTGTTTGTTATTATATATCCTATATTTTTATTATAGTTATAAATAGAATTTATTTAATGAAATAATATTCATATTCTTATAATTTTTTAAATTTATGTCCTCGTTGGTCATTTTACATATAAACAACTAATACTAAATAATTAGTTTTACCAAACATCTTTAATAAACAGCTGATGTTATCTACTGGTCAAATCAGTTAATATAATCAATTATCAGTTAACAGCTGATAGAATCAGCGAACAACTAATTATCAAACAGGCCATTGATTATTAAAAATGAGTTCTTTCAATTTGGTATACACACCTACTTTAATTAATATATCTTTTTGAACAAATGATAAATAAAGAATAAGATATTTAAAGAACTTAGTCAAAATTCAATTTAACATGGAACACGAAAACTAATGTTTTATATATATCGATATAAGTCATAATTATTATTTTTAAGTATGATTAGACAAACTTTGGAGCGTGCACGTAATAATTTACAAATTATTCGTTAGTCACTAATTAAAAGTATGAACAGAGAGGCATTGTGAAGTTTGCTTCAGTAACAAGATAGAAGAATACGAAGACGAGGATATTGACCATGATGATAGCTCCAAACACAAGCCAACCCCTACACATTGGTTTACGTCAAATTTTAAGATACATGTGGGCAATGGGTACGAAGTCGAAAATGACACATGATGTAAGAGGAACCTTTCAATAAGCTATAATTCGATGGTTGATGTTACACCAAGAATGAAATATAGCATCCGAAGAAAGTTTCTTGTCCAATGCTTGTTTTCAGATTGTATACATCATTTTGAGAGAGAGCTCTCTAAATCAAGAATTATGGAATTGATTAAACAAAACTCCATTAGAAAGTGATATACATAAATGGTCATTTTCAATGTGAGCTTCCTTGAAAGCTCCCTCCATCAATGCTTGGCATTATCTACATGTTTCTTCTTTTATTATTTTCCTTTTTCTCTCTTCTTCTCGTGTCCTTTTTCCAACCCCATATTACAATTCTAGCTAAAGCAGAAGTGTTACATACGACATATCCACATCCTCCGTCCAAATAAAGAACATTAAAAGAATAAGATGGAGCTAGCCATCAATGTTCGGTGGCTCGGCTCGTGATACATATGAGTCGAGTGTTTCTTGATGATGAGGTGTGGCTGCTGGACTAGACATCGGTCAAATCACCTTTCTGGTATGGAGATTACTTGATTATTATATATATCTTCATTGATTACAATATATTCAATCACATACGTATGTGTGTATGTATATATACGTATATAGCCTCATTACCGTATTGGATGTGACAAAATAATTTCTTGGTGCAACTAGAATTTGATGTAGAACTAATCAAGCATGTTTTATGAAGATTAAGGTCACGAGATGATCCACTAAAAAACATACTTTGACATACGAGACAAACTCGTGTGCCAAAGTTGAAATGGAAAGAAATAATTTTAGTTGGAAGACTGATTCCTGTTGTCCATATTAGTTAAAGATATTAATGTTTATACGGATTCTTTTTCAGTTGGATATAAAGGAAATAGAGATGGAAATCACTTTTATTATATTCTCATGTCAATGAAAAATTCCTTAGGATAGGGTGTTAGGATCATTCTTAAATTTAAAAGAATTTGAATATTGATGAATGTATGGGATGAATTTATTGTAGGTTTCTATTAATTAAAAATAAGATTATATAGTTTTAGACATCTCAAGTTTTATATTTTAACGAAATTTTTATAACATAAAATGATTTTATTTTGAAAATTTCAAGTATAATATACTCAAAAAGTAATTAGATAAGAGCTCAATAATAATTATGATCAATTATAAACATTTGTAATTTCTTGGTATTATTCAATGTAAAATTTTGACCCTTGTTTTATATTAATTTATTGAGGGAGAAATGTATAGATTTGAATTACGGAAACAAACCCTCTTCAAATCTTCACAAAACGGAGAACTTTGTGTATGAATTATGTTGATTTATATTATTTTATTAATTATGTTTTATGGTGTAGAAGGTAAAGAGAGAATATAGGTAATAGGAATATTTTCTTTAGCTGACAATTGACTGGTAAAACTTTGAATGCACCGAAAGAAACGTCTTTTTTCCTTCTTCGGAGAAATTGAGTAGGCGGAGAAACTATGAATGAGTCTTGTCAAATGACTATATCGAAATCTCTATCTAAAAGAAGTAGACGAGCTCTTTGTGATAGGAAATGAAGGGTAGATATTGAGTTTCCAAATTGGTTGCTTTGATGGAAAGTGACATAGCCTACTCCATTGAAAACTTATGAAGGTTCGTTAGAAAACAAATCAGATTTATGCCTTTTCCAAACTCTCCTATTGACATTATTTACATATACGATAAATACTAACACTGCTTTAGCGAATAAAATTGATAAGACTCTTTTTATTTTAAAAATTACAAATTGAAATAAGAACTATAATTTATTTAAAAATTAAATATAAAAGTATCATATTAAAAAAAACTAAAATTATTAAAATTGAGCTCAGGTTAATTATTGATAAAATGACTAGAACTAATCATTTGGATGACTGATCTTTACGACTTATAAGCTCTTTAATATTTTCATATTTAGTCAATATGGGATACTTTAACAATTCCCTTTAAGTGCAACTGGAATTAGATAGCTAGTTGTTACTTGAAATAAATGCAGTAATATCCAGACTGAGCCGCTGGGACTGGACATTCAGACAGACAACCATCAGTTTTAATACCATGTTAAAAGGCCTAACTCACCCCCAAAACTTAGCTTGAGGGGGGAGGTTTGCATACTATTATAAATGGTTGAATACACTTACACTTGTCTGATATGAGATTCTTGACACACCCCCTTAACCCAAAGCAAGGTTGGACATCTATTAAGTATATTGGGCAAAATGACAGAACCGAAACCATCCCAAACTATCGAGACAAACTGGTTTTAATAGTATATTAGAATTAGGCTTGAGTCAACTATTAACAAAATAACTAGAACTAATCATTTGGATAGCTGATCTTTACCACTTATAAACCCTTTAACATTTTCATATTTAGTAAATACGAGATACTCTAACACTCCCTTTCAAGTATAACTGGGATTGAATATCCAGTTGTCATTTGAAATAAATGCAGTGATAACCGGACTGAGCAGCTGAGACTAAATATCCAGAGGGATAACTATTAGCTCTGATACCATGTTAAAAGGCCTAACTCATTCTCAAAAGTTAGCTCGAGAAGGGAGATTTGCACATTATTATAAATGGCTAAATGCACTCACACTTGTTCGATATGAGATTCTTGACACACCCCCTTCAGCTAAAAGCAAGGTTGGACACCTATTAAATATATTGGGCAAAAGGACAGAACCGAACACTATCTCAAACTATCGAGATAAATTGGCTTTGATACTATATTAGAATTAAACTTGGATCAACTATTGATAAAATAACTAGAACCAGTCATTTAGATAGCTGACCTTTACCATTTATAAACCCTTTAATATTTTTATGTTTAATCAATACGAGATGCTCTAACAAAAAAAACTTGTAAATGATTCTTTACCTAATTTTGAATAATTATTTTTATTAAATAATTTATTTGTTATCTACAATTCTACCGTTATTTGCGGTCGTCGGATTTCCACGGCTCTTTCTTCTATACTAAGACAACGGATTGGAAAGTGCTGGCCCTTTCTTTCCCTGTACGTATGATTCACTCCAACAGATTGTTTTTTTCTTCATGTACTCATGTTTATGGGCACAACTTGGATGTTTTCTTCTCACTTATCCTTATACTTTGTTATTTATACTGTACTGCATATTACAATAAAGTTCTGATATCATTTTAGGAAAGGATTATCTTAAAACCTCCAAAAAACCTCATCATCATTGGAATTGCCCTTAGAGGAAGCTTCAAGTTTATCTAAATATAATTGATTGAACCCAAAATCTTGCTAAGGTTCAATACGCTGCCAAATATATTTACATTATTTTTTTCCTTTTGGACATATTTCGTTGGAATCTTATTCTTAGGAGATAATGGAAGATGACGTTTTTACGAGTCCAAACTTTGGTTTTTCTAACGTCGCCGCCTGATGGACTTTATCAATATGCCAGTTCATTACGTGACCATTCATTCACTACTTATCTGTCTCAGTTTATTGGCATTATTATAAAAACAAAGTAAATGAAAAACGGGTAAGGAATTGCTTTTCACTGACATCGTCTCTAGTCTCGAGGAGTAACGATTCAAAGCATCGATACATGGTATGAACAAACTAGTTTTGTTTGGACCGCACTAACTTTGTATTGGTGATTTCTTGGCATGTGTAGACCCTCTCGTATTCTTTTTGGTTTCGATGCCATATTTTGGGAAAGAAGTTTGATGCTAAAAGAATTTCTTTTTCTTTTTGGTATGAGATCAGAGTATTTGCCGGCAAATTTAGTGATTAATTCTCTTGTTAATTTGTAGACACCTTGTAAAGTAAAACAATTAACACAAAGATTTAAGACTGCTCCATATTCAAAGCTGAAGATCAAACTCCTGATCTTTGATTAAAGATGGACGAGTCCCTTCCACTCAACGATACCCCTTTTTTTTTTTCCCTTATTGTATAAATATTTTAAGGATTCATGTCTACTCTATAAAATAAAGAATAATTTCAAGACAACTTATTCATTAAATTTAAATTAGTTATTGTTCAATATTAGTAAGAAAATAAAGATTACAAAATTCAATCAATTCATTTAATTCAATCATAAAAAATTCAGACAGTTTAATTTTTTAGTTTAATTTATTTTAATAATTTAAAACTAATCAATTTATTATTGTAAATTAATATGTTTTTATAAATTAAAATAAATTAATTAATTTTTATTTAACAAAATTTTCAATTACACTTCAAATTTTTCAATTGATAAGAGCAATTTCTTTCACTTATCTCTCAAATTCTTTAATTTTATTTAATTTTTATACGATTTTATGATAATCTAATTATTAAATTTTTTAAACTTTAGAATTTTTTTTAACCGGTTAACTTTCAATATATTTTATATACGCGTTAATATTTGGAGCATTACTCAAAAGGCATTTACATTTCTCAAATAAGATGAAACCCATAAAAATTTAATTGTTTGATTTTTGTAATAAAAAAATAATCCAATGAAAACATTTAACTTTAGAATGTTGGGATAATTCAAAGACTCCATGGTTGGTTGTCTTTAGTCCTTATCCTCGTCATTTGTCGCTTCCTTGTTTCGGTTGTCTAAATCATCATAAAAGCTAGGGAAAGAGAAATTGAAAAGAAAGGAGAGAAGAAAAAGGAAAGAAAGCAACATGTTTACACAACCCACGTAAAGAAGATTAAAAGATAAGTTGCAAGAGGAAACAAAACAAATATATTGCACGATAAATGTCCTAATCAATTAAAGTCATTATTCAAATATGCCTTAATTTCCTATATCTCCCCACCGCTAGGGTTTAGGCGAGACGATATATAGAGGAGTCTTTGAGTTACTTTTCTAGGGTTTAACTTTTCATGGTGAGTGTCTCTTTCCCATTCTCAATAAAATATAAAGTAAATGCATTCTTATTCGTCCCAAGAGTCGAACCACGACAAAGACTAGTGGAGTTGGAATTATATGCCCTAAAAACAAAGTCCTTGATTGAACTACATATATATGAATGGACCTCTCTACTCTCTACTCGTTACTTTTTTTTTCATAAATTTTAAAAAATGGTGTGAATTAGTCACATCAAAGGCGGTGTATACATAAATTTTTTAAATAAATCAAAAAATTTAAAATATAACTGAAGCCATTAATTAGTCTAATGTTCTTTTAGGAAAAAATATGTACTTATGTTCCCACTTCCCAGGGCTGTGATTCATTACAGTTTGAGTAGAAATATGTACTGTCCACGTTCAACCTACCACTAACCAGGTGGGTGCATATTTTATCGCGTTATAGTGGTTAAAATGCTGCTGTCTGTCTGTCCTTCTATGCCTAGGATCTAAGCAATTCGCAATTTGACGGGATCTTCTTTACTTTGTAGCTAATTTTGAGTTATGATTACATCTAGGTTGGTAATAAATGTCACTCGTATATGCTTTGCTAAAAGAATATGCAAGGCTAATTGACAAATTATTAGCGTAAGCACTCTCTAGATGAGCTAATTATTTACGTGCCCTTGTTTATGCATTTTATATTATATGTATATAAAGTGCAATTAAGTTGATTTTAATTGCATTATGGAAGCAATAACCACCAAATCTTGCGTGGGGTAGACCGGAAATTCTCCTTTTTATTATGATAAATTTCATGATTATCGTAAACTTTGGCAAAAAAAAGTAGTTATTAGTTTTATTTTGGCCTAGTATGATAGACAATTAATCAGTTTTTTTTAGTTAATTGGTTGTCTTTAACTGTTTGACTCTTCAAACAGCTACCAAAACTGTTTGGAGAGTAGCAGATTCAATGACTGATTTAAAATAAACAGCCAAAAAAGAAAACTCTCTTATATAGAAGCGTTTTCATCAATCAACCAAAATTTTAATTATTAAAAGCCAATTGTATCCTTTAATTGAAGTTCCTAAATACTTACGTTTTAAGAACAATATTTGTTCTTATAATTGTTTTATGCAGTTATAGGTTAGAAGTAAAGTGTTGATCTTAAATGAAAATGAAAATAAAAGGAGTTGCATAAATTTTTCATAGATGATGAAACAATACAGGTGAACATGACTTCTTTAAAATCTAAATTCTTATAAAAATATTCAATGAAATACTAAGATATATAATATTCATACCCTTATTATTTTTTTAAAAATCATGTCCTCATAAGTTATTTTAAACATAAACAATTAATACTAAACAGCTAATTTTATGAAACTTCTCTAACAAATAACTAATACAATTTGTTGATCAAATCAACTATCAGCTAACAATAATACAATTCGCTGATCATCAAACAAAGCTTTGATTCCAATTCTACTACATTTGAGCTACAATTTGATTATTTTATACAATTCAACTATCGTCACCCAACAACTTGTCCTTCTGAAGTTTATTTTATACACGCATTCATGGATAAGGTAGGTCCTACTATGACGCTTCTTTATATATATAATATATATATATGGTAAAAGATATAAGACTTAAAAGTTAACTTAATTAGTACATAAGATTCGTCGCTTTATTGTGGTCTGAAAATGGCTATAACATATGCAATATTTTTTTAAAATTTTTATGAAAGATTATTTCTATGACTTAAATATGTGATTACAAGGTTAATGCTTTAGTTGCCGCTTTGATTTCCTAAATACGCAAGCAAATGGAGTCTTTCGAGAGGATTTCGGTTACACATATATATCGGGAGGAAAATTTCGTTGCTGATACTTTATCCTATCATACTTATGACTTTAGTCCGAGTTTTCATCCCTTAGCTAGCCCACCAGATGCAATAAATTCGTGGCTTTTTTATAATGTTATCGGTGTTACTTATGTTCGTTAATTAGAGACTTCTTTTCGAGCTTCGCCCGCTTTACCTACCAAAAAAACAATGTGACTTTATGGGTGAAAGAAATAAAACTTACTTCTTAAGAAAACTTCAATCTTTAAAATTCTCTAATTTTTTCAATTTCAAAATTTTTTAGATTTTGGTTAAAAAACAATAAAATATACTAAATATGAACACAACACTCGTACTAATTAAACGTAATTATATAACAATTCAACTCATCTCTTAAATTTTAAATTAATTAATTGAATATAAATCAAATTAATAATTTATTATAATTATTTTAAATAATTAAATTAAATCAAATCGTATTTGATATTAGTACCATGCTTTAAAAAAAGAAAGATTGTGAAACAAGAGTCTATAACTTTAAGCTGTATATAGGAAAATTCCGTATAAATAAAAAAAGAACAATTTGCCATAAATAGTAAGTCCTTACTCAATTATTGTGGGATATTTCATTAAAATTTACGGATAATAATATTTAAATTGGAAAAAAAGAAAAGCCAAAGCCGACAATGACGTTTAGTCGGTAGGAAAAGAGGAGGGCGGAAAGGAAACTTGGGAACCCTAGATCTGATCCACGTAGTGTCAACCGACGGACCTTACCTATAATTATTTACTAAAATGATATTTAGCCTATGTTTGGTTGGCTTATATTAGGAGAGTTTTTATTGATAGAACCTTTTTTTGTAGATTTTTTTAAGAAAATTTTTTATAATAAGTTAGTTGACTGTTTGATTATTACTTTAAATTTTTTTAAAAGAGCTTTATATAGTAGACTGTTTAGCAATATAAAAATAAAAATACTTTTAATTTTAACTATATTTTATTTATTAATAAAAATTATTTATACATATAAATATTATATAAAGTATAGTAAATAATATGCAAAACACAATATATTAATTATTATATAATTTTAAACTATATGAAACGTAAATGAAAATATATGTAACTAAATTTTTTATATGAATCATAACATAATTAACACTAATATCAAAAATAAATATTAAAACATATACAAAAACTAAATAATATTATATAAATCTCAATATAAATATTCAAGTTAAGTAAATAGTTAAATATATAATAAATTAGGCATTTTGTTGCAACAGAGAAGATGAGTTTGTAAGTATTGTAAAAATTATGTGTAAAATATAAAAATAAAAGGGACTAAAAATATGTTAATTAATTGATCTAAAAAATCTACCTGAAAAGTTATTCAAATTTTTTTTTGAGAAATTCTAAATTTGAGCTTCTTAAAAAGCTGTATCTTAACTGCTAGAAAAGCTATATTTATTAAAAAAATATTTTTTTATTTTACAATTAAACACTCTTATTTTTTAAGACTTTTGTAGTAAAAAAGTACTTACTAACCTCAAAAAGCTCATCCAAACATAGACGTAAACTAATACTCTGTACTTAGTTTGTTATTGTATTCCTATCTTATTTTATAAATATTTATTTATTTAATTTTTTAGGATATAATTGAATATTCATAAATAGAATAGGGATAAAATAACCGTTCAGGTAATCTGACTCCGGTGAAAAGCCACACGCAGTTTCATTCAATCACCTCAAAAATCGAAACACCAGCATGGGTCCCACCCCTTCTGACACAAAGTCATTCGACAACTTTTGTTCCTCTGTCAGTGTGTCGCGTTCCTAACGCCCTGAACCCAGCGCGTGGGGAATCGATCGCGTTATCTTCTTCATGGCTCTGCAATTTATGCAAATATGCTTCTGGATTAGTCAAAAAAAAGAAAATCTTTCTGGATAACTAGAATCCTCGTAATTGTAGGTAATACGTTGTTGACTCATTACTTGTACCTTACGTTGTAATATAGGACTGTTCCAATGTTCAGAAAGTTCAGATGCATAAAAGATCGTATACATTTTATTTCCTTTGTTGGGACACATCAAATTTGAGATCAAGAATTATGGACCTGAAAGAAGAAGTGGTCTGGTCTGTTCCCAACTTAGAGTTATGTCAAAAGTAGAAGTAGGTTGTCTTCAACTTCCGAAGGTAAATAAGAAAAGAGAAGTGAGATGTTGTGTAGACGGCAACATTGACAACTTCAGCCGATATCGTCATTGTCACATAGTTTGACGTAACCCTACACCTTCGTAGGAGATGGCAAAGAGTCCTCTACCAATATTCTATTCTTATTAACAACCTAAAGTATACAAAAACGCATCAAAGCCTACACTAGTCTCAACCCTCCCACTTTAGAGAGATTAAAATTAATTAAATAATTTTATTCACTTTCCATAGTTAATAATTGCTTCACTAATTTCAATGTCGCGAGAAATTGAGTTCTTTCATCTCATCTCGTAATCATACACTGTGATATACTGTTTCACGTGATATACAATGAAGAAACCACGTCTTCAAATTTCTCTCCATACTTGGGACCACATCCCACAATCTCTCCAACTCCTGAATGGCATTGTTGTAATAATCCACGAAACCCAAGGTCGAACTCTTCTTGTCCCTTCCGATAAAAGCTTGTCGTTTCTCGGGGGATCTGAGATGGGTTTAAATCGCTGTCCAGACTTTTGCACCCTGTTTCTGATCTCAGTCTCCGCCACAGTTCCTGTCCGTTGGATCTGTCATTGCGACGCCCACATTGCAGATCACGATAAGTTAAGCTGTACTCGACTGTAGAAGATTACTCCTGGAGTGGTACGACAGTTGTCAGCTGGAGATTCCGCGCCGATAAACTCGACAAAATGTAGCCGGCTTCGTGGGGACCACATAGTGCAGATCTTATAGATAAGCAGGGTGTCGTATTTCAATGACTTATCAGTCAGATAGCTTATCATGCTATAAGTGTAACGACCTATCCACCTCTTTCTGTCTCCTCTCACCTATAAAACTCACCATTTCTGCAAGGTTTTGATGCTCTGTTACATATAATGGAACCATATTTTTGTAGAGAGAGAAAATATAGATAGACAAGGGCATAAAGTGTTTGTTCCAAATTCTAGAGTGAGAAAGCTGTGTTCTTTTTCTCGGGGAGAAAGCTTCTCTCAGCTCTCTCTCTCTTTGATCTCTGCTTTTCTTTACCAGGTGGCTTTCTTAGAAATCTCTCTTTTTGCTTTTGCTATAGAATCCATCACTTTAATATCTTTAGCTTGTTTTTTAAAAATCTGGGTTAGTTTCAATTTTTCCTCTGAAGCTCTTTTTAGCTCGACTTCCCTTCATCTAATTTCTTCCGGGGCTTGTTCATTTTTGGGTTTTGCATCTTTGATTCCCACATATGATAAAAGCTGCTTTCTTTATCTCTTTGATCCCAGAAAATATTAAGAAACCCTACTTTTTGAACTTTTGTTTTGGAAAGGAATTATTTTTAGGCGTGGGTTTTCACTTGGAAGATCTTGTTATATGCTTTTTTGCCTAATAATTGTGTGGGAAATGCCGGTTTTTGGTGTTTTGTTGCGTATATCTTGAAGATGGTTAAATGATCTGGTTTTACGTAGACTGTTGTGTTTCGCGGTATAATTTTGCATTTTTGTTCCTTAAAGCATTCTCTTGTTTATAGCTGACCCTTCATGTGTTCTTTTAGGTTACAGATCTAGTGCCAATTTTGGTTATAACCGTAAATTGCAAGCGAAGACGGGTCGTTTAAGATGTCATCTCTCAGTAGAGAGCTTGTTTTCTTGATCCTGCAGTTCCTTGATGAGGAAAAATTCAAAGAGACTGTTCACAAGTTAGCTCTTTTCACATTTAAGTTTCTCGTATTTTGTCATTTTTTGTTGTTTCGCTTAATAATTGCTATAATTGTTATTTATTAGCATATTATTGCTGGTGAAGTGACAACTTTCTGTTTTTGACAATATCAACTGATGGGGGCGCTGATTCGTTTTGCTTCAAATGTCATTTAGGCTTGAACAAGAATCTGGGTTTTTCTTTAACATGAAGTATTTTGAGGACGAAGTGCATAATGGTAATTGGGATGAGGTGGAGAAATACCTATCCGGTTTTACTAAGGTTGATGATAATCGATATTCAATGAAAATCTTTTTTGAGATAAGGAAGCAAAAGTATCTGGAAGCATTGGACAAGTAAGATTGTATCATCATTTATCAGTTTATCTTCAATCAAAGCTTTTCTGCATCTGGATGAAAGTATTTGAAATTTGTGTAGGCACGATCGGTCAAAGGCAGTGGATATATTAGTCAAGGATTTGAAAGTGTTTGCTACATTTAATGAGGAACTTTTCAAGGAGATCACTCAACTTCTGACGCTGGAGAACTTTAGGTACTGGGATTGCTTCTAGAAGCATTAAAGTTTTGTGCTTGAATATAACAAATGGCAACCATATCCTGAATGTTTCTATTCATAATGTAGAGAGAATGAGCAGCTATCTAAGTATGGAGATACAAAGTCTGCAAGAGCAATTATGTTGGTGGAGCTTAAGAAACTCATTGAAGCGAATCCCTTGTTTCGTGATAAATTGCAGTTCCCGAGCCTAAAAAATTCTAGGTTACGGACTCTCATTAATCAAAGGTAATCCTTGTAAGAGTGCTGGAACTTTTTGAATTGCATGCACTTTATTTTAGCACTTGTATGCTTGGATATTTTTGCATTGGAATGTTGGTAGTCAATTAGGTTTTTGTATGAAGTAATAGAAGTACAGAAAACCTTTTCCCATTTTCAATACAGAATTTAAATAATGAATTTTTGTCAACAATTTATGATTGGCGTTCTGTTGCCACTTCCATTAGTCAAACAATATTCTAACTGCTGCAATTCATGGACTTTATGCATTGAAGTTAGGTGTTTAGGGACTTCTGCTCTCTGAGGATTGCATATCATTATAACTATGCTTAGGGTATCTGACCATGTTGTGTGCAAATGAAGGACTTTGTTTATCAATTTCAGCTTGAATTGGCAACATCAACTATGTAAAAATCCAAGGCCAAATCCAGATATAAAAACCCTCTTTGTGGATCATTCATGTGGGCAGCCAAATGGTGCTAGGGCACCATCTCCAGCAAACAATCCACTGCTTGGATCCTTACCAAAACCTGGGGGTTTTCCTCCCCTGGGTGCACATGGGGTGGGTTATCCTGCGGCTTCTTATCTGAATGTGCTTTGTAATACTTTCTTATGTTATTGTGCTTGTATTTATCCATTCAGCCATTTCAAACTGGACCAACGCCAGTTCCAGCACCCCTTGCTGGTTGGATGACTAGTCCTTCTACTGTAACACATCCAGCAGTTTCTGGAGGAGGAGCCATAGGTCTTGGCGCTCCATCAATCCCAGGTGCTCCTTCTTGTGCTACAAAAGTCTAAAATACTCATGCATGATATGGTTAGAATTGCATCCAGCTACATGGTTCTCTTTGTAACATCAGATATGTTTTGTTGTCTTGCATAGCTGCTTTGAAACATCCTAGGACACCTCCAACTAACCCTTCTGTAGACTACCCATCAGGAGATTCAGATCATGTTGCAAAAAGAACAAGGCCTATGGGTATTTCTGATGAGGTGCGTGTTTTGTTCTTACTGATTTGATTATGGACACCTGTTGCCTTGCTTTAAGGCTTTTTCTTCCAATTTTACATTTATTATTGTTTTTCAGGTAAACTTGCCAGTCAATGTCCTACCTGTATCATTTCCTGGATATGGTCATAGTCAGGCTTTTAGTGCACCTGATGACTTGCCAAAAACTTTAGTGCGGACCTTGAATCAAGGTTCATCTCCTATGAGCATGGATTTTCATCCAGTCCAACAGACTCTTCTTTTAGGTAATATATTATTTCATTTGGTTGATATCATGTATCTTCTCATCCATCCTAGCCCGAAATTCACTTGTGAGTTTCCGTTAATGTTTTTGCTATAGTTGGTACCAATGTGGGTGACATTGGCCTGTGGGAGGTCGGTTCCCGAGAAAGACTGGTCTTG
>JAOTAX010000005.1:5913200-5923472 GCA_025629825.1 Erythroxylum guanchezii | reverse complement strand
GACATTATTGATTTTTAGGCGAGCCCACGTATCCGCTTCAACAAGGATGGAACTCTATTGGCTGTTTCTGCCAATGATAATGGGATTAAACTATTAGCAAATACAGATGGTATTAGGTTGCTGCGCACATTTGAGAATCTTTCTTATGATGCTTCACGAGCATCTGAAGCAGTTGCCAAGGTAACATTATCACATATTAGCGGAGTAAAATATCTGATTAAGTGATAACTAATTTGTGTTTTCTCCTGCAGCCCACTATTAACCCAATCTCAGCAGCTGCTGCAACTAGTGTTGGACTTGCAGACAGAGGCACATCAGCTGTTGCTATTAGTGGAATGGTGTGTGCTGGTGCTGCATGCCTTTTGTTGCGTGTCAGCACCTGAGATTTCTGTGTCGTGTCAAATGCTTATTATGTGAAAAGTAGATATTTTAGAACGTTTCTGCTTGTTTCTTATTGTCTTTGTTGCCTATAATATTATCATTTTGCTACCTTTAGGTGTATAACATGTGTCTTAGCCACAATTTCTCTTTTTATTTTGGCAGAATGGAGATGCCAGGAATTTAGGAGATGTGAAACCTAGAATAGCTGAGGAACCCAATGACAAATCAAAGATATGGAAGCTCACAGAAATCAGTGAACCATCTCAATGCCGATCCTTGAGACTTCCTGAGAACTTGAGAGTAACAAAGGTATAATAAACTATTAAATCCACTGCAACTTCCCATTTATTTTCATGGAACCAATGTTGCTAATTAAGCCTTTTCAACCTTCTGCCTCTTCAATATGCTAACAAATATTTTTCGCTGTCTTCCTTTCCAACCTTTTTGCAGATATCAAGATTAATCTATACAAATTCAGGTAATGCTATTTTGGCATTAGCATCAAATGCAATTCATTTACTGTGGAAATGGCAGCGAACCGAACGTAATGCTAGTGGCAAGGTATTGGGACATGCAATTTAATTTTTACAATTTGGGACTTATGTATCAGTGAGGTTTTAAGATGCAATGCATCTGAACATTCTAGTATTCATACCTGTAGGCTACTGCCAGTTTTTTACCTCAACTATGGCAGCCAACAAGTGGCATTTTAATGACAAATGATGTTACCGACACCAATCCTGAAGAAGCTGTGGCCTGCTTTGCACTGTCCAAAAATGATTCTTATGTGATGTCAGCATCAGGAGGAAAAATTTCTCTTTTCAATATGATGACATTTAAGGTGTGCATATATTGTTGGTTTTAAGTTTATTTACATGAAAATAGCCAATAAAACTGATTTTCCTTTTGGCAAATTGCAGACGATGACAACTTTCATGCCTCCACCACCAGCAGCAACATTCCTTGCTTTTCATCCTCAGGATAATAATATCATTGCAATTGGCATGGATGATTCTACAATCCAGATATACAATGTTCGAGTAGATGAGGTATAATTGCTCTGCAGGTTTTCCTGTTCCAATTTCTCTTGAGGAGCAACACATAATTCTATTTTCAATGAGACAGGTCAAGAGCAAGCTTAAGGGTCACTCTAAAAGGATTACTGGACTTGCCTTCTCTCATGTGCTGAATGTGTTAGTTTCTTCAGGTGCCGATGCTCAGGTAATGATGACTATTATAGTCATCAGTTATCAGATGGTTATTGTGCTATCATTTTTTCCTATTGCTTTAGTGTTACTTGCACCTCTCTTGACATCTGTATTTATTTTCTCAAAGATATGTTGATCGATGCTAATCACTTCCATGTCTCCTATTGTTCTAGTTCTTAATTGCTTTAAAGTAGTTTACTGCTTCACTAGGATCATAGGTAAATTATTTTTTGGGAAAAAGTTGTGGACCTATTAACTCTTAGTTCAGACTAACTTAAATTTCCTAAAGTTGAATGTATTATTCTGTTGCTTCTTATTTATTGAACGATGCAACCAGCATGCAAAAATTTCTCTAACAGTTAGCTCTTCATTTTTCCAGCTTTGTGTATGGAACTCTGATGGATGGGAAAAGCAGAAGACAAGACCTTTGCAGGTTCCAGCTGGAAGGACTGCAGGGGTACAGTCAGACACACGTGTACAATTTCATCAAGACCAGATACACTTCCTAGTTGTACATGAAACTCAACTCGCCATATATGAGACTACAAAGCTTGAGTGTGTAAAGCAGGTACCTTTTGTGTTAAAATCACGGTATGTTGCAGTAATATCTCAATTTCATGTTCTTATTCGATGCTTTCTGGATGTTAGTGGGTTCCGCGCGAGTCTTCTGCACCAATTTCTCATGCAACGTTCTCTTGCGATAGTCATTTGGTGTATGCCAGCTTCTTAGATGCAACTGTTTGTGTGTTTAGTGCTGCAAGCTTAAATCTAAGACTGCGCTGTCGAATAAATCCTTCTTCATATCTTCCAGCTAACATCAGGTAATATTCTCAGTCCTTAGTTTAATGCAAAACTATTTAGATATATATCCAGAGTTTGTTTGAATAGTATGTTTCCATATCAGCTTTCAATATTATGTGTAAAATTTGTCAATTGTGATAACAGCAGCCGATAGACATTCTGGTTATTTTGTGTTTAGTTTCGTAAGTGAAACACTGAATATCTGAAATTTTCTCTCTCTGCTTTGCTGATCGAAACACTATGCTGTAATAATGGAAGTACATTGGCATTTGGCTGTTTCTGTTCATGGAAGTGTTGTTCTCCCTCCGTCTAAATTGTTTCAAACTTGTTTGGTGTATTCTTGAAGAGATGCAGAGAATCAAGAAATGATGGATAGAATGCTGGTTATATCCCAACAACACTAAACATATTCTAAAATGCTCCTTGCAAACATGTTGACCTATTACATCATTTTATATGAACTCACATACCATATCTTAAATCAAGTTGTGTTTGTCTTCCCTGCATTCACATCCAGTGTTTGTTACTGTTTTACTTGGTACTAGTCACTTAGTCTCACTGATGGGCCAAACTTTGACACCTTACTGTATATTGAACTACAGCTCTAGTGTGCATCCGCTTGTTATTGCTTCACATCCACATGAACCAAATCAGTTTGCATTGGGACTATCAGATGGGGGGGTTCATGTCTTTGAGCCCCTTGAATCTGAAGGAAAATGGGGTGTGCCTCCACCTGCTGAGAATGGGTCAGCAAGCAGTGTTCCAGCTACTCCTGTTGGACCTTCAGGTTCAGATCAAGCACAGAGATAATCTTAAGGCCAGAGTACGAGTTCTTTTACACACTTGGCTTGCTGGCCTACTCCTAAGCTAGGTATGCATTGCATAGGGGGGATGATTAGTTAACTATGAGTAGGCTATCATATTTATGATAATTCAAAAACTTGGATTATTTTAGAGCATCAGGATAAACTTGTTTCAGTGCATTAATAGGAGAAACATGTTATTGCCATGTATATAACATTGCTTTAGAGACTGACTTGCAAACTTATCGCCCTCAGGACTTGAAATTGGCTTATCCAAGTTTCTCCCTCTTGGATGACAATAAGTAATTTTCCCAAAGTATATAAGGGGGTTGTTAAACAGTGGTTTTGAAGTACCAATGATTCATTCAACATGTGTACTCTTTTCTCATATATTTTCTTGAATTCTTTGCTTGTGCAGTTGGAGGTTCATGATATGTAATTTAGTCAGAGGAACAACTTTCAAAAGATGTAGATCTAGCATGATCTGTCAGATACTATGTAAGGTAAATGCTTTAGTACAACTACTAATAGTGAAATGTTTTTTGCCCCTTGGGAATTTACTAAAGGAAGAATTTATGTATTCTTTTTGTGTTCTTTTTCAAGTGGTGAGTAGTCTGATGTGTTTCTTATTTCGCTCTCGACCCTTGGTTTTCATCGAGACAAGCACAGTCATTCTCTTTTTTTGGCATATCCGAATTTACCTCTCCCATTCTCATTCTTCTATCCCGGGAATTTTAAACATGAAATCACTTCCAGAGACAAAGTGTATTCCAGGCTCTTACCAACATAGATTTCTCCTCCAATTTCTAACCGTCAACTTATATAATATGATTTACTTCATCAATTGCTAGACAGGCGCCAATGTAAAAGTAGTCTTTTACTTCTTTGATTCACTGGGAAGGCATATGTAGATTCGTATGCAATGCATCTCTTGTAATTTTCTCTTGCCAGTTTGGAAGTATTTCTGGAGCTGTAAAATACGCATGCCCGACAAAATATGGAACTTGGAACCAAACTTGATTGTTCTCTCAGGACAAACTATAGAATTTGCTTGTTGGGTTCCAAACTAAGCTGCTTCTTAATAACCATGTACCTGGGAACGAGACCGTAACTCCTAATGACATTATCAACAGCTTAGATTAATCGTAAACTAATATTTTGGTGCAAATATCAGCCAGTTTCACGTACTTTACATTGCATGGTTCCATCAACGGTATCGTGTAGGGGGAGCCTTAGACTACTGCTATGGATAAACAGCCATAGACATCATTTCATGACTCCGTGAAACCGAGACGTGAAGGGAAAGAGATCAGACAACTACAGAGTCAGAGAAATAAATAGAAAAGCAGTCTCACGAATATCATCATCGTATGGTTAAATCACCAAGTCCTTCTCACAAGGGACCACCAAAACGTAATGTTATAGATAATTTGAAGTAACCAACTTGTTTAAAAAGACATGGTCATCACCGTTGTAGTTGAAGGGATTTCGCCGGCGTATGATTTTCACGACTTCCATGGATTAGAGGCACTTATGTTGTTTAATCTGAATAAATCACCTGAAAAATCAAGTATTGAAGAGTCCTAGTGTATCTCTGTTCTTTGATGATTTATTCTCTTCTAAATTTTATATAAATTATAACTGGTCTTACCAATCCTAAAGACCCCAAATCATGATCTCCACCAAACATGAAATGAATAGATTAGTGTCAATCCAAACTTGTTAAAAAAGATATGCCTTTTACCAAGAGTATGATGGATTTAGGTTTGACGATGATGACATTGAAATGTGCTAGGAAAAGTTCAAACCTTTCATCCACTATAATAATAAAACAAAGAAGAAGCTAAATCTACGCTCTAGTGTTTGATTGGGTAGGCACACATGCATCTTTTTCTTTGGCAACTTGTGTATTATTTTTCATACAATAATCTACGAGTATGATGTTTTACAGCTCATGTTTATAAACCTATTACTATATTCCAAATCTCTTAAAAATAAAAGAATCACCATCTTTGCTTTCCTATCAACAATCTTGACTTAGATATTTCATAATTTCTACATTATATCCCTAATCTCAATCCATTGCCTACCTATCCGATATATGATTGATGGTTATCTTCAGGTATGTTTCTACACAATTATAATTTTTAATTATTATATCTTCAATTGGTATTTCAAATTAAGTTTGATACAAACTTAAGCTTTTAAGCCGAACACAGTTATGAAGGCATCATGCTTGAGTGCCCTTTAAATTTCAATTTCCTTTCATCTATTGCATGACACTACCATTTGATTGGATATACACTACAACAAAGTTGACTCTTAGCTACGTTTAAAAGTTAGCTTTTGGCAATGGTTTTTAATAACGCTGCCAAAAGCTTATCTTTTTACGATGTTTTATAAAATCGTCGCTAAATGCATTTCTTTGACGACCATTTATTGAAATCGTCGCAAAAGGGTCAACCTTTTGATGATTTAAAATTTTCGTCACCAAAGACTAATCATCGCAAAAATTTTGACTTTTGGAGACCGAATTTTTTAAAACTTCGGCAAAAGTTGAAATAATTATAATTTTGAATTAATGCATTCAAACTCTATAAATTTGTTTAAGTATATGGATTTATATACAAATGATTCTTTAATGATGCCTATTTTACATAATACACCTCCGTTCATACAAATATTTCATGAAAATATAATGGAGCATCTAAAAATTGTAAAATGTTTTCAAAGTTTTAATCATATTGTTGAAAAACATATGATAGGTAATTTAAATCTTGAAAAGTGAACTTTTTTGGATATAAAAAGATAAACATACATAAAACTTTAATGTTAATAAGATCAAATTATCATAAACTTAAGTTGACTACTACTCTTAATCATTAATAGTTATTAACAATAAAATAATAATACATATAAATATTGAAATATGTTAAGCAATATAATATAATGATATATGGTAAGTAAGACAAGATTTTAATTTGAAATTTAACAATTCTTACAAACAAGACAATAAATAAAGATTCATGTCTGTTCTGTCAAAAAGGAAAAGAAATAATTATTTTTTCTGAATTCTGGGTGACATGAGACTTAGTAGTAAAGGTAAAGGAGTTCCCTGTATTTGGGTTCCCAAGAAGGTTCATTGCACGTTTGAAGACATCGATTGAAATAGTCAAAGATCTTCCCTCAAGTGTTGGTTTATTGACATCTTCTTCCAACAACTTCTTGACTTTAACTAAACTAGCAGAAGATACAATGAATGATTCCCCAGATGTAGTATAGATCACTAAATTAAATGAACTGTCGTTTCACCTAAGAAACAAATAGTATAAAACTTAATAGTTAATTAAGTCAAACAGTATAAGGAACCTAAATTCAAACACATGCATACATAATTGAATAAACATAGTTTTTATAATCGACGATTGTTTCAAAACAACTGATTTCCCTAATCTTGTATTGACCATCCGGACATTCGCCTCCCTTTTCATCTATGTTCTTTTGAAGATTTGAGGAAGCTTTACACAATATATAGTATATACAATTTCATCTGATAGTTTCCTAACAGAAAATGAGATACAAATAATAAAGGAGCAGAGGTAATTCAAATGATATTAAGAACCTTAAAGAAGAAGATCAACCATAAAAGGTAAGGGGTGATTAGTGTTTGATGAAGAGATTTATTGTGCATCAATTTGTTCTTCATTAGGAAGAATTTTGCTATATTCCTCCCAATGAAGCTCATTTTTGCCATCGAAAACTGATCGCCACATCGACATTCTGTGATGAATTAATGTTAACAGTTTTATTATGAAAAGTCGATAGAAGACTTCTTATTTGAATGTTCTAACATTCTAGTAATGTTAATTTTGCGATCTATTAACTGAGACTACTTCATATAGTAAGATTGAGAATGTTAAGTGTGTATGTACTATGTTTAGAGGATGCATAAACATCCATCGCAAAAGTTAAATACGATTGCTTTCATGTACATAAACATCCCTTGCAGAATCCTCTAATGTGAATAGTTGCCTAATAGTGATTTAGCTTTAATTTATGTTAATGATTAACTGGTTAGTTTTGAGTTAGTTCATTGTATGGTTTCATCAAATATATTTTTAATAAATTTGTGTGTATGCTAAAAGATTTAGTTTTTTAAGAATAAGGGTAAAAATATGTCAAATGGTTAAATTAGCTAGCATTATGCATTTTTATAAACTTTGATGATCAAATCATAAGACATCGTGTAAAGTTAGAAGTGATTTCAAATAAATGTTAAGATTTTGAGTCATAAAATATTGAAGCATTCAAATCAATTTGTATTTCCTTTGAAGTGTATTGTCTTATATTATAGTATTTATCTAGAACTTGCTTGGAACATTTCAAGACCTAATCGATATATGCATGTGTAAGAATAAAAAAGGCTATAAGAATATATAAAAAAAAGGCTTTCATTGTTTTACAATCTTTAACTTAAAAACTCACCCCCAATTTTATATCCCTAGTTTGCTCCTTTGACCCATAACCTTTTTCTTTTATTTTATAACTATATCACAAGCCAAATTATCTATTTAAACTCCTTTCCTATTATGTTATGGTTCAAATTATTTTGTTTATTCATATATATATTGATAAAAAAGGTAATAAAAAAAAGTAAGAAAGGTAGCGGCAAAAAATCTCAATGTGAGTCCATTTTCCTTCATATAAAGCAATTAACCATTTCTAAGTGAGTTGAATATCATGGTTCCAACTTATACGTTTGTTACCTATATATGTTTAGATGCCTTGCTAATATTTCTGGTTTTGATAATTTTACTTTTAATTTTTATGTCTAATCACAGCCTTATTACACGTTGAAATAAAGTTCTTTTGACTTATACATGTGTATACTATAAGTGGTAGAGATTTGGTGTAAAAGCAATAATGTGGTAAATATGTACATAAACATCCCTTGCAGGAATAGCCTTGATTCTTTAACAGACCTTTCATCAAACAGTTAGCAAGCTTTTTTTAAACAAGCATGAAAGGTGGAAAAAAAAGTCAACCTATACACATCCAACAAAGAAACAAAATTCATCATCTTCTAAACACAAACACAATCACAAACAAAAACAAAAACCACACATCATATGTAGAACACAAAACCCACATAAACTCCAAAACATAACAGAAAAATAGAGCACAATGGTGAGGGTTCTTGAAAACAAAAAAGAATAACAATACCAACATTGGACATGACACTTCTTTGACGGTGACGACCACAACAGAAGAAACGACGCTTCTTCGACAGTGAACCAAGAGAAAATACGCCGGCTAACATGAAAACAAAGAGAGCTTCATTTTGGTGCTAATAAGTAATGGAAAATGACGCCATTTGTTATTAAACAAAACGACTTCATTTTCGATTAATTCGGAAGAAATATACCTTTTGGCGACAATTCATAAAACCGTCGTCAAATGGTAGTCCGTTACCATTTGACTTGACCTTTGACGACGAAATTATGTATAATATACATTTTATACAACAGTACTGAATTTATATATAATAAATAGAGAATTATGATTAAATAAACTAATATATTACATAATTAAGATATGAGAAAATTTATCTATTATCTATACATTCATAAATCATTATACTAGTTACAATTATTATTAATATATTCATATAACATTATATTAATTACCATATATAATTATATTTATTGCAATATAATTAAAAATAGTTGCAATATATTAAAAAATGGAAATCGATATTAAATATTAATATCATATTCTTAAAATAAAATATAATATTATTGACAATGATTGGAAATCTTAAAAAAAAGTAAATTTAGTTAACAGTAATTTCATTTCAAAAATTTATTAAACTAAAAACAAAAATTAATGTTTATTACATAAATTTATACTTTTTATTAATCTCTTTTAAAATATATGATTTGATAATTTTATGTGGTGTTACAAAATTCTATTTATTATATATAAATTTTATACTATTTTATAGAAATGATATATTACAAAAAACTTACTATATATATATATATATGAAACAAAAACTTCCTTTAGTGATATTTCTAAGAAACCATCGCCAAAGGATAACAATTTGGTGACGATTTTAAAAATTCGTATCCAGCGATCTACATTAGTGACAATTACCAAATATTGCTTATTGTATTTTTTTTAATTATAAAACAGAGTGAAAAAGAACTACATAGAAAAGAGTATGATAGAATCACATCCTACAAACTCACTCACTATACAAAAGGTTAAGTATGGATGTCTAAAGAAACGCATAAAAACTATGAAAATATAAAAATTTATTTAAGTTCATTTGTTTATATAGTACTAACTAATAATATTCGCATTTAATATTGAATTTGTTTTTAAAATTTTATAATAAGATATAAGAGTTATTGCAAGTCAAGTACTTCATTAAAGGTCTTGAGTTTGACACATGATCCAGATACATCAAAGGACTTGAGTTTGACCCTAAGTCAAGTTCTTCATCCTCATCAAGACTAATATACGTTCAACGTCTTGAAGAAGACAACAAAGATGTGCTTGTTTGGTGGGTACGAAGAGAGAGGAATGGGTATAGAATGACATATAAAGCTTAGTTCTACTTTCATTCCTTATTTTTGGGCATTGCTATTAGAGGAATGAGTCATTCCTCTCCATTACCAGTATGAGAGGAAGGAGAGTTATTCCCAACTTTGTCACCATTATTTATTTCTACCCAAAATAATGCATGAATTTTTTTGGTTTAGTAAGGTTTGATATTTTTTAACCAATATTATTTTTAATTAATTAATTATAATATTATATAATTAAAATATTATAATTAATTAGTTACAATATAATTAATTAAAATATAATTCATTCATTAATTAAAATATTGTATTGTAATTAATTAATTACAATATATTAATTAAAATATTTTAATTAATTAAAGTATAATTAATTACAATATAATTAATTCATTAATTATAATGTAATTAATTAATTAAAATATTATAATTAATTAATTAATTACATTATAATTAATTAAAATATAATTAATTAATTAGTTACAATATAAT
>JAOTAX010000005.1:5883620-5897952 GCA_025629825.1 Erythroxylum guanchezii | reverse complement strand
TGTAGACTCGGAATTGTTTGTTGTTACAAACATGATTGGGACTGAATCTTTCATCACAATAGAAACATAACCCCTTCGCATATCTTTCCTTGAGCAGTTCGGGTGGAAGTTGTCGGAAGTTGCGTCATCTAACTCCTCCCATCTCTTCTCTCTGGTTTGGAGTCGGTTTTGGAGCCACCGAAATCCCCTTCGTTTCCATAGCAGCTGGGGGTCTGGGTCGAAAATCCACTGTGGTTGATCGGTGGAACTGAGCTGGTTTGGGGAAGGGCTGTCTCTGCACGAGATTAGCACTGCCATGCTTCACTAGTAAATTCCTCTCCTCCACCAACAGCGCCATATCCATCACCTCACCCAAAGATCCAGCAGGGTGTAATTTAAGTTCAGCCCTGATTTCCATTTTTAATCCATTCAAAAACAACCCAGTGAGAATTTCTTCATCAATGTGCCGCACTGGTCCTGTTAACAGCTCAAAGTTTTCACGGTAGTCCATTACAGTCGAAGATTGTTGCAACCCAAACAGAAGTTCATATGGGTTCTTAGCTAATGTCGGTTGAAAACGCTTAAGCACAGCCGATTTAAACTCTCCCCAATCCGCTGCTGCATTCCGCGCCTCCCACCAATTGAACCACACCAAAGCCTTACCCTCCATCGCCACTACCACTGCTTCCCTTTTATCCCTGTCGACAACCCCATTAAACTGAAAGTATCGCTCTATTCTGTTCAACCAGCCATAAGCATCCTCTCCAAAAAAGATCGGAATCTCTAACCTTCTTCCCCTCTCCTCATAAACTCTTCCTTCCTCTCTTGCTTCATCCCTCCTAACCCTCTCGCCCTTCACATTACTTCCCTGCCTAGTTTCTGCCGACTCACCCATTCCATTCCCTTCGGTTTCTTCGGCAGTCTCCACTACCGATTTTCCCTTGGAGGACTCTGCCCCTTTTCCTTTGACATATTGCATCATTTCCAACAATGCTTCTTCCAGTCGCCGAGTCTTTTCCTCAGTTCTCTCCAACATCTCAGCCAGGTTTGCTACACTCCTCTCTATCAAATCAATCTTCTCCATTCTTCTAGTCACTACTATCCACTACCGAAACGAATTCAATCTAATGGCACCAAGATCGTGCTCTGATATCAATTGATAGAACTCACCCAGGTTACTGTTCTATTAGAATAAATGAATCAGATGGATTCAAACAATTTCACCGATTCAGTATGGTATTTAGATATTCGATAGAATAAGCCAATACACAAAAACAAGAATCAGCCTATATGAGGGGCTGTACCTCCCAAACACACTCACAGTCCAGAAATTCACGCATGCCCCTATACAAAATATTCCCCTCCTTATATATCCCATCCTACCCCAATTATTAGATGACACCTGTCACTAATTTGTAACTACACGTGTTGCCAGAATTCGCAAACTTCTTCTTACGCCTACTGTAAACTAATGGCCTCCTAGCTCTATCAGTTTTATATCAGATTTTTGTTCCTAACTTAAAGATTGAAACATGTCAAAGACTTCCTATAAAAATTTTAGGGTGGAGAAAAAAATTGAAAGGACAAGTCTTACTGGCCTGTGATAGAAAGATTTTTCCAATTATAACATTTGAAAGCCTAAGAATAAATTTGGACTGACAAATTTCAACCCTAATTTAGAAATTCCCTTGACTGGAGACAGGTCCAAGATTTCTTCAGGATTTGAATTCCTTGGTACTGTTAGTCAGCTTTCATTTTATGTAGTTCATTAAAAACAAATGTAAAGAACTCCTTGCCTCAGTATCTACGTATTAAATACTACGACGACCAACTATTGTCCATGGCTTACCCATTGAACTTTACCAATACTTATGAACCATCTTGTGCCCATAATATTTCTCTCAAAGGCCTATAAACTGGAGATGCTTGCCAATCTTTCTGTAGTACATGTCGTCCTTCCTATGGTTCCATATTTCTGCAACTTAGTCAAGCATATCATACGAGGGGAGAAGACTTGGGACAACAATATTTGTCTTAGTTAATCTGACTTTTCTGCAACTTAGTCAAGCATAACATACGAAGGGAGAAGACTTGGGACAACAATATTTGTCTTAGTTAATCTGAATTTGATGCTGCTATGACAGTTGATGATCAAAATAATTTACAAATTGATCTTCTCTTATATCTTGTAAGCAGGTTTGACAAATTTGGAAAGCTTGAACTTGGATTCTTGTAGGATTGGTGACGAGGGGCTGGCGAATTTAACAGGTTAAATTAAAAAATTCCTCATATCTATTTTGCATATAAATAAGATAACATTTTCTTTTTCTTCGATAGCATTACTATCTCTTTCTGATTGCTATTGCTCAAGGTAAATAGGCTGCCTTAATGTGCATGATTATATAGGGCATCTATCTGTCAAAATTTAGCTATTCACCATGCAAGTCCTGGAAGTTGATTTTATGTCATAAGTCTCTTCACCTGTCAGACTGACTGCTAAGAATCATTAAATAATTGAATTTTCCTGCAGTTGTAGATGTATCATCTTAAGCAGTTGGTGTATGGTCTCTGGACTGTGATGACAGTTTCCTGTCTTAAAATGATCTGAACATTTAACTCTCTTCCTCACTGCTGTTTATTTTCGGTGTCCGTTACATTCATCAATTTTCTGATGTCACTTACAATGCCATAAAGCTTTTGCACTTCTTTGCTGTCTTCTTTTCTTGCATGCTCATATTCTTTGTTTATTACTGGTAGTTATATTTTTGCATATGCTGTTTGGTACTATAGGTCTTAAGCGTTTGAAATGTTTGGTGTTGTCGGATACTGATGTTGGGAGTAGTGGTCTCCGCCACCTTTCTGGTAAGAAATCCGCTTTTTGTTCATAGGATGGTAAATCAATAAACAGTTAGTGTTTGCTTTTTGATTAGCACAGACTTGTAGATCCATTCATTCCATTTGGTTCACGTTGTTGCTTTTAGATTTGACTTTGAGAAAGCTGATTTTAGTAAACAGAATCATGTGAGTTGGCAGAATTATAAATGTTGTTCTTATGTTAGTTTATTCTTATTAGCGTTGTAAGGCATGGTGAATTTCCCTTTAGCACTGTGAGAGAAGGAATTACACGTGCAATTTGATTGCAACACTAGCGTGGGTTGTATGTTTTCTCAATGACTGCCATGAATCATCTGTCATACGAAAACAGCTCTTCACTGTAGGCTTATTTGGGGTTGAAATACTGGAACTCTTGTGTCTTCTTTAAGCTTTTTCATATATGATTGAAGGTGCAAGGATAGTCGTGTTGATATTAATGAAAATTGAAGTTGGTGATCAATTCTTTTTGAGGAAAACAAGTGATTTTCATGATGTTAGTTGCTTTACACATACTTTTATGTTCTGTTTTGTATCGATCTGTTTGCCATTAATCCTTGGTTGGTCATGGTATTGGTATGCTTAACATTAATATACTCTTTTGCTTGTTTTTTATTTTCAGGTTTGACTGGCCTCGAAAGCATAAATCTGTCATTCACTATGGTAACTGATGGTGGTTTAAGAAAATTATCTGGATTGTCTTCTCTTAAGTCTCTTAATTTAGATGCTCGACAAGTTACAGATACAGGTCTTGCAGCCCTTACAAGTAAGTGTGTGTTTAGGTTTATGGTGCATTTGGATTCTTTTGGTTTTTCAATCCCTTGAATTTAATTTTCTCAAATGGTTTTAATTTCTTCATCTATGAGATATTTGATGCCTAAAACCTCTGGATTGAATATGTTGCCTGTCATTAATATGTTTGCTCGTGGTAATTGTGTCCTTTTGGGAGAATCGATGACTTCATCTTTGATGCACTTTACTAGCACAGTACATCTGAAAATTCTTAAATTGGCTAGTTGTAAATAGCCCCACCTAAAGTTCCCTTATTACTTTTCCTCTGCTGTCTATATCTATGCATCTGTTTACACAATGAAGCCTTAACATAGTGAATTGCAACAGCTTTTCTGTTATTAGTTCTTATGAATTGCATTCGATAATCTTTTTTCTTGGGAAATGTTTTTGAGATCAAAACCCGAGGGCAGAATCTACTTATTGGATTGAGGAAAGGGGCAATCGAAATTAAATTAATATTGTCTAGAAATAAAGATAATCGAACCTGCAGTGAAATACTTGTCAAGTTTTAGCAGCTTGAACTGTAATTTTGGAGGTCTGCCTCTGATTGTTTTTGTTTTCTGAAGCGTGTCAAGCTCTCATTTCTTCTCATGTCAATATTGTAACTTCCAAGTGCTTTTTAGATTTTTTTTTCTGCTTTTCTTAAATCTTCTAACAATGATCATTGCATTTTTTTTCTCAAGCTAAGTTCCTGAACTGCAGTCCTGTAATTCATCGATATGATTACTAATTGTTTTCGACACACTTTTTGTAATATCTGGCTTTCTTTATACAGGTTTGACGGGGTTGATACATCTGGATCTTTTTGGAGCTCGTATCACAGATTCCGGCACACATTATTTGCGAAGTATGTGATGTAATGATGCAATCTAGTAGAAGAAATGTTAAATTATTTCTTGTGCTGTATAATTCATTTCTTTTACTTCCAACTTTTGAATTCAAACGCAAATGTGTGTTTCCTGGATGTCCTTGCCTATTACTGTTGTGTTTATTTTTGACTTGGAAGTTTTTTGCTTTTGGTGTAGATTTCAAGAATCTGCAGTCCTTGGAAATATGTGGTGGAGGATTGACTGATGCTGGCATCAAGAACATCAAAGATCTTTCTTCCCTATCGCTACTGAATATATCCCAGAACTGCAACCTAACAGATAAAACCTTGGAATTTTTATCTGGTTTGTTCGGCACGTTGCTCTATATTTACTTATGATCATTATGATTAACAAAATGTGCGAAAACAAAGATCAACAAACCGGAGAGCAAACCCTGAAGAAGAAAAACTCATGTTTGAGATTCTTCAAAATCATCTATTGATTGCTCTAGTGTCATTGAATGTTACGGTGCTACAGAATTTTAAAGAGCTATTGCAAAGTTACCTTGAAACAGCCACAATCACATAATGTTAAGATTTGTTTAAAATCTCTTGTACTATGCAAGCATCATATCACATGTTTCTTCTACAAATGTGCAGGGTTGACGGGATTGGTCTCCTTGAACGTTACAAATTCTCGTATAACCAGTGCAGGTTTACGACATCTGAAGCCACTGAAAAACCTGAGGTCTTTGACCTTGGAGTCTTGCAAGGTTACTGCCAGTGACATCAGGAAGCTTCAATCAACTGATCTCCCGAATTTGGTTAGCTTCCGGCCGGAGTAGTTGGTGGATGGAGGCTTTATAATCGTACATATTGTAAATAACTCCTTGTGCAGGAGGAGCTGAGACGAAACATTTAGACTTGTCTGGAATTGTACATAAACGACTTGAAGGGTTGGTTATGGGAGGCTTAAGGAGTGTCAACGCTTAATGTGAAGCTAAGAAATTGTATATAAGCTTCCTAGGCATGGCCTGGCATGGTCATTCTTCACTCTTTCAAGTTGAATGCTTGTACTATGTCTAGCCCAATTTGCGAAAACTGCTCTTCTTATGCATTCTTCTTGCTTATTTGAATGTGCAAAATTAATTTAGTTCATGAACTTGCCAAAACTTCATTCTTTCTTATTACCTTGACTGTAACTAAATGATAATAGTATCTGACATGGAAGAAGAAGATGGAGAAGAAGGAAGTAATAAATAATAAAAGCTAAATAATAGGAAAAAGAATAAATAATTAAATACAAATAATAATTATGATAGAAATACAAATAATAATAATAATAATAATACTTAATAAAAATTTATTTAATGATTTTAATTAATTAATATTACAAAAGTTTTTAATTAATTTGAAAAAAATATACTTCTTAAGATAAAAAAGTATTTAATATTTCCAATCTAAAAATCCACACTACGCACTAAAAATCTAAACCCCCCAAAGCCTCCGCAAGGCTTCTCCTGTCTTCTACAATCTTCTCCGTTACAATGGCTTCTTCACTCTCAGTAGACATAGCCACCACTTTCCTCTCCTTAACCTGCCGCCGCCGCTACAACCAGGCGCTGGACTCCCGACTACACGCCACCGTTCTTCCTTTTCTTCCATTTAAGACGCAGACACCTCGCTGGTCACTCTCCGTTAGGGCCGAGCGCTCGTTTAATTCTCTTCGTTTCTCCAACAACCCCTCTTCCACTCTCCGCCGCAGGTTCTGCAGTGCCACAACCACTTCTACCTCGCTGAGCGAGGACTCCGACTTGGCTACCAAAATTCCTCCCGATAATCGCATTCCCGCCACCATCATCACTGGGTTTTTGGGGTCTGGAAAGGTACGATCTTTCTTTTAATTTTTCCAAATTTTATATTTTTAGATATTTAATTTAGAGTAAGTACGTCGTTTGGAAATGGGAACCCTTTCCAAATGATGCTTAGCTTGTGGTCTTTTGCCAAAGATCAGTTTATGATCAAAGTACGCATGTATATCACAATTTTCTTTTGTTACTCTTTTTCATTTTTTTTAATCCAACTGTGAACACGTGATGACATCAAAATAACCTTCTGAGAGTTAAAGACCGGTCCTTCAGAAGTTTGAGCTAACCAAAATTTCCACTTTTGAAGTAGGGATTTTAGCAAATGATTATTGTGAAATATGCAGCTCAATGTCTAATGAAAAGGGCAGTGGCTGCATGATTATCCTTTCTGTGTTTGTTATTTGGATTTAGAGTTTGTTTTGCGATGGTTGTTTGCTCATTTATTTTTCGTTTGCTTGTGTTGTTATGCTGTGTCGTTATCAACAGACAACATTGCTCAACCATATCTTGACTGCAGAGCATGGAAAGCGCATAGCTGTGATTGAGAATGAGGTGTAGTATTGAATTTTAAATGAGCTTGTTATTGCTTTAGCGTTATTTCATTTTGATTTTTCTTTGCTACCTGATATTCTTTTTCTTTAAGGGGGCGGTCACGTTGGGTTGTAACCTCAGCTGTTTTGATGAGGGGGTTTTACATGGCAGTTGAGACTTGACTAGCTGGGTGAAAATATGATTTCTTGAGGGACATTAATAGTTCATGTTGGATAATTGTTTAACATGCAGTTTGGTGAAGTTGACATTGATGGTTCTCTGGTTGCTGCAAAAAAAACGGGGGCTGAAGACATTATGATGCTGAACAATGGTTGTCTCTGCTGTACAGTGAGGGGTGATCTTGTAAGGATGATCTCAGAACTGGTTGAGAGAAAGAGAGGGAAGTTTGACCATATTGTTATAGAGACTACTGGTATGGAAGTAATCTGACAATAAAGTTCACATTATGGTTATTAATTGGAAAGACTCTTTATTACTTATTTCTTTTCCTCTCACCCTAGCTTTTGTAACTGAAGAGCATCTTTTTTCGTAGTTGCTGGTCAACATAGTTCTCTGAAGCAGATTTCATGCACATATTGGACCTTGTTTGCATCTGTTGTTCTAACACATTCGAAATTTAAAATCTTAGGTTTGGCAAATCCAGCACCAATAATTCAGACCTTTTATGCCGAGGATAGTATTTTCAATGATGTGAAATTGGATGGTGTTGTCACCTTGGTTGATGCAAAGCATGCTGCTTTTCACCTAGATGAGGTTAAACCTAAGGGAGTAGTAAATGAGGCTGTTGAGCAAATTGCTTATGCTGATAGGGTTATAGTAAATAAGGTACTTTTCATTTCCAATTTATTGTTCTAAAGAAAAATCAAGTTAGATTTATGGCCATGTTGCCTCTAGGATCATTGAACTCATTAACTTGTATATCTTATAATCCGTTTGTGAGTAAAGATGCTGATTGCATTGTTGAATTCTATTTGTTCCTGAATATCAACTTCTTGTGTGTTATAGACGGATCTTGTTGGTGAGCAAGGCATTGCTTCTTTGGTGCAGCGAATAAGGGTTGGTGTCCTAGTTTTGTTTTAAGGCCATCTGTTGCCTTTATTTTTTGGCTTTGAGTATTTGAATTCAAGTTGCATTTGTCTCTGATGCCAGAACATCAATCGCATGGCTCATTTGAAGCGGACACAATATGGAAAAGTTGACTTAGACTATGTACTTGGTATTGGAGGCTTTGATTTGGAAAGGTTTGTTTACTTTTTTTGTCTTTCCTTGATACTGCATTTAATTTCTTAATTTTAGCCACGGTCAGATAGGACAGTATTCAATGTCAAAGTAGGATATATGCTCCATGGAAATTTACTTCTTTTCTGATCAAACCATTTTCCTGCTTGTTGCTTGGACAGTTTTTTGCTTATTCTATATTTGCAACATTGTTCTCCACGGGTTCCTTTGTTCTTTTATATCCTCTGTTTAGAGGATGGGATTGGGATGTTGAAGGACAGGGACCTTCAATTGGATGCTGTAAGGCATTTATTCAGTGACTAGTCAGATATCCTATAGAGTTGGAGCCCTTAAGCCAGATTTTGGGGTAGCAATTTGAGGGAATGGATCATGCTCAAACATGCATAGGATTCATAACGAAGATTGGTAGTTATAGGGGGCTTTTGTTGCTTTCTTTTTTTATTTACTTTAGTTGTGTGTTAATTACTCTAAGTATTGTTTCCTGCAGAGCTTGTTAATGTGGTTGGTTGCAAAGAAATGCTGTTGAATGATTTATCATCTGCATGATGTTTACCTTCCTCTCTTTTCTCTTTTCTTTTTGAATACTTTGGTTGGAGTAGATGCTTTTGTAAATACTGATAGTAAATGACAATAATCGGGTGTAGTTGCTAACTTGAACTGATTCTTTCCAAGGATTGAGAGTGCCGTTGGAGCAGATGCCGAAAAGGGAGATCATGATCATGACCATGACCATGACCATGACCATGACCACAATCATGAGCATGGCCATCATCATGATCATGACCACGACCACCAACACGGTATGTCCAGTGTTTCTTCGATTGCAGTGACTGCTTATAATACTGTCCTTGCGTTGATAACTTGTTAATTGAGTTCTTTACAATGTTAGAAAAAGGTTCTGTTACATCAAGTAATGAGTTTCAGCTGAAGATATGTATCACTATATACTAGTCGTGTTCCCACACTACATGTGGAAACCTTTTTCACATGCAAAATAAGGTAATTTTCATTTGCACAAGATTCTGTCTCTGTGTAAAATTATACAGAGAAGGATTGAGAGTGCTGTTGGTGCAGATGCCGAAAAGGAAGATGATGGTCATGACCATGATCACGTTCATGATCACGACCACGATCATGAGCTTGACCATTATCATGATCATCACAACCAGCACGGTATTTCTAGTGTTTCTTCAATTGCAATGACCGCTTATAAGACTATCTTTGCTTTGATGACTTGTTATCTGACGTCTTTGCAATGTAAGAACAAAACTTTGTTACACCAAGTAATGAGTTTCAATTGAAGATATTGTTCCCACACTACGTGTGGAAAACATTTTCACATACAAAGTAAGGTAAGTTTATTTTGCAAAAAAATCTTTCTGTGTATAAAATTATACAGAGAAGATTGAGAGGGCTGACGGTGCAGATGCCAGATGCCAAAAATGAAGATCATGTTCATGACCACGATCCTGTTCATGACCACGACCATGATCATGAGCTTGACCATTGTCATGATCATGATCACCAGCATGGTATTTCTAGTGTTTTTTCAATTGCAATGATTGCTTACAAGACTATCTTTGCTTTGATGACTTGTTACTTGAGTCTTCACAATTTGAGAGAAAAGTTCCGTTACACCAGGTAACCAGTTTCAACTGAAGGTATATGGCTACAGTTAATTTTCATATTCAAAATAATCTCTGTGTATAAAATTGGAAGGCAAAACTTACCATATAACTATATATTGTAAAACTAGTTGGCATAAGGATGCTATAATTACAGTTCATATAAATAAAGATTGATAAAAAATCATAAACCAAATAAAATTTGAAAAGAATTAAAATAATTATTTTTTTCCCGAATCCAACCATCTCACCTTGATTACTATACGTGCGGTGAAAAGATTATGAATACCACAGTTTTGTATTGGAGAGGATGCAAATAGTAAAGAGATTGGTGCTGTGACCACCTTTTGTGTAGTAAAATGTTATAAATAGCTAAACAAATCACATCCCAACTCATGAAGGGCTTATATTGTAGATATGAATAAGGCATTGTAAAGATCATTTGTGTTGCATATACATGCAAACATTAGACTACTCGTTTGGAAAGAAAGCTAATTAAAGAATTTAAAGGTTACCAATCAATTTAATCCTTTAATGTGTAAGTTTGACTATAGTAAATTAAGGAATTTAAAGACAAAAAGGTTATTAACTAATTTAAACAATAATGTAATATATAGTCTTGAAAATATAATTATGTAATGTATGTGTAAGTTTTATTTGGCAATAAATATTCTTCCATAATTATGTTTAACCAAAAGATTTTGATTGAAACTGTGCTAAAATGTGAATCCTATGTAGCCATTGTATAGATAATTCTTCTCATTATAATATTATATCTACTTTAATAGATGTATAAGGAAATATATATATTTATATGATGGAACCAAAGAAGTTATATAGCCAAATGCCTTACTACTAAGGAAGATGTTCTTTGGCATTTTCCTGTTGCTCTCTTTCAATTATTAAGTTGTCAGATATGAAAGAAGCCTCCACGATGTTGATTGTTTAGCTCACAGAAATTTATTGTAGATTTTCGTAGGTTTATTGAAGATGATGTCCACATAAATACCAACGAAATGTTGGTGATTTGTTAAGTAGGTATATGTGGACTTGCATTTTGTTATCTAGAACATGCTTATCGGAAATTCGATGTACATTTGTGAATACTTTTTTGCAATTTTCTTGTGGTGATTCTATAAACTATTATGAAAGTTGCGAATTTTGGTTTACAGAACGTCACCATTCACATGATCACACTCATGATCCTGGTGTTTCTTCTGTTAGTATTGTTTGTGAAGGAAACCTGGACCTAGAGAAGGTGCGTTTTACTAGTGATTCGACTATTTGGAGCATTTATGGAATTTCTTACCGATTTATCATCATATTTTGCTTAATTTATCAGAAAGTGCGTACTACTGAATGGTGTTCTTGTCTTTTTCTTAGGCTAACATGTGGCTAGGTACTTTATTATACGAACGCAGTGAGGACATATATCGGATGAAAGGTCTTTTATCTGTTCAAGGAATGGATGAGAGATTTGTGTTTCAGGTAAGATGCAGAATTCCATAATTGCCAACTTTCTGGAATAAGAAAGTTACTGGTATGCTTCCATGAAATAAGGATAGTTCACAGACATGTTGCTACGTGTACTCAGTCTAGGGTAAAAGGTTTTTGTTTATTTTTCTGGTGTCGCTGATTTAAGACAGTCGTAGTCAAGTCTCAAGGGTCGGTTTTGATAAATTGGGTTCTAACTTGACACACACACTGGTTTGTGCAGGGTGTTCATGACATATTTCAAGGGTCACCTGATCGGTTATGGGGTCTAGATGAACCCAGAATCAACAAAATGGTGTTTATAGGCAAGAACTTGGATCAAAAGGAAATAGAAAAAGGGTTCAGAGCTTGTTTACTGTGATTACCAACAGGATGCTTTTCTCAAGTTTTGGGCCATTGGCATCTTGTAAAATATTGCTACTCGAGCAATCGAACATTATTTTAACATCAATCTGGTCAAATATTAGGCAATTATATGTCATTATCCGATGCACCTCTCATCATCTTATGCCATTTGTTAAAGAGTGATTAGGTACATCATTACTTCTTTCATACTTTGACTAGAATTTGGTTAAAAAGTAAGTGCAATTAGACCAATATATGATGGGATTTAAAGATAATTATGAACACTTTATATTATTCACACACACACACATATTAAGTCCACAAGAATACGCTTGAAAAAATGGTTTTGAGATAAGAAAGTATGAGGTGGGTCAAACATATACAGTTTTTGATGTGGGTAGAGAAACAATATTGTCTAACGGCGGTTTAAAAAGGCATCATAAGTTGACGAGCCAAATGACTTGTCCACAAGCAAAATTGATGAATCGGAAACCAATAGCTTTAACACGAGAGAAAATATGGCCATTTTAATCGCATCTTTTCTTTTTAATACAAAAACAAAGTATCAAACATGAAGGCTGACAAAGTATGAAACTAAAATCTTTGGCACATGGAGAGAACGAGTGTACTTAAAGAGGGCATCTTTTCTTTTTAACTTTTATGTCCATAAGCTCATAATTGCTATAGATAGTAAGAAAATCTCAGTAAGATGCTTCATTTCTGCTTATAGAAGATTAAACAAAAAGGTACTTTTGCATCTTCGGCTAGCAAGTCGGATCAGGAAAGCTGGTAACAGGTACCTACATTACATTCTACTAACCAGATCCGAATTTAACCATCATCCATACAAACAGTACAACTAGTGAAACTCACAAATGAAAGTTCCTGGCCCCTAGGGGGGATCCAACTTGCCTGCTGTGGAGGTGAGTCTTCAAGATAGTCTTTAATTTAGAGATGACGAGTTCGAGATTAGGTTATCGAACATTACTCTTTGTGACATTCACCTCATGAATGTTTAGTAAGCGATCATGACACAAAAGTGAAAAACAGATGAATAGATAATTCTAATACAGCCTCAATTCAGACCATCAATAATGAGCTCTTAAACAAGATTACCGAGTAAAATCTAGTCCAGTTCCTCCTCTGCACTCACTAGGGCAACTTTCTTGATCGAAAGACTGCAAATTTATTAACATCTGAGTAAGAAAACTGAATCCCATTATCATTCAACAATCCTTCAATCAATTTCTTATCTTTTTCAGGGTCTTTACTCTCACATTCAATCTCATAACTCGTCCCAAAATCATATATCGTCTCATCAAGCTCCAAGTTCAGGTTTTTCCAATCAAAAACCTGTCTAATATTCCTGAAACCACCCAAGCACACAAACCCATCAATGTCTTTAACTCCAAACTCCTCTCGAACTCTATCCATAATCTTTGACGGCTCCAACAACCCCAAGCTCGAAGGCTCTGCCACGCACGTGCGCCCAATTTGAGGGTCGATGGGCTCCTCCTGCTCTTCCACGCGACTAATGCCATCGGACATTAAAGGCTTGGCTTTGAGTGAGACGACACAGCGTGAGTCGAGGTTGTAGAATCGGATACGGAGGGCTGCGAGGCGTGTGGCGAGTTGTGAGGTTTTGGTGTCGAAGAAGAAGTTTTCTTGGACATGGGTTTTGACGTGAAAAGCAGAGAGTAGAGAAGAGAGTTTTTGGTGGGATTGCAAGTCTGGAAGGCGAAGTTTCACTTCAATTTCCATGGCTCTGTTTGATGAATGAGAAAAGCCAAGGACAAAGATGCTTACTTTTCTGCTTTTGTATCCGCTAGGTGGTAATCTAGTGATCATGATTGGAGGAGAGTTGGAGGTTGAATGGTTATATGAAAATTGTTTAAGGTAGTTGAATTTTTCTTTTTGAAAAGAGTACGATATTGGATATTATTACTCGAAGAAATTTAATAAGAAAGAGGGAGGATTAACAAGCCACTCCCCCCGACCCACACTTGATCGTGTTGCAGCAGCTAAACTATGTGCAACAACATTTGCAAATCGATGAACAAAAGAGACATTCACATGAACCATCTCCGACAAAAGAGCTTTACAATCATCTATCACTATACCAAAATTGGAATTATCAATATAAGAAGCAACATTAACTACTTTTGCTACTTCCAAGCAATCTGTTTCCAGCAGAACTGGTGACCAAGAGTTTACCATTATCCAGCTCAATGCTTCCTTCACCCCCACTGTTTCAGCATCCCTAGCACATAAAGCTCCATCTTTAACTACATTTTTAGCAGCTACAAACCCGCCCTCCGAGTTCCGCACAATCAGACCAACACCAAACTGCATATTTGGTAAGGCTGTAATAATATCGACATTTAACTTCAAAACTACCACCGGCGGCGGACTCCAATGTACGACCCTGCTTCTGGATCCCCCCACCATGATCTGTTACATCATTCCTTTGCACTGACCACCATACCTTAACATCACCCTTAGACCTCACCAAACATTGCGTAGGTGATGTGAACTTTTGCTGCCAAACCCATCTATTGCGACTCTGCCATATGTTCCAGCAAACATATATTCCCAAAGCCATATCCCAATTATTGAACAAAGAGGTAAAAGCAGCTAACCAACCCAGAAATGAGTTTACTTGCGGATTGAACCAGCCAAGGAGGCTCAACTGCCATACCTCGCGTGCATAAGGGCACTGGACCAATATATGGAGAATTGTCTCTGAACTCCTTTGACAA
>JAOTAX010000005.1:5825343-5871588 GCA_025629825.1 Erythroxylum guanchezii | reverse complement strand
CTTATTCATAATGTACATGATTGTTCATGGCACCTCTTGGGAAAACATGTGACCATTCATTTATAATGTACATGATTATTCATGGTACCTCTTGGGAAAACATGTGACCATTCATGGCATTTGAATTGAAAAGACATGTTTTTTCATTTATACTTCTTCATTCAATTCCTTACATTTCAAACTATTTTCCAACAAAGATTTGATTTTAAAGTTGAAGCTGATAAGTTGAATTATAATTTAGGGGAAATGGTTTGGCTATAAACTGTAATCATGTTCCTATTATTGCTCCACCACATATGAGACATCAAGTTGATTTGAAAGTTGTTATAGGAGTTGTTTAAAAATTATAAGGGTTTGGTTTGAGACAAATTAGTTGCCTATAATCCTATAAGTCTTATTAGAAGCACATTGACCACCAGAATCCTTATTCCCATGGTCACAAAATTCCTGAGTTTATTTTGTTTTCAAGTGAAGATGATTAGTCAACCATTGAACACATTACCAAATTCACTTTTCAGTATGGTGAATTGGTTAATTATAAAAGTTGCAATAATTTCAAGCTTAGGTTGTTTCTAAATTCTTTGACAGGTGCAACTTTTTCCTGGTATGATTTGTTACCTAGGGATCCTATCCTTTCATGGGCAGAGATGGAAAGACTATTTCATACTCAATTTTTTTCATACTGAACCTGAAGATACTATAGTCAAATTGTCTAGAGTTACTAAAAAAAGTGGAAAGAATGCAAATATGTTTATCATTCAGATTAGGAGAATGAGGAATCAATCCCAAATTACACTCCCAGGGATAAATATGTGAAATTAGCTCAGAGGGGCTTTGTATTAAACCCTTAAAAATAATTTAAGGTATAAAACTCTATGATTTTTGTGAATTGACAGCAAAGGTGTTTTAAGTATGAAGAGCTTTTTAGAGAATAAAGACATCAGAAAAAGAGTTCGATAGGCACTTATTTTATATAAGCAGTCAATATGTTTTGATAGTGGCTAAGATTAATATCCCTGGAACTCATGTTTCTCTACTCTAGAATAAAAATTACTCAAAGTAAGAAAAAAGGTACAAACACCAATTGCTCGAATGTAATACACTTTTGATATATTTAAAATGGAGGAATTTTTTGATTTGTTGTTGCAAGAAAAGTTTATTACTTTGCAACTACAATATTAAATTTCTACAAGGAAGACATTCAAGGGCAGGACTATTATAAGTACCATAATTCATAAAGTCACCCTAGGAATTCATGTTGGAGATTTAAGAATGTTATTCAAGATCGAATCAATAAGGGAGTTCTAATGTTTGTTGAAACTAATAAGATAATGTTGATAGATGAAGATTCATTTCTACCAATTGCAACTATTAATGCAATTGAGTTTGATTTTCAACTTATGTTGAATGTCAAGAGGAAACTAAAGATCATAAACTATCTTTTAGCAGCAAGCCACAAATTTAATGTAGGTAACCTCAATTTGTATTACCACCTTAGGTGCCTCTATCTTATCAATGGCATCTAGTGAGACATCCTAAGAATCCAATCCTAATAATCAGAACTTAAAGGAGAAGATTTCAACGTCAAAGAGTTGTTGTTAGGTTCAAAGGAAGCAAACCATCTCCCTTTGAGAAGCTCATCCAGGAAGCTTAGATTAAAGTCTTTCTCAGAAGTTGCTACTAGTGTCCAAACATCCTGCATATAACATATAAAAACGCTTGTAAAAAACTTAATTTTTCTAAATATGGAGGAAATTATTGCTTTACCTCTAGTGAAATAATTTCTATGATATTTAGTTCGAGGGAACTTCTAACTTTCTTAGATATTAGTCCATATTAGTGAATTTGATCAATAGCTTTGAACTCATTTTTTGCAAAATTCTAGAAGGTCTTCAGTACTGTATATTTGATTTGCTCAACCAAACATATACGAGGGACAATTGTTGATAACCTGAGCAAAATTCGGTTCATTTGACCTAAAGATGAAAAGAACCTATTGTGTGAAGATTTATAAAATTCAATTGGATTGTCTAGGAAATTCCTAAGCATGAATTATAGTTTTAAGTCGAAAAGTGCATAAATCGCAAAGCATACCAAGTGTTTGATGATGATAAGTCTACCTGAAGCGAACACCAGTTTTTGATGCAAAGTGTCACTGAGATGCGCACCAGCTACTCGACGTAAAGTCTCACTAAACTAAGTTCGCTATTTGTGAATTTTTTGTGAAAATAGTAACTAAGAGATAAACAACACTTGGAGAATAGGGATTGCAATCAAAATTCCATACCAAAAGAGGTTTCATTACAATCCTCAAAGAATTACAATTCTACAATTTGAGCATTCAACTCGAGCACGTTGCTTCATCATAGTACCAATATTGTGCTTATCTTTGACTCGAATGTCCTCAACAGTATGAAAGTTTCATAAAAAAGCTAGCAATTCCTTGGAAAGAAAGAGAGATTCCTGTAAATTTATTGCAAAGGAACTAGCATAACACCCTATAATCCGTTAGGTCAAATTCTTTACAACTCTGCTGTGAAAGCTTCAAATCTGAAGTATTTCTCCCTCAATATGCTTGAATGTATCATGATTTCAGACAAATGGTATGAAAGAACTCAATCTTGGACATGCATGTGAACTTGAAGAAGTGAAAGTAACTTGTATATTCAAGGTCTATCCTAAATTTGGACAATAGACACTATAGCCGAGTTATTCTAAATTATTACAATGGATAACAAAGAAAGTTCCATTAAAATATCCCTTTCCTTTTGCATTTCTTAGGTGTAGCCAATTCAGTACCAAGTAACCATTGAATAGTTTTTATTGTTATAAAATTGTGATAGTTGGACATTCATATGAGAAGCTGGTGTTGATGTGTTATGAAGATGACAAAATCCAGCTAGCTAACAGAGAAACAAATAATAGGATATGGATAACATAAATTGTACTGTTCTTGAATTGATTGCATATTATGTTGCCATGAAATTGAAAGTGCTTTTGGAAAAGTTACACGTTTTAAGAATGAAAAAGAATGATGTGACATAAGGCATAAAAATATATTCTCCTTAAAGAGTTTATTCCTCTAATCCATGATTTTAGAAAAAGAAGAAGATAACCTTAAAAAGGTATACTATAACTTTATAATGTTAAGATAGAAGTTAAGTCAAACTTTAAACATATATTTTCTAGATAAATATAAACTAAATTTAAAATAATTAAAACATAGGTTTATTAAAATAAGATAGACTTTTGAAATAATAAATCTATTTCATAATAATCTCCCACTTATTTAAGAAAAAGCTTATGTAACAATTTAAAGCTAGTGTCATATGGACTATAAACTAAAAACTAGACTTAAATAAGTCACAACTTATAGAATTTTTAACAAAACTTTTAGTTTTCATGAATCGACACTCTATATTGTAACTTTTAGTTCTTATTAGGTATATTACACTCCCATCGTATCTAATGTTCGTCGGGTGTTTGCACTAATAGGTCATTCGCACCCCTGATTATTTATGAGTGTTTTAAAAATTAGGAAAATTCTTATAAGAACGACCCAATTCTACACTCATATAAGTGACTCGATCAAGTGTATAAGTATAATAAAAAAATAGCACCCATAAGGGATATGAAATTCATTATTAGCTTAACTCATCCTCACTTAAGGTATAGTTTAGCACTAATCACACATCATAAGAGGGACAAATATTTGACAATGCCTTTCAAAATCAATTAATGACTTTGTTATTACCCATATAAGTCTAATTCATGGGATCGCCAATCACATAGGTTGAATTACCATCATTGTTAATATCTTGTATTGGCTTAGTCCCATTCTCATCGTTGTTTCAAATATTTGTTTCTTTCGCAATAGTTTAGTCAGATGATCAGTTGAATTCATTTATGACTTTAGATAATCAATGGAGATAATTCCGTCTTTAAGAAGATGCTTTAACCCTTCATGTCTTAAATGAATGTGACTATTTTTTCCATTAAAAGTTTTATTTTTTGTAATGACTTGCAAACTTGCAATCATAATGCATAGACACGGAAGATGTTGGTTTTGTTCCTAAAGGAATAATTTCTAAGAAATTTTATAACCATTCAACCTCATTTTTAGCCAACTCTAGAGCCACAAATTATGCCAACTCTAGAGCAACAAATTATGATTCCATTGTCAATTTAGCAATAATAGTATGTTTTACTAATTTCCAGGTTATTGCACTTTCACTAAGAGTTAATACATATCCACTAGTAGATTTTATCTCAACTAGATTAGAGATCCAATTAATCACTGTATCCTTCTCATACAGCAAAAAATCGGCCATACAAAATACCATAATTTATAATACCTTTCAAATATTTCATTAGTCTTACTAAAGCATCCCAATGATCACGAATGTGATTATGAGTATAACTAATTAGTATAAACATGACATAAGTTCTATTAGATCGTGTAAAATTCATTAAATGTGTTAGACTCCCAATAATCTAAGCACACTCAAACTGAGCCATAGGGTCACTTTTATTTTTTACCATATGAGCGTTAGTATCATAAAGAGTATAAACTAGTTTCACATTAAAATAATTGAACTTTTTTCTCAACATAATGTTCTTAGGATAACATTATATCATATCTATTCCTTATGATTTTAACACCCAAAATGACACTTGCTTCTTTCATATCTTTCATATCGAAATGTGAAGTGAAAAAGTTTTGAGTACTATATACAACATTAATAATGGTACCAAAAATAAGCAAATCATCCACATATAAACTAACTAATGATCACACATTCTCTATCAACAACTTTAGTATACACAAATACATCCACTTCAATAGAAGAGAAACCTTCACTTATTAGAACTCGATCAAAAACAAAATTTTCATGTCATTGTTTAGGAGCTTGTTTAAGATCATACAAATATTTTCACAATCTATAAACTTTGTTTCGAACTTAGGCAAAACATAACCTTCAAAAATCACACAAATTTCTTTATTTAAATCACCATTTAAAAATGCGATTTTGACAATCATTTGATAAATAAATAAATAAATTATGGATAGAATCTAAAGCATTCAAAATACAAATTGATGAAATTCTAGTTATATGAGCATAAGTATCAAAATAATCAATATTATGTTTTTGAGTAAAACCTTTAGCAACCAAATGAACTTTATATTTATCAATAGAATCGTCATGTTTAAATTTCATTTTAAAAACTCATTTGCAACCAATAGGTTTAGCACACCCCTAATGGTAAATCTCATTTTTAATGGCTTCGTTCTCAAAACGGTGTATCAAAAGAAGAAATTGCATCGAAAATGATAAAGGGTCATTTTTAACACGATAAGTGTAAAAATCGTTTCTGAAGGATAAGTCTTTTGCTCTTTCTCAACAACTTAGAGTTTTCACAATCAATATTAACAGTAGGAACATGAGAATTTTCTTTACAAAAATGGAAAAATATGTTCAAAAAATTCAACATGTTTTGTCTCAATGATATTATTACTATCAAGGACATCACTTTTTAAAACAAAAAATCTATAAGCAACACTATTATTAGCATAACTAATAAATATGCAATCAAAAGTTTTCGAGCCTATTTTCGTTCTCTTGTGATAAGGAAACATCGCAATAACAAGTTGCCCTTATAAATATTTTAAATTTGGAGGGTAACCTCTCTATAACTTACACGGAGTCTTACTAGTTCTCTTGGAAGGAATTCTATTTTATAAATGACATATAGACAAAATAGCTTCGTCCCACAAATTATCAGGAGCAGGATAATTAACAAGCAAAGCATTCATCATTTCTTTTAAAGTTCCATTTGTCCTTTTTGCTACACCATTTGATTCAAGGGAATAAGGAGGTGTAATTTTATGGGTTATTCCTTCTTTTTCACAATAGTCATCAAACAAAATATATGACCTCCTTTATTTGATCGAACACCTTTTATTTTCCTATTTAATAGGTTTCTATCTTAGCTTTATATAATCAAAATATACTAAAAACCTTGTCTTTATTATTATTTTTAACCAAATATACTTTACTATATCTAGAAAAATCATCTATAAATGTTATGTAATATTTCTTACCACCTATAGATAAAGTTTGTTTTAGATCACTAAGATCAGTACAAATTAAAATTAATAATTTAGATTCTCTATTAGCAAATGCACAAGATTTTAGTTATTTTTGTTGAAGCACATGTACCACATTTATCCATACATGCATTAGCATTAGCAGAAATATAAGATAAGAAAATTTAACATAAACTAATCTAGCGTGCCATAAATCAAAAGAATCAATCAAGTAGAAAGACATGCATTATTTTCACCGATAATCTCATAAATAATCAATAAAAAAATCCCTAATTACAATAATCTTTTTCTATAAATATATCATTTTTTGTCATAACAATATTATCATATTAAAATAACACTCTAACTATAATTTTTCCTAACAAGGCTACAAAAATTAGATTAACTCTAATAGTTGGTACATAAAACACTTCACTAAGTGTCAAGGTCTTGTCATATGTGAATTTCAACTCCTAGATAAAACTATTTCTTCGTCTTCCTTATGGCATCAAAATCTAGCACCCAATAATTCACGCTGGCCTCAACATTAACTTGAGAAATAACAGTAGCTGTAATTCCATTATCTTCTACTTTAACTAAATTTTTGTTTGGTTTAACATGATTGCCATTTATGACTCGTTTCTTACATTGAGGTGCATGATGACCTGACTCTCCGTAAACAAGAGTCTTTCTTTTTGAACTTGGGATTGTTCACTTTAGGTTTAAAATTAGTTCTATAACTATTATTCTTATTTTTATTTGCATACCTTTTGTTATTATAGGAATTCGAGTTACTTTGAAAGGATAGCTTTTGAAGATATCCCCTTTGCTTTAGCTTCTTGAAACTCCTTACAATTTGTTTCTTCAATAATTATATGCACAATCAAATTTGGTAGTGGCAATTGTCAATGATTGTGCTTTAGTTATTGTTTGTAGTTATTTAGAAATTCAGGCAGCTTTTTAATTAAAAAGCTTGCAGCAAATTCTTCTTGTAAATTGATTTTTTCAGTTGTAAGATTTTCCAGAAGTTTATGGTATTTATTAGTGTTTTAAAAATCGGACTGAATCGATCGGTTGGACTGAAGAACCGGTGATCCGAAGCATGAAATGGTCCGATTTAACCCTTATTTTTGTGAGTAATTGACCCGTTTATTTTGCGATCGGACCGATAAAAACCGTTAAACCGGTGAAAGAAAGAATCGACCGGTCCATTTAAAATGCTTTGATTTTGATGATATCAACTTGAATGGATATTATGATTAGTGATCTTTTTTTTTTAATCTTTTTGATGAAATATGACTAGTAGGCTTTGTTATCTTATTTTGTATTGTATTGGTGTACTTAAAAAAAAGTTGTATATTTTGAAGTTTAAAGTTTGAAGGTTTAAATTAAATAAATAATTAAATAGTATGTTTAAAAATTATCTTATGTATATAATATATAAAATAAAAATTTATATATTTATTAGTCACCGATTTGATTACGGTTGAATTCCGATTGAACTATTGACTCGTGAATTAGTTGCTTCTCCAGTTTAGTCACCGATTTAGTTTTTAAATCATTGATATTTATTAATTTTAGATTTGAATCTTGTTTGATAAATAACTTATCAACTATTTTTTAATTGACAGAAACATTTTATTTGTTTGACTATATCAAGCAACTGGTAGATATATTTGATAATAATTGCATTGGTTGATTGGTCTAATCAACTAACATTTTGATTGGAGCTCAAAATTTTATAAACAAAATGACAATTTTACCCTTCAAGTTGAAGCCAAAGTTTCTCAATCTGAAACTTCCTAATCCCAAAAAATCCACCACTTACGTACGCTACATCCAACTTTCATGTAATTATTGGTGGCCGAAGTTTTCTTTTTTCTTTTTTTTGCAATAATTATTGATATTAAAACTATATTAAATATCTATCGTTGAGAAAAGATAGAAAAAGAAGTATTCTTATTATTATTATTCTTATACTTATTCTTTTTATTGTTGAGAAAAGATAGAAAAAGAAGTATTCTTATTATTATTATTCTTCTTATTATTATTCTTATACTTATTCTTTTTATTGTTGTTGTTGTTATTATTATTATTCTGGTTATTCTTATTCTTATAATTATTCTCATTCTTATTCTTATTCTGTAATTATTCTTATTATTCTTATTATTATGTTCTCTATTTTAATAAATTTATAAAATTAATTTTTGCAAAATTAAATATCTAAAATTTAAATTCTGACGAGAATGTTTAAAGAAATATTAAGATATAATATTTATGTCCTTATATTTTTTTTAAGTCATGCGCTCATAAGTTTTTTTACATATGAAAAATTAATATTAAATAGCTAATTTTATCAGACATTTTTAATAAATAGTTGATATTATTCATTGGTCAAATTATTATCAACTAACCACTAATAAAATTAAGTTGTAACCACTAATAAAATTAACTAACAATTAATGTAATATGCTAATTGCTATTTCTTTATTGGCTGTCATCTCGCTCAAATTTGTCAGCTATGAATTTTTACGTCTTCAGTCGTGTACTTAACAATCATTGAATGTCATGTCTTCTTTGCTTCTTTGTGAGGACAATAAAAATCAAATAATTCATTACATATATAAGTTTAGTATAATAAATATTTAATGATTAATCATCTTTAACATTTGTAAGTTGATTTTGATTTCTCAATAGAAATTTTAAAATGAACAAAATATATTAATAATTAAGCATAAGTTGATGTGTGAGAATTAAATGTATAATTTTACATCATAGATATTTAATATATACAAATCCTAAAATAATTAAATTTATTAACAATTAATCATCTTTAATTATTGTGGATTAATTTTGATGATATATACTATTCAGAGAAAGCTGGACTTTATTCTCAATACTATTTACATGGGATCGGAAATGTCGGACAGGCGGTTATGTTCTAATTTCACTATAACGGCTCTGTGCATTATGATGTTTTAAGGGCTCTTTCTCTAACGAGGACTCTCCAGTTCTTCTGGGCTTAGCTTAGTCTACTGGAACTTCAACCTCCATTTTTAGGCTAGAATTTCCAAAAACCTGCAAAACATGAAAATCAACCAGTCCATGACTTAACTTCCGTAGGTAGGACGCTAACTTCACTTTCCTATATGTTCGATATGGCGACCATTATGCACTGTTTCCTCAGTTTCTTCAAAATGCATAAGAACTTCATTTAGGCAAAGACACGTAACCCTCACTGCCACAAGAACATTTCCTATCCAACATCTACTTGGATCTTCCACAGAGAACATAAACAAATTGATAGCATATTCACTTTAAGAAGCATGGCCAAAGGACAGAAATGAAAGAGGACTCAAAGACTAACAAATGCCTCCATGGCTTCTGTAACCATAGATTGAAGCAAAAATCTCATTGATTGCAACAATAAGGATGGTTAAATCTTCAAAACAGGCCCATAATGGCAAAATATTGAACCGCAATTGTCAATTAAATCTGCCCTTAAGGATCTACTTCAGTGGCAATTAGTAGGCAATGGTTTTGGAAGAAGAGAAAGACAAGAAAATACCTTTTTGAAGTCATTTAGCATTAAGTAAGATGCCCTGGAGTAACCTGTTTCCTTCAAAACTTGGCTCAACGCTTCCTGCAAAGGGGAAGAAAAGGAAGTGAAATGAAATTATTAATCCACACTGAAGTCAGTAGAGAAACAACCTGTGGATCAGCTTAATTGAATCTCGACAAAGATAGATCATATCTCAAACAATTAGATTTCACTCATACAAGACACAAGATACTTTATAGATACCTCTCTTTGTTCAGCAGTCATGAAAGAACCAGATAAGTCCTCAAGCACTTCTAAAATGTCATTGAAAGACACTTTTCCATTACCATCTGAGTCATATACTTTGAAAATTACTGGAAACAAAATAAACACAAGAAAAGACAACGCATCATGTTGAGTCAACAGCCGCAGAACACAAGAATTATGAGATATTTGGAGTCAGATCAAATCAAGATATCCAACTCTAATAAACAAAACAAACGTCTATGACTTACGTCCTATTTTCTGCTCTGAAGTTGCTTTTGCACTAAAAGTAGAGAGGAAGGCAACGAAGTCCTTAAAATTTAAGCCATCCACCATTTTCAGCAGTCTCTGCAAGAACCAAAAAGCTATGAAGTTTTCACACTCAATCTGTACTCCACTTCATATCAACAAAAGCTTCTCAAAAGATAACCTGAGAAAGTGGATTCATTGCAAATTCAGGTACCGATAAGAATTCATCAGCCGAGACGAATCCTTTTGCATTTCGGTCTAGTTGGCAAAACCTCTGATACAGTGACACTATTTCTTGCTGAGAAACTGAGTTTGAAACCCAAAAATCATCATATTGAGAACCAGAACAAGTATTAACTGTATATGAATAACCAAAGTGAAAAGGAAAACATAAAAAGCAGCACAAAGACAAAAATACAGAACTAAGACTAATTAAAATAAACAAAATTTAGATATAACTTACCCAGATAATGGCAGTGTTCTTGAACCTCTTCTATATCATATTGAGTTAGCATTGATGACGCGTTCCCCATTGTTATCCTAAAAAGTGTAAAGTACAGAACTTTAAGAAACTGAAAGAACAGTCAATCTTCCACCAAAATACCCATCGATCAAAAATGAAAAAGAAACAAAATTTCAGAGTAAAAAGTTGATGAAATCATGAAACTCCAGGAAATTGAATAGACAACAAACTAAAATGATCGAACTGCAGTGAACACATAAACACATAATAGCCAAATCCAAATCCAAATTGTCAGAAAGATAAGAACACTTTATCTAGTCACTAAGCAAGTGCAACTGCCAAAAAGCGAGAAACATTTTACGAGAGAAGTGAGAACACTAACTGATGAGGGCACCTACCTCAACCAAAAAGATACGATACAGAAACAGGGAAATTCAATGTCTGAAGGTTTTGAAGTGATGTGGAAACGTATGGATTATGGTATAGAGATAAGAAGCGTTCGGGGGCATATATAACAAAAGGTGGGATCTTCCTGGTGGCCATCGAACTCCACTAATGCCTATCCCAAACTGGCGTAGGTTTTGTCGCCGTCCCACTCCCATGTCGCCAAAATCCGTACAAATTTATTATAAAAAATTATTAATTTAAACCAAATATAATTAATTTGATTTAAATTTAAAAATTGAGTTAATAATCATATAAATAATATTTAATTAATTTATATCTAATTTTTATATTATATATTTTGTCACTATTTTTAAATTAAAAATTACAAGTTTTTTTAGAAAAATTATATTTTTTACTCCATTATTGTCTAATATAGTAAAGGTTTTAAATATTCACTAGAAATCAAACTAAAATAAAATTTTGTTAGATATTTTTCTGATCATCATTATCTAAAAAGCCCCACCCTATTTGGAGGAGTTGCAGAACTGAAAAAGAGTCTGCTACTGGTCCACTTGTAACCCATGTTACATGTTTATGCAAACTTGGATCATTCTTATCTGGGTAAGATTTAATGGAACATAATAAAAATATTATAATCAAAATAAGAAATCTAATACTATCCAAATGTTAAAATATGATAAGAATATCATAACCGAAACAAGAGATTTGATACCACCCAAATATTTGTCGCTAGGTTTGTAGTATTAGTTTACATTTTTTTATAAAATAATGTATTAAAATTAATGAAAAAGAGAAATAAGAGATATGTCAAATCTTACCCAAATTTTAATTATATGTTGATGATAAAGAGGAAGTTTTAAAGCAATTAATAAAACTTACAAGCTCGAATAACAGAATTAGTTTTTTTTAATAAAAAATACAAAGAGAAGGTTGCGTACATTAATGATTTTCTTCAGGCCTTCAGAAAAATATTATACTTTTTTAAAGTTTAAAATTGGATAAAATTAAAAAATTTAAAATATGGTTTAAAAAGATTGTTAATAAAAGAGATTATAAAATAAAATTTATTTATTTATAAAATTACACTGGAACCCTTTTTATTATAAGATCGTATTGTGAAGGTCAATTTTATACCATTTATAATAATCTAAGATTCATATAATAAAAATCCCAATTCGAAATTTATAGATATGTAAGTTCAATAATCATTAAATAAGAGTTATTAATAATTATTTTCCATATAAGATTTTATATTATGAAATGATGTAATTGATAATCATTGCATTCCTTACGAAAACACTGCATTTATCTTTAATTTTTGATGGGAAAGGGAATGGATATGTTTGAAGTTAAAACCCCACTCGACAGTGTCAATTCCTAGTGAATAGTAACGAAGTTGATGTGCATAGCTTTTGCAACGATTAGTCTTAATCCCCATTAGCCAATCACTTGCACTTTTTAATAGTTGACAAGTCCATGAAGAAGACAGGCATTGTATCATTAGGGAACAGAGTACACATCAATCATTCTCTAATGAGTACGTACTATTTCAAGATTAAAAAGTTAATTGGACCACTTGTAGTCAGCAAAAGCACAGGAAATTTCATCTGTAAAATCCCTTCAAACTCACTTAATCACCACCACTTGTTCTAAGATTGAACAATTCTCACTAATCCATACAGCTTGAATCAATCCTTCAGTGATGGATATGGCAGAGGGCTTGGTTCTTCCTGCGGAGGTACTGCTTTCGAAACGTGTCCAACAAATGGTCATAAATGGAGAAGAACCACAACCACCATATGTTTGCAGAGAAGATTGTTCAAATGACGACAGTTTTCCTGATATGACTCCTCCAATTCCTGTTATTGATCTCAGCGTCATCTCTTCTCAGCAACCATGTGCTGCACAGGAAGAACTGGAGAAACTCAGATCAGCTCTTTGTTCCTGGGGCTGCTTTCAGGTCCAAACTCCTAACCTTAAATGATAGTAACATGATCAGAATAGCAGCATAGTTTTACTAAAAGAAAAGAAGTTGAGAAGGCCATTTTAATTAATTGCAGGCAACAGGTCATGGTATCTCAAAACCATTTCTCGATAAGATTCGTGAAGTTGCAAGAGAATTCTTCGAACAGCCAATGGAAGAGAAAGGAAAGCATGCTAAAGGAGTCAAGGAATACGAGGGCTATGGAGGCGACCCTCTCCCGTATGAGGGCCAGTCGCTTGACTGGTCTGATCGCCTGGTCCTTGACGTATACCCAGAAGATCGAAGAAAGCTCAAATTTTGGCCAGAAAATCCAAAATCTTTCAGGTTTGCGGATGCTTAGTGTTGAAACATGCATGTGTAACAAGAATCTTTCTTTATAGCTTTTCAAAATTGAGACTGCAGAGAAGTTTTGGAGGACTACACCAGTAAGACGAGGACATTAACTGAGCTTGTTTCAAGAGCCATGGCAGAGTCATTAAATCTAGAAAAGAATTGCTTCTTAAATCAGTTTGGTGAACAGGGAACACTAGTAGCGAGATTCAACTACTATCCAACCTGTCAAAGGCCTGATCTTGTTCTTGGTCTGAAAGCACATGCAGACGGAACAGGGTACACCATTATCTTGCAAGACAATGTCCCAGGTCTTCAAGTTCTTAAAGACAAGTGGATCACAGTTCCTACAATTTCTGATGCTCTTTTCGTACTTATGGGTGATCAGATGGAGGTAAGTTTCCTTCTTGCAATGTTTGTATATGGGGATCGAATGTATAAACACTACTCATTCTCCTCTACTAATTGCATTGTTGCAGATAATGAGTAATGGAATTTTCAAGAGCCCAATGCATAGGGTCCTGACAAACTCAGAGAAGGAGAGGATTTCTGTGGTTGTCTTCTATACTCCTGAACCCAACAAAGAAATTGGACCAGAAGAGGAACTGATCAATAAGGAAAGACCAAGACTTTTCAGAAAAGTTAAAGATTATGCCGATATACACTGGGACTATTACCAGCAAGGAAAGAGAGCTCTTCATGTAGCTAAAGTTTAGACGTTTACAACCACTAGATGGTTGGTTAAGCATCTGGATATCTCAAATCTTAATAAATGCATGAATGCTGAAGTTTGTACATATTTGTGATTTCTGTTCCACCAAAAAAGTTTAGTACTGTACTATTTTCCTAAACCAAATAAATGTTTGAGCTGCACTTAAAATCAGGAGTCTTCTGCTGAGCAAATGTTTGTGCATGTTTTCCCGAGAAAGAAACTGAATTTGGTTACCAAGTTGATCAACCAGCTTGCTACATGTATTTGTTATTATTCATTGCCTGAAAGGAATCAATTCAAGTGGTTGAAACTTGAAAATAACATTCATGTCCAGTAGGCGTTGGAGATGTCAGCTTTTTCCCCGACTTTCTCCAGGGAACATAATTGTGTTAGCTTGTAGGAAGGAAGATGCCAAAAGACCATGTTTCCAAAGTTATCACCTAATCCTGATATATTCTCTTAAACCCCATTAATCCATTAAGGTTTTATTCTTAAGCCTTCACCAACAGCATGTAATCCACGTTTGTCCAAATAGATTATACATTAAAATTGAAGAGGACATTATCCTATTGTTAGTAACAAACAAAAACAAAAACACACACACACACACTAATGTATATAGAATGATCAGGTCAGTTCTCAGCATAGCTCGTCAATGCTATTGGTAAACATGAAGGAATCATCCGTTCTTCCAGTATCTGTTTAGCTAACGAAGCGTGAAGTCCAAGAAATGGTCCTCAATGGCCTACCATTGTCACCATTTTTATGCAGAGATGGCAAGTCCAGTGATGACAAACCTGATCGTTTCCAGTCATTGATTTCAGCCTCATCTCTTCTTTGGAACCATCCATCTCAATGGAATTATTCAGACTTTAGAGATGTTCAGTACATGGGGCCATTTTTAGGACGTCAGTCTCGAAGACTCGAAAAATTTTCGTAACCACCAGCCACTAGTAGTTCAAGTTGAAAGCTTTTGTTGCACAGCTGGAGAGCTTGATTCTCAAGGAATTGTGAATGCAGGCAATAGACCACGGGTTTACAAAAAGTAGAGGATTTCTCGAGCAGCCAATGAAAGAAAAGAGGAGCATGCTAACGGAGTCTAGGCATGCTAACGGAGTCTAGACTCATGGGTCCCTTCTGAATGCGATTTGAATGATTAATGTTACACCCTGAAGATCTCAGGAACCATAATATGGGGCTGAAAACTGAAACCTTTCATGTGCTGACGTTTTATAGCTGTTTACTAGATTATGGACACCCAGGAAACCATAATCTTTCAGAGGAATAACATCCTATAATTTTGTAAGAAGTCATGCTCATGCAATAACTTTGGACACACCGGGAAGTGTTGGGAGGATTACACGAAGATTGCAATCTTCGTGAATCAGTTCAGTTAACAGGCAAGATTCAACTGGTCTTCATGCTGTCAGAGTCCTTAAGTTCTTGAGTTGAAAGCTGATGCAGCAGATGAGGGTACCCGTTTGCAAGATCATGTACCAGAGCTTCAAGACTTCAAAAACATTCAATTCTGATGCACTCAATCCTTGCAGGGGATCAAATAGAGGTAGCCGTAGCTCCTTCTTTCTCGTTACATCAAATAAAATATACGTTTCTTTCTTGTTTGGTAATGGAGACCCAGCTACTAGATAGTGTACTCACAATAGCTAAAATGATGGTGAATAATTTTACTTCTCAAAAATGGTTTTTGATTGATATTAGTAGATAATGACTAACGGAATGTTCAAGAGCCCTGTCACAGGGTTCTGAAAAACTTTAAGCCGGGGAAGGCATCTATGGATGTCTTCTACCTGAACCAAACAAAGGCAATGGACCAGAAGACTAGTGATCACTAAGAACAGACTAAGAATGTATACAAAGGTGAAAAGCTATACTGATATACAATGGGATTACTATCAAGCAAGGAAGTGAGCACTTCATGTAACTGCAATTTAGATCATGCACTCCTGGTTTATTTATGGAGATTCCCTATCCTTGGTTATTCCTTTACTGGGAAATAATAAAGGATAGCCTAGCCTAGCTAAATTACAATTCTAAGAGTGGTTTCTATGCTCAAGAATGTATTTCCTTTTGCAACAAAGGCAAAGATCAAGCTAAGGAAATTTAATAATACCCTTCTCTTACAGTTTCAAGTTCATCGCCAAACGTAGTAGTGAAATACATTAGCATAAACTTTCTACTGTTAGGTTCGGGCGTATTCTGACCTAGAATAGCAGAAGAGTTCTCAATCTCTAAGTGGTGCCCAAGACAAGTTCCCATTCAGCACATATAGTGAACGTGACTTGTCTAGCTGGCTTCAGTACCCCCGTTAGGCATGAGATGTTCGCAGTCATTAGGTACATTGCATATGAAATGTCTGACCTCAGTATATATGTTGCCAGATCTGAGATGATGCACTTAGTACTTTTAACAGCAATGAAAGTTAACACTATTATAGACAAGAAGATTGAAGCCGAGAGTTCATGTTAGACATTTGGATCTGTAATTTTACTCAAGCAAATTCCGCAAATAGGTCAAATGAAGGAAAACAACAAGAAACTAAGCACAAACAGTGAATTCTCATCCAATGAATGATGCAGATAGGTGGTCCATTCAACATATTTATTGGCATAAGAAACTATCTTTTGAAGCAATTTAAAAAGATAACAATAGCTTCTATTCAAGTACAACATTCGCAGAAGTATAGAACTAGGAAAGAATGGATTGCGACAGAGCTAGTTGACAAAATTTCTTTCTAATAACCTATTTTCACAAAATCTGTATTGAATTAAGCCAAAATTTGAAAGGCGCTATTTCTGAAGCACATGCAGCCAGTTACAAGTAAAGGACCTCATACCATGGATATCAAACACCTCTTCTCAAGCCACTCATCAATTCACTATATCGCTGGGGGGCTCTGAAGGAGCACCATTGGTAAGCAACCTCTGCAGCTTCTGTTTCCCCCCATCCAAGACCTCAACTTCATCTGTATTCCCAAACAATTGCTTCCTGTAATACTTGTGCAAATTACTAAACAACTCCTTCTTAATCGCCTCAAACGCCATATCCAATCTCTCCAATTGCTCCAGAGCATTGTTATTAAACAAAAACAACCCATAGTACAATTCAAAACTATCCCCTTTAGTATTCTCCACCAAATTCAACAAAGTCTCGTACCCTTTAGTATTAATAGGCGACGACTCCAACCCAAATTTCTCCAACACTCTCCCCATGGTATGAGTGATAAACTGCGAACCCGCGGCGTACCTATCATGCTCCACACAGCTCATTGGCACCATCCTACACCCTTCTCCCGCAAAAATCTCTAAAAACTTCTCACACCTATCAATCCTGTCGTCCTCATTCCCAATCCTAACCTTGTCATACACGAAAGCCAAACCTGTCCACGAATCCTTACCACTCTCTGGTCCAAACATGGGATGAGTACACAAAACATCAAACTCAACAGGCAAGTGCTTTAACAAAACAGTCTTGGCATACTCCTTCACAGACAATACATCAACAAAAAGAGTGCTCCTTTTTAGTCTCTGAAACGGGAAAGACATGAGAACCTTTTCAGTGGATAAAATCGAAGTGCAGAGGACAACTACTTCCGGGTGGTTCTCACAAAGGTCATCTGGGTTCGTGTAGAATGTGACCCCTAGTGATTTGGCTACTTCCGCATAGTTGGTTCGCGAATAAGCAAGAACAGTATGGCCTTGACGCGAAAATGTCTTCGCTAGGAACTGACCAAAGTTTCCGAATCCGATAATAGCGATTTTCAGCGATTGGGATTTGAGGTGCTGCAACCGGAGACGGGCCTCGTAATCATAGGGTTGAGCAGCGTCGATGGCGGCGATACGGAGGCGGAGAGACCGTTGTGGTTGAGAGAGTGAAGGGGAATGGGAGGGTTTTTGGGTGATGAATGAGGACGAGATTGAGCGATTCAAAAAGGGACGGAGATGGATGGCAACGGCTGAGGAAGAAGGGGGTGGCTTTGTGGCGGCCAACGGCGGCATTTTGGTTGGTGAATTGATATGTGGTGTAGTGGCGGCGTTGAGGTTTGAGGTGATTTAAAACTACACGGAAAGCATTCATGGATATTTATGTTTCTCTTCAATCTTCCCAGGTAATTCTTCATTGTTTAAATTTACATTGGATATTCCAAGCTTTGTTTATTCAATTCTGAATCTGAACCGTAACTTAGGCCAAGAAACGTGATCAATTTGACAACTGGCCGTCAAATCTAAACTTATTTTACCACAAAAGGATAAAAGGGGTAATGAAGTCAACTTAAATTTCCACTCGGTAATTGGGATGGGAAGTGCCAAATGTCTTTCTTTCTTTTCGTTAATTAGGGGCACCGCCAAAGCTAATAAAAATCTTTTTTTTTTTTTTTTCCATTTTGGCTGTATCCTAACGGCATTATGGTCCACCTAAAAAGTAAAAACAGCGCATTAAATGATCCACATCCAAACAGGCCTATCAACAATAGTATCGACCTCCCTAAACTAGGAAAATTACATGAGGAAAAGATCAATTTGTGAGTAAGAACAGGGTTGTTGGTCGCTCTCTCAGAAAATCTTGAAGAGCAGGCCACCGTGAGTGGCAAAGAAGGGAGCGAAGACCAGCGACTCCACTGCCATGAGCTTGATGAGAATGTTGAGTGATGGACCTGAAGTATCCTTGAGTGGGTCACCAATGGTATCACCAATTACAGCAGCTTTGTGGGGATCAGAGCCTTTGGGACCAAGGGTCCTTGCATGCTCCGAAGCACCAGCCTAACAATAAAACCCCATAGATTATCACTTATTAAAACAGCCATAATAACAAGTCACAACGTAACAGCACATAACAATTTTTAGGTTTTACCTCAATGTATTTCTTAGCATTGTCCCATGCACCGCCAGTGTTAGATGCAGAAATTGCTATCTGTTAAACATCACAGACCAGAAACGTAACAACAGTCAGCAAAATATAGCTGCAATAGGTATCGCAGCATTTGTTCTATTTGGAATTGTTGCCACATCAAATTGCTTCACCTGAACACCAGAGACAAGGGAACCAGCTAGAACGCCAGAAAGCGTCTCAACACCAAAGAGGGTCCCAACTATGAGCGGTGTGAGCATGACTAAAGCACCAGGGGGAATCATCTCTTTGATTGACGCATCAGTGGAGATTTTAACACAGGTAGCATAGTCGGGCTTGGCCTGACCCTCCATGAGTCCAGGAATAGTGTTAAACTGCCTGCGAACCTCCTCAACCATCTTCAGAGCTGCACTTCCAACACTCTTCATGGTCATGGCAGAGAACCAGTAAGGAAGCATAGCACCCACAATCAGACCGATAAAGACCTTTGGGGTCAAGACATCAACAGTAGTAATAGCTGCTCTGCTAACAAAAGCACCAAACAGAGCCAAAGATACCAGAGCAGCAGATCCGATAGCAAACCCCTAGAAAAATCCAACAAATTATGAAAAGTAGTAAGCTTGACTGACAGGATAATAAAACTATTATTGCAAAGAGATGCTGCAAAAGGAGGACGATAACAAAAAAAAGGAAGAGAGTAATAACATTACAGCAAGTACTTCAGTAATATTTAGAAAGTCATCATGGCCTCTTTGGTCCCTTCAAGTTTTATACTTCTGAAAACATATTTATAGCATCCACAACAGAATGAAGGATTTTTCGTTTAGCATTTCCCCAACTACAAATATATTATAATAGGGTAAGTCTCGGTACCTTTCCGATGGCAGCAGTAGTGTTTCCAGCAGCATCAAGGGCATCAGTTCGCTCACGGATGCGATGACTCATGCCAGCCATCTCTGCAATGCCCCCAGCATTGTCACTGATGGGACCATAAGCATCAATTGCCAAGCCTGTAGCAATTGTGCTCAGCATCCCAAGGGCAGCCACCGCAATGCCATACATAGCTGCAAAACTAAAGCTAACGAAGATGCTAACTGCAATAGCAAAAATTGGAATGATGACAGACTTGTAACCTAAGGCAAGGCCAAAGATAACATTAGTGGCAGCTCCAGTCCTGCAGGAGTCGGCAACATCTTGCACAGGGCTGCAATCAAACGAAAAAAGAAACAATCATGACAAGAATTTAATGGCAACATCCAGACAGTTATGAAATATTGTCACCACTCCACCTGTAAGCATTGCTGGTGTAGTATTCAGTAACAAATCCAATGATAAGTCCTGCCCAAAGACCAACAGCCACGCACAAGAACAATTGCCTGCAAAGCAAAAGCTTATAAGCCAATTCTACATGCAAGTTTCCACATGTAAAAATTTGAAGCTGGGCATAAACTATGATATTTAGAATGAAAATTAATTAAAATATATCTTAATTGTATCTCGAGGCTACAATGACCAATGCTTCAAACTTACCAGTTCTTTACAACCTTCTGGGTGCCAAAATTATAAATTGTGAAAGATGATGGCAACCCAATCCAGGACACAATTGCGATCCCCCCAGTCATCAAAACGGTGGAGATTATAAGTTGCTTCTTCAATGATGGTTCAATTTCCTTAACGGCTTTGATTTCAAAGAAGTCGGTAGCGAAGAGGGTTGTAATCAGACAAACAAGGATACCAACAGAACTAACAAGCAGAGGATATAACATGGGAGTGAACTCATGGTTGATTCCAAAGGAGGAGATGGAAGCAACAACAAGAGCGGCACATGATGATTCAGCATATGAACCAAAAAGATCAGACCCCATGCCAGCAATGTCACCAACGTTATCACCAACATTATCAGCAATGACCTATAAGTAAAACAATTGAACCAATCCATTTAGGCCTCAAGTAGAGAAAAACATACAATTGAGACTTCATATTCAGAATTTATTTAAGGAGTAAGGCTTACAGCTGGATTTCTTGGGTCATCCTCTGGAATGTTTCTTTCAACCTTCCCTACAAGATCAGCACCAACATCAGCAGCTTTGGTATAGATACCACCACCAACCCTCCCAAAGAGAGCCATGGATGATCCCCCAAGACCATAACCAGTAATAGACTCAAAAAGGCCTTCCCAATCTGAACCATAGTAAAGCCTGAAGAGATTGATGGTAATGTAAAGTACCAAAAGACCATTTGCAGCAAGGAGAAAACCCATCACTGCTCCAGACCTAAATGCAGCTATAAAAGCCTTTCCTACACCTTTCCTTGCTTCCAAGGTTGTTCTAGCATTGGCATAAGTAGCAATTTTCATTCCAAGAAAACCCGAGAGGATAGAGGTAATAGCACCAAGTAAGAAGGAAACAGTGCTGAAGATTGCAGTTGCAAGTGCTGGCTTGCACATCTTCTCCTTATCATAGGTGCATGGCTGGATTCTTGAGCTAAAGCCATTAACAGAACCAAGGAAGAGGAAGATAATAATTGCAAAAGCAACCATGAAGATACCAACATACTGATATTCAGTGAACAGAAAGGATGTGGCACCTGTCCATCCAACCATTCATAAATTCAGTCTGCACATGTCTGTATTAGTTACACTTGCAAAATTCATGGATTTTCTTTCTTATTTCTTGGTGCATATAAACAATTGAATATGATAAACAACTGCAGAAGCACATCCAGAAAAAACAATGATGATGATCTACTATGAATTTGATTCATAGAGGAGAACAAATCCAACAGCAACAGATGTAAAAATTTGCTAGTCAAATGATTTTCAGAAAACAAAAGAATTATATACGCGTTCAAGTTATAAGCTTCACATCCACTCACTCACTCTCACACAAGATAGGTTTGTTCAGAAACTTCTCCATGAACGTTGGAAAATAAAAACATTTCTTTTTTTTTCCCTATTTTCCATAAACAATCAAACGAAACGTACATATATCTGTTTTATACTAATATTACTATATTAAGTACATTTTAGCCACTAATCAATTTCGTAACTACTTAAAAAGAAAGCTAAGTAATTAACTGGCGATTATAATTGTCAAACTAGTTAAAACAGTATAACTGTCTAACAAAGTAATCTCTATATAGCTAACAGATTTAACTTCTATCTGCCGCTTTCTGGAATACTTAGTCCCATTTTAGTTAAATGGTTGAGACTTAGTCACATTTTAGTTAAATGCCTTCAACCGTTTAAGCATAATCAGGTCTTTTAGGTAGTTCAGCAACAACAGCTATTTGTTTTGACCAAGTACCAGTAATATCTGTTAAGAATATAGTATCCTACATATTGTGCATCGACTTTATATTTTCTTGAACCAAAGAAGAAAAAGTTTTAGAGTAGAAGATTAATTCATTATCCAAATGCTAAAAAAGGCTTTAGGAGTACGGTATAATAAGCTTACTTTCACCTCTTCTAGGAGCAGCTGTACTATATTAACTCAGTCAACCAAACTAGAAACGACAATGAAGACCAGCAAGCAGATAAACAAGAAATTTATTTGTGGTCAACATTGAACCAAGCTCCAAACGATAGAAAATATTACATATATACATACACTAAAGAAAGTACGAAGAAAAATATATTATGGTTATTTATTCTCCTCCTAGATCCTAGTCAATTGGGGTCTAAGGATTCCTCAACAAACAACAAATGAGTATTACCCACGTGCAGCAAACATGGAAAGCATACAAACCCTAGCAACAAAAGAAGGCCAAATACCACAAGACGAGAATAACTATACTAATAGAAACAGAACCACTAATGTCCGGGTCAAATAAGTAAACAAATTAACGGACAAACATCTAACTCCACCAAATGGGTATTCATGAAAAAGAACAAGTCATTTCATAACACAAAAATCTAAATCCAGATACAAACTTGTTAAAGAAACCCTCAAAGTAGCAAAGCAGATCTAAAGGATGCAAAACAAGGGGATTACACAAAACTCTGTAACTTTCACTAACACCACCATACACATAAAGTCTTCATGAAATGCAGAAGGAATTAAGAAAGCATATTATAAGATTTCTTACCATAACAAAACTCAATACTCAACTAAAACCACAACACAAGGGTTTATCATAGTTTATAAACATTTAGTAGCTCAGAACAGTAAAATTACTAGCAGACACAACAGAATTTGCAAATGTTCTCATTAAAACATCATCTTCTCATTAACTAACACATGTAAAGCGATATTTAACCTTAGCCTAACATAATATCATAACACAGTTAACAAGTAAACTCAATCATAACAAAAGAAAGCCTGAGAAACGAACTCCCATAAAGCAAAAATATTTGATACAAAATCATAGACGGACACCAGATCCAAAACCTACACCAAAAGCTTTAAGCTTTTTTTAATATACCTTCGGAAATGGCGGTCTGTATCTCAGCGCACTTAGCGACCACCCCAGGGTCATTGAGGCCTTCCTCTTCCTCAATTAAAGAGTCGCTGTAACTGTTCTTGTTTGCCTTGTTCGCCTGCGGTCGCTCCGGCAAGAGCTTCACACAGGAGACTAGGTACCATTGAACCAACGAGAAGACGATTCCGATCACGGCACACGCCGGGATAAGTATCTCAGTTCCCAACTCCGGTAGCAACGCTGACGGCATCTCCGGTGACCCTATGTAGTACTACTGCGTCCGTTCCCTTGGTAATTACTCACAGTGGCTAGTAAGTGAGAAAGCAACAGATAGTGTAGAAGTTTACTAGCGAGTTATTTATACTGGTGGCTGTAATGCATTTTCCTGAATATGGAGATATTTGTAGAATGCAACCGTTCCTATTCTAGTAGCTTGCAGTCTGTGTAACGACCGTCGCAGTAACATCATACAACTTCTAATTTAATTTTTTTGAAAATTCAATTATAGATTAAAAAAAAAGACATAACAATAATAATAATAAGTTTTGCTTCAAAATAGCGTTAAAGCATATGATATGAATGATAGAGGTGACTTTGATATGCGAAGGAGGAAGGACGGTGTGCAATGCACGAGCAGGTCAGGAAAAATCGGAAGTGGTTGTACAACAGGACAGTTCGATCGGCGCATCAATGTTGGCATTCGTTGTCGTTTTATTACTTTAAAGCAATAATAGGATGTTACTGAGTACTATTGAAGATGATGATGATGCACCGCTTCCAAAAGTACTCCTTCCATGGTAAGAATTTGTGGGTCCACGTTCTGGGCAGTGGACGGATCAAAGCGAAGTACATGCGCAGCAACAAGAAGCAGCAAATCATAACTCGAGGATATGATGGGACGGACGCCGCATTTGAGCGACTCATGACGTCCGCTTGTATTGAACGGTGAGCAACTCCCTAAAAACATCCTAATGGATAATACAATAATTTTTTTTAAAAATACATGTTTTAAATTATTTTATTTATTTCACAATTTTATTTTAATTTTTCGTTCATTTTTTAAGCTCCACCCCGTTGCAGGTCCGCCAGCTTACCGAAAGCTCAGAAAAGAGAGGAGGCCAGGAGGGTGTTGGCAAATTGCCAAATCGGATTAGTTACATGATTGTTGTTGTTACTTTCCATTATTACTGTAGTCATTTGAAAAGGCTTCCCCCCACCCTCCCCGTGTAGTCTTTGTAGTTTGTACGTATACTCCCTTCCCTTCACGGTAATCGAAGTAATAAATTAAATAATGTTAATTTTTTTATAAATTTTAAATTTAGTATCAAAATTTCTAATTTAATAATCATTTTTAAAAAAATTTATATAAATCATGTGGAAACATTATTTTTAACGCATCTACTAAATATCTTATGAATGTTCATCTAGTAGGTAATTTTAGGGATGTTAATTCTTGATTTATAGGCCTAAATTTAGTTATTTTTAATGAGCCGATTCAGGGATCAAATTCAGGCTTATACTGACTGAAAACTTAATTATTCTAAATAAAATAATATTATTTTATTTGAAATAGTTGAGTTTCGGGTAAGCTTGAATTTAGACAATCTAAACACGGATCTAATTAAAAAAAGGTGATATATATTTTTAAATTTAAAATATTGGCAGAGCTTTCCATTGCCATCTCCGATTAATTTGTTATACTTATAAAAAAATTATTAATTAGATTGTTTTAAATATATGTGCGTGTATAACAAAGTGGTGAGTTTTAAAGATCTCACCAATTAAAGCATATTATATGTAGTGCTTCAATTAATTTAGGAGTACAAATTAGGGATTGGATTTGATAGATGAATGAGTGTGTTGTTAACATCAATTTCAATATTTCTCTTGCTTTCAAAATATTTTTCAATATATATAGATATATACTTTTGACGAGTATGTATAAGAACTAGCTAAAGCAAACTTCAACGTAACTCATACGAGAATATTAATTATATGGGGATTTATATTGGAAAAGGCAATTGTTTAGCAATGGTACGTGGTAACCAAGTTTCGCATCAATCGAGGAGGGACCTTTTTGATTCATCATGTGGATCAGTTCATATTCATAATTAGCTAGAAGCAACTTGGTAGTAATTAATGACTTTGTCCACATGTTAATAAAAATGAACCGTTATTAAAATGTTGAAGTTGCTGTGCAGGACATTTAAATAATCAGAACTCACTTTTCAGGTTTCCAGCTCGACAACCACCCACATTACCTGACACCTGTTGAAAGGTCTATCTGCTAGGGTTTCAATTTGACCCATAAATTGTGATCCATGGTCGTCCATCCTCATTTCATTAGGAAAGCCCAGTTATATATAAGCTGTTTCAAACCTAGGCTCTAACCTCTTCCGCCTCACCTTGTCCGCCGTATCGTGCACACCACATCAACGAAAGAGGGCTTATGCATCTCTTGTTTCTGTACCGAGTCCTCTACTTTGATATCACGATTCTATTTAAGGGTGGTTTAACTTTGGTTCGTATTTACTCCAAAACGTGAAAGTGTACTCTGTAATAACTATTATCATCGACCCTAACTCTTTTTGCGGTGCTATATAATGATGGAGTTTGAGCCATGGCGTGATGTTATTGATGATAACGAAAGAAACTACATGCTATTGATGTTGCTGTGCGCTGTAGGTTCTTTTCTTGTATTCTAGGGTCAGTGGCTTGCATTGAATTCCTGTTTCGTGGTTGTTTGCCAACTTAGGTGATCTGAATTATCACCAACTTTTATAAATTAGTATAAGATAATTATCCATAACTTATTCAATAAATTTAAATTATATGAAAATGATGTTCAAGTTGACATAGTATTTCATTAACTTATTCAATAAATATAAATGCTCAACTATCCTTTTTTTTTCACTATAAATAAGATCTATAATCAATGTTTTAAAAACATGATAAAAAATTAAATAGATAAAATAAAAATATTTAAAATAGATATGAAGAAGGAGCCTATTTTTTGTATAAAAATTAAAATTTAATTAAAAATTGTTAAGTAAAAATTACTAATTTATTGTAATTTACGAAGTTAATATCTTACAATAATGAGAATGATTAAAGTTAAAAATTTTATAAATTCAAGAACCCTCAATAATAATGCAAAAAGCATTTAAAAATGGAAATGGAGAGTCACAAAGTCAATTACGACGACTAATTAATTTTCCATGATTTGATTTGATCCGATCTGATTCATTGTCTGTCCAATATTATGATGTCTTATTGTATTCAATAAATCTCAGTCATTTATTTATGTGGGACTGATATAAGATCCGTATGAATCTCACAAAATAAATAGCTAAAATTTTATAAGATAGAATAAAACATAATAAAATTGGACAAAAGATCTGAATTCGTCTTTTTAAAAGATAAAACGAAATATCGCACACGTGGCATTAACTAAATCTAGTTGATAACTTCGGGAGTATACTTGAATTCCAACGCCGCCGCGCGCGTACGACTAGAAGAGCTCGTGAATCACATTAAGTCAACGTTCAAGAATCCCAGGTGGCTTCGCCTCGTTGTTGGTTGAGCGAACCGAGAACTTCGGAACGGCCACGTCATAACTGAAAAAGAAAATCTTGCAAACTGTTTTTTTTTTTTTTTCAAAAAACAACTATCACAAGAAATAAAAAATACATAATATAAGATAACGCCTATCTTAACCCGTATGACAGAGTCAATCACTATCAAAGAAACTTTGGATGGTTATCTTTTAAGCGAATAGTAAATTATTTAATTAATCAATAATTAAAATCCGCTGATAATATGAAGTAATTGGATAAACTCAGTCTACAATGACAATCCCAAGAAAAGATTCCTATAAAATCTGTACGCCTTGGTCTTCCTTCTCCTCCTTTCACACAAACAAAGGACTCTGCTTCATCTCACAGTCTTTCTGGTCTCAGGTACAAGAACAGGACTAAGGAAATGGCAAAGGAGGAGGCAGTGTTCATCGGGTCGATAGATCAAGGGACAACCAGTACTAGGTTCTTCATTTATGACCGTAATGCTCGGGTTATTGGATCTCACCAGGTCGAGTTCACACAGTTCTACCCTGATAATGGGTATGCTCTGTTTCTGTCCCCGTCTCTGTCGAGTGTTATATTTCATGTGTTCATTATTGAAACATGTGTGCATTTACATGAGATTGCTGTTGTATTTGTTTTATGGGATTGATGGAAAGTTTGATTTCTGTTTTCTGATTGTTTATGTAACCTTAACAATCGGTCTTCCATTACGGAAAAGAAAAGAGAGATCTTTGTGTTCTAAGTCTTCTTTGTACTTAGTGTCAATAAGGTGGTTGTGGTTGACTTTTATGTTTCTTGTCACTGTATGAGATGATTCTATTAAATCTTCAAACCTTCTGTGATTGAAGTATATAGTGTTAAGTGTTATGTGAAATAAGATGAATCGTGAACCCAACCTTCTATTCTTTCCCGTATGAGATGATCCTGCGCGTGTATTCGTGCGTGGTTGACTTGAGTGTTTGTGGATATGCAAATAAATCTTTTTGTTGATAATTTGGAAAACATTCCTTTAAATGTGTGGTAGGTGGGTGGAGCATGATGCAATGGAGATACTGGAAAGTGTGAGGATGTGCATGGAAAAGGCAATTATCAAGGCCACAGCAGATGGACACAATGTGGATGGTGCGTTGAAGGCTGTTGGTTTGACTAATCAGAGAGAGACAACTCTCATTTGGAGCAAATCCACCGGGACTCCTCTGTACAATGCCATTGTTTGGATGGATGGTCGCACCAGTGGCATCTGCAGGTACCCAACCCAAAGACATCCCTTGTTTCAAAATTTTTTTTCCCTATCATTTGATTTTATGGTTTCCTGTTCTTTTTCTATGACTCGATCCTATCATCAAGGATCTGGGCAGTGTGTCATCTTCTATTTCTCTGTGTACCTATGTATGGAATTGAACCTACTACTCCATGCAAATACTATCCTGAATTCCCTGTTCGTGCTAAATTCCGATTCAATTGTAATTTTTAGTCGTTTCTTTGGATATCGGTCTCCTGTTTTAAAGACTGCTCCTTTTATGCAAATTTGTGACAATAGAAGTGTGGTTTTATTGTAAATCGTCCATTACTATTACTAATTCTGTTTGAATTTCAAGTTTTTGCTTGGCATCTGATTATTTAAAGCAGCCGGAGATATCTATTTCTGCTTCTTCTGTTGATATTTGTATTGCTGTTTTAAGGAAACTGGAGGAAGAATTACCCGGAGGAAGAACACATTTTGTAGAGACATGTGGTCTACCTATAAGCACCTATTTCAGTGCAATGAAGATACTCTGGTTAATGGAGAATGTGGATGCTGTCAAGGCGGGTATAGAAAAGGGGGATGCACTCTTTGGAACTATAGACACGTGGTTAATTTGGAACTTAACTGGTGGAGTTAATGGTGGATTACATGTTACCGATGTCTCTAATGCATCACGCACCATGCTTATGAATCTGAAGACTCTTGATTGGGATAAACCTACCTTAGACACCCTGGGCATTCCAGCTATTATTTTGCCAAAAATCGTCAGCAACTCTGAGATTATTGGAAAGATTGGAAAAGGATGGCCTATAACTAATATCCCAATTTCTGGATGTTTAGGTGATCAACATGCTGCAATGCTTGGGCAAGCTTGTCGAAAAGGGGAGGCCAAAAGCACTTATGGAACTGGTGCTTTTATTCTGCTTAACACAGGAGGGGAAGTAGTTCCATCTAAGCATGGGCTCCTAACAACTATAGCATACAAACTTGGTGCTGAAGCACCAACAAACTATGCTCTAGAGGGTTCAATTGCTATTGCTGGAGCCGCCGTTCAGTGGCTTAGAGATCAGCTCGGTATAATTAGAAGTGCAAGTGAGATTGAGAAACTGGCATCTGAAGTTGACTCAACTGAAGGAGTTTACTTTGTACCTGCTTTTAGTGGATTATTTGCTCCATGGTGGCGTGATGATGCTCGTGGGGTTTGTGTTGGGATCACAAGATCTACAAGTAAGGCACACCTGGCTCGAGCTGTTCTTGAGAGCATGTGTTTCCAAGTGAAGGATGTTTTGGATTCAATGCATAAAGATTCTGGGGAAATGGGTGAGGTTAGGAGTGAGAAAGGGGAGTTTTTACTTAGAGTGGATGGTGGTGCTACAGTCAACAACCTTCTGATGCAGATTCAGGTTTCAGCTTAATTCATCATTCTTTTATTATAGCATTCTGGGAATAGAATAATAGGACCTAATGCCTTCTGCGGTAGAACTTCAGAACTGAAGTTTAGTAGTGTAAAGAAAACTAGCAAAGCAGCTCTATTGTATGTGTTTTGGCACTAGACATGTTGTAGGGGGAGTAAATTACGGATATTTTATACTCAAATCTGTGGTTTTCCAAGCTTCTTTTAAGCATAAGATATGAGAAATTCTTTTGTTGCTCTGCAGGCAGATTTGTTGGGGAGCCCTGTGGTAAGACCTGCTGATATAGAGACCACAGCCCTTGGAGCGGCCTATGCGGCTGGTCTAGCCATAGGAGTTTGGAACAAAGAAGAAATTTTTGCTTCCGGGGAAAAAGCTAAGACAGATACCATTTTCCGTCCCAAGTTGGATGCACAAATTAGGAAGAAGAAGGTGGAGTGTTGGTGCAAAGCCGTTGAGCGAACTTTCGGCTTGGCTGATCTCACAATTTGACACAGTTAGTTTTGTTGAATTACGGAGTTTAGCTTCATGTAGAACATTTGAGAATGTGACAATCCATGTCTACTTTGAAATGAATACTCCAACTTCAGTAATAATTTCTGTTCTTCATGTTGATGTTGATTTGTTTATGCTGATATCTTTTAGCATGATCATTTCAAGGTTTACTTTCTAGAAAACAAAGCTTCAGGATGGTGCTTATGACTTGATATGTTTCTGAATCGTCAATTATGATTAAGAGAATTCCTCTTGAAGGCTGCAATTTTGGTATTCTGAAAACACTTTTTTTTTTCTTTTCTCTTTAATCATAGAATTAGTTTTATTTGTTAAAGAAATGTTTAACAGGGTTAAATTAAGTTGTCTCTCATTCTTCATATGTTTCATACCTATTAACCTTTTAACAAGTTATCCTTTTATGTACACATAAAATGCATTTTTATAGGAATTTGAACCCGAGTCTCATGTCATATTATTGAACTTCAATGCTTACCAGCAGAAACTTTATTCGTAATATCAAATTTAGCAGTACCATGTTCATATGTAGTTATGACTTGTGTGACCCTCGAAGCAATCATTGCCAGTGACATAATCTACCAACTAGAGCCCTTAACCTGAAAAAGATGAAATCTTTGACACAGAAGTAACATGAAAATATCAGTTCCTCACCGTGCCAGAACACTCTTCGTCGCCAATAAGGATTGACATAAAGAACTGTGATGACTCCTAGGAAGAACATGATAAAAGATGCTATAAAGCTTCCAAGGAAAACCGTGACCTCATTTTCATACCACTTTTCACGTGGCATAGCTGATGTTGGCGTTGGAGGTGACTCAGCATCAGGGTTGCAAACTTTCTCCAATGGAAGCCCGCAAAGAAATATATTTCCTTCATAGCTACTATTATCAAATGTTCCAAACTGAGCTTTCCTTTCAGGAAGCTTGCCTGATAAATTGTTGTAAGACACAGAGAAGACTGCCAGTGAATAAAGTAATGTAAGCTCTGAAGGTATTTCCCCGCTCAGTCTGTTGTAAGAGAGGTCCAAGCTTTCTATCTCAGTTAACTTTCCAAACGTTGTTGGAATGGATCCTGTCAGCTGATTGTGAGACAAGTTCAATGCTCGAATCCATGATAAATTTCCTAGCTCACGAGGGATTTCACCATCCAAATTATTGCATGACAAGTCTAACCCAGACATGAAATTCAGAATATCTCCTTTGTAAGAGCTTGGCCTATTCTTGGTGACAAACTCAATTTCAACTTGCAGGATCGATCCATCAGTGGTTCCTTCTATAAAGAATTCCCTCTTCAAGAGATTTCGGTCCTTATAGTTGCCAATACTGTTAGCTAAGAGAGTCGATTTTTCAGAAATAGGCTTCAGATGTGGTTCCATTTTCCCAAAAGTAATGTTATCAAAGCAGAGAGGTATTGGCCCAGAGAATTGATTGACAGAAAGTTCCATCATGCTCACGCTTTTCAACTGACACAATTGCTTTGGAATCAGGCCACTAAAAGCATTTCCTCTTAGCAGAAGAACCCTTAATCTAGAAAGCATACCTATCAGATTAGGAATGCTGCCAGACAATTTGTTCTCTCTCAAGTTCAGTACAAGAAGAGTTGATGAATTTAAAAAGCCCTTTGGAACGGCACCTGTAAAGTTGTTGTCCTGCAAATGTATTTGCTCTATGTCCTGTATATTGGAGCAAGAAGGTAGTGTGCCTGACAGAGAGTTGTGAGAGAGATCTACATATCTAACTGAAAATGGCGCACATTGGGTATCTCCTTCAAAAGAATTGTTTCGCATGTTCAATATCGATAAATTTGTCATGTTACTGATCCAACTGGGAATTTTACCTGTCAGGAAGTTGTTGCTGATATCAAAAAGAGTAAGGGAATTTGAGTTGAATTTCACGTTTGATAAGCTTCCAGTGAATCTGTTGTCGTTCAACCTCAGAATGCGCAATCCACTCAAGTTATACTGAGATGAGAAAAATTCACCTTCAGAGCCATTTTGGGATAGTTTTAGGAACTGCAAGTCAGTGCAACCTGCAGCCAGTCCTTTGGGCACTTCTCCAAAGAAGTTGTTGGAAGACAAATCCAAGGCCTCTAATTTTCTGATATCACCAATTGAAGTTGGAATTTTACCTTCCAAAGCATTTCTGGATACATTGAGGCCCAACAAATTTGGAAACAGCTTTCCTACATTTTCTTGAATTCGCCCTTCGAGTTGATTATCTGATACATCGATCCAAGAAGAGTTCATTGAGGAATTGATTGGCAGATAAAATTGACCTGCAAAAGAGTTGTTCCTTAGACTCAAAAATTCCAACTTTCTAATGTTTGAAACCAACCAACCAGGGAATCTTCCTTTCAACTTGTTGTGAGACAGATTCAACACTCTCAGCTGCTTCTGAGTAAGTAGAAAGCTGGGGATTGCATTTGTGATCTTGTTAAGGTTACAGTTAGATAGTACCAGAACTTTCAACTGAAACCGGGGAGTCCAACCTGAATCTTCAGTTACTATCTCAAACTTGTCATTATTATTTACAAATTGTACCACTTCAAGCTTCGAGTGATTACCAATTGAGCTGAATGAGAAGAGACCCTCTAATTGATTGTAACCGAGATTAATGTACTCAAGTGAAGACAGGGCAGCCATCAAAGACGAAGATACTCTTCCTATGAGCTTGTTGTTTGAGAGATCCAACAATCTAAGGGATGATAGATTCTGAAGACATGGAGGAAGTTTCCCTTCAAGTCTATTCTCAGAAAGATCTAGCTCCTCAAGTCTCTCTAGTCCACAAAGTCCTGCCATTGACAGGAGGCTTATATATATTCTTGCTCGTTAGACTTATCAGTTTACTGAGTAACTCAAATTAATATGATTTACAGTTTGTTATGTAAACTTGTTGTTCTAATAATATATGTCTTTCAAGTTGTAGCTTGACCAACTCTTTCGATGTTACAAGCGTAAGTTACCTTGAATTGATGGACCGGTAAGCTTATTTCTGTATAGAGACAAAGCCTTAAGAGAGGATAGTGATGCTCCCATGTATGGAGGAATAGCCCCGTTAAAGTTATTAACACCCAAATCCAAGACTTGCAGGTTGGGAAAAGCCATGAGTTCTGAGACAACAAAACAAAAGTAAATAATTCGAGGTAAACAACAGGTATAATCCATTCTGTACGAGATACAAAATGAACTTTCTCTGAAGTGGTTTGTTTTCCCTACCTCGGAATGGCAAGGTCCCATTCAGGAAATTACCTTGCAGGATGATCACCTCTAACTTGCTCAAGTTCAAAAGTTCTGTTAAAGAAAGGTATGAAAATCTCTCAACAATTTACCAATAAAGCTGATATTTTTTCAGTAAATCTGTCCTTTGAATGAATGAAGGAGAGTATATACATACATATATATATATCAGAAACCAACTGTAACTTGAAACTATGGAAATAGGCGTACCATGGCTAAGAAAGGATCCTTCCAACAGATTGTAAGAGAGGTCTAGATAACTAAGGGATGAGAGTTTGCCCAAAATTTTAGTGATTTTATTGCCAATGAGATTGGAGCCGAGATTTAAGTACTTCAGCTTTGGCAGCTTTGACAAGTAAAGGAAGCCTGCAGAATTCAAAAGCCTGGCAGCCTCAGGATTCATATAAAAATATCAGGATTGCAATATTGTTATTATCTCACTCTCTCTTTACAGAACACAGTATACCAATCAAAAGAATTCTTGTTACATCTCAATGTACTCCTCTTTTGAAGTGTTTATGGTTGTAAGAACACGTTTTCTCTTCCCCTTTTGTACCTTGTTTTGATATGGAACCGTCAAGATAATTGGAACTCATGTCCAGCTTTTCCAATTTTTTCATCCTGATAATCTCTGCTAAAATTAAAACATAAAAGTCAAACATAAGACAATTACGGTCTCAACCAGATTACTATAGTGTCATCGGTAAAAGTTAAGCATGCCTCTCGCAGGAAAGGATCCCTCCAACTGATTCAGAGCTAGAATCAGATTCGTAAGTGAAGTCAAACCACTCAACGACGATATGATTCTGTTGCTCAACATGTTTCCTCTTAAATCCAGCGTCTCCAGCTCTTCAAGTTGTTGAAACTTCTGCAGAACCTGGAGAAACCATTTTAGAAACTAGCAGAAATTGCAAATAGTGCAAGTTCGTGAACTAAACCTTCACTATCATCAGTCCAGTCACCAATTCCATTGAAGGATAGATTAAGAACTCTCAGCTGCTTAAAAGTGTTGAACAAGGAAATGTTTAACAACCAAACGTTTTCCTCATCTAACATGCTGAGTCCATCGAACTGCCTTGTGTTGCTGAGTGAAAGCTGCGTTACATGACCGGTGCTGTGGTTGCATGCAACCCTCTCCCAGCTGCAACACTGGCTATGTGGATCATCAATCCATGTAGGCAGAAGATGGTCTGCATCATAGCCGTCTGATTTGAGAAGGGCTTTGAATTCTAACAGAGCCATTCTCTCAGCTTCATGACACCCTCTTTGTGCTTTAATCTGAATCTGCAGAATCACCAGACAGAGGCAAAGCACAAGGCATTTCGTGAAGTTGAAGGGAAGTTCCATTGGAGATAAAATGAGAGATTCATATGCATGTCCGCAACTCATTATAATTCACGAAATCTCTTATAGTTGGATATTACAATTGGATCAGTTAAGTCTTTTTCTTTCCAATTTTGTTTTTCATTAGCACTTATAACAAGTACATGAAAATAATGGAAGATAGCTTATGTAAAATATAATTTGTACACAAATATATATTAGAGAATTGAATTAAGATAAAAGACATTAGAAAAATGATCAACTATCACAATCATACATAGTTTGGTGGCTAATTTGTCAGCATTCAAGGAAGACTTGAGACTTAAAAGTCAGTCATCTATGTACGAATGGAGTCTCTTGTCTTGTTGGCTTCCTGGCAACTTCTTGTTTTGGATTTCGACTGTAGAATGTTGAACAATGGAGGAAGCAGATCCTTTTTGGTTTTCAATAAAAAGGTATTGTAACAGGTTCGGTCTGTTTTGAATCGCTCGTAATATTAATACACTCAACTCATAAATATCTTATACCCATAACTCATACTCTCGTAACTAAACTATATCTAAGAACATACTAAACCATTTTAATAATGGATGACCTAGTGCTAATAAAGTGGATAGTTTCTCTTCGACTTTCTACCTTACTTTGGATTTAGTTGTTTGCAGTATCAATACTTGACGCCTGATTTTCTTGTAATTTTTCTGTTTTGTTCTTTCCAACTTCCTAATGCTTGGCTCGTGGGAGTCTTTCAATTATATGATCTTGTCCCTTAAGCCTCCGTTGTTTTTGCGATTGTAAGGCATTTAGCAACTTTGCGAAAGTGATCCTGGAAAGGTGCTTGACTAACATGCAATCTTTTTCGTACCAGTACGCTGGAAAGTTCATAGAATTTGATAGAAGATATTTTCTCTCACGCGTTCATTTGGAAAAATGTTGTTACGTGTTGATTTTGTTTGCTTTGGAATATGGTTTATGTTTTCATATTCAAACGACAATTTCTTCCACTGATTTTTCCTCAATTCAGGAAGAAAATTATCTAAGGGTGACTATATATGTAATCTCTTATATGTAAAGTACTGTTAATCTGAAGCATTCCAATGAACTGAAAAGATTGGAAAACGACCAAGATACCATGAAACATAGAATTAGCAATTTGATCATAGAACAATGCGTAATGATTTGAATAGAAACTTCGGTACAGATATGCAAACTTATATCTCAGCTTCAAGTATAGATATTCTACAACGAAGTAGAACAATCTTTGCAACCTTCACCAGCGTGGATTCAGATAAATTATAGTAATAACAGCTAGAAAGAACATGATGTAAGAAACAGCAAAACTTGAAAAGAACGCAACACTGTCCACTTCATGCCACTTCCCTCCACTGCTGTTCCTTGGAGGTGGTGCAGGTGCCAGAGGTGACTCGACCAAACTGGTGCATTTTTCGTCCGGTGGCAGTCCACAGAGGAATGGGTTTCCTTCATAACTTGTTAGACAGTTTGCATTTCAGTGCCAGCTTACTGTTTTTCAGTCGAGTTTTCCTTTATTTTCTCACTGAGACTTTGTCAATTTTAGTACCATAATTTTCTGAGCAGAGGCTTGTTTTACTTTTTTAGTTTTATCCACTTTGTAAAAGCGGCAGCTAGTTAGCAAAGTTTGTTATTCTTCTCTGCATAAAATCTGCAGTCTGAACGAATAAGAGTATGCTGGATTTTCAAACATTTTTATTCCTTTTGCTTCATGTTTCTACTGCTGTCTGCTCCAACAGTGGAACCAGAGCTGCAGTAGATCTTACGGACAAAAATAATTTTTTTTAACCCACACTACAAATGACATCCAACAGCCTTTCTTTAAACCCTCCTGTTATCTTCACCGGTGAAAATTATCACATGTGGTCAGTGAAGATGCAGGCTTTTTTAGAAGCGTACAACCTTTGAGAAATAGTGACAGAAGACAAGCCTATACCTCCACTACCTAGGGATCCCACCATAGCTCAAATCAAACTCAATAGCGAAGAAAAGGCAAAGAAATCCAAGGCTAAGTCACTCATTCAGAACTCAGTAGCAGATTGTGTCTTCTACAGGATTATGGCTTGCAAAACAACAAAGGAGGCTTGGGACAGGTTGAAAGAAGAATACCAAGGCAGTGACAGGACACGTCAGATGCAAATGCTGAATCTAAAGAGAGAATTTTGAGTCATTAAACATGCAGGAGGATGAAACTATTGGTAAGTATGCTGATCAAATTTCCTTGATTGTCAATAACAATAGACTACTTGGTGAGGATTTTTCCGAGAAAAGGATTGTGGAGAAAGTCTTGGTAACTCTTCCCGAGAGGTTTGAATCCAAAATCTCCTCTCTTGAAGAATCTAAAGACCTTAGCAAAATCTCTTTGGGTGAATTAATAAGTGCTCTTCAAGTGCAAGAACAAAGGAGGACTCTAAGACAAGATAGAGTCACTAAAGGTGCTTTTTCTGTGAAAAAGCAACAACCTGAAAAAGCAAAGAAGCAGTTCGATCAAAAAAATAGGAGCAAAGGTGAAGGTGACAACAGCAGTGTAGGTTCTAAACAGAAGGTTTATCCTCCCTGCAAACACTGTAAAAAGACTACACACTTGGAAAAATACTGCTGGTGGAGGCCTGATGTTGTGTGTGGCAACTGCAAACAGATAAGACACATTACCAAGGTCTGCATATCAAAGAACAAAGATTCTAAACCTACACAAGTACAATTGGCAGATGTAGCAGATGTATAGGAGGAGCAGTTTTTTGCAGTTTCTTACTTCTCAACTAATGAAACTTCTAATTCTTGGCTTATTGATGGTGGTTGCACACATCATCTGTGCAGAGATGCTGATGCATTCAGAATTCTTGATGAAACTTATAAGTCTAGAGTGAAGGTGGGGAATGGTGAATACCTGGAAGTTAGAGGCAAAGGTTCAGTAGCTGTCCACACAACCTCAGGTATCAAAACTATTCCTGATGTTCTGTTTATACCTGACATCAGTCAAAATCTACTAAGTGTTGGACAGATGCTTGAGAAAGACTACTCACTTCAGTTCAAGGATCACAAATGCACAATCTTTGATCCTTCTGGAGAACAATTGCTTTGTGTAAAGATGAAGAATAAAAGTTTTGCTGTCAACTGGGAAAAGGTTTCTGAGCATTCCTATTCCAACACCACTCAAACTGTCTCAAATCTTTGGCACAAAAGATTTGGGCACTTTAATCAGAGGAGTCTCTTGGATATGAGGCAAAAGGAGACGGTTGAAAACATGACTGTAGTCATTGATGATATTCAGATGTGTGAAACTTGCCAACTTGACAAGCAATTGAGACTACCATTTCCTAAAGGCCAAGCATGGAGAGCCAATCAAAAACTTCAGCTCATCCACAGTGATGTGTGTGGTCCAATGAAAATAGCCTCATTGTGTGGTAACAAATACTTCACCATCTTTATCGATGATTGTACTAAGATGTGTTGGGTCTATTTCATTAAGCTCAAGAGTGAAGTTTATTTTGTTTTTTTTTTAAATTTAAAGCCCTTGTCGAAAATCAAAGTGGCTTATTGATTAAATGCTTAAGGTCTGACAATGGTACTGAGTATACCTCAAGTCAATTTGCTGAGTAACGTAATAGTGCAGGCATAGTTCATCAATTCACTACACCATACACCCCACAACAAAACGGTGTGTGTGAGAGGAAGAACAGGACCATAATGGAGATGGATAGATGTCTCTTACTTGAAAAGAAGATGCGAAACAAACTATGGGCTGAAGCAGTCAATACTTCGGTGTACTTGTTGAACAGATTATCTACAAAGGCATTGCAGAACAAGACACCATATGAAGCTTGGAATGGTGTCAAACCTGCTGGGATCATCTTCGTGCTTTTGGCAGCGTCTGCTTTTTTCAAATACCGGAGCCAAAAAAAAAGCAAACTTGACAACAAAGCTCATAAGGGCATTCTTGTGGACTATGGGACAGCAGCCAATGGTTACAAAATTTTATGTCTGCAAACAGAAAAAGTCATCCCGAGCAGAAACATAAAGGTTAATGAAGCAGCAACATGGGATTGGGAAAATCATAAAAGCATGGATTCTGGTTCTGCATTTGAACTCCAAGTTCAAGTAGATGAATTGTTGGATGATCTTCCAGTGAGAGGCACAAGGACCTTGGAGGATATCTATCAAATGTGCTATTTGGCAATCATTGAACCCACCAGCTATGCTGAAGCTCAAGGTTCTCTAGCATGGAGGAGAGCAATGCAGGCAAAAATGGAGATGATCAACAAGAATGAAACTTGGCAACTGGTTGAAAGGCCTAAGGATTGCAAGGTAATTAGAGTCAAATGGGTTTTTAAAAAGAAAACTCAATCCAAATGGTTTAATCTGCAAACACAAGGCCAGATTGGTTGTGAAGGGCTATGCTCAACAATATGGCATAGACTACCAAGAAACTTTTGCTCCAGTAACAAGGTATGACACTATTAGACTCCTTATTGCTCTTGCAGCTGACAACTCTTAGCAAATTCACCAACTTGATGTCAAGTCAGCTTTCTTAAATGGCTTTATTGAGGAAGAAATCTTTGTGGAGCAACCAGATGGTTATGTTGTGCAAGGGAAAGAAGATCATGTGTATCTTCTTAAGAAGGCTCTATATGGTCTAAAGCAAGCCTCTCGGGCTTGGTATGACAGAATGGATAGCCATCTCAACCAGCTTGGCTTTAATAAAAGTCAAAATGAAGCAACCTTGTACGTGAAAACCTGTGGTAATTATCTTTTAATTGTCTCTATTTATGTTGATGATATGCTTATCACAGGTAGTCAACTTGAGCTAATTCAAGAGTTCAAGGATGAAATGCAAAAAGTGATCTGAAAATTATGAAATACTTCCTTGGAATGGAAGTGTTACAAACCAGTCACGGCATCTTCATATGCCAACAGAAGTACGCGTCTGATGTTCTAAGGAGGTTTAAGATGCAGGATTCAAAACTAGTGGGGACACCTATAACAACCAGTATTAAGCTAAGCAAAGATGATGACTCTAAAAAGGTGGATGAAAGCCTGTACCGAAGCTTAATTGGCAGCCTCCAATACCTCACAACAAGTTGACCTGATATAATGTTTGCTGTGAGTGTTCTTGCAAGATTCATGCATTCACCAAGGGAGACTCATTTCATAGCTGCAAAATGTGTTCTTAGGTACATCAAAGGTACCACTGGTTTAGGTGCTTTCTTTCCAAAATCACCTAACAAGGCTTTGAAGTTGATTGGTTGTACTGATAGTGATTGGGGAGGCTATGTTGATGACTCTAGAAGCACTTCAGGGTACTTATTATCTTGAGGTTCTTTTTTTTTTACTTGGAGTTCAAAGCAGCAAGAGATAACAACTTAGTCTACTGCAGAAGCTGAGTACATTGCTGCTACCTCTGCTGTCAACCAAGCTATCTAGTTGAGGAAGATGCTGAAGGATTTAGGACATGATCAAACTGAAGCAACCAGGTTAATGTGTGATAACAGCTCTGCTATCTCAATTTCTAAGACTCCAGTCTTCCATAGACAAACTAAGCATATTAAAATTAAGTTTCACTTTATTAGAAAAGTCCAACAATCTAATGAAGTGATGCTTGTTCACTGTTCATCTCAAGAACAGTTTGCAGACATCTTTACTAAGTCATTACCTAAAGATAAGTTTGAAGCTCTGAGGCAAAAGATTGGAGCTTGTCACCAAAATGCCAAGGAGGAGTGTTAGACAGTTGGCATTTCAGTGCCAGCTTACTATTTTTCAGTTGAGTTTTCCTTTATTTTCTCACCGAGACTTTGTCAATTTTAGTTCCATAATTTTCTAAGTAGTGGCTTGTTTTACTTTTTTAGTTTTATCCACTTTGTAAAAGTGGCAGCTAGTTAGCAAAGTTTGTTATTCCTCTCTGTATAAAATCTGCAGTATGAATGAATAAGAGTATGCTAGATTTTCGAACATTTTTATTCCTTTTGCTTTGTGTTTCTACTGTTGTCTGCTCCAATGTAATTGCTCTTTTCGAACGTTCCAAACTGTTTGGCTGATAGGATTCTATCGGAAAAGTCATTGTAAGCCACAGAGAACACTTCTAAGGAAGTTAAACCAAGCTCTCTATTTCTGTCAGGTTTGAGAAAGATCGTGGAATAGTCCTTGTCAGAAAATTATGGGAAATTTCAACAAATGAATCCAAAATAGCCTTCCCAATTCAATCGAAATTTCACCTGTCAACTTGTTACATGATAAGTCCAATCCAGACATCAAACCAACCGTCGACCCCTTATAGGGAATATTTAGATTTTTGGTGAAAAACTAGATTACAAATACAGGTTCTGCTTTGTCATAGCTTCCATGTGTTAGAAATACATGTTAGTGGACTAATATAATCACAACTTAATTCCATATGCCTAACCACAAATTGAATTGCCTAATGTATATTTAATAACCATAATGCGATGGTTAATTTGCTAATTGCATTTGAGGCACATGGTAGTGCCCTAATTACTATATGTTGGCCCATTAAACTATAGTTCATATTATCCAATTAATAATGAGACAATTAGCCCATTCTACCCCTTAGGGTAGAACATGTCATATACATGACATAAGGTGTGGTTGTTGAGTTATATACATTGTGTGTGTTGGGTGTGATAGAACAAGGGGTCTTCTACCATCAATCTCTCTTGCACAAGGTTTGTATTTTTCTCTCTTTGATAGGTTTTGTTGGAGCATGGAAATGGTGCAAGTCCAAATGCCAAGTGTTGGAGGTATGCATAGCACGCCATATACTCTGCCTCCATAGTAGAGGATGCTGTGAGTGTCTGTTTGACACTTTTCCACGATACAGCTCCTTTAGCTATCATAAAGATGTAGCTTGAAGTGGACTTTTTATCATCCACACACCCTGCATAATCAGCATCATTGAACCCAACTATATCAAGAGTGTCAGCTCGCCGATAAGTCAACATATAATATTTGGTACCCTGAAGATACCTCATGACTTTCTTAGCCGCTTTCCAATAGCTAAGACCAGGGTCACTCAAGTATCTTCCCAACACACTTACAACAAAAGCAATATCAGTTGAATGTGGTTTAATGCTGCATTTATTGTTAGCACCATGAACTCTAAAATCATGATTCAGCAGACTCCTATACACATACGGTGAATTCAACCTGCTCACAATGTAACAATCTAGGAATGGTACAAAGCCAACATCCTCCGACTTTTGAAAGCTTATGTTGTAAAAACAGAAAGGTATCGATCTTGAGAAATTACTGTTGGAAAAATCCACCATAGCTACGTTCTCCAATTGGCACAACTGATTAGGCAAAACACCATTGAAATGGTTTCCTCCTACCAATAGGAATCTGAGAGCAAAGAGTGAACCAATTATGTCAGTAATGCTACCAGACATGTTGTTATCTGGTATGTCCAACACTAAAAGCTTCGAATAAGTTTGGAAGCCTCTTGGAATTGATCCTTTGAACTTGTTCCCGGGCAGAAACAAGAAGATCGAGTTTGGGTTCACACAACTGGGCAATGGGCCTCTAAAAAGGTTGTGAGAAATGTCCACGTAAGCTTTTAAGTTGATTTCACAAGTGACACGTCCTATTAAAAAATTATTCTGAAGGGAAACTGAATACAAATTACTTGTGTTACCAATCCAGTTGGGAATCTTTCCTGACATTTGATTGTTACTCATATCCAGCAAATAGAGGTTTGGGAATACGATTTTCTGTTTGTGGGAATGGCTCAAAGTGAAGTGATTGTTGTCTAATTGTATAACAACAGATTGAGTCAAGTTGAATTAATCAGAAGAAAACATATCTCCATAGAAATTATTGTTTGGCATTTTCAGAACTCCCAAGTTGATGCAACCTGACACCATTTCTGTTGGAACTATACAGATATTAAAAATTTTATCGAGTAAAGCTAATAAGAAGCTGGTAATGAATGTATCTTCCTTCCTCTGTATTCATCCTTTACACCTCTTTATATGTACAAGTTTTGTTAGCAAAAAAATAACTATGCATCTAACTGTTCAACAAACTGCTAACTAACTAAATTACTCTAACTAACAAACTAACTGTACATAACAACTTGAACAGAATATAACTTATTATCTATATGTACAATATATACATACATCCCCCCAAGTTGGAGATTGGTGGAGATCAATCAAACCTAACTTGGAAACGATGAAATATAGGAGTTGTGACAGATTTGGTAAAGGAGTCTGCGAGTTGATATTGAGAGCAGACGTGAGCAGTTTGAATAAAACATTTCTTAAGCTTGTCACGAACAAGATGACAATCAATGTCAAGGTGCTTGGTTCTTTCATGAAAAACGGGATTAGCAGTTATATGTAAAACTGCTTGGTCGTCATAAAACAGAGGAATTGGTGGCCAAGGTGGGAGTTGAAAGTCTTGAAGTATGTAGGAGATCCATTGTAATTCATAAACAGTAGTGGCTATGCTTGTATAATCTGCTTCTGTCGAAGATCTAGAGACTATAGATTGTTTCTTGGTTTTCCAAGAAATGAGTGAAATCCGAGGAAAGTACAATAATTGTGACTAATTTCTGAGTAGAAACACATGTAACCCAATCAGCGTCACAATATCCTTGAAGTTGCAGGGTAGAAACAGTGGAGAAAAATAATCTTTTAGCTGGAGACCCTTTGAGATACCGTAGGACATGAAGAGCAGCCTCCTAGTGATGAGTTTGAGGATAGTTCATGAATTGACTTAATTGTTGAACAACAAAAGAGAAGTTGGGTCTGGAAAGATTAAGCTGGAGTAAACAGCCTACTAGTCTTCGGTATTGTGCTACATCGGCAATGATAGTTAGTTTGTTTCTTGGGAAAGTGAAGGAAAACATAAGAGAAATTAGAGAGACAAGAGAGAGAGTGAAGGAAAACATAAGGGAAATTAGAAAGAGAAGAGATGTTTTAGAGAGAGAAAAAGAAACTCATCTTCACGTGTATTATGAGAATAGAAAGAATTAGTTACAGAATACCAGCTAATCTTCTATTTATAGCTAATGATTAAGTTTGTTAAACTAACTAATTCACGTGTACACCTTAAGGCAACAGTACAAATGCTAATACTCCCCCTCAAGCTAGGAATGAATAGAGATCTTTCATGCCTAGCTTGACCATAAAATGATGCTGCTGTGAGACACCAACTGGCTTAGTTAGGATGTCAGCGAGTTGATCAGTTGAGGGAACATAACTGATCTTCATCTCTATATTGATGATTTTGTCTCTTGATGAGGTGACAGTCAACCTCAATATGTTTGATCCATTTGTAGAAAACGAGATTGGAGGCTATATGCATTGCAGCTAGGTAGTCACAGTAGAGTGCAGCTGGGGTGAGATTGTGCACCTGAAGATCGACTAGAAGGTGAATCAACCAAGTTAGTTCACACGAGGCAAATGCCATGGCACGATATTTTGCCTTAGCACTAGAATGAGCAACTACTGATTGCTTTTTTGCTTTCCATAAGAGTATGAGTTACTAAGCAGCATACATTATCCTGAAAGAGATCTACGAGTGGAAGGGTAGCCTGCCTAATTAGAATCTGAGAAACCTCGAAGAACAAGAGGAGAGTTGCTGCTAAGGAATATCCCAATACCAGGACTGCCTTTGACATATCGAAGCAAATGAATAGCAGTAGTATGATGAGCAGTGGTAGGCTTGTTCATGAACTAACTGAGAATACGAAATGAATAAGAAAGATCAGGTCTAATAATCGTCAAGTAGATCAATTTACTAACCAATCATCTATAAGAATCTGGTTCCTACGGTGGCACTCCCTCATCTGTTGTTAACTTCATGTGTTGCTCCATTGGCACCTTTAAAGGCTTAGAACCAAGCATTCCTGTTTCAATTAAAAGATTAAGAGCAAATTTGCATTGAGAAAGTTGAATTCCTGCAGGAGTTCTATATGTTTCAGTTCCCAAAAAATACTTGAGTGGACCCAAGTGTTTGATAGAAAATTTGGAGTGTAGGAAATCCTTGAATTCTTGGATTTTGACAACACTAGAGCCTGTGAGCATCATGTCATCAACGTATACTAGAAAAACAGTAACATCAGCACCTTGAACTTTTGTAAATTGACTATAATAAGCAAGAGATTGAGTGAACCCAGCTTCTATCAAGGCTTCATAAAGTTTACTAAACCACTGCCTGGGTGCCTGTTTCAGACCATAGAGAGAGTTGGTGAGTTTGCAAACCAATTTTGGAGAGTTAGGAGATTGTTTGTGCTTCTTTGAGTACTCCCCCTTAACATAAAATTCTCCATAACCTTCAGCAATATGCATATACACCTCCTTTAGGAGATCATAACGCACACCACGGAAAGATTGATGTCGATTTGATGATGTTTTCGATAGTTGTTTTTGTTTTGGTAGGTTTTCAACCTTGAGGAAATAAGAAGGATGGAAATTTCGAATTCAACAATCAAGAAAATAAGGATACACAAAGTTTGATTTTTACGACACCTCTTGAAAACTTGTTCCAAACAATCCCGATGATTAAAATAAAACCAAGAGAAACGAACAATCAACACTCCACAATTGGGAAAACAATTGATAAGTGAAAGATGATTCGAAAAGTAACAAGAACAAGAGAATAATGTTTCTCCCTAGGGAAGCTGATGACACTCCAGCAATTCTGATCTAAAAGTTCTGAAAATTTGACCTAAAGACACATATTTATACCTAGGTGAAATAATAAAAGGTTGGGCTAAAATACACGAAAGCCCAAAATAAAACAAAGTCCAGAAACTAAATAAATAAGTCTGATGTGTTGTGCCACTACTAGATCCATATGCGCTTGGGCTTAAGTGATGAAGCATTAAAATAACCCAAGTCTTCGTTTCTTCGAGCTCCAAATGTATCCGGTCCAAGGATTTGAGTTAAATAGATTAGTTTGGGCTCAATGCCATTAAACTCTCCTCCAATAGGCTTAGAGCTCGCCATTCTCTCCACAAATTGGCCCACACGTGTATAGAAAGCTTCCTTGAGTCTCTCGGTCCTAACTTTGGACATAGGTCCAACTGGAATGACAAGCTCACCCCCATCACGTATGTCAACTCCATGGTGATCCTTGCTCTTGCTCACATCAGATCACCATGTAGAAATGCATTGGTGACATCCATTTGGGAAAGAGGCCACTGCTTTATAGCTGCTACTGCCAGTAAACTTCTAACTGTTGGCATTTTTGCAACAGGGGAAACAATTCTTCATAATCAACACCATACTCTTGATTGAAACCTTTTGCTACTAAACATGCTTTGTACCTTTCTACAGTGCCATATGCTTTGAACTTGACCCTAAACTAGGCTTACCGATACCATTCCGTACCGGCCAGTACGGTATCGGTATCCGTTATTAGCCGATACCGTAGTTTTTTGCTTGGTACTGGTCGGTACGCAAAATACTGATGCATACCGGCCAATACCATAAAATGTAACATCCCACCCCGATGGGAAGGGTAGAATAATAATTTAGAAAGGACTGAGAGTGGTTAGGGTTGTTTTGAAATATTCCTGCATACCCTTACATGTGAATAGTGAAATTTGCACATGAAAATAACT